>OY728119.1:1636560315-1637829244 GCA_963277665.1 Viscum album | reverse complement strand
TTTATCTTTTCCCATACATGTTCCATATGACCCCATTTCTTTTAACATTCCTTAGTGGCATCCCCATGTACCATAACCCAACAATTTTCAATTTCAAAATGGTTTGGATATTCAATGTTTGTGTGTTTTTAATTTTTAAACATTGGTAGCGTGTCTCATCATATTATTAGTGGAATTTACTATTAATTTTTATAATTACCCATAAAAAATTAATATAAAAATTAAAATACAATTATTAATTAATTTTTTAAAATTAATAATAAAAAATTCTCATAATAAAATCACATATATTTACTATATTTCTATTTTTTTATACTATATACATGTATAAAATATATATGGGCACACACATGAACATATAAAACATAAGTTTTTTTATATATGAATATATATACGTTTGTGTGTGTGTACACACACACACACATTTATATATATACAAACATATATATATTTAGTGTATATGTGGTTTAGGGTTTGGAAAAATTGCGGATTTAATTTTTTTTTTGTAAAAAATGAATATGTTTTAACCTTATAGGATGTATATGAGTCAAAAATGGATGTATGTTAATCTTATGACAAATTAGTATGAGGATGGAGTTAAATAGTTCAACATGTTTGCAGTAGAGCATGCATACGACCCTTCTAAAATCCTTTTTTTGGGTTTTCATTATTGTTATTTAAGATGAAAGCGTCTAGAAGAGTTATAAGAAAACTTTATTTTTCATGGAAATGATTATAGCTATAAAATTTGGACTATACATGAGATAAAAATGAATATAAATACTATGTTGAATGAAAGTTCCATTTATGGATCATTTAATATGAATAGTAGTGTAAATAATGATGGAGATCACATGAATGAAATGACAATGAAAAATTGAGATGGCCTTTTTGATTTTACAATGATTTCTGAGAAGTTAATAATTATAAAAATTGTCTATTGTATACTATTTTTACTAAATGTACAACATTTTCTGTTGTATTGAAGTTATATAATTTGAAAGATGCAAAGAGATGGAGTGATACAAGTTTTATAGAACTACTTGGTCTCATGAATTTTGTGATACTAGAAAAATATATTATTCCTTATCGAACATATGATGATAATAAAATTAAATGTTCAATGGGTATAATCTATAAAAAAAATCAAGCATGTCTAAATGAGTTCATATTATTTAAAAAGAACCATGAATAACACAAAATATTACCCATGTGTGGAACATATTGATAAAATGAATAATAATAAAATCCTTTGAAAGTAATATTGTACTTTCATATCAGTCCACTATTTATATGAAATTATGGATTTCAGGAAACCAATTCATAATTAACATCGAACACAGATACATGAATGTAAGATGGGAAACTATGTCACCAATAAGACTCTCCATAGTGGTAAAATTTTGATTATTATTATCCCAAATTTAGAAACAAGTCAAGAAACCCCTATATTGCATAATATTTGGATGGAATAAATCCTTTAAGTGTATAAAGTAGTTCTATTAGTAGTTTTCTAGTTATTATTGCAATGTATAACTTTCAATAATGGATATTCATGAGGCAAAAATACATTATGACATTTCTATTTATATTTATACCAAAATACTTGGATAAAGATATTTATGTATATTTATATCCATGTTTATATAATTTAAAATATATGTTTGGTATATGTGTTACATTATATTATGCTCATAAATGTGAAGAGTTCACATTAAGAACCATGTTGTACATGGAGATAAATGACATTCTTTCTTATAGAAATTTGTAAGCCTATAACATTATTGGACTATTAGGGTGTCCCATTTTCCAATAGTGTATATGATTAATTAGGTTGATACATTCCTCAAAGAATCCATTTTTAGGACATCATAATTTTTACCCCAATGACATAAATATCAATCATGGATGATATCATTCGATAGAAATAATGAAAATGATTCATCACTATTTCCACTAATTGGTGATGAACTATTTGGAAAAGTAAGGGATATTGACATTGAATTGGTAAACCATTTTTTTGAAAAAACATACCAAATCATTTTGGAGAAATAGATCAATTTTATTTGAATTATCATATTGGAATGGTTTGTATGTCATGAATTTTTTTGTCATACACATAGGAAAAAAATAATGTGATAATTTTATTAGCACATTACTAAATGTAACATAGAAAATAACAGATGAAAATAAGGTTAGGTAGAACATGATTAAAATGGTGAAAAGGGAAGAGTTGGAATTTTTAATGGATGAAAGATAATGTTTTCTTCTTCCAACAACTTACACTTTTTCTAGACAAGGAAGATTTATATTTTGAAACTTACTTAATGGTGTAAAATTTCTTGAGGGAGATTCATTAAATATCAATAATGTCATGTCAACAAATAACTAGAAGTTATAGTGTCTAAAATTACATAATTGTAATGTTTTGATGCAATATTTAATTCTTACATTTTTATGTTACATTCTGCCTAAAATGTACAACATATATTAAACTTACTTTTCTTGTTTTTCAAATCCATGTGAAATTAATTGATATACCACATGAAGTTTCCAAATCATAAATAATCAAATTATAGTCATATTATGTGAATTAAAGAAGTTTTTCCAGTACAGTGGTTTGATATAATGGTTCACCCGATGGTTCACGTGGTTATTGAGAATTAGATTTGAGGTCTAGTAAATTAAAGATAAATTTAACCCATTGAAAAATATATAAAGATTTTAAAATGGTATATAAATGATAAAAGTTTTCCATAAGGTTTTATTTCATTGTAATATATTGTTGAATATAATATTGAATTCTATACTAATTACCTATCAAATGATAATATCATTGGTCTCCAAAATTATGATTAAGGAAAATTCACAATTGTTTAAGAAATTTTCGAAAAACATATTGATACAATTACCATTACCAAGTGGGAGAATGTTAAACCTTACATTTTACATAATAGACTACAGTTTTCCCCATATGCTGAATACTAGAATGTAATTCTTATACATTTGAATCCTTCGAGGTATGAAGGATGAACATCAAATATGAATAATAAATAGTTTATAAGATGGTTCCAAGATCATATTTATGGGGATCTATCTAGAAATATGAATTGAATTACTGAATGAATTCTATTGATATCCCGGGGACCAAATTTAGATCTTCTGCCTTATAATGTATTTTTAATTAATTGTTATACATTATATACAATGGAACAAGATGAACAAAATATAATGAAAAATAGTGGAGTCATGTGTGTGGAAGTAGGGATGAACATATCTGGTTCTAAGGATAGTGATCTAATTTATGTTAATATTTCATATTTTAGAACCTATGGAATAGATATATGTGTTGGAATAAACTATATTTCATGTTTTGATTATCTATTCCAAATAGGTTGATAATAGTAGTGTAGTTAATGTTTATTATCTAGGCTTCACAAAGGTGAATTTCAGTGTAAAAGGGTATAATGATGAACTCTTAATAATGGAATAAAATGTAATGAAATAATTTTAGGTCCCTTGTCCAAAAAACAGGAACTGATCAATTAATATATTGGTGACCAAAACAACATTAGGGTTAGATGAAAATTAATTGGAGGATAACCCCTTGATTGGGAGATCACAATCTTTTTACATCTATCACATTGTTGATAGTTTATTATATGTCATAGGGGGGCATACGGAAAGGATTTTGTTAATCTATATTGGATCCAAATCCCATTAAACTTTAAAGAAATAAAAATAATGTTCAATGAGATGGTTAAGGTTTTTTAATATACTGTTATTTTCCTCATCATATTATCTATTCTTTACTATATTTTTTTAATCCAAATTAAAAATTTGATTACTCATGAAAATAATGACTTTTCAACAAGCTAATATTACTAATCCCAATAAAGAAAACACTATAAATTATAAAATTTTATTATTATTAGTGGATGAAAATAAATAGTGATGAAGAATCACCATGCTATCTAATGTTATCATGGAAAGAAGAAAATGAATACACTTTGAGGTTGGAAGGAATCAACAAGACCAACCTGTTCTCCAAAAAAGTCAATGTCCATTAGTTCAATGGGGGTAACAATGAAAATGAATGTGATAATTGATTTAGATATGTGGAAATTTTTTTTATGTATTGAAGGTAAACTTATGGGGAGATATTAGGGTATTATAATGACATGATTTGTCTCTTTTTATACAAAAATTATATAATGAAACATTGATATAGTTTTCATTATCCCTTGAAAAGTTTGTTTATTTTAGAAGATTATCATAATAAATTTATCTTAATTATCTCTATAAAACCTTATAGATACTTTCATAGAATTATAACAAAGAATAGTCTTAGAGATTCATAAGTGAAATTAAACTCCCACCCACCGGATACATTAGCAGGCCTTATAATCTCAGAAACATTTAATGATTTTAAAATTCGTCTTCATGAGAAACCATTTAAAATTAAAAATAGTCAATAATAATTTATTATAAATTATTTATTTTATCCACTTTGATTTATAAATTTAAATTTATAAAATAAAAAAGGAGTGATGAAAATAATTAACATGACTGAAAACCAATGTAACTTTGCCGTAATGAAAGGATGGGGTACGCTTCACTTGAAAAGAAAATGGTTTCTATTTTAAATTTATAGTAAAATTTTTTTGTGATGTAAAAAAAATATGTTACTTATATATATATATATATATTAATGAATCATAATCCAACGCCACTTCCATCCCACATCACACTATATGGAAGGATACTCGTGTAAATAAAAAAGGAATACATGTAGATGAAAACACACAAGAAGTACTGGAATCATGTGTATGTTTGAACTAATAGTAATTTAAAATTATTTAATGTAGTGTTACATAAAAATTTATATTTATGTTTTTATGTTTATTACATGGTTTAGAAACAATAATATTCATCAACTACACCTGCAGAACAACTACTTTAAGTTTATTTTATGTGTCTAGAACAACATGGCTTTGTTAGAGGTGCATGTTCTTGAGTGTCACCTCGAATATATCTCGAGAAGATAAATTTTCAAAGAGATATATGTGAGATGGTTAAATTTATTCATTCATATATAAATACATTTAAATATATTATTTTCTAGTCTGTTTTCGCAGGCCAACATATATGAAATGATCAAAGTGAAAGTAAAGTAAAAAAATGATTTGTTGGTGAAGTGACCCTATACCCCACAAGCTTTGAGGTTAACCATTACTATAAAATTTATGTCTTAACTATGGAAATAAATTATTTCATAATGCTTTCTCTTAAATTTTAATCAAATAACATATTATATACACTGACTGAATCCTTTTACACATATTATTACATGATTTCATGCATAATTAACCATCAAATACAACCACGGATCGTAAATTATAATGTATTTCGATGATTAGGTACATAGTTTGAAAACATGATAACCAAGATAAAACATATTTTATTTAATGACCATAATTATCTTCTAATTTCCATTGAGATCTTACATCTGTATAGGATAAACTATGTAATACATGAACAAAATGGATGAGGTAAAAGCCCAACAAGGGAATAAGCATGTGAATAAAGAAAAAAAAATTGGTAAAAGGTATAACATGATGAAATAAATGGAATATACTAGAATAAAAATAAGCAAGAATACAATGTATAACATGGGAACAAATAATCATGGAAATAAAAAAAATGTGACAACATTATATAACCTGGAATTAACATGAGTCAAGGTTAACTACCAATACTATATCACATGGTAGACAAAGTCCCATAAAATAATTAGTTTCACTCCCTTCCCAACATGACATATCATGATACAAAACATTACCCAATGAATTAGTGTGATATCATGGAACAACAATCATAACATATTCAATCATATGTGTTCTAAATGAAGAATCAACCATAAACATAAGGTTACACATGGAAAGAAATGGGAATCATAATCAAGTCAAAAGACATAACAAAAAGAAATATCATGTTGTTGTCCATGAAATAATGAATTTAGATCATACATGGACATTTATAAGATAATATAGGCATATATAATGATAATTTATGTCAAACTAGAGTGAATACATGTAAAAATATTGTTTTATATATATTAAAAATGAATCATTTTAGTGTGGTTTAAGGAAAATATTAAAGAGTTTTTTAAGAGGAAAGGGAATATTTATTTTCATAAAACAAAAAATGAACCAAGTTATTTTTTTCATTAAAAAATTAGTGATTTTATTAAAATATTTGTTTATTAAACTATATATTGGGGTGCACTTGAAAATGGGTATGAAAATGGAATGATCCCTTTAATCACGATTTTTTATTGGGAGGATTTGAGATGACGAACTTTTTAAAACATGTATATATATATAAAATAAGGATGAAATGATCTGGATAAATGGGTTTGGTACATATAAATAGAATTAAAATAATTATATAAATTTAAATATAAATTACATTGGGTTAATGAGAGAAAAAAGTGTAACTCAAAGGAAAGATGGAGGTTCAGAAAGAATCCCTTATATTATATCTGAAAGTGTTATTCACATGATTTTACTGTCCAAGATAATAAAATCAATTCCATTAATTAATTAATTAACAACATTTTTAACATTTATTTTATTTATTTTAATTTTATTGAGTTATTTATTTCCCTTTTGTTGAGTTATAAGATACAATTTCATCGTTTGGGAGCATTCATTTCCTTGGTTTTCATGACCGGTTACTTATATACCTATATAAAACATCATGATAAATGATCATGGTTATCCAAAGGTAATGTTAAATGTTATTAATGAAAATATATTATACCAATTGGTTATATAATCCCTTTTGTAATTTGGGTTGAGGGTGAATCATTAGATAAGATGTTAGTGATAACCATTTAGATTATTTTGGAGAATTTTCGGTCAAAAAAATCTAATTTTATTTTATTAACTAATATTATTTATATAAAATCAATAAAAAAATTAAATAGGATATAATATATACATAATAATATTTTTTGCCCATAAATTTTTTTTGAGATGTCTTGAATGAGGGAATGGAACTGGAATACTTTTCCTTCCTTGAATGTGATAAATTAACACATCACGGACAATGTTTTCATTTATAGAAAAAAAGGAGAGGGGAAATAAATGATGATGGATTATTAAAATAGAATAATAAAATTCCAGTATATATAAGTCAATAAAGTTATCAGACACTTTGGATAAGTGTAGGTGAGGATATAATAGGGAACAAAAGGAACATAAAAAGAAATTAAAAGAAAAAGAAAGATGTTGTTACCTCTTGAATCCTTCTTCTCGAGAACCACCTCAGGGTAATGGTTTTTGTCTATTATTGAGACCAAAAGCTTTTATATGTGGGGGTCATGGAAATATATTTGATCATCATTTTTTCAAGTCTCATTTCTTGAGATGTGGTAGGAGAATAGGTGGTGAGGGGTGGTATTTATCTGGGAAGAGAGGGGCATTTTTCATTATTTTATTCATTTGTTAAATAAATTTCATCAATACTATGAATAGTTTTTTAATTTTTAATAAATATAATTAAATAATGAAGGGGAGTACAATATTATGATTCTTACATCAGGGATTACTAAAGGAATAGTGGATTTGACTTATAATGTATATATATTGTAAAATACTGTATTTCACTATACAACAATAAATCAACTATTTTATTATTTTCCAAAAAATTGACCTTGACAATTTTTTATGGGTTGAATTCAAAAATTGACTCTATTTTATGAAAATAATTTTATAAATTTGAAATATTTAGTTTTTAATTAAAATCATTATTTATTTAGAAATTACCAATTTTAAAATTATAACAAATTTTATAACACATTGAAAAAGTAATTAATGTCTCATAAATTTATCTTATAATCATATAAAATAAAAATATTAATTTATGAATAAATTTTATGGGAATAATGTTTCTCTTACAAATTTATATTAATTATATAACAAAAACCAAACACTTATGTTTTATTGAAGTATCAGTACATTATTAATAAATTATAAAACATTTATTTTTTATACAATGATATAATTTTATATTATTTTAATTTATAAGATGGGTAATGTTTTTTTATACATTCATAAAAAATGATACAATTATATTATTCAGTTTACTATTCAAAGGGTCACATTACTATTCCAAATATCAAGTTACCATTCTATTGGTATACGTTTCTTAACATTTAGAAATGTCTTTTATTTAAATTTATTTTTTTTATAATGTCTGTATTGTGTTATGTATGTGATTTTTATGTTATTTATACAATATAACATAATTATAAAATGGGAATTTTTTTGATTAAATTTTTGGTCCTTACATTCTTCTCCCTTTATGAAAATTTTCCCTTAACATTTTCTTTTACAAAATATGGTGAAAAATTGACGGTAATTATCATTCATCACATCCTCCAATTACCATGTTTACTATTTATACCCATTGTTCTTTTATATTACCTTGAACAGGTGAGGGATAATTTGGTGGAGAATATTGTCTTTATGATCCAAGATCTTCACTAACTACTCCTTGTAAGGGAGTTTATTTTGGAATTGTACCAAAAATGAATTTCGTACAAGGGAGGGATCTAGTAATTATTTCATTATGAAGGATATGTTAAATAAATTTTGTACTTGAGACATGGTAGGTGGATGTTCTATTCTATAGTCCACGACTCCAATATAATCAAGAATCTCACGGGGGCTGATGTACCTGGGACCTAACAATATTTTCTTCCCAAATCTCGTGGTCCTCTTCCATAGAGATATGTGTAGGAATACCATGTAACCAAACATAATCTTTATATACCGTAAATTATTGTCTATATAGATATTTTGGACAATTTGGGATTACATGGTATTCTTCTGAATGGTTTTCACCTTTTTACCATTTATTAGAACATTTTAGGTTCAAATACCTTACTTTCACTAACCTCATCCCATTATTCTAGTGTTCTATATCATTTTGCATAATGGGATTCATATATATCCATTTGTATTATAGAGTAAAAATTATTGTTGTGAGAGAAATAGAATAGAGGGAAATTTTTGTCCCATACTTCTATAAAGACCATAGAACAGAATATGAATATGTATTCATGTGTCTGAAGAGTCTACAAAAATTTTCTATCAGTTTGAGTATGATAGGTGGTACTAATGTTCAACTCATTGTTTAGAGCATGTTAGAGATTTTCCAAAACTTGTAGGTGAATATTAGATCCCAATAAGATACAATAAATAATGGTACTCCATAAAACCATACAACTTCTCTGATGTATATACATACAAGTTAATCAAGTAAAAATTACTCCCGAATTGTGATAATGTGAGATATATTTTTAATAAGATCAATAAGGACCCATATAGAATTGTTTCCTCTCAATGTCTTCAAAAGTTCGGTGACAATGTAAATGGTGATGTTATCCCATTTCCATGTTTTTATGTGTAATTAATTAATTATCCCACTAAATTTTTTCCTTCTAGCCTTCTCTTACTGACATACTAGGCAATTTGATGTTTTTTTAGGGATCTTCATCGTCATATTTTACGACCAATAGATCTCTTGAAGATCATAATACATCTTTGTTCTCCCGTGGTTGATAGAGAAGGTTGAGTAGTGTGAATCTTTCAGAAGCTCTTTATTTATTTATGCATTAGATGGAAAAATTAGCCATCACCAAAATATCACGACTCCTTCCTCATACATTTTAAACTGTGAGGATTTCATATTTCTGATAGCTTCACCTTTTTCTACCTTTCCACATCATTTCATTGAGTATCCTCTATTTTCACCAAGATGGACAGTTGATAAATCATTTGAGAAAGGATTGGTGGTGTTCCTTACATAATGATTCCCATTTCAATCCTCTAAAGGTCTAGGAATACTAGATCCTTCTCAATTCTCATTATTGATAATGTTACATGATATTTTCTACATAGAGAATCTAGTACTGTATTTTCATTACCTAGATGGTAGTGTATTGAGAAATCATAATATTTAATGAAAATAACTATATTTCCTGGATCATATTATAATCCTTCTATTTTAATATATATTTTTGTCTCATAGAATCATTATATATTTCATACGTATCCCCATAGAGATAATTTTGGCAGATTTCAATATCAAGATCAGAGCTATCAGCTCCAAATCATGTGTGGGATAGTTTTTCTCCTGAATTTTCAACTTCCATCAAATATAGGATATCACTATCATTTTGCCTCAGTACTTTTCTTAATACATAGTTTGAATCATCACTATACACCACATAGAGTTCCATAATTATTGTTTGTTTGAGCACTAATGTGCGATAATCCTTTTTTTCAACTCTTTAAAGAAGTATTCACATTTACTTGTACATGAAAAAATTTTCTCTCTTCCAATTAAATTAGGATATTGGGTTCAACAATCATGATAATTTATTCACAAATCACTGGTAATAAACATCTAGACCAAGGAAGCTATGGATATATTTAACAGATATTTGTACGGGGCACTTCTCAGTTTACTTTGTCTTAGAAGGGTCCATATATACTATTTTTCTTGTGATAACATCCCCCAATAATGATTCTTTCTATATACATAACTCACATTTTTTACATTGTATATAGTTTCTCGGTTTTCAATGTTTTATAATAGTGTACAAATGATCTTCATATTCTTCCAGAACATGGAGTATAGTATAATATCATCAATAAAGACTATGAAAATAATTTCAAGATAATATCTAATGAATATATTCATTATTTCCATAAATATTTATGGAGAATTAGTGAGTCTTAAGGGCATCACTATGAACTCATATTGTTCTTACCTCATCTGAAATTAATTCTTCGAAAAATATTTCTTCCTTGCCTTTAATTGGTGATATTCCGACGGATGGTTCACCATTGAGAAATAACTAGCCTCATATTGGGGATCAAACAAGTCTTCTATCAATGTAAGTAGATACTTTTTCTTCATCATTATTTTATTGATCTCATGATAATCAATTCATAAGAACATTGATCTATCCTTCTTCTTGATGAAGAGGACTGGTTCACCCCATGGTGAAGCACTCGGGTATATAAAACCATTGTCCAAATTCACCTACCAATAATTTAGTTCTTATAGCTCAATAATGGCCATTTCATAAGGTGTATTTGATATATGTAGAGATATGTATATGTTCAATTGAGAACTCAAACACATCAATCATAAAGAATAATAAGAAATTATTTAGGGAACACATTACTATAACCCCTCATGATGGGAATGTATTTGATCATGATGTTATCCCTTATCATAATCATTTGATCTAGATATGATTACTCATAACGAAAAAAAATCCAAAATTGAGATGATGATTCTAAAGAATATTAATTATCTTCCTTACAATTGTACAAAAATGGGGGATTCTTTGGGTTGTGAAGAGTGATCTCCCATTACCGAAAGTTGATATTTAATTTATATAAATACATCCATTCCATTCCCAATATAAAATCAGACTTTACCAAAGGGAGTAGATAACTTTTTTAGGATATGCCTTTCACAAACATTAACTAGGTAGGATTTATAAAATTTGGATGAAATAATTTCTCCATTTTTTATTGTCATAGATACCCCAACCTCAAAATACTGATGTGGTTGTTGAATAGTTCCATTGAACGTGAAAGATATGATAGAATGTGTAAAACCATAATAAAATAGTACGTTTTTATTTCTTGAATGAATAACCATCATACCTATCACCAAATAATATTGTAGCTCCACCTTAGTAGTAGTGATTTCATATGACCTACCATTCAACCTTGGATGAAGTTGTGTTGATTTCCTCCAATGAAACATGGATTTGGGTAATGGTTTATATAAAACCCATGTTCCGTGTATTTGAAGCACTACAATAGGTGACGATTTTTTATCCAAACCACCCTTTCTTCTTTTTCTTTAGTGTGATTATTCATATCCATTCGACATATATTAGCTAGATAACCCATTATTCCATATTTGAATCATTTCCTCGTTGAATTTAAGCTGTTTCAAGGATGATTCTTCCCAAAAATTTTACACATGTGATGTTCGGTCTTATTTTCATAAAGTTATTTATCAATTGATCCACCAATATTAAAATCCATTTTCTTATTTTTATACATAGGTCCACAAGACCACTGAAGTCACTGATCTCCATTTCATCCTTAAGGGAACAATATAATATATACATATATCTATCAAAATCTCTAATGGACAATTCTTTTCATAGATTCAGGTGTAGATCACTAAAGAAGAAATCCACCTTGATTTCGGTGTTCATGAAAAAGACCAAGGCTTATCTCTCAAGCCTCATGAAGTTTTCTTTATACACGATAAAAAAATCATCTTCCATTTTTATTAATATGAGTAACACCCTTCCAAAATTAAGATATTGGGTTCCGGGAATATATATATTTAAAAATACTTTATTGAAATATTCCCAATCCATGGAATCAATTTACCCCTTGTAATTCATGTTCTTGATTAGATTCCACCAAATGCTACCTTCCGCATCAAAATGATATACTACAAGTATAAATTTCTCTTCATCTAATCATTGGAGGACATAGAATATATTCTCAATGGAGTTAATACATTTTTCTATAAAGAGGTGATTAGAAGATACACTATACCTAGAATTCATTTTAGGCCTAAATCATTTGATAGAAACATTCCATTTATTAGGATAATGAGGGTGTTTCACATGATTCATGTAATTATTCCTTACTTTATCCTATTGATAAAATACTATCATGATGTTTTGAGCACCCGTTCCAATCATATTTGGTATATAATTAGGGAAATCATCATATTTCCCATCACATCGATTTTTGGAAATGGATATTCTATTTACATAAATCAACTAGGGAAATGAATATACAATTAGTAGGCTTGGATACATAGCTAATAATACTATAAAAATAAATCATTGAACATAAAAGGATAAAATTGTAAATGAAAAGTATATCCTAACTTGTGATACCCTAAAATTCAATCTAGGTTATACACAATGATAGAATTAGCCCTATGGTTTTTTGTAATGTTCTCTCGTACTAATATACAAAAATAACTAGACCATAATCTGATACCAACTATAGAGACCCTATCGTTTTACACAAATTATTTCATGATGTTAAACACTATTAACCATCAAATACTACCAATGATCATAAATTCTAGTATCGTTGGATGATTAGGTACATGTTTTGAAAAAATTAAAGCCTAAATAAAAATAGATTTTATTTAATCTCTGTAATGAGGTCCTACCATCCATTGATCTCTTAAATCTATATAGAATAACCCAGATAACACATGAAAAAAATGGGTTAGATAAAAATCCTAGTAAGGGAATAAGTATAGGAATAAGACATATCCAATGGGTTTGAAGGCATAACATGATGGCATAAAAGGAATGGAAGAATAATAAAAACAAGGAAAAATAACATTTATAACTTGTGAACATATAATCATGGAAACATTGAAATGTGTAAACATTATATAACATGGTATGAAAATGCATCAGGGCTAACTCCCAAGATTATATCACATAGTGTACTATGTACTATAAAGAAATTAGGTTTTCTCTCTATCCCAACATGATGTATAATGAGAATAAACATTACCAAGTGCATTGGTGTGTTATCTGGTCACACCCATAAAAACATGTTAAGACATATCTGTTCCACATGAAGAATCAAACATAAACATAAGGGTTATCCATAGAAGGAAATGAGTATCATAATCAAGTCATAAGGCATGAAAATAGAAAATATCATAATGGAATACAAGAAAGAATGGATTTAGATCATACATGGAAATTTATAGTGGAAATAGGCATATATCATGATGATTTATTTCAAACTGAAGTGAATACCTATAAAATGAGTTTTTAAGAGAGCATAGAATTGAAATATTTTCGTGTAGTTTAAGGAAAATATTAAATATAGTTTCAGGAAGAAACAAATTTTTTTTTCATAAAACTTGATATTAAACACGAAATATTTTTTCATGAAAAAAATATTGACTTTAGTAAAATAATATTGGTTTATACCAGATTAAGGAATTTACGTAAAAATGGATATGAAAATGGAATGTTCCCTTTAATATGGCTTGCTTATTGGGATGATTTTTGATGGAAACATTTTAAAAACATGTATTTCCCCATAAAATAAAAATGAAATGACTCATATACATGAGTTTAGAAATTATACAAATTATTTATCATAATAATATAAAAAATAATAATTACATTATAGTAATGAGAGAGAATGTGTTACCCGAAGGAAAAGATGGAGGTTCAGAAAGAATCCATTACCAGATGTCTGAAAGTATTTTTCATTTAATCTTCATATCCTGGAAAATAAAATAAAATAAAATAATTAATTAAATTAAAACCTATTATACATATATTTTATTATAATAATTTTATTATTTATTTTTATGTCCCTTTTGATGAGTAATAAAATACAATTTCATTATTTGGGAGCGTTTCTTTCCTTGGTTTTCATGATCGGTTACTTCTATACATGTATGGAAAATAGTGTAAATTGAGAATGGTTTTCAAAAATTGTGTTTATAAGTTGTTAAATAAAATTAATAATTTCAAATGGTTATATAATTCATTTGGTAATTTTGGGTGAGGATTAATCCTTAGATAATGTGTTAGTGATAACTGTTTAGACTATTTTTTTGATTTATGGATATTCAAAATTGAGTTTTATTTTATTAATTAGTATTACGTATATAAAATTTTTCTATATAATTCCATAGGATTTAATAAATATATTTTAATCTTTTTAATCCATAAAAATGTTTTTATGAGTAGTCATGAAGGAGGGAATGGAAATTGAAAACATTTTCATCCTTGAATATGTTAAAATTAACACATCACGAATGTCGTTTTCATTTTTAGTAGAAAATGATATCTGAATGAAATGATGATGGATTATAACAATATAAAAATAACATTAAAAGATATTTATGGTACTGTATTTATCATAATATTTTTAGTAGGGCATGTGAGGAGAGGATAAGAAAATAAATTAAATTAAATGAAATTAAATGAAATTAAAATAAAATAAAAAGTATTTTACCCCTTGAATCCTTCTTCTTGAGAACCACCATATGGTGATTAGTTTTAGAATTTTATTGAGACCACCATCTATTTGATGTGGGGTAGGGTATTGGGAATATATTTTATAATAATTTAGATAAGTATCAAAGATGGGGTGGTGTGAGGAGAAGATGTGGTGAGGGGTGTTTTTTCATTATTTTATTCATTAGTATATTATTTTTCCCCAAGAATGTGAATAAATTGAGAATTATCACTATATTAATTAAAATAATGATGTATATTTCTATATTATGGTTATTTCATTATAGATGACTCAATTAATAGTGTATTGGATATATAATCTATATATACCTTAAATTACATTAATTCATTATTCACCAAAAAATTCAACTATTTTAGAAAATCCTAAAAAATCACCCAAACCATTTTAAAACATGATGAATTAAAATAATGGAATACAGTAAATTAAAAAAATTCCAACTGTGAGAAACATAATTTTTAATTAAAATCATCATTTACTTGGAAAATACCAATTCAAAATTTCTAACTACTTTTATAACAATTTTAAAAATTAATTAAGGTCTCATACAATTATCTTATAATCATAAGAAAAATATATATTAATTTATCAAAACATTTTATTTAAATAATTTTCTTTTAAATCATTATATTAATTATAAATGGGAAAAAGACATTTATGATTTATAAACATATCAACAATTAATTAATCATTTATAAACATTTATTTACTTATAATATGATATAATTATGTCATATTTTCATTTATAATATAGATAAATTTTATTTATACATTTATAGGTGAGGTTACTATTCTATTTTTTAGTTTAGAATTCATAAGTGTCACATTACTATTCTAAAGGTCAAGTTACTATTCCATTGTTATAGTTTCATTAACTTATATAGATACATATTATTTCATTCATTATTTATTTATAATGTTTTCATTGTGTTATCAATGTGATCTTTATGTTATTTATAGTATATAAAATAATTATATGTAGGGAATTTTCATGGATAAAATTTTTGGTGGTCACATGATAAAATTATATTACTAATAATCTGTATAGAGAAATTTTATGTGATTTATATCTATCAACACACATACATCACCCTGTTGTGATGGGTTCAATATAAAATATACTAGGAGATATAATATACAATTAATAACTCCCAAAATACCTGTGAGTGTGGGATTGAAGTAGCACTAGAGTAAATCATTAAGTTTCCTATTCCACATGATGATCTATTGATATCAAACTCGATAATTTTTTTTGAACATTCATAGTATGGCCATTTAATATTATTAACATACATGAGGTATTCCCTTGACAATTTTTTTAAAACGATTTACATTTATTAATTTATGATAAATGGGTTGAAATGTGGTATTGTATTAGAGATAGATAAAATTAAGTGTAATCATAATGTTGAATGAAGACAATATAGTAGATAAACCAAGAAATAAAAATGAACTTCCAAGAGTACCTTCACGCCACTAGTTCCACTGCTGCATATATTAACATTACAAGTTAATAATGAAAAATCATTCAAGTATATAAATATATCCTATTATGAATATGAAGAAGAAATAATCAGAGATAAAATTACAAACATAGTTGGTCATTAGATTATAAATGAGATTATCATTTGTGAATGGATGTCAGGCTCAGTTGTGGATACATACATGAGGTACATTTATATAATATGTTTTTCAAAAAAAAGTGATTTAATATTTTCATTATAGTTAGTAACTGTTAATATCTTCTACAGACATATATATTACTACTATATAAATGGAAAACACTATGAAGTGATATTTGGACTCATTAATCCCTCTATCATTTCAAAAGATAAATTTTATTTGGAATTGGAAGAAATTTTAAAGAAAAAATATGAACTAAATGTAGCATTTCAAAAGAAAATAATAGATCATAGACTCATCTTCATTACCATAATTTAGGGATAAAACTATACAATCAAATCATATAATATATATTGTTCATTTTTCGTTACTTAATTTTTTAGAAATCAGTGGATGTTAATCACAATAAATTTAGATACCCCAAATGTATCATTTTTTAGATCCAAAGAATGGATTTATAATAAATATACCACACATGATGGATGTTATGAATTTATAATGCACTATAATAAATATTTTATAGATGATTATCAATTTGTTTTTATGTTTTGACTAGATTTTTGTTATGTTAAAGAGATCAATAAATGTTGGATAAATTATGGAATGAGGCTAGTAATAGGAAACAATAAGATTAATGATTTCTTCAAATAGAAAAACATTAAAGTAAATATAGTAATATTTAACTAAAAAATAAATTTCAATATAAATTTTTTATTTTCATCAATGTTTCTATAGTGTCTGAAATAAAATTACTAACACATTGTGGATATTATGTTTTGAAATTACATAAAATCATCAAACTATAAACATAGAATAAATAATTTAAATATTTAATTAACATGTAATTAAAATTATTTTCTAATTGTTCATTTTTATAGATTTTCTTTGTACTACAAGGACAAAGGACAATATACACACTCAAAAGAAGAAATAATTTATTTTGAGATGAGTGGGAATAGAATATGGTGTCAGAATGGTTTGTAACATTAATTAGAGGTGGATACCTATTATGTTTGTGATAAAGTATAGGCTATGACCTTATAGATACATTTCAATGTGAAATACTAGTTTCATAAAGAGTAGATATTATTTTTTAAAAAAAATTCATGTTTTATTGATTTTTTTTGTAATGTTTTAATTCTAATATTACTTTATAAATTTCAATATAATTTTTTAAAATTTGATCAACACTTTATAGAAAATTAATTTTAACCCCACCATATATTTTTATCCCTCATGAGAGAGGTTTCATTTTTGATGATCCTCCCACACCATTGGTTCATCCATGAAATGAAAATAGTATGAATGTTTTGATCAATGGTGTTATATCTAAGAGTAGTAGAAAAATAATCTCAATAAAAGCTACAAATTTATAGGAAATAATTTAATATACATTCAAATATACCCATATCTATGGAATTAGTTCATCTTAAATTAAACCTTTCAAATACATTTAGTAACCTTTATATCATCTTAATATTTAAATAATACTATTATTAGTACACTTTTTAAATTCTTTTAAGGGGTATATTTTCATTCCCCAACTTACCATGCTATTATTTTTAAATGTTAACAAATATTCTTCATTTAGGGGATATGATGAGTTGGTAGAAACAAAAAAAATTATTTGGTGATGATACTTCAAATTAATAATGATTTTAATTTTTTCTAAAGGATTGGTATCATGGAGGGTTATGTCTCATAAAATTTGGTGGATCTTACGACATGTCTATTGTTACACCCCAAGATTCCATGGAACATTTCCTTTTTAATAATGCAATAGCCTGCGTTGTACGCAACTACGAGAATTTATCATACCGTGACCAATCAAACTAGCTGTTATGAATAGTAATACATACTTTTTGAAATTTTAGAATTTTTATCTTTCAAAATGGAATTCCTTTTTGGATTCGGAATATCAAAATTATCTTAGGGTAAATTTTTAGTATTCTCCTAAAAACATACAATTATTGATGAAAAGTGAAAAACATTGAGTTATTGTTTAAAACTGAAATTTTATTTAGATAGTTATTTATTATATTTAAATTTATTTTTGGTTAAAAGATATACATAATATCTATATAAATTCAATTTAATTGATTGTAGTAAGTTTATAAAAATTATAGATGTTTAAAAAAATTATTGAACTATTTACCGTCTTTTACCCACATCCTAGGAGAATTTGCAAATTGACATAAAAATTATTTTTACCTCTTCTATGAGTTGAATTTCAAAAATTTGAGAGAAAAAGTTGATTTCAATAATTAAAATTTGATTTAATAAGATGAAAATAATTTCTGGTGAATAGAAACTTTTTACCTTTATTTACCACGGTTAAAATTAAATAGGGTAATTAAGGGTAAAAATAATAATATTATTACCCTAACACATGTCTTAATTCTATTGGATATGTGATATTTAACCAAAAACAACCATAGGAATAAAATATGATTCTTTAGGACTACTTGGATTAAATTTCGAAATTTATTATTATATTATTTGAAGAAGAGTTAAAAGAGTTAGAATCAAAGATGAAAAACTAAAACATTTTTATATAGGGTTATACATAAGATAAATTCGATTATAAATATCCAAATAAATTTAATTTCATACATTTTATGAATCCCACTAATTTTCTAGGGTAATCTGACATATTATTGTTGGTCAGATGAATTTGTTTCGTAGTAATAATGCTGTTATGATTTTAGAAAAAACAAAATACCAAATAGTGTCAAAATTGACATAAAATGTGTTAAAACAAATATTATATTCATAAAAATATAAGGTTATTACAAATGAATTATATAATGATAGGTGTATCATTAATAACCACTTGTGGTTCTCTTAGAAGTATATAGTAAGTTTATTAACCATATATACAAAAATACAAATAGAAATGGTAAATGTCAAACTAATTAACTAACAGTTAAATATAAAAGATAATGTTAATATAGTAACCCAAACCTGTATAAACCCTATTCGTTGAGTGGTTTTCAAGACATACCCATCTTATATTTTAAATAATAATTTTTGGAGCCATTATAAAACTAAAATTATTTTATTATAAAATAATATTTCTATCTTTTCTTAAGGCACCCCTCACCCCTATTATAAAAGGAAACTCTGTAACACCCCAGGTAAATAAAGAATATGACATCTTTATATTTTTCCATATTTGTGAATCAAATATTAATATTACTTTAAAGGGGACACTATGCTCTATGGCGTACCCAACACGCAACAACGAGTTTCTTGGGAATCTTACATTGCACTCTAATAATAAAATAATATTATTTTAAAACTTAGTTAACATGTAGCCGTTGTAATGGTGGAAATGGATAGAAATAACTAAAATATGATTATATATGTTTTTAAATGTATTTACATTTATCCAATAAAGGATAGATGCTTAAAATACGGAAAGAATTCAATTTTAGGCGTATATGCCCTAGTTTTCACTAAAGGTTCAATTATCACCTTTTGATGTTGAACCATCATTAAATATAGTTTTTTTCACTCTTATACATCCTTTTGGACCAAATAAAACTCTTCTTATGAATTGGGACATCAAAATTTACTCTGTGTAAATTTTTGGTATCTTTCCGATAAAGTTCATTTTTTTAATGAATAGTGTAAAATGTTGTATTTTAATTCAAAACCTCTCTTTAATATAATTTATTTATATGATTAGATTATCTGTTTAATTGGTTTTAAAGTGAAATTAGAATATATTTTTACCATTAAATCCAATAGTGGTCGTTGGAATTAATTTCACTTTGAAATCAGACTTAAACCAGTGTCAATCTTTTGATACTTATTGTTTCACAAAAACACGCTATTTGCTCTGACAGCGGGAATTAATTAATAAATTAATTAATCTGACTTATATGTTTTGAATTTTAAAAAATAGACTTCATTTTTGAATTCGGAATATCAAATATATCTTATGGTGAATTTTTGGGATTTTTCTGAGAAACTTCAATTTTTGATGAATAGTGAAACCAATAAGTGGTACTTATAAAAACTGATTTTTCCGTTTAAATGAAATTTTGACATATTTGTGTTTTGAATTTCCTAAATCCAACATACATGGTTGTCATTAAGAAGTAAAATGTGGTTCAATGGGATGAAAATAATTTTTTGGTGAATAGTAACTTTTTTTCATTAATCGTGATTAGAGGTAATTAGTGTCAGTTAAGGTAAAAATGATATTATAAGAATGTGAAAACACCATGACACTTGTCCTAAACCTATTAGGTGAGTCATGGCCGACCAAGACAAGCCATGGGCCAACTTGGGGACCCCATGGAGCCACTTTAGTTGGAAAATGACAATAATATATTTTTATTTAATGTTAAAATTAAATTGACACAAACATGAGTTGTTTTACTAAAACAGTTTTTAAGTGGGGTTACACAAGTCAAAATTTTTATTATAAATAGTAATTGGAAATCTAAAAATATTTCCTACAACATAGTGATTTTTTTATAATTTTTAGACACTAAATAAATTAAATTATTAATGACATAATAATGATGCAGCGATGACCTCATTATTTAACGATTTAAATAAAATGGAAAGATAATATAAAATCTATGAACTACACATGTCCAAAACTTATTGGATGGGTGGATTTCGAACCCTTAACACCTTATCCACGAATTATTTCAATGTGGGACCTTTTGAAACCGAAAAACATTTTCAAATAAAGTAATATTTCTTTACTTTCCAAAAGTGCCCCTCCCCTCCTCTTATAAAAGTCCCCCACCTCTACCTCATTTCACACATTCCTCAAGCCTTTGGCTCGGCCAACCCCTGCCGATTTACTCTCTCCACATCACTCTCCTCATCTTAGTGGATTCCCTTTGGGCAGAATCCTTTCAAAGGAAGCCTTTAGGCTAAAATCAAAAGGAGTTACACTTTTAAAGGTAATTCATTCTCTCTTGTTCATTTTTGCTTCTCCAACCCTCTAAACTCTTTTTATTTACTTATTTTGTAACAACACCAGTATATTAAATATACTAGGATGTTGTTATAAGATTTATTCGAGCTACACTCTCACACAACTACATCAAATGGTTAAAGAACATACGGTTTCCGTGGATGGCAAAATTCTTCCTCCCGAAACGATGATTGTTCAATACTCATTTAACACCTTCAAAGGTGGCCATTATGATGTTAATATTTTTATATATGATATATAATATGTTTATTTTTTCTTTAAGATTCTGTATTTTTCATTTTGTGCATACCTTTATGGTTTCCATTGTGGGTAAACACGATATCTTTATTTAAGGAAGTGCGGATTACCGCCCCCTCAAAATGATGTGATTCGTTAATGCCATATGTGGGACGTGTAAAGAATGGATTTAAAGTTATTATATATGATGTTATACTGGAATTATAATATACCTATATATAATT
Organism: Viscum album; assembly: GCA_963277665.1. Taxonomy (NCBI): domain Eukaryota; kingdom Viridiplantae; phylum Streptophyta; class Magnoliopsida; order Santalales; family Viscaceae; genus Viscum; species Viscum album. Next base: position 1,637,807,042 of record OY728119.1, on the reverse strand, counting down.
ATTATTTAATTCCATTAAAGTATGAGATAGAAATGAAAGTAGCGTTCATGCGTACGTACGGCTTACCGTCTCCATGAACGGTGCATTTCATTTCTTATCCCCAAATGTAAAGTACTATTAAAAGTAAATGTATATAATTGATATATATAATGAATGATACATCTAAATGATTAATATAATTCTGGAATTAAAATATACATACCTCTCATTTAGTTTTAATTCAATTAATATGAGAAAGAAATGAAAGTAGCGTTCATGCGTACGTACGGCTTACCATCTCCATGAACGGTGCATTTCATTTCTTTCCTCTAAATGATTATGTGATTTTATAAACACATGTATATGCTGGATATATATGATATATATGATATCCAAATCAGTAATGTCATTTTTGGATATAAAGAACCTTTGACCACACGAACAGCATGTAATTGTATGAAGTCCACTTTCGACGTAAGAACCAAATATCGACAAAACAGTCATTATTAACTTAATGATTACATAATGTTTATAACATGGAAATAAGTGATATAAAAGGAATAATAAGCTTGAAAAAGGTTCTTAATCAAGTAGAAATTAACTCAAGTTTATTATTCAGGAGATTAAAGAACGATCGAGTCAAGTCGGACCCGAGGTAAGGGATCCTACACCTCTCTTTCTTTTTAAGTACACTCTTTTATGTCATTCCTTTTAAAGCTCGTCTTTCTTGTTATTGGGATGATATTTTATATTAAATTTATGTAATTTTTATGTTCATGTGATGAGAGACCCTATTCTCTCTCATCAATCCATTTTGGAAGTATTGAGTGGCGCCGTTAGGCTGCCGAACTTTCGTAAAAGATCTAACGTCTATCTTTCTTTTTAAGTACTCTCCTTTATGTCACTTCTTTTAAGCTCCTATTTGTAATGTTGGGGGATGTTCTTTCATATTCCTCTTTCTGTACATTTTATTGTAATGTGATGAGATACCCTATTTGATCTCATCAATGAATATTCGAAAGTTTCATGTGGCGCCGTTAGACTGCCGAGTTTTCATAAGGGATTTTTCATCTCAGTTTTAATCTCGTGAGATTTATGCTACATTTGCCAGAAATTCCATTGAGTGGTGTATGTACTTCCCATTATTCTACTCTTTGTGTAATATACTTTCGTTTATGAGTATTTACATCAATGATCTATTGTCCTTCTTTCATGGGGTGTATGTTTTGAAAGATACCCAAGTCGGTAAGGGAACCTTTCACCCTCCTCTATTTTAAAAGACTTCTTTTGTTGGGTCTTTTAATTTACATATTGTTATGTTGGGATATGTTCTCATATATCCTTATTGATGTAAATTTTATGTCAAGTGATGAGATACACTTTTTATCTCTCATCAACTCATTTTGATGTGATGTCGTTAGGCTGTCAAGGGAACTTTTTAACCCAATTTCGATTTCTTTGGGTTCAACATGTAGTCATTGAATATGTCATCCATTGAATATGTGTGAATGAAATTTTATTGTTTTGCACTTAATATCCACTTATATTGGGTGTATTTATATTTTTCACACATATTTTTGAGGTTGATTTGTCCTTAATTTAAGGATACCTTCTTTATAAGGGATTTCGTCACATTTGACATTTCTATTGAGGGTTCATTGTTGTTATGCACCAATTCACTCTTATATGGTATATATACTGTCATTTGGAGAATTATATCATGAATCCATTTATTCTCATGATATTATAAAGTTCTGACTAAATGTTATTCCTCAATTATTGTATTCAAGTGTCTCTAATTTTGGTAAAACCCCTTTAACCAAAATATCGTTTTAAATGTTTTAATTATTTGTTATTATTAATATCCATGTTTTCAAAATGGTTTTAAGGATTTATTTATATGGATATTAATGGTTTAAAATTTTAATCTTCAAGGTGGTATGGGACACTTTGATTCAAAAATCTCTTTATTAAATGTTTTAAATGGTTTTGAAAATGGTTTTGATAAAGGATTCTATTATGATATATTGTGATGTGGAAATGTTATCATTCCTTTATATTGGTTTTATGTTTTATGATTTTATATTGGTACTTGGACATTTTAACGGGTGTTTACGTTATAAACCATATGACGGGTGGTGCCGTGAATATCAAGACGGGTGGTTACGTTATAACCTCCAATGCATTGGGTATGGAAGTCGGCTGTATGGCTATTCCATTAAGTATGTATGGAAATTGGCCGTATGGCTATTCCATTAAGTGATATGTGTGGAAGTCGACCGTATGGTTATTCCACTTAAGAATGTTTATGTCCCAAGTTACCTTTATATATGTTATGTGTTCTTTATATGGGTTTTATGGTAATCCTTTGGTTACAAAAAGGTAAGTAATGATACTTTTTTTCTCGTGAAAAGTTTTTACTACTTCATGAAGGTGACAAGTATTACATTGATAAAGTATTCATGGTTTACATGTTGTTTTGAAGAGACTACTTTGTAATCTTTTGGGACGTAATAGTTATGTCCTAATTCTCTATAACTCTAAACCTGAAAAGATCCTCAATGTGAATTACTCATTTAATTCAATTTTAAGTAAGGTTTAAGGCTGAACCCTTATAGTTGGTATCAAAGGTCGGTTTAGATAACTTTAGAGGTTAGGGTATTCTTTAAGAATAAGTGACATTACCATAATGGTTAGGATTTCAGACAGAGTACTAGTTTTAGATAAAGTAAATGAGTAAGAATATCTTAGTGTTTATCTTCCTCATTAGTACATGATAGTTTTGTTGATATACTCACACTGACATTTCTATTTTTAGTGAATGGATGGATCTAGCAGGAACCAAAGAGACAACATGTTTGAAAGAAACTGTAGTGGTTCTCTGATTAAGATACTAGGTAAAATGGAGGATTCAATGAGGAATCTCATAGTTTTTCTAAACCAACTATCAAGGAGTCATGATCAACCACTTCAACCTTGGTGAGTTCTCTAATGCATCATGTACGAGATGGCCAACTCTATGTGGAAATTCAGGTAATAATTATTAAGGTAACCATTAGGGTTTATATGATCCTTAATTTTTGAGGTAATTATGGGTTACTCTATGATATGTTGGAAAAGGAAAGGAATGAGATAAACTTGAGGTTAAAATATGTTATGATTATTCTTGAAGATTTTATCTCATTATGGGGAATGTTTTAAGAAATATATAGTTTTGGAAAAAGGACAACACGCAGACCGTGTGACAACCCGTCGCGTCGGACAAAGCTGCGGGAATCGAACCCACAACCAAAGTGCGACTGGTATTTATCGCCTACCACTGGACTACGTGAAGTCCCTGGTTAGTTTGACCGATTATTTTTAGTTATATGATTTTATGAATTAAGAGTAAGTTGATTTTGGGTTATTTATGAAAATGTTTAACCTATCATGGAGGATATGTGACTAGGTTAATTACTTTTCAATACGAGACTTTAGGAGCAACTGATGTTGTTTGGAGATAAATGTTACGATTTAACTTGGAAGACTATGTGACTAAATCCTTAAAATATTTGGGTTTCAATCTTAGATTGGTTTACTTTGAAGAATTTTATGGACAAATTGATTATAGAATGGTTCTCGTTGATCTTTGGGTTTTGTTGGACAAATTTTGGAGATTAAGAATAGATTTTCTTTTTATAAAGGGTTATCCTTTTCTGGATTATCTGACCTTGTACTAACCTTTCTGGTTTTGTTTTTGGTTAAAGCCTAAATACATGGTATGTATATAGTTCTCTTATGTGGATTAGTTGATTCTCTAGAAGTTGATTGTAGTACTCTTAATGCGAACAAGTCTCCCTAAATACTCGTCTTTTTGAAAAAATATGAGTTTGATTAAGGAATCTAGTAAAAGTTGAAAGTCAACATGATAAGTGATTATGTTTCCTTATGAATAAATTCCTCAATAAAATGTAACTTAAAACAAAAATTTTGTCAATTAACCTTTCCTACTGGGGAACCCGACACCGTTTAACCCATCACAAGTTTGTGATTTTCTCATTGTTAACTTTCTCCTAAACATGTTTTGTATCACTCTCCATCAGTACATGACCCTTTGTTTTTTCCTCCATGTCCATATTTTCATACATGGAATCCTAGTATGGGTTAACTTGGGTGACCTTTGTACTTATCTTCCTTTATTTTAAAGTGGTTGTTTTACCGACTCTTGTTCGGATGTGGGACTTTCAAAGATGTTTCCAAGCCCAATTTTAAAATTGCGAGGTCGCAATTCCCAAAAGGGGGGAAGGATGTAACACCCCAGGTAAATAAAGAATATGAAATCTTTATATTTATCCATATTTGTGAATCAAATATTAATATTACTTTAAAGGGGACACTATGCTCGATGGCGTACCCAACACGCAACAACGAGTTTCTTGGGAATCTTACGTTGCACTCTAATAATAAAATAATATTATTTTAAAAGGTAGTTAACATGTAGCCGTTGTAATGGTGGGAATTGATAGAAATAACTAAAATATGATTATATATGTTTTTAAATGTATTTACATTTATCCAATAAAGTATAGAGGCTTAAAATACGGAAAGAATTCAATTTTAGGCGTATATGCTCTAATTTTCACTAAAGGTTCACTCATCACCTTTTGATGTTGAACCATCATTAAATATAGTTTTTTTCACTCTTATACATTCTTTTGGACCAAATAAAACTCTTCTTAAGAATTGGTACATCAAAATTTACTTTGTGTAAATTTTTGGTATCTTTCCGATAAAGGTCATTTTTTTTAATGAATAGTGTAAAATGTTGTATTTTAATTCAAAACCTCTTTTTAATCTAACTTATTTATATGATTAGATTATCTTTTTAATTGGTTTTAAAGTGAAATTAGAATATATTTTTACCATTAAATCCAATAGTGGTCGTTGGAATTAATTTCACTTTGAAATCAGACTTAAACCAGTGTCAATCTTTTGATACTTATTGTTTCATAAAAACACGCTATTTGCTCTGACAGCGGGAATTAATTAATAAATTAATTAATCTGACTTATATGTTTTGAATTTTAAAAAATAGACTTCATTTTTGAATTCGGAATATCAAATATATCTTATGGTGAATTTTTGGGATTTTTCTGAGAAACTTCAATTTTTGATGAATAGTGAAACCAATAAGTGGTACTTATAAAAACTGATTTTTCCGTTTAAATAAAATTTTGACATATTTGTGTTTTGAATTTCCTAAATCCAACATACATGGTTGTCATTAAGAAGTAAAATGTGGTTCAATGGGATGAAAATAATTTTTTGGTGAATAGTTACTTTTTTTCATTAATCGCGATTAGAGGTAATTAGTGTCATTCAAGGTAAAAATGATATTATAAAAACGTGAAAACACCATGACACTTGTCCTAAACCTATTGGGTGAGTCATGGCCGACCAAGACAAGCCATGGGCCAACTAGGGGACCCCATGGGGCCACTTTAGTTGGAAAATTACAATAATATATTTTTATTTAATGTTAAAATTAAATTGACACAAACATGAGTTGTTTTACTAAAACAGTTTTTAAGTGGGGTTACAAAAGTCAAAATTTTAATTATAAATAGTCATTGGAAATATAAAAAGATTTCCCACATCATAGTGATTTTTTTATAATATTTAGACACTAAATAAATTAAATTATTAATGACATAATAATGATGCAGCGATGACCTCATTATTTAACGATTTAAATAAAATGGAAAGATAATGTAAAATCTATGAACTACACATGTCCAAAACTTATTGGATGGGTGGATTTCGAACCCTTAACACCTTATCCACGAATTATATCAATGTGGGACCTTTTGAAACCGAAAAACATTTTCAAATAAAGTAATATTTCTTTACGTTCCAAAAGTGCCCTTCCCCTCCTCTTATAAAAGGCCCCCACCTCTACCTCATTTCACACACTCCTCAAGCCTTTGGCTCGGCCAACCCCTACCCATTTACTCTCTACACATCCCTCTCCTCATACTAGTGGATTCCCCTTGTGCAGAATCCTTTCAAAGGAAGCCTTTAGGCTCAAATCAAAAGGAGTTACACTTTTTAAGGTAATTCATTCTCTCTTGTTCATTTTTAATTCTCCAACCCTCTAAACTCTTTTTATTTACTTCTTTTGTAACAAAACCAGTATATTAAATATACTAGGATGTTGTTATAAGATTTATTCGAGCTACACTCTCACACAACTACATCAAATTGTTAAAGAACATACGGTTTCCGTGGATGGCGAAATTCTACCTCCCGAAACGATGATTGTTCAATACTCATTTAACACCTTCAAAGGTGGACATTATGATGTCACTATTTTTATATATGATAAATAATATGTTTATTTTTTCTTTAAGATTCTGTATTTTTTATTTTGTGCATACCTTTATGGTTTCCATTGTGGGTAAACAGGATATCTTCATTTAAGGAAGTGCGGATTACCGCCCCCTCAAAGTGATGTCATTCGTTAATGCCATATGTGGGACGTGTAAAGGATGGATTTAAAGTTTTTATATATCATGTTATACTGGAATTATAATATACCTATATATAATTATTATTTCTTTCCATTAAATTATGAGATAGAAATGAAAGTAGCGTCCATGCGTACGTACGGCTTACCGTCTCCATGAACGGTGCATTTCATTTCTTATCCCCAAATGTAAAGTACTATTAAAAGTATATGTATATAATGGATATATATAATGAATGATACATATAAATGATGAATATAATTCTGGAATTAAAATATACATACCTCTCATTTAATTTTAATTCCATTAATATGAGGAAGAAATGACAGTAGCGTTCATGCGTACGTACGGCTTACCGTCTCCATGAACGGTGCATTTCATTTCTTTCCTCTAAATGATTATGTGATTTTATAAACACATGTATATGCTGGATATATATGATATATATTATATCAAAATCTGGAATGTCATTTTTGGATATAAAGAACCTTTGACCACACGAACAACATGTAATTGTATGAAGTCCACTTTCGACTTAAGAACCAAATATCGACAAAACAATCATTATTAACTTAATGATAACATAATGTTTATAACATCGAAATAAGTGATATAAAAGGAATAATAAGTTTGAAAAATGTTCTTAATCAAGTATAAATTAACTCAAGTTTATTATTCAGGAGATTAAAGAACGATCGAGTCAAGTCGGACCCGAGGTAAGGGATCCTACACCTCTCTTTCTTTTTAAGTACACTCTTTTATGTCATTCCTTTTAAAGCTCATCTTTCTTGTTATTGGGATGATCTTTTATATTAAATTTACATTAATTTTTATTTTCATGTGATGAGAGACCCTATTCTCTCTCATCAATCCATTTTGGAAGTTTTGAGTGGCGTCGTTAGGCTGCCGAACTTTCGTAAGAGATCTAACCTCTATCTTTCTTTTTAAGTACTCTCCTTTATGTCACTTCTTTTAAGCTCCTATTTGTAATGTTGGGGGATGTTCTTTTATATTCCACTTTCTGTAAATTTTATTGTAATGTGATGATATACCCTATTTGATCTCATCAATCCATATTCGGAAGTTTTATGTGGCGCCGTTAGACTGTCGAGTTTTCATAAGGGATTTTTCATCTCACTTTTAATCTCCTGAGATTTATGCTACATTTTCCACAAATTCCATTGAGTGGTGTATTTACTGACCATTATTATACTCTTTGTTTAATATAATTTTGTTTATGAGTATTTACATCAATGATCTATTGTCCTTCTTTCATGGGGTGTATGTTTTGAAAGATACCCAAGTCGGTAAGGGAACCTTTCACCCTCCTCTTTTTTTTAAAAGAATTCTTTTGTTGGGTCTTCTAATTTAAATATTGTTATGTTGGGATATGTTATCATATATCCTTATTGATTTAAATTTTATGTCCATGTGATGAGATACACTTTTTATCTCTCATCAACTCATTTTGATGTGATGCCGTTAGGCTGTCAAGGGAACTTTTTAACCCAATTTCGATTTCTTTGGGTTCAACAGGTAGTCATTGAATATGTAATCCATTGAATATGTGTGAATGACCTTTTATTGTTTTACACTTAATATCCACTTATATTGGGTGTATTTATATTTTTCACACATATTTTTGAGGTTGATTTGTCCTTAATTTAAGGATACCTTCTTTATAAGGGATTTCATCACATTTGACATTACTATTGAGCGTTCATTGTTTTTATGCACCAATTCACTCTTATATGGTGTATATACTGTCATTTTTAGTATTATATCATGAATCCATTTATTCTCATGATATTATAAAGTTATAACTAAATGTTATTCCACAATTATTGTATTCAAGTGTCTCTAATTTTGTTAAAACCCCTTTAACCAAAATATCATTTTAAATGTTTTAATTCCTTTTTCCTATTAATATCCATGTTTTCAAAATGGTTTTAAGTATTTATTTATATGGATATTAATGGTTTAAAATTTTAAGATTCAAGGTGGTATGGGACACTTTGATTCAAAAATCTCTTTATTAAATGTTTTAAATGGTTTTGAAAATGGTTTTGATAAAGGATTCTATTATGATATATTGTGATGTGGAAATTTTATCATTACTTTATATTGGTTTTATGTTTTATGATTTTATATTGGTACTTGGACATTTTAACGGGTGGTTACCTTATAAACCATATGACGGGTGGTACCGTGAATACCAGGACGGGTGGTTACGTTATAACCTCCAATGCATTGGGTATGGAAGTCGGCCGTATGGCTATTCCATTAAGTACGTATGGAAATTGGCCGTATGGCTATTCCATTAAGTGATATGTGTGGAAGTCGACCGTATGGTTATTCCACTTAAGTATTTTTATGTCCCATGTTACCTTTATATATGTTATGTGTTCTTTATATGGGTTTTATGGTAATCCTTTGGTTACAAAAAGGTAAGTAATGATACTTTTTTTCTCGTGAAATTTTTTTACTACTTCATGAAGGTGACAAGTATTACATTGATAAAGTATTCATGGTTTACTTGTTGTTTTGAAAAACTAACAGTTTTTATTCTTTGTGTATCCCTTACTGAGCTTCTTATGCTCATCCCATGTTTTTGAAATGTTTCTCACAGGACTTAGCGTGGAATAGGGTCAAGGATGGGATCAAGGGAAAGTCATGCTACCTAAAACATGGAACTATACATGTCTCTATTTAAGAGTTTTTATTTTATGTAAATTTAGTAGAAGCGACTACTTTGTAATCTTTTGAGATGTAATAGTTATGTCCTAACTCTCTATAACACTAAACCTGAAAAGATCCTCAATGTGAATTACTCATTTAATTCAATTTTAAGTAAGGATTAAGGCTGGGGCCTTATAGTTGGTATCAAAGTTCGGTTTAGATAACTTTAGAGGTTAGGGTATTCTTTAAGCATAAGTGACATTACCATAATGGTTAGGATTTCAGACAGAGTACTAGTTTTAGATAAAGTGAATGAGTAAGAATATCTTAGTGTTTATCTTCCTCATTAGCACATGATGATTTTTTTGATATACTCACACTGACATTTCTATTTTTAGTGAATGGGTGGATCTAGTAGGCACCAAAGAGACAACAAGTTTGAAGGAAACTATAGTGGTTCTTTGATTAAGATACTAGGTAAAATGGAGGATTCAATGAGGAAGCTCATAGTTGTTCTAAACCAACTATCAAGGAGTCATGATCAACCACTTCAAGCATGGTGAGTTCTCTAATGCATCATGTACGAGATGGCCAACTCGATGTGGAAATTCAGGTAATAATTATTAAGGTAACCATTAGGGTTTATATGATCCTTAATTTTTGAGGTAATTATGGGTTACTCTATGATATGATGGAAAAGGAAAGGAATGAGATAAACATGAGGTTAAAATATGTTATGATTATTCTTGAAGATTTTATCTCATTTTGGGGAATTTTTTAAGAAATATATAGTTTTGGAAAAAGGACAACACGCAGACCGTGTGAAAACCTGTCGCGTCGGACAAAGCTGCGGGAATCGAACCCACAACCAAAGTGCGACTGGTATTTATCGCCTACAACTGGACTACGTGAAGTCCCTGGTTAGTTTGACCGATTATTTTTAGTTATATGATTTTATGAATTAAGAATAAGTTGATTTTGGGTTATTTATGAAAATGATTAACTTATCATGCAGGATATGTGACTAGGTTAATTACTTTTCAATACGTGACTTTAGGAGCAACTGATGTTGTTTGGAGATAAATGTTACGATTTAACTTGGAAGAATATGTGACTAAATCCTTCAAATATTTGGGTTTCAATATTATATTGGTTTACTTTGAAGAATTTTATTGAAAAATTGATTATAGAATGGTTCTCGTTGATCTTTAGGGTTTTGTTGGACAAATTTTGGAGATTAATAATAGATTTTCTTTTTATAAAGGGTTATCCTTTTCTGGATTATCTGACCTTGTACTAACCTTTCTGGTTTTGGTTTTGGTTAAAGCCTAAATACATGGGATGTATATAGTTCTCTTTTGTGGATTAGGTGATTCTCTAGAATTTGATTATAGTACTCTTAATGCGAACAAGTCTCCCTAAATACTCGTCTTTTGGAAAAAATATGAGTTTGATTAAGGAATCTAGTAAAAGTTGAAAGTCAACATGATAAGTGATTATGTTTCCTTATGAATAAATTCCTCAATAAAATGTAACTTAAAACAAAAATGTTGTCTATTAACTTTTCCTACTGGGGAACCCAACACCGTTTAACCCATCACAAGTTTGTGATTTTCTCATTGTTAACTTTCTCCTAAACATGTTTTCTATCACTCTCCATCAGAACATGACCCTTTTTTTTCCTCCATGTCCATATTTTCATACTTGTAATCCTAGTATGGGTTAACTTGGGTGACCTTTGTACTTATCTTCCTTTATTTTAAAGTGGTTGTTTTACCGACTCTTGTTCCGATGTGGGACTTTCAAGGATGTTTCCATGCCCAATTTTAAAATTGCGAGGACGCAATTCCCAAAAGGGGGGAAGGATGTTAAACCCCAGGTAAATAAAGAATATGACATCTTTATATTTATACATATTTGTGAATCAAATATTAATATTACTTTAAAGGGGACGCTATGCTCGATGACATACCCAACACGCAACAACGAGTTTTTTGGGGAATCTTACGTTGCACTCTAATAATAAAATAATATTATTTTAAAAGGTAGTTAACATGTAGCCATTGTAATGGTGGGAATGGATAGAAATAACAAAAATATGATTATATATGTTTTTAAATGTATTTACATTTTTTCAATAAAGGATAGAGGCTTAAAATACGGAAAGAATTCAATTTTAGGCGTATATGCCCTAGTTTTCACTAAAGGTTCACTTATCACCCTTTGATGTTGAACCATCATTAAATATAGTTTTGTTCACTCTTATACATCCTTTTGGACCAAATAAAACTCTTCTTAAGAATTGGGACATCAAAATTTACTTTGTGTAAATTTTTGGTATCTTTCCGATAAAGTTCATTTTTTAATGAATAGTGTAAAATGTTGTATTTTAATTCAAAACCTCTTTTTAATATAATTTATTTATATGAATAGATTATCTTATTAATTGGTTTAAAGTGAAATTAGAATATATTTTTACCATTAAATCCAATAGTGGTCGTTGGAATTAATTTCACTTTGAAATCAGACATAAACCAGTGTCAATCTTTTGATACTTATTGTTTCATAAAAACACGCTATTTGCTCTGACAGCGGGAATTATTTATTAAATTAATTAATCTGACTTATATATTTTGAATTTTATAAAATAGAATTCATTTTTGAATTCGTAATATCAAATATAGCTTCTGGTGAATTTTTCGGATTTTTCTGAAAAACTTCAATTTTTGATGAATAGTGAAACCACTAAGTGGTACTTATAAAAACTGATTTTTCCGTTTAAATGAAATTTTTCCATATTTGTGTTTTGAATTTCAAAAATCCTACATACATGGTTTTCATTAAGAAGTAAAATGTGGTTCAATGGGATGAAAATAATTTTTTGGTGAATAGTAACTTTTTTTCATTAATCGCGATTAGAGGTAATTAGTGTCATTTAAGGTAAAAATGATATTATAAGAATGTGAAAACACCATGACACTTGTCCTACACCTATTGGGTGAGTCATGGCCGACCAAGAAAAGCCATGTGCCAACTTGGGGACCCCATGGAGACACTTTAGTTGGAAAATGACAATAATATATTTTTATTTAATGTTAAAATTAAATTGACACAAACATGAGTTGTTTCACTAAAACAGTTTTTAAGTGGGGTTAAACAAGTCAAAATTTTGAATATAAATAGTCATTGGAAAGCTAAAAAGCTTTAATACATCATAGGGATTTTTTTATAAATTTTAGACACTAAATAAATTAAATTATTAATGACATAATAATGATGCAGCGATGACCACATTATTTAACGATTTAAATAAAATGGAAAGATAATGTAAAATCTATGAACTACACAAGTCCAAAACTTATTGGATGGGTGGATTTCTAACCCTTAACACCTTATCCACGAATTATATCAATGTGGGACCTTTTGAAACCGAAAAAGATTTTCAAATAAAGTAATATTTCTTTACTTTCCAAAAGTGCCCTTCCCCTCCTCTTACAAAAGGCCCCCACCTCTACCTCATTTCACACGCTCCTCAAGCCTTTGTCTCGGCCAACCCCTGCCCATTTACTCTATACACATACCTCTCCTCATCCTAGTGGATTCCCCTTGGGCATAATCCTTTCAAAGGAAGCCTTTAGGCTCAAATCAAAAGGAATTACACTTTTAAAGGTAATTCATTCTCTCTTGTTCATTTTTGCTTCTCCAACCCTCTAAACTCTTTTTATTTACTTCTTTTGTAACAAAACCAGTATCTTAAATATACTAGGTTGTTTTTATAATATTTATTCGAGCTACACTCTCACACAACTACATCAAATGGTTAAAGAACATACGGTTTCCGTGGATGGTCAAATTCTGCCTCCCGAAACGATGATTGTTCAATACTCATTTAACACCTTCAAAGGTGGCCATTATGATGTCACTATTTTTATATATGATAAATAATATGTTTATTTTTTCTTTAAGATTCTGTATTTTTCATTTTGTGCATAAATTTATGGTTTCCATTGTGGGTAAACACGATATCTTCATTTAAGGAAGTGCGGATTACCGCCCCCTCAAAGTGATGTGATTCGTTAATGCCATATGTGGGACGTGTAAAGGATGGATTTAAAGTTATTATATATGATTTTATACTGGAATTATAATATACCTATATATAATTATTATTTCTTTCCATTAAAGTATGAGATAGAAATGAATGTAGCGTTCATGCGTACGTACGGCTTACCGTCTCCATGAACGGTGCATTTCATTTCTTATCCCCAAATGTAAAGTACTATTAAAAGTATATGTATATAATGGATATATATAATGAATGATACATCTAAATGATGAATATAATTCTGGAATTAAAATATACATACCTCTCATTTAATTTTAATTCCATTAATATGAGAAAGAAATGAATGTAGCGTTCATGCATACGTACGGCTTACCGTCTCCATGAACGGTGCATTTCATTTCTTTCCTCTAAATGATTATGTGATTTTATACACACATGTATATGCTGTATATATATGATATATATGATATCCAAATCAGGAATGTCATTTTTGGATATAAAGAACCTTTGACCACACGAACAACATGTAATTGTATGAAGTCCACATTCGACTTAAGAACCAAATATCGACAAAACAATCATTATTAACTTAATGATTACATAATGTTTATAACATGGAAATAAGTTATATAAAAGGAATAATAAGCTTGAAAAAGGTTCTCAATTATGTATAAATTAACTCCTGTTTATTATTCTGGATATTAAAGAACGATCGAGTCAAGTCGGACCCGAGGTAAAGGATCCTACACCTCTCTTTCTTTTTAAGTACACTCTTTTATGTCATTCCTTTTAAAGCTCATCTTTCTTGTTATTGGGATGATCTTTTATATTACATTTACTGTAATTTTTATGTTCATGTGATGAGATACCCTATTCTCTCTCATCAATCCATTTTGGAAGTTTTGAGTGGCGCCGTTAGGCTGCCGAACTTTCATAAGAGATCTAACCTCTATCATTCTTTTTAAGTACTCTCCTTTATGTCACTTCTTTTAAGCTCCTATTTGTAATGTTGGGGGATGTTATTTTATATTCCTATTTCTGTACATTTTATTTTAATGTGATGAGATACCCTATTTGATCTCATCAATCCATATTCGGAAGTTTTATGTGGCGCCGTTAGACTGCCGAGTTTTCATAAGGGATTTTTCATCTCACTTTTAATCTCGTGAGATTTATGCTACATTTGCCACAAATTCCATTGAGTGGTGTATGTACGGCCCATTATTCTACTCTTTGTGTAATATAATTTCGTTTATGAGTATTTACATCAATGATCTATTGTCCTTCATTCATGGGGTGTATGTTTTGAAAGATACCCAAGTCGGTAAGGGAACCTTTCACCCTCCTCTTTTTTTTAAAAGACTTCTTTTGTTGGGTCTTTTAATTTACATATTGTTATGTTAGGATATGTTATAATATATCCTTATTGATGTAAATTTTATTTCCAAGTGATGAGATACACTTTTTATCTCTCATCAACTCATTTTGATGTAATGCTGTTAGGCTGTCAAGGGAACTTTTTAACCCAATTTCGTTTTCTTTGGGTTCAACAGGTAGTCATTGAATATGTCATCCATTGAATATGTGTGAATGACCTTTTATTGTTTTAAACTTAATATCCACTTATATTTGGTGTATTTATATTTTTCACACATATTTTTGAGGTTGATTTGTCCTTAATTTAAGGATACCTTCTTTATAAGGGATTTCATCACATTTGACATTTCTATTGAGGGTTCATTGTTGTTATGCACCAATTCACTCTTATATGGTGTATATAATGTCATTTGGAGTATTATATCATGAATCCATTTATTCTCATGATATTATAAAGTTCTGACTAAATGTTATTCCTCAATTATTGTATTCAAGTGTCTCTAATTTTGGTAAAACCCCTTTAACCAAAATATCATTTTAAATGTTTCAATTATTTGTTCTTATTAATATCCATGTTTTCAAAATGGTTTTAAGGATTTATTTATATGGATATTAATGGTTTAAAATTTTAAGCTTCAAGGTGGTATGGGACACTTTGATTCAAAAATCTCTTTATTAAATGTTTTAAATGGTTTTGAAAATGGTTTTGATAAAGGATTCTATTATGATATATTGTGATGTGGAAATGTTATCATTACTTTATATTGGTTTTATGTTTTATGATTTTATATTGGTACTTGGACATTTTAACGGGTGGTTACGTTATAAACCATATGACGGGTGGTGCCGTGAATACCAGGACGGGTGGATACGTTATAACCTCCAATGCATTGGGAATGGAAGTCGGCCGTATGGCTATTCCATTAAGTATGTATGGAAATTGGCCGTATGGATATTCCATTAAGTGATATGTGTGGAATTCGACCGTATGGTTATTCCACTTAAGTATGTTTATGTCCCAAGTTACCTTTCTATATGTTATGTGTTCTTTATATGGGTTTTATGGTAATCCTTTGGTTACAAAAATGTAAGTAATGATACTTTTTTTCTCGTGAAAAGTTTTTACTACTTCATGAAGGTGACAAGTATTACATTGATAAAGTATTCATGGTTTACTTGTTGTTTTGAAAAACTAACAGTTTTTATTCTTTGTGTATCACTTACTGAGCTTCTTATGCTCATCCCAAGTTTTTGAAATGTTTCTCACAGGACTGAGCGTGGAATAGGGTCAAGGATGGGATCAAGGGAAAGTCATGCTACCTAAAACATGGAACTATACATTTTTCTATTTAAGAGTTTTAATTTTATGGAAATTTAGTAGAAGTGACTACTTTGTAATCTTTTGAGATGTAATAGTTATGTCCTAATTCTCTATAACACTAAACCTGAAAAGATCCTCAATGTGAATTACTCATTTAATTCAATTTTAAGTAAGGTTTAAGGATGGGGCCTTATAGTTGGTATCAATATTCGGTTTAGATAACTTTAGAGGTTAGGGTATTCTTTAAGCATAAGTGACATTACCATAATGGTTAGGATTTTAGACAGAGTACTAATTTTAGATAAAGTGAATGAGTAAGAATATCTTATTGTTTATCTTCCTCATTAGTACATGATGGTTTTGTTGATATACCCACACTGATATTTATATTTTTAGTGAATGGATGGATCTAGCAGGCACCAAAGAGACAACAAGTTTGAAGGAAACTGTAGTGGTTCTCTGATTAAGATACTAGGTAAAATGGAGGATTCAATGAGGAAGCTCATAGTTGTTCTAAACCAACTATCAAGGAGTCATGATCAACCACTTCAACCTTGGTGAGATCTCTAATGCATCATGTATGAGATGTCCAACTCGATGTGGGAATTCAGGTAATAATTATTAAGGAAACCATTAGGGTTTATATGATCCTTAATTTTTGAGGTAATTATGGGTTACTCTATGATTTGATGGAAAAGGAAAGGAATGAAATAAACATGAGGTTAAAATTTGTTATGATTATTCTTGAAGATTTTATCTCATTTTGGGGAATGTTTTAAGAAATATATATTTTTGGAAAAAGGAAAACATGCAGACCGTGTGACAACCCGTCGCGTCGGACAAAGCTGCGGGAATCGAACCCACAACCAAAGTGCGACTGGTATTTATCGCCTACCACTGGACTATGTGAAGTCCCTGCTTAGTTTGACCGATTATTTTTAGTTATATGATTTTGTGAATTAAGAGTAAGTTGATTTTGGGTTATTTATGAAAATGATTAACCTATCATGGAGGATATGTGACTAGGTTAATTACTTTTCAATACGAGAATTTAGGAGCAACTGATGTTGTTTGGAGATAAATGTTACGATTTAACTTGGAAGACTATGTGACTAAATCCTTCAAATATTTGGGTTTCAATCTTAGATTGGTTTACTTTGAAGAATTTTATGGACAAATTTATTATAGAATGGTTCTCATTGATCTTTAGGGTTTTGTTGGACAAATTTTGGAGATTAAGAATATATTTTATTTTTATAAAGGGTTATCCTTTTATGGATTATCTGACCTTGTACTAACCTTTCTGGTTTTGGTTTTGGTTAAATCCTAAATACATGGGATGTATATAGTTCTCTTTTGTGGATAAGGTGATTCTCTAGATGTTGATTATAGTACTCTTAATGCGAACAAGTCTCCCTAAATACTCGTCTTTTGGAAAAAATATGAGTTTGATTAAGGAATCTAGTAAAAGTTGAAAGTCAACATGATAAGTGATTATGTTTCCTTATGAATAAATTCCTCAATAAAATGTAACTTAAAACAAAAATGTTGTCTATTAACTTTTCCTACTGGGGAACCCAACACCGTTTAACCCATCACAAGTTTGTGATTTTCTCATTGTTAACTTTCTCCTAAACATGTTTTCTATCACTCTCCATCAGAACTTGACCCTTTGTTTTTTTCCTCCATGTCCATATATTCATACTCGGAATCCTAGTATGGGTTAACTTGGGTGACCTTTGTACTTATCTTCCTTTATTTTAAAGTGGTTGTTTTACCGACTCTTGTTCCGATGTGGGACTTTCAAGGATGTTTCCAAGCCCAATTAAAAAAATGCGAGGACGCAATTCCCAAAAGGGGGGAAGGATGTAACACCCCAGGTAAATAAAGAATATGACATCTTTATATTTATCCTTATTTGTGAATCAAATATTAATATTACTTTAAAGGGGACTCTATGCTCGATGGCGTACCCAACACGCAACAACGAGTTTCTTGGGAATCTTATGTTGCACTCTAATAATAAAATAATATTATTTTAAAAGGTAGTTAACATGTAGCCGTTGTAATGGTGGGAATGGATAGAAATAACTAAAATATGATTATATATGTTTTTAAATGTATTTACAGTTATCCAATAAAGGATAGAGGCTTAAAATACGGAAAGAATTCAATTTTAGGCGTATATGCCCTAGTTTTCATTAAAGGTTCACTTATCACCTTTTGATGTTGAACCATCATTAAATATAGTTTTTTTCACTCTTATACATCCTTTTGGACCAAATAAAACTCTTCTTAAGAATTGGGACATCAAAATTTACTTTGTGTAAATTTTTGGTATCTTTCCGATAAAGTTCATTTTTTTAATGAATAGTGTAAAATGTTGTATTTTAATTCAAAACATCTTTTTAATCTAATTTATTTATATTACTAGATTATATTTTTAATTGTTTTTAAAGTGAAATTAGAATATATTTTTACCATTAAATCCAATAGTGGTCGTTGGAATTAATTTCACTTTGAAATCAGACTTAAACCAGTGTCAATCTTTTGGTACTTATTGTTTCATAAAAACACGCTATTTGCTCTGACAGCGGGAATTATTTATTAAATTAATTAATCTGACTTATATGTTTTGAATTTTATAAAATAGACTTCATTTTTGAATTCGGAATATCAAATATAGCTTATGGTGAATTTTTGGGATTTTTCTGAAAAACTTCAATTTTTGATGAATAGTGAAACCACTAAGTGGTACTTATAAAAACTGATTTTTCCGTTTAAATGAAATTTTTCCATATTTTTGTTTTGTATTTCTAAAATCCGACATACATGTATGTCAATAAGAAGTAAAATGTGGTTCAATGGGATGAAAATAATTTTTTGGTGAATAGTAACTTTTTTTCAGTAATCGCGATTAGAGGTAATTAGTGTCATTTAAGGTAAAAATGATATTATAAGAATGTGAAAACACCATGAAACTTGTCCTACACCTATTGGGTGAGTCATGGCCGACCAAGACAATCCTGGGCCAACTTGGGGACCCCATGGAGCCACTTTAGTTGGAAAATGAGAATAATATATTTTTATTTAATGTTAAAATTAAATTGACACAAACATGAGTTGTTTCACTAAAAGAGTTTTTAAGTGGGGTTACACAAGTCCAAATTTTGATTATAAATAGTCATTGGAAAGATAAAACGATTTCCTACATCATAGTGATTTTTTTATAATTTATAGACACTATATAAATTAAATTATTAATGACATAATAATGATGCAGCGATGACCTCATTATTTAACGATTTAAATAAAATGGAAAGAAATTGTAAAATCTATGAACTACACATGTCCAAAACTTATTGGATGGGTGGATTTCGAACCCTTAACACATTATCCACGAATTATTTCAATGTGGGACCTTTTGAAACCGAAAAACATTTTCAAATAAAGTAATATTTCTTTACTTTCCAAAAGTGCCCCTCCCCTCCTCTTATAAAAAGCCCCCACCTCTACCTCATTTCACACACTCCTCAAGCATTTGGCTCGGCCAACCCCTTCCCATTTACTCTCTCCACATCCCTCTCCTCATCCTAGTGGATTACCTTTGGGCAGAATCCTTTCAAAGGAAGCCTTTAGGCTCAAATCAAAAGGAGTTACACTTTTAAAGGTAATTCATTCTCTCTTGTTCATTTTTGCTTCTCCAACCCTCTAAACTCTTTTTATTTACTTCTTTTGTAACAACACCAGTATATTAAATATACTAGGATGTTGTTATAATATTTATTCGAGCTACACTCTCACAAAAATACATCAAATGGTTAAAGAACATACGGTTTCCGTGGATGAAGAAATTCTGCCTCCCGAAACGATGATTGTTCAATACTCATTTAACACCTTCAAAGGTGGCCATTATGAAGTCACTATTTTTATATATGATATATAATATTTTTATTTTTTCTTTAAACTTCTGTATTTTTCATTTTGTGCATATCTTTATGGTTTCCATTGTGGGTAAACACGATATCTTCATTTAAGGAAGTGCAGATTACCGCCCCCTCAAAGTGATGTGATTCGTTAATGCCATATGTGGGACGTGTAAAGGATGGATTTAAAGTTATTATATATGATGTTATACTGGAATTATAATATACCTATATATAATTATTATTTATTTACATTAAAGTATGAGATAGAAATGAAAGTAGCGTTCATGTGTACGTACGGCTTACCGTCTCCATGAACGATGCATTTCATTTCTTATCCCGAAATTTAAAGTACTATTAAAAGTATATGTATATAATGGATATATATAATGAATGATACATCTAAATGATGAATATAATTCTGGAATTAAAATATAAATACCTCTCATTTAATTTTAATTCCATTAATATGAGAAAGAAATGAATGTAGCGTTCATGCGTACGTACGGTTTACCGTCTCTATGAACGGTGCATTTCATTTATTTCCTCTAAATGATTATGTGATTTTATAAACACATTTATATGCTGGATATATATGATATATATTATATCCAAATCAGGAATGTAATTTTTGGATATAAAGAAACTTTGACCACACGAACATCATGTAATTGTATGAAGTCCACTTTCGACTTAAGAACCAAATATCGACAAAACAATCATTATTAACTTAATGATTACATAATGTTTATAACATGGAAATAAGTGATATAAAAGGAATAATAAGCTTGAAAAATGTTCTTAATCAAGTAGAAATTAACTCAAGTTTATTATTAAGGAGATTAAAGAACGATCGAGTCAAGTCGGACCCGAGGTAAGGGATCCTACACCTCTCTTTCTTTTTAAGTACACTCTTTTATGTCATTCCTTTTAAATCTCATATTTCCTGTTGTTGGGATGATATTTTATATTAAATTTACTTTAATTTTTATGTTCATGTGATGAGAGACGCTATTCTCTCTCTTCAATCCATTTTGGAAGTTTTGAGTGGCGCCGTTAGGCTGCCGAACTTTCGTAAGAGATCTAACCTCTATCTTTCTTTTTAAGTACTCTCCTTTATGTCACTTCTTTTAAGCTCCTATTTGTAATGTTGGGGGATGTTCTTTTATATTCCTCTTTATGTAAATTTTATTTTAATGTGATGATATACCCTATTTGATCTCATCAATCCATATTCGGAAGTTTTATGTGGCGCCGTTAGACTGCCGAGTTTTCATAAGGGATTTTTCATCTCACTTTTAATCTCGTGATATTTATGCTACATTTGCCAAAAATTCCATTGAGTGGTGTATGTACTGCCCATTATTCTACTCTTTGTGTAATATAAATTCGTTTATGAGTATTTACATCAATGATCTATTGTCCTTCTTTCATGGGGTGTATGTTTTGAAAGATACCCAAGTCGGTAAGGGAAACCTTTCACCCTCCTCTTTTTTTAAAAGACTTCTTTTGTTGGGTCTTTTAATTTACATATTGTTATGTTGGGATATGTTCTCATATATCCTTATTGATGTAAAATTTATGTCCAAGTTATGAGAGACACTTTTTATCTCTCATCAACTCATTTTGATGTGATGCCTTTAGGCTGTCAAGGGAACTTTTTAACCCAATTTCGATTTCTTTGGGTTCAACATGTAGTCATTGAATATGTCATCAATTGAATATGTGTGAATGACCTTTTATTGTTTTACACTTAATATCCACTTATATTGGGTGTATTTATTTTTTTCACACATATTTTTGAGGTTGATTTGTCCTTAATTTAAGGATACCTTCTTTATAAGGGATTTCATCACATTTGACATTTCTATTGAGGGTTCATTGTTGTTATGCACCAATTCACTCTTATATGGTGTATATACTGTCATTGGGAGTATTATATCATGAATCCATTTATTCACATGATATTATAATGTTCTGACTAAATGTTATTCCTCAATTATTGTATTCAAGTGTCTCTAATTTTGGTAAAACCCCTTTAACCAAAATATCGTTTTAAATGTTTTAATTATTTGTTCTTATTAATATCCATGTTTTCAAAATGGTTTTAAGGAGTTATTTATATGGATATTAATGGTTTAAAATTTTAAGCTTCAAGGTGTTATGGGACACTTTGATTCAAAAATCTCTTTATTAAATGTTTTAAATGGTTTTGAAAATGGTTTTGATAAAGGATTCTATTATGATATATTGTGATGTGGAAATGTTATTATTTATTTATATTGGTTTTATGTTTTATGATTTTATATTGGTACATGGAAATTTTAATGGGTGGTTACGTTATAAACCATATGACGGGTGGTGCCGTGAATACCAGGACGGGTGGTTACGTTATAACCTCCAATTAATTGGGTATGGAAGTCGGCCGTAGGGCTATTCCATTAAGTATGTATGGAAATTGGCCGTATGGCTATTCCATTAAGTGATATGTGTGGAAGTCGACCATATGGTTATTCCACTTAAGTATGTTTATGTACCAAGTTACCTTTATATATGTTATGTGTTCTTTATATGGGTTTTATGGTAATATTTTGGTTACAAAAAGGTAAGTAATGATACTTTTTTTCTCGTGAAAAGTTTTTACTACTTCATGGAAGTGACAAGTATTACATTGATAAAGTATTCATGGTTTACTTGTTGTTTTGAAAAACTAACAGTTTTTATTCTTTGTGTATCCCTTACTGAGCTTCTTATGCTCATCCCAAGTTTTTGAAATGTTTCTCACAGGACTTAGCGTGGAATAGGGTCAGGGATGGTATCAAGGGAAAGTCATGCTACCTAAAACATGGAACTATACATGTTTCTATTTAAGAGTTTTTATTTTATGGAAATATAGTAGAAGCGACTACTTTGTAATCTTTTGAGATTTAATAGTTATGTCCTAATTCTCTATAACACTAAACCTGAAAAGATCCACAATGTGAATTACTCATTTAATTCAATTTTAAGTAAGTTTTAAGTATGGGGCCTTATACACTCCCCCTTCTCTCTAATTCACACCATCAAAACCATTTGGCACAGACAAAATCTGACAAAATATTCTCTCAACCATTCCCCTTCATCCTAGAGGTCTTACTTTAGTCAAAATCCAATTTAAGGAGCTGTTTTGATCTAATGAAAAGGAAGAATCTGAAGAAGAGGAAACTATTTCATCACCTCTTTCAAGTTATTTTATTATTACACTTCCTCCTTCTTTTTTGTTTCAATTAAAAAATAATAACTCTAGTAGATTCTATAAAATTTGATTTTATTATACAAATGGTACAACCATATAATTTATTTTATCCATCCTATGATTGAAAAATTCACCACATGTGCGCACGTACGGCTTACCGTATCCACATCATGGTTTAGTTTTTTATTAAAACATTTCATCATTAGGATGGGTATAATAATGAGTATAAATTTTGTAAATAATAAAAATAACATTATAATGATTATTTATATATTTTATACTTTCCAATTATATATTATTTTAATATCAAAAGAATGATATTGTCGCTCGTGCATACGTACGAACTACCATCTCCATGAACGCGATGAGATTAATTCCCCATCATATCCATTCAAGACTAATGTTCAATATGTGATTAAAAATAATGTTTAATTCATGATATAATTCTTGATATGAATAATATAGAACCTTTCCATTACAAACATTACAAACGTAACAAATCATATAAAGAAAATGAATCAGTTAACACCCGAAATGATGATAATACTAAAATATTATTAACAAATAAATATTAGAAGATCGTATATGATATCATATTTATGTATATGATTATTTTATAATTTAATAACTATGATTTAAATATTATAAAAGAGTATAACCTACCCTCGACCAAGGAAAATTAAAAATTAAGGGATAATTCTACAATCTCTTCATTATCTGAGGTTTCTTATACGAAATTATCTACTGGGATATTTTTATCATCCACATCCATGTTTCTTAAAAATGTATTTCAAAACATTATTAATATTTTATAGACTATGGGTTAAAGTCATTTATACCCTTGTATTACTTTTATAAGATGTTTATAAAGGAATATTTCTTTCTTTTTTAAAACAAGGTCCTTTATAACCATTTCGAAATAATTAAGGTAAGAATGTCTTTGTTTAACTTATATGATGCGTGCGGCTATTTTCTGCTATTATAACATTGTCAGGTAATCCCTTACAATCTTATAAGAATATTTTCAAAATAAATGTTTTTTTATAATTATGTGACTCTTAAATGATTTCAAAATAGAATGATATACTTCTCTAAAAAAGGTTCTTATTTCATCTATGTGAACATTCTTTAATAGATTTTAAGTTTATTTTATGTTGAATTATTATGATACAAAATTTAAATATTGTATTGAAGGTTTTGTGATATGTTTGACTGTGGATATGCTATTTTTATATCATTAATATTTTATGGATAAAAGTATTGATACTTCGTATGCTAGTTTTAATATGAATGTATTTGTTATATTTCATCCTTTTCATAAGTGGAATGTATTGGACTTAGTAAGTGATGGGTGGAGCCCGCTATAGCTCTACGATGCATCGGTAGGTCTCATGAGACAACTAGATGTGGAATTGGCCAAGGCCTTTCCCATTTTGATATACGGTTTTGTTTGAGGCCTTAATCATTCTTAGACGTCTTGGCCGAGGCCTTGACAGAATATTTCAAAATGTCTGGAATTATACATTCCATCTTTATGAAAATAATATTGATAGTTCATGTGGTCATTCTACCAGTAGAATACCCATGATTATGTTTTATTATGGTATTATTGAATCATTTCATATTCTTTCCATAAAATTATTCATGTTTATCATCATGAAAGGCATGTGGTTTCAATTATTCATCATGCATGATATTTATGTTATCATACGCTGTATTTCTGACCCTTACTAATTATTTGATCTCACCCCTTTCTTATGTTTAATTTTCCGAGGATATGAATAAGTTAGTTATGATTGTCTTGATGCATAATATAGGAGGCTTGGATGTTTTTAATGGAATAAATTTGTGTTGTATTTCTTTTCATGTTGTAAAGTTGATCTTATGTATGAATCATGTTTCCAATAATACTAAATTGATCTGTCTTTCGAGACATGATTTCATTGTGATCATGACAATGTTATGTAATAATTCACTGAATCTAGGCTTTTGGGGTTGAGGAAACACAGTTGGTATTAGAATAATTTTTTTACTAATCTTGGAAACTGTATTTAGAAAAACTCTAATTAGAGCACATTACCCTATGATTGTCTTTGATGATTAGTATAGAATAACATCCGAGAATTTTGGTAAAGTAGAGATTTTGTGTATTTTCTGAGCAATACATACCTGTATAGATATGAGAAGGTAGAGGCGGCTCTGACACAGATGTACCTACTAGTGAAAACTCCGACAAGGAGTTTCGGGATTGACCCGTGGTATCCTGGTACACGACAACGGGCCTTGCTACACTCTTGGTTACGAAACTCCCACGTGATATGCTTAGGATAATTCACATTCTCTTTACAAACAATTACAAAGTATTAATGAGTATATACCTCCCCAAAGAAAACATTTTTTATGATTATGGAATATATCCATAAACTCTTCAATTTATGTAAAGTAAGTTATAAGTTTCGAATTACGTATAGAGATTCATAAACTAATCTAGTGTATTCTATTGATTAGAAATGGATCCTAGTGGAAGGAATGGAAACTGTATCTATGCACATACTCTATGTTGGGATTACCCTCATGGTCAAGATAATTGTAGTCAAGCTGGTGATACAACATGGGCTAATCAACTTGTCACCATTCTGGGACAACTCACTCAGGTTATGAATAATAACCTTACATATATGGAGCACCCTAATCCACAACATGGAGGATCAATGTTATACCTCTTCATGAGGAAAAAACAACCAAAATTCAATGGGGGTACAAATACATTGGTATATGAGAAATGGATAAGTTCCCTAGATAAAAGATTTCAGTCTTTGGGGAGTAGTGAAAGGGGAAAAGTTGTCATGCCAATTTATCACATCACTAGAGATGCCGATCAAAGGTAGTAATGGATTAAAAACAAAAAGGAAGATGATGAAGTATCAAATATGTAATTTATAGAGTTTAAATAACCCTTCTTATAAAAATACTTTCCTCATGACTATCAAGAAGATATGGAATGGCAATTCCTGATTTTGAGACAGAAGGAGGATGAGAATGTCGCAATGTATGTGGCTAACAATACATGGTTAGAAACGAATGAACCAAATTATATACATAACCCAAGGAAGAATATTCATATATTCTTTGATGGGTTAAAACCATTTCTACACTTATCATTAGAGTCATTATCCTTCTCATCGTACGAAGATATTGTCTCATGTGCTATCAAGAAAAAAAAGGAATTTCTAAGTCTTACGACTTTAATGAAAACCTAGACAAGAAGAGATCTACTGAACAATATGGGAAAGGAAGTAAATAAATAGGGAAGAAGATAAGAGTTGAATTTCCAACCTATAATAATTATGGAAGGAAGCACCCAGGTTCCTACCTAAAAGGAAAAGTAGTATTCTACAAGTGTGGTGAAAAAATCCACCAATCTCATGATTGAAAAGGAAACAAGGAGGCTGTTAATGTTGAATGATAAAATTGTAGAGAAATGGGGCATTATGAAAATGAATGTCCTATGTACTATAGAAATTTACCTTAGAAAATGCCATGGGAGAAACCCTTTCTAATGTTGTTACTACAGTTGATGTGGAATAATTAATTTATTTGTATTTTTGGATTGATGTATTATATTGTGGTTATAATATAAATGTGATATATATATATATAATGATTGTAATGTAGTAACTTTTTTCATTTTGGTTTTAATATGATGAAGGAAATTAAATTTTCATTATGTGACAATAATAGAAACATTAAATTTTTTGGGGAATCTGATATTACAACTAATTTTGGAATTTAAAGTCCTTTTAGAGAGTGTTTGGATAGAAGTATTTTGGATAACTATAACGGTTGGAATAGATTATGTTTTATATTGGATGTTATTATCAGGGATAAATAATTTCATAAGATTATTTTTTTGGATAATTATAAAATGGACAACCCAGAGGTTAGGTGAAAACCTATCATGTCCAGAAAAGTCGCATGACATGAACCTTAATCCAAAGTGTGACAGGGATATATCATTTACCACTAGCCTAGAGTAAGTACCTAGTTTTTACAAAATATTTTTCTTCATTTAAATGGTATATGTTTATATTTGTAACCTTATACAATTTTTATATATAGTAAATTTTTTAATTCTATTATGTTTTGGGGTGAAAGATGAGTTTGTGTTAGAAATTTATTAATGGATAAAACTCTAATTGTAAAGTATTTATATCTCCTTATTATCTTAGAAAATCTCATAAAAAATTCCTCAACATTATGAAAATGAACATAGAACAAAAATGTTGTCTGTTTACTTTTGTTACTGGGTAATCAAAGACCATACAACCCATCGCAAGTTTATGGAGTTCATGTAGTTAACCTTCTCCTAATAATATTCCCGATCAATCTCCATCAGAACTTGATGATTAGTTTTCTCTTCCATATCCATGTTTTCCTGCATGGAACCTTAGTATGTGTTATTTTCTGTAACATTCAAACTTACCATTTTTATTTTAAAATAGATGCCTCATTAATACATTTTTTGATGTGGGATTTCAACTAATATATTTTGAAATGTTAACCCCAATTTTTTAATACTGAGCATAAATTAAGAGGACACAATTTATTGAATTAGGGGATAATGTAACACCCCATGTTTCCATGGTACTTTTCCCTTTTAATAATGCAATAGTTTTCTTTGTACGCAACTTTGAGATTCAATCATACCGTGACCAATCAAACTAGATGTTATTATTATTAATACCCACTTTTTGGAATGTTAAAAATTGTTTCTTTATAAATTCACTTCATTTTCGGATTCGGAATATCAAAATTATTTTAGGGTAAATTTTTTGAATTTTTCTGAAAACATTAAAATTTTTATGAATATTGAAAAACACTGAGTTATTGTTTAAAACATGATTTTTATTTAATTTATTATTTATTCTATTTAAATTTATTTTAGTTCCAAATAGATACATAATACATATATAAATTCAATGTAATTTATTGGAGTTCTTTTATTATAATTTTAGATATATAAATATTTTATTGTACTTTTTACCATCTTTTACCCACCTCCTATTAGAATTTGCAAATTTACATAAAACATAATTTTACCGCTTCTATGAGTTGAATTTTAAAAATCTGAGAGACACAGTTGATATGAGTAAGTAAAATTTGGTTCAATAAGATGAAAATAGTTTTTTTTTGAATTGTATCAATTTATATTTATTTACCACGGTTAAAACTAAAAATGGTAATTAAGGGTAAAAATGATATTATTATTACCCTAACACATGTCCTAATTCTATTGTGTAGGTGTTATTCGACCAAAAAAATACTTAGGAATAAAAACCGATCCTTTAGGTCCACTTTTATTATATTAGGATATTTATAATTATTTTATTTAAAGAAGAGTTACAAGAGCTAAAATCAATGTTTAATAACTAAAACATTTTTAATATAGGGTTATAGAAAAGATAAATTCGATTATAAATATCCAAATAAATTTAATTTGTGACTTTTTATGAATTCAACTGGTTTTATAGGTTAATATGACATATTAGGGTTGGTTAGATAAATTTTTTTCGAAGTAATAATGTAGTTTTGATTTTAGGAAAACCAAAATACCAAATAGTGTCAAAATTGACATCAAAGAGTTTTAAAAACAAATATTATATTATTTATTGAAATTATATTCCTAAAAATATAATATTCTTTCAAAAGACTAATATAATGATTTGTGTATCATTAATAAACCACTTTGGGTTCTCTTGTAAATATATAGTATGTTTATTAACCATATAATAAAAAAAATACAATGTGACATGGTCAATGTCAAACTAATTAACAAAGAGTTAAATCAAAATGATAAGGTTATTATAGTGACCGTAACCTATATAAAACCTATTGGTTGTGTGGTTTTCGACCCATCCCACTTTAACCATTAAATAAACCATTTTGGATCCATTAGAAATCGAAAATGATATTATTATGAAATAATATTTCTAGCTTTTCCTAAGGTTCCCCCACCCCTCTTATAAAAGGGCACTCCCTCTTCTCTCTAATTAACACCTTCAAAGACATTTGTCTTGGCCAAACACTGCCCAAATATCTTCTCAACTTTCTTCCCTTCTTCCTAGTGGCCTTCTTTCAGTCAAAATCCAACCTAAATATCCCTTTTCATCAAATCAAAAGGTGGAACCCAAAGAAGAGGTAAATATTTCATCACCTCTTTCATGTTCTTTTCTTATTCTACGAACTCCTTCTTTGTTCTTTCCATTATATAATAATAACTCAAATAACTTTTATATACTGTTATGTTAATATAAAAATTTTAGAAACCATATTAGTTATTCTATCCATCCTATGATTGAAAAAGTCACAACACGTGTGTACGTACAGCTTACCATCTCCACGTCGTGGTGTAGTTTTTATTAAAACATTTAATCATTTGTATGGGTATAATAATGATTTTAAATGATGTAAATAATAATTATAACATTATAAGGATTCTGTATATATGATATACCATCCAATTATATACAATTTTAGTATCAAAAGAATGATATTTTCACTCGTGCGTACGTTTGGACTACCGTCTCCACAAACGCAATGAGATTCATTCCCAATCGTATCCATTCAAAACTAATTTTCTTTAGATGATTAAAAATAATGTTTAAGGACTTGATATAATTAAGTATATGAATAATATACAACCTATCCATAACATAAATTACTTACATAACAAAGAATATAAAGGAAAAAAATCAGTTAATACCCAAAATGATGATAATACTAAAATATTATTAACAAAAGAATATAATAAGATCTTATATGATATCATATTTATGTATATGATTATTGAATAATTTAATAACAATTATTTAACTATTATATAGGAGTTTAACCCACCCACAACCAATGAGAAGTACAATGTAGGGGTTAATTCATCAATCTCTTCATTATCTGAGGTTGTTTATACGTAATTATCTGCTCGGACCTCTTTATCATCCACATCCATGTTTCTTAAAAATGTATTTCAAATTTTTTACTATTTTATGGATTATAAGTTAAATTAATTTATACCCCTATTTTACTTTTATAATATATTTATAAAGGAATATTTCCTTCGTTTTTCAAACAAGGTCCTTTATAACATTTTCTACAAAATTAAGGTAAGAATGAATTTTTTTAACTTATATGGTGGGTGCGGCTATATTCCACCATTATAACAGCGTCGAAGCATCCCTTACAAGATTTTATGAATATTTTCAAAATATATTTTTTCTTTATAATTATGTGACTCTTAAATGATTTCAATATAGAAATATATACATCTCTAAAAAATGTTATTGATTTCATCTATGTCAACATTCTTTGAGGGATTTTAAGTTTATTTAAAGTTGAATTATTATGATAAAAACATCCATATTTTAATGAAGGTTTTGTGATATTTTTGACTGTTGATGTGCTATTTTTATACCATTCATGGTTTATGGTTAAAGTATTGACATTTTTGTATGCTAGTTTTAATAAAAATGTTTATTTTATATTTAATCCTTTTCATATGAGGAATGTATTAGACTTAGATAGTGATGGGTGGAGCCTACTATAGTTCCTCGATGCATTGGTAGCTCTCATGAGACAACTAGACATTGAATAGGCCGAGGCCTTTCAGATTTTGATATATGTTTTTGGCCAAGACACTAACCATTTTTAGATTTCATGGCCGAGGCCTTGACAAACTGTTTCAGAATGTATGGCATTATACATTCCCTCATTATGAAAATGATATTAATGGTTCATGTAGTCATATGACTAGGATAATACCCATGATTATGTTTAATTATGGAATTATTTACTCATCTCATATTCCTTCCATATAAGTATTTAGGTTTATCATTGTTAATGGCATGTGGTTTCAATTACTCACCATGCATAATATTTATGTTATCTTCCACTGTGTTGCTTACCATTACTGATTGTTTGATCACACCCATTTCTTATGTTTCATTTTCCTACGATATTAAGAAGTTAGTTATGAGTGACTTGCAGACATAAAATAGGAGGCTTGGATGTTTCTAATGGAAGAAATTTGTGTTATATTTCTTTTCAAGTTGTAATTTTAAACTTATGTATGATTCTTTCTTCCAATAATACTAAATTGATCAGTCTTTCGAGACGATATTTCCTTGTGATCATTCCAATGTTATGTAATAATGCACTGACTCTGGGCTTTTGGGGTCGGGGCGTTACATCTAAAGCTGATCATGGTCTTGAGATATTGGACTTCAAGGAATTTAATGAGATAATAGAGATATGAAAATGGCTTAAGGATCCTTATACCCACAAATTTAATGACATATTACCAACAACTAGTGTAGGTAATTCTATTCTCCTACTATAATCATTTTCAATTTTTTTATTCTATATTTTGATGTGTTTTTAAGAATACTCTAGGCCTTATTTCAATCACTTCAACCTCCATGATGAATAACAAAGATGAATTACATTCCATTAACATTTGATTCAACCAAATACATGAAATTAAGATATACTGTAAATAATAATAGATATGCCTCACATATATCCTAATCCAATGTTTGAATTATAAATGAGGAATTAATAGTGTCATTTTAGTTTAAAATTTACATCGCATTATCAAAATTAATAAAATGATATTGTTTTGTTTTCAAAATTTAGGACATCAATCCATAATTAATTTTTTATCTATATAAATTAACCATGCATCAATCTAACTCATGATGTGTCCTATATGACTCAAATTCTATGTTTTCACATTAATGGTTACATTTTAGTTTAAAAAGTCACCACATATCAAAAAATGGGTAAAATTTATATTATTATATTGATAATTTAGGATAGAAATGTATAATATTTTGTGGTATATAGGAATTGATCATACATCAATCTCTCGTAAGATGTGGATTGTTTGAATCAAAGTGCATGTTTTCATATTAAAAGTGAAATTTTAGTTTAAAAAACACTTCACAAATTGAAAACCATGAAAAAGATCTAGTATCATTATAAAACATTATAAAAATGATATATAATTCATTTTTTGGTGTATTGGAATCAACCAAAAATCAATTTAACACAATATATGGTTGGTATGTCTCAAAAAGATTGCTTACACATTAAAAGAGTCATTTTAGTTTATAATTATCATCTCAAATCCAAAATTATAAAAAATATCAAATTATTTTAAAATATTAATAAACCAATACATGATTCATGTTTAACATGTATTAATCATACACACATAAATATGAAACATTATGTCACTAAAATGAAGGGTAACAATAATATTTCTAAGGTTACTGAAGGGAAACATGAATATTTCTTATTTTACTGAAGGGATAATCATAATTTTCTTAAGTTAATGAATGGTAAATAAAATATGTCATATGTTATTGATGTGCTACTCAAAATTTTATTATGTTACTAAAGGGAAAGTCAAATTTTTCTTATGTTACTAAAGGGTAACAAGAATATTTATTAATCTACTGAGGGGTAAATAAAAATTATCCTAAGTTACTCAATGGTAAATTATATATTTATTAAGTTACAAAATGGAAATTTAAATTTTATTATGTTACTAAATATTAACTCAAATGTTTTCTTAAGTTACTGTAGGGTGACTTGGATTTTCATTAAACATCATAAAAATGATCCATGATTCATTTTTAGTATAGTAATTGAACACACATCAATATAACTCACATTGTGGCTGATATGACATGGTGTGTGTGTGTTTTATATATAAAAGTTTCATTTTAGTTTAAAATTCATTTCAAATTTTCAACATCATGAAAATGAACTTGATTTATTTTCAAATTTTTGGAAAACCATTCATAATTTGTTTATAACATATAGAAATTGACCAGGCATCAATTTGAAACTCAATTTTATTGTTATGACTCAAAGTGTGTGTTTTTAATATAAAAGATATGTTCTAGATTAAAAATATAGTCACATATAAAAAACCAGTCAATCCATCATTTATTGTTCTCAAATTGTAGTAAAACAACCCTTTATTCCATTGATATGTACAAGGCTTAACTATATGTTAATATAAGACATGAAGTGGTTGGTATGACTCAAAGTGTGTGCCATTTTAGCTTAAAATAGACATCACATATCCAAAACCCTGAAAACAATCTCGTAATAATTTCAAACATTAAAAAATGATCCAAAATTTATTTGTGACATGTATGAATTGACCTCACATTAGTATGAAAGATGATGTGGTTGTATGACTCGAAGTATGTGTTTCTTATAAAAATGTGTCATTTTAGTTTAAAATTGGCATCATATATCCAAATAAAAAAATGTGTTTCTATTATTTTCAAGATTTGTAAAATGATGCATAAATCGTTTTATACATGTAAGAATTGACAACACATCAATTTGAAAAATAATGTGGCCGATATGACTCCAATTGTGTGTTTTAAATATAAAAGTGTCATTTTATTTAAAAACACATGTCACATGGATAAATCTAAGTAAAAAAATAATATTGTTTTGTTATATTTGTAAAATGATTCATAAATCATTTTTTATGTTCAGAAATTGGTATCTTGTCAATCCAACACACGATGTGGCTGGTATGAATCAATGTGCATATTTTCAATATAAAAGTGTCATTTTAATTTAAAACGCATGTCACATAGCAAAAATTGAGAAAATGAGATTATATTGTTTTAAAACATATGTAAAATGATCAATAATTAATTTATGACATTTATTAATTGATCACATGTAAATGTTATACATATGTGGTTAGTATGACTCAAAGTACCTGTTTTTAATATAAAAATGTAATTTTATTTTAAAACACATGTCTCATATCCAAAATCATGTAAACAGGATCATATTGTTTTTCAATCATTATACCAATGATCCAAAATTTATTTTATATGTATACTAATTGAATATATTTTAGTCTTACACATGATGTGGTCCGTATGAATCAATGTGCATGCTATTTTTGTTTAAACCACACCTCATATATACCAAACCAACAAAAAACAATTATATGATTTAAAAAATCATCAAAAATATCTATAACTCATTTGTGATGTGTGGGAATTGAAATAACATAAATATAATAAACTATTTGTCCAATATGACCCTATGTGTGTGTTTTTAAAATAAAATTATCATTTTAATTTAAAATACATGTCACAAAGATAAAAAGTAATAAAACGAGGTCAATTTATTTTCAAAATTTATAATAATGATGCATAATTAATTTTTGGTGTGTATAACTTGACTGTATATCAATATAACACATGATGTAGTCAGTATGAATAAAAGTACGTGTTTTCACTATAAAAGTGTCATTTTAGTTTAAAAAAGATGACATAAATAAAAAATTAATGAAATGAGCTTGTATTATTTTCAACCATTTGGAAAATAGTACATAATTCACTTTTATATATAGAAATCAACTTCACATCAATCTAAAATATTATATGATCAAAATGACTCGATATTCATGTTTTCCATATAAATGTGTAATTTTAGTTGAAAATTAATATCTCATAGCCATAATTGAGAAAAAAAGCTTGTATAGTTTTAAAAAAAAAATTAAAATGGTTTATAATTCCTTTAATATATATATATGAATTTTTTACATGTCAATATGACATGAGATGAAGTTTTAATGAATCAAAGAGATTGTTATTTTAGTTTAAAATTAACATCAAAAAACCAAAATCAATCTAATTATATCATATTGTCTTCAAATATTAGGAAAAGGATTGATATTTTTTTATGTGTATGAATCTACCACATGCCAATCCAATGCATGATGTGTCTGGTGTGAATATATCTGTGTGTTTTCAATATAAAAGATTCATTTTATTTTAAAACACATGTCATGCATCCAAAAAAAATAAATTTAGAAGAATTAGTATTCAAACTTTTTAAAAATGTTCTATAATTTATTTCTGATGTACACGAATCGACCTCAAATATGTATGATGTATGATGTGGCGAATACAAATCTATGTATGGGTTTTTAGTATAAAAGCGTCATTTTAGTTTATAATTCATGATATATATCCAAAACCATGAAAATAATCTCGAATTATTTTCAAACATTATGAAAAAAATCAATAATTCATTTGTGATATGTATGAATTTACCACACATCAATCCGACACATGATTTTATCAGTACGAATTGAAGTGTGTGTTTTCAGTAAAAAGTGAAAATTTAGTTTAATGTGCATCTCACATATCCAAAACTGTTCAAATAAACAAGTGTTATTTTTAAACATTAGGAAAATGATAAATGATTTATTTTCAATATATATGAATTGAATGCACATCAATCTGAAACACTATGTGGTTGTTGTGACTCAATGTGCATGATTTCAATATAAAGGTTTCATTTCAGTTTAAAGCATGTGTTACATTGTCCAAACATATTAAATGAGGTCTGATTATTTTCCAACTTGAGGACAACGATCCAAGATTCATTTGTGGCATGTAGGAAATTACCACCCATAAATCTAACATATTATGTTGCTGGTATGACTCCAAGTCTGTGTTTCAAAAATAATAGTTTCATTTTTTTAAACATGTGTCACAATGAAAAACCGTGTAAAATAGATCATATTTTTTTTCAAAATTTATGATGATGATCCGTAGTTCAATTGTATTGTGTAGGAATCAACCACGCATCAATCTAACACATGATGTACCTAGTATGACACACAGTTCTTGATTTCGATATCTAAATGTCATTTTACTATAATGATATAATTATTAACAACTATTTTAGTAATTATAATAATTAATAACTAATAATATCATTAATATATTCAATAATAAACAATATAATTTAAATATTTTATTAATTATGAATGTAAATAATAATTTACAATATAATTAATAATTAATAGTATAATTCATAATGAATAATTAATATAAAATTAATAATGTAATAATTATTAATATAATTAAAATCATAACTAATTATATAATAAAATATTTAGTAATTAACAATATAATTTATCATATGTGAATTATATAACATTAAAATTAAAATTTCATTAATTTTATATATTCTGGTAATAAAATTAACATTTATTTTATTATAGGTAAATGATTTCTTATAGAGGATGATGTTTGGATAAAACTAGTTATAAGAGTTTTGATTTTTTATATTGTGCTATAAATTTTTTAATTAATTGTAAATATAACATCAATGTAAATATTTTGAAGTTAAATTTTGAATTGAAATGATATTAGAGTGTAATATTTGTATTTCAATATAGTTTTATATTATATTTGTAATCCAATTTGATTATATGTTTGTAATGTTGTTCTGTTATTGGGATACATGTTGTGGAGTAGCTACCATTGTCATTAATAGTGCTAACAAAAGCATTGATAAAGGGGTTTTTATCAACACTTTTGTTAGAATTGATAATGATTTTGCACTTTTAATGGTTCTCTACATGTTAGATATTTTGTAGCTGAAAAATCACATTTCTTGTTCTGATATATGAGGTTTTAATAGTTTTAGATGCTCAAATATATTTATTTCTCTTTCCCAACATATTAATTATGGCCTTTTAGAACGTAAATTTTGCTTTTTAAATGTTTAGTTTTCTCACTACTTTATTGGGAAAGACACATAGATCACTCACACATGGAGGGAAGGTAATTTCCTAGATGATTTTCTTTCTATCAATGGTTGAACTAGTGATAGACATATTATTTATCTATATCATGGCTCTATTCCATCTGATTTCTTGTCTCTTTTAGGCGGTGACGCGCTTCGACTTCCCCAATAACGGCCACCTTGAACTCTTTTTTTTGGTTAAATAAAATAGTCAACATTAATAATGAATACATATATGTATGTATATGTGTATGTATGTATGTATGTAGATATGTATGTATGTAGTATTATATTGTATATTTACTTGAGATTAGTTTTTTTAAATCTATAATTCGATAGATTGATAAATGAAATTATTCAAGCTAATTATTTTTAAAAAGAATATTATTATAATATATTTTCCATAAAATTATGAACTATATTTGAATATGTATAAAATTATTTATTATATTTAAATTTAATTTAATTGAATATTTATATATAATATTATTCCCATTAATGATATTAAAAAAATGTATTATTTACAAAATCTAATAAATATATTAATGTAGTTAAATAATATTATGATTAATTATATATATTTTAGAAAATATATTTATTTACAGAAATGTATATATATGGTTATATTTAAAATTATTGATAATTAATCTTCAATATAAAAATGTATATATATATTTTTATTTATTATATCTAAATTAAAATAAATTAAAAATAAAATATTGGTTGTAGAAATTAAAATAGTATTATTTTCATAAATTAAACGAAAAATATTACTAATAATAATTATTTAAAAACAATTAAATACAAATAATATTTTGATTAATTGGGTATAAAATAATATGATTTATATTAATGAAACTATAATTTATATATATATCTATATATTTATATAATTATATTTTAAAATATTAATAACATCATTTGAATAAATTTATTTGAGTAGTATATGTATATATATTTTGTATTTAAATTTAATTTGATGATGCATGAGGATGTAGACATAGGAGGTTCTCTATGGTGATGGCATTGATGGCTAGGGTTTCCTCATGTTCATGGGGATTCCCCATTTCTTGGGCAATCAATTGTTATAAGGAATGAGATCTTATGAGGTTGAGAAATCAAAGGGTCCTTCGTTGCAGGTTCTTTAACCCTTGGATGGCCTTATCAGTGAACAAGAGAGTCCTCCTTCAAATGTAAAAGATGATGAATTTCAAACGTGGTTCTTATCAAAGATTAGAGTGGGTAACATAGATTATATTTAAAGGAAGGTAAATATCACTCATATGGTATAAAATGAGGAATACATCTAAGAAAATATTGATATTGGTAAACATTGTATAATTTTGCACGCATTTTTTTCAATGGTTCAAATCCATGGAAGATAAAGGATTTAATAAATCATCTTCTTCTATTTGGGGATTCAAATCATAGTGTTTATCTTAATTTTTTGAGAGTACATTCATATGCTATTCCATTTTGTGTAACTGAAGATGAAGGCATGGGGGTTCAACTTTTTATATATCAGCACTTATTTCTTACACATATAGGAATGTGATTTAAAATTTAACCTCCTTTATGATATGATCTCAATGGTGAATGTTTGTGTTAGATTTTATGGTATGCATTGGATTTTACTCTAACCCAGTATCCTCTATGATGTTTCAATTTCTATTGTTATTCCAAATAATATGGATAATTGATTTAATAATGTTAAATTTGGACTTTATGGTTGTATAATTGGTGTAAGGGGATCTTAACTCCAATTTGGTTGATAAGGAATTCCTCACTACTGTGAGGGGTAAATTTAACCATGAGAATCATGTATGAATTTGCCCCATCTTATTATTCAGTTCGTAAATCCATTGGGAATTCAAATTCATTTTGTAAAACGAGCCTCACTTATACTCTATATTCCTAGAATTTACATGAGTATAAGGAATTCTATAATTAATGAAATTCCTAAAATTGGGGGGGGGGGGGGTCTTTAGTGTCAACCATAACCCCAAGTCGTTTCAACTACTAATGATCCTCAGACTATAAAGCTTTTCCCACTGTTTCTTCTTCTAGAACATCAAAGAAGGTGTATGACCTTCATAACCATGGTGGTAAGGGTACTCCCTTGGTTTTCCCTCAATGCACTAAAATCATTAGGCTTACATCATAGATGAAGAAGAAGATACAAAGAATTTATTTAAAAAAAATCATTTAGAGATATGATTTTCAAATGAATTGATCTAGAAAATTAACTTATTGACACCCACTACTGAAATAATACCCTATACCAATGGTTTGGAATTGTTTGTATAGGCCTCCAAACCATTGGTATATGATATACCAACGGTTTGGAGAACTATTTCATTGTATTCCATGAGGATAGGTTTATACCAACGGTTTTGAAAAAACCCTTGGTATATGCCTCTACCAATATTTTTATAAACTATTGGTATATGTAATATGAAAATCTATAACAACGGTTCCATAATCTGTTGGTATATGTAATTAAAAAAATTATCATCTACTTGGTTTTGATATTAGCACCTCCTTTTTTTTATTTAACGACCTAACCACTAACCTAACTTACTTTTGTGAACATAATTTCATAAATATATATATTTATTATCATATGTATTTTAAATTTCGATTTATTTAATGTCCTATATAAGAAGATTCCATTAAAAATACCCGTACCTATACCAATGGTTTTGAGAACCATTGGTAAAGGTTTATTGATTTTGGGATCTATACCAATGGTTTTGGACAAACTGTTGTTATAATTCCAAATTAGTGAACTATACCAATGGTTTTTCAAAAACGGTTGGTCTAGATCATATTTATAGTATTGTTATTTGATGGAAAATATGATAATGAGAATGTTTCACTAGTGTAATTTGATATGGAATTATGGTCAGAGAATGTTCAATCTACTATTAATGGTAATGGAAAAACTAATGTGGAAGTTTCATCCTTGAGGAAACTGATTATGTTTGTTGATATGATAATAGGTCAACTAGGTAAGGCTATTTTAACCATTCCAAAGGACTCTACATCATTTCAGTGTGATTTCATGTGGTGTGATATTAATGGGAATTTTTTGGTTGTCTGCCATAGTGTCAATCCAATTTTCAATTAAATGGATAATATTAGGGCTTGTTGAGGGTGTGAAAAAGTTACATCATTGTGTAGTCAATAAGTATATCTATTTCTATTGGAAGTAAAAATATATTTTAGGAGAAAATAAGAATTCCTGATACTATTAAGAATTATGGAATATATGATATTTTATCATCCACAGATCTAGTTCGTAGGAATATGGTTTCATATTTGAAAAATGGACAGTATTGGTGATGTATGGTAATATTGTGGTGTACACAATTTTACATTCAATGTTTGACACTAATTCTCATAAAAAGGGTATATTGAATCACTTTTGGTTGCTAGTTATGCATCAAAATGGATTCAAAATCCTCTGACTTCTTATCCAGTGATCCATGAAGCTTTTTCACATATTTGTTTTCAAGGAGATCACCTAAGGTAGTGTGAAATTCAGTTGATGGTGATAGAGAAGAAAATAGTGCTTCTTAATTTGGTAAAGTAATCATATATATTTATTATATAATACATTCATCTGATAGTGGTGATTAGGGGGGGAATTAGTGTTGATCCCTCTTAATTAGTCGATGGAATGAATTCCATTGACAATGATTTTTTGGATGATGGGGTTGGACCATGGTTGTGAGTCTTGAAATTGGAAAGGAGGCATCATCTTTAAAGACGAGGTGGAGGTGTATCCCATCACTGTATAAGTATATCATATTGGCATGTTTGACTGCTTTCATTGACTTTCATTGGCCTGAATAATGGCTGAAATTCTTGTGTATTCACAAACCCCTATAGTACATTTTTATAATATTATTGATAATGGGGATAAAACACAACCTATTATGATATTTAAATATAATTTTATTCTTATTTAAAAAGTCACATTAAATAAAAAAATCATATCATAAATTAAAAAAATTAAATACCATTAATATATATATATATATATATTATTTGAATAAAATATTTCCATAATATTAGTATTCATATTTATAAATATCATTAAATACAAAAATTCATATATATAACAATATTCAAAAATATTAATATCCATATACAAAAAATGTTGGTGGCATGACCCTTTATTAAAAAAATTGAAAAAAAGGAACACCTTTTTCACTGGGTTATGGGAGAACTCATTACAAATACGAAGTTCTATAGGCACATAGTCTCTAACTTCTACAACCCTAGAGCCCAATGGAAACAAATCCTTAAAAAAACAATTAAAATAGGCCAAAAAATTCTTGATGGACCAAAGGCATGTGGACCCAAGTGCTAATGGCCTCATCCCTGAAGAAGACCATATCAGATGAGAAAACCAATGCCTCAACTAGATATGTACTACCCTGTGTTATGTCGAGGCAACCCCTTGATGTCGCTTACTCACCATTGACATCCCTGCCACCATGCCATCCACCTTGGACCACCACCGGAGATCCCTCTTCACTTCTTGTGTTGTTTATGACTAACATGCCTTGTTGTACAAGCCTATGTAAACTAACACCAGATCCATATGTCACCATTTCCATCAAGGTCCACCGTCCAGATGTTCTTTGTCATCCAAATCAGCTGAGATGTCACCATAGTTCTGCCACCCCATGTGGTTGACCACACACCATGATGCAACAATAGAACCCTCGCCATAAAGATTGCTAAACTTTGAAGACACAAACAATTGTGACACAAGCCACTCGTAGAAAATTTCTCACTAATAACATCACCAGGGACTGCAACCATCATCGCTTGAGATCCCGCACACATGTTTGTTATCACAAACGAACCCGATTTGACCCTAAACCGGTCACCCGTGCCAGCCCGCGACATGGCTAGAAGGGCATTCCCATTCCACACGGGTTGGAAACCAGTGTCGTGCATCAAAATTATATGGTTGGGAATGATTTTTCTCATGAGAAAAAGATATAGAGATAAAAAAACTGACGATAAAGAGAAAAACTGGCAGCAAAAAGTGATTAAAACCGAACAATCCTCCATGTGACCTCCTAGACCACCACACAACTCAAGACCACGCTGCTCCAACATTGAGAAGCTAAACCGGGAACATGATTATGAAACTGAACCAGAAACTTGAAAGATATTATAGGATTGAGCACCGAGATGCTCAGTAGGGATGCCAAGAATAAAACACTGAATCAAACAATTCTATTTTCCAAAACAGTCCACTAACACAAGTTTGAAATACATATATAAAAGTAGGGTTTCATATTTTAAATTATGAAACATGTTATTCTCATTTAAAACCCCAACACACCCTACACACCACTTCCAAAATCATTTTCCATTTTATAAATGAATTCCAAAAGGGAAAATACCAAAATTGGGCTAGAGTAATGCATGTAAAAGTGCGACTAAAAATAATCCAGTGAAACAAAATGTAAATATGAAATGTAAGTAATTTAGTAACCATGGGTGATCCTAAGAATCCTTATAAGACCCCTATACATACTCGGTTTCGGAACCACCTTCCGACATATGGTGAAGCTCCTAAGTCTGTTATCAACTGGCCTCCCTAACTGACCAATCTAGTGGAAAAGTCCAACTGTCCTAACAAAAAATCCAGGGGTAATAACCCTTCTAATCAGGGTTGGTCAGAAACCGTCACTCGGTCATCTAAAATATTCCCTAGAACCCATGGTGGTTATAATAATACTGTGTACGTAGGAAATCCCTCGCACGTGTAAATCATATCACCACATTTTCCTACCCCAAACACAGATTCTTCTTATGCATTCTCCCATAAAGGGTTACCCTAGATAGAGTCACCCCATATATTTATATATAATAATACATGTCAAACATACAAATTTTTAATTGGGCCATCACATCATTCAGTTATCAAAACCACATTATTAAACACTTGGAGTTGTAAATCAGGCCTCTAGGTTTACAAAATCAATTCCTTTATGAAAACATTTTTGTGTCTCATCCAAAACAACCCTAAACACCATTTTGTATTTAAGAATCCAAATGGGCCCATAAGATTCATGTTTCAAGGAATTGAAATAAAATTCTTTATTGAAACATATTCAATTTGTAAAAAAACCCATGAATTTCCTTACTCCATGCACTCATCAAAATATATACACCAAAATCCAAATAAGCATATATGCAAGGATTTCTTTTCAAACAAATTTAAAGAACCACAAAAAGATACCCACATGATTTTGAAAATATGAACCACTTATAAGCCTAGGATTTGAGAAAAATACATATTCCAAGAGACGTGAAATCATTTCTTCAAAATAATTACGTTCCATGAAATCAACCAGAGTGGGAAAAAAATGTTTCATAAAATTTTCGACCAGAAAACACCACTAAAAATGTCCAACAGTACCATTTGCAGATAAAGGCAGATAGTTGTAACCAAGTTGGCAAGGCATAAACATGTGTGTAAATAGTGGAGCATCCAAAAATCCATTTTTAATCAAATATTTCAACAGTAAAACACTACCATAAGTTAAATATAAACATACTAGAGGTTTGAAACATAATATAAAATTTAATTAAAGAAACACAAGAATTAAATTGATTAAAATTTGGAGTAAAGGCATGTGAGCACCTACAGATAACCAAGGAA
Source organism: Viscum album (assembly GCA_963277665.1). Classification (NCBI taxonomy): domain Eukaryota; kingdom Viridiplantae; phylum Streptophyta; class Magnoliopsida; order Santalales; family Viscaceae; genus Viscum; species Viscum album. Next base: position 1,637,763,615 of record OY728119.1, on the reverse strand, counting down.
CTATTTCAAAGCTGTTTTAAACACATTTAACCATCAAAGTAACACTAAAATTAATAAACTATTAGGAATATAATGGTGAAAATATAATTTATAAACTAAATGAAACCATGAAAGTGCTTATGGAAAACATCAGAAAGAGAGAAGGGATGGAATGTCCTACATCAAGAGAAGGACCAAGCCATAACTTTATAACTCAAGCAGTAGCACGCTTTCAAGCACGAACATCCATTTAAATATATATATATATCATTAAACTGATGCATGTGTTCCCCACACCAAGAGGGAACACACACTCAGAAGATACATATATCTATTCATATCCATACCTGTGAATATGCGTGCGCGCCTTCAAAACTGACTGTAACTCCCTATGGTAAATCCCCGAGACTCAAAAGCCCCACAAATCCCTAACATAATATTAACACAAACAATGTAATCTAGATACGATTAAAAAAACCGTCTCTATAAAAATCACCAAGTTCACAAGTAAAACCAAAATCACATCTCCACCATTTTTATAAAACAAAACTAAGGGAAATACCCGCAAAATCACATCAATTTACATTAACATAACATAATTAAACAATCATCAAAAGACCAATTTTAACCAATTCCACCAATTCCAAATCATCACAAAAGATGTAAAAGGATACAATAGGGATGCAATCATATTTTAAAAAAAATCAACAAAGTATTTGGCACATATACAAGAATATAATCGTAGACACAAGAAGATGTAAATCAATAAATAATTGAAAAAATATTTTCAGCAACACAAAAAATATTCAAAATCAGTACAGAAGTCTAATTAAGGGCATAATAAAGATGTGAAACCAAACTACAGACATGAAACTATACTTTGGATGTTGGCGGCGGACAGAAACCGCCTTGCCTTGGGGGGAGATTTTCGGAACACACACCAATGGGTCTTGAGTGGCCCTTTGCACAACCTCCGAAGTCCGAAGAGACAACAACCGCATGGAAGGGGATTCATAGGGGGGCTAGCCGGGTCACTAGCGCAAAAGAGCAGTGGCCGAACATCGGTCAAAAGTGGACTGGACTACCGGCGAGGAGAAGGCGGCCACATAATGGGGAGGGTGCGAGTTTTCTGGACCAGGGAAAATTCAGGCCGGACCAGGAGGGGCAAGCTAGGTCAGTTGGGTACCAGACATGGAAGGGTACAGGGTCACAGTAGGGGGGAGGGAGAGCTGGGAGGGAGAGCCAGAAAGAGAGGTGGGGTCGGCAAGCAGACGCGTACGGTGAGCCGGATGGGGAGGGCGAGGCGGAAGCCGCCAGGATGTAGAGGGAAACCAGAGAGTCCATCACTCAGGTGTGTAGTAAGGGAATCAAGGAAGGGGGTGCGGCCCGCTACCAGCTAGGGGAAAAGGGGGGGAGGGGCGTCGGGTAGTCTAGGATTTTACAATTTATTGCATTTTATGTAATAATAATAATAATAAAACAAATAAAAATAATAATAATAATACAACAATGATAGAAATAATAATAATAATAATAATAATAATAACCTACACATAATGATAATAATAATAATAACAGTAGAAATAAAATAAAATTATTTCTCAATAATAATAATTATAATAATTATAATAATAGTAAAAAGATGTTGATAATATTAATAATATTAATAACAACAAAATAGTACTAATATAATCTAAATGGTATTGAAAATGAAACCAATTTTTCATTTCATTTTGAATAATAATAATAATTGGTCAACCGCGTAGTCTCCAGGACCAAATGCATGGTTGCTGCTAGCGGTGCTGTGACCGTGCACTGGCCCGAGACCTACCAAAATATCAAACATCAGAAAAGTTCAAACAGGGACCCAACTAAACCTCGTCCAAAAAACGTGACATGGATAAAAGAATAAAATAATAGGTTTTCATGGTCGGGGTGACAGTTTTGGAGAATCAACAATTTTATTTAATTTTTGATTTATTTTATTGGCACTACAGAAATACATGACATGTTTACTGTTTTATATGATTTGTACCTGGTTTGGGAATGCGTTATTTATGAATGTTACTGATTTTTTCCAATTTTTTTCTCTATTTAAATTGATTTATATTGTGTCTTACTCTGGTAAAGTAGGTATATTCTCCCCACATATCTAATCATACCCTCACTGCTATCCATAAAACTCTAGCAGATGGGGAGGTGTGCTTAAGGTCATGTTGCGACCTGTCTCGGGGTAGCAGTTTAGTGTCTCCCAGTTCACGGATGTTACAAAGTTGTATCAAATAATTTATTTCCTCTTTATTACTATTTTGGGATAGTAGACATGAAGTTAGGATAGTTTCTATCTTGGTTATGAGTGCGAACATGGGATTAGAAAACCCATGTATGAGGGAAAACCCAAGTCCCACTAGGAGGGGATTATTGTTCTAGATCAGTTTTGTTATATTTGATGATATTTTACAATCAAGTGATACACTTTTTGTGTGAATATATAGTTTTTTGAAATTTATCTCTTGGATATATGGTATGTGGTTTTAAATTCATTCATTATTATAGGCTTCTATGTAGATAATTCACATGCATCATGGTAGGAAAACACATGGTATTGGTGTGCATGATATAAATTCTTGGATGCATTTGTTTTTCTTAAATTTAATGAAATTGTTCTTAGTAGAATGGTATGAATGCATAAAATGTAATGTAAATGTTGTAAGTAGTAATTAGAAAATGGTTCTTAATAAATGAGTGAAGGTGGACTAACACGTTGTAAGAGTAAATTGTGATTTGGAAATTGTTTTCAATTTGTGTAAAAGATACGGATTGTAACCATGTGAATTAGATACATGGGTTAGCTATTGATATTGGATAGATGGAGGAGATTAGTGATCCAGTTGTGAGTGGGATAGTTTGGGTAGTGTATGAAAATTTATTTGGTTATTGATAGTGATGAGACTACCAATATCTTTTCCTTCGTACATGAGTTATGGTTGCGTTGTAAATCTCATGTTTGGAATTGAAGAGAAATGACACTGCAAAGACGTGTTCTAGTTGGGTGATAGGAGAAATATTTCTAGAATGCTCCTCTAGTAGTTGAGTAATAGAATGCGGTGATCCGAAAGATAAAGAAATATATATCGATGTGAACATTTCTAATTTTTTGAAAATGATGGACCATGACCCAAATCTGGCTGCACCAAGTATGTTTGAGTAGACCAGGGAGTTTCAGCTACATCACCCTCCGACCATTACCCAATATGTTTGGAAAGAGGTAGTAGAGTTTTAGTAGATTCCATCCAAACTATTATTGAAAAACTAGAGACTCAACTCGATATGTAAGTCAATTTAGAGGCTTATTTGTTGAGAGGACATGAAATGTGTTGGTCCTACACCATCGTTCAGATTGATCATGAGGAAATAATTACGTTGAAATATTTCCATGAGAATTTCCTTGAACTATTTTACTAAAAAACAATGAGGCATGGGAAGGATGAATATTTTATGTGGTTTCCCCATACAATAATTTCGGTAATGGACTATTCTAGTCTTTTCACTAATTTTAAATGCTTTTTTGCGATGTTTATAGGGGATGAGTTAGTTGTGAAGAACCACTTCCAGGATTGACTGAGAATGAGGTCAAGTATTAGGTGAATATTTTTCATCTGAAAAGTTTTATTAAAGTGGGGGTCCGAGTTTTTATCTCAGAAGGTAACCTAAAGGTATCATCATGTAGCGAACTATTGGTTTCACTTGGGAAGTCATGTGGTGAAGAATATGATATTAGGATGTTAGATTTTGGAAATCGTCAGTAGGGTGGCTGTTTAAAGGGAAATAAAAAGAGGGGGTCCACTTATTAGGGTGTCAACCAGGTATTCTGTTATTTGTGTGGTAGGATGAGGAACACGAATTGACTAGTTTCCCCACCCCTCGGTTGAGTATGGAAGGTTATACCATGTGTAGAGGTTCTTTGAGATCTCGTGATAGTCAGGGAATGATGAAGGTCAGTGGTAGATGCCGAGTGTGTGAAGGGGGTCAGTTACCACATATCAGGTATTATTTGGGATCTCTTTGTGACATACCATTGGAGGAAGAGTATCTGTAAATATAGGGTTACATCATCTGTATCAATAGGGTAGTACATTGTAGGGTAATCAGGCCAGAGTCTAGGGAAAAGGGGAAGGTCATCTCCATGAAGATCTTGTTATACCAGAAGGTGGTGAGACGATACCATGTATAGATCAAGGTACGATTCTTATATATTCCATTATCTCTAGTGATTTATTTGATATAGGTGTTATGAATTCTATTATTTATCCTCATTTTTTAGTCGTGTCAGGATTAAAAATGGAGTGAGCTTGTGCAGTAATGTCACTTGATACTCCATTAGGGGTATGAGTTGATGAAATAAAGCAATGTAAGGGTTGTGCTCTATAGGATGGTGGAAATCATTTTTGGTTGGATTTTTTTATCCTTGAGATTTCAGGTTTTGACCTAATCATGGAGATGAATTGGTTCTTGTTATATCAAGGCCATATCGACTATTACCAATTTTTATTAACATTCATATCCCACAATGGAAGATCTTATGTACATCTTGGTGAGTGGGATACTCGAGCGGGCCGTGCTAGGTAGCTACGCCAGTAGATGGTAGAACTCATATCCCATGTTGCATGCCATATGCTATATTATGGGGAGAAATTGTGGCTACTTTTCTATTTCATTGTGGATCTATTTTAGGATGTTTTTCCCGAGGACTTCTCAGAGATACCACCAGAGAGAGAGGTTGATTTCACAATTAAATTGTTTATAGTGGAGGAGACAATGTCCATTCCACCATATAGAATGTCTCCACCAGAGCTCCAAGAACTCAAGTATTAACTTTAGGAGTTAGAGAATAAATGTTTTATCAATCCTAGTATATCACCATGGTGATATTATATGTTGTTTTCTAATAAGGCCAACAGATCAATAATGATATGTGTTGAATATAGGAAACTGAACTGGATGATGGCCAAGAATCGATACCCCCTTCCTAGAATTCATCAGCTATTTTATTATATTAGACATGCCGTAGTATTTTCCCTGATCAATTTGAGACTAACATACAATAAGTTGAGAGTGAGGCCTTCCAACATACCCTAGAGAGATTTCCAAATTAGGTATGAGTAATATGAATTTTGGTAATGCCATTAGTATTGATCAACACGCTGGTTGTGGTCATGGACTTAAAGAACTAGATATTCCACCCATATCTGGATTAGTACATTATTATCTTCATTGATGATATCTTGTATTACATCATAACTCATGAATGTCATTCCAAACATTAATACATCATATTGAGTTCACCCAGAGAGCATAATAATTACACCAAGCTATCAAATTTTCTATTTTGGTATGGTATGATTTACTTTATAGGACACATCATTTCTATGTCAGCTGCATTGGTGTATCGTAAAAAGGTGTAGGTTGTGCTGTCATGGGAGAATACCAATAAAGTCTCTAATGTTCAAAGTTTTCTGGGTTTGTCCGGTTATTACTGAACGTTTATTATATATTTAGTTCATTTTGCATCGTCGCTCACAGTATTACCCAAGAAGGGGATTATGATTTAATGGCCAGAGGCTTGTGATAATGACTTTCAAGAGATGAAGAAGAGGTTGACTACTACACTGATTTTGATCACACATGAACCAGGTAATAATTACACCTTGTTCTGTGATGAATTTGGTGTAGGACATAGGGAATTGTTGATGTAGGATGATCTGATAGTAGTATATGGGTCATGGAAGTTAAGACCACATTAAAGAAATTACCATACTCTTGACCATGATCTGGCTTCTATTGTTCATTCCATGAAATATTTGGGATATTAAATGACGTGAGAACCCTTCATAGTGTTTACTAATAATAAAAGTATTACATATATATTAGCTCTATGGGGTTTGAATCATAGACAACAAAGGCTGGTCTAGTACCTAAAATACATAGATTTTGAGTTGGTCTATACACCGGGGAAGGATAATAGTGTCACTGATACTCTGAGCCAGAAGACAAAAAATTAGGTGGTTCTGGAATTCAGTTCGGAATGGATGATAATTTCCTTGTTTTCTGATATGCATTTGGTGGTACATGATGGTAATAAGATGATGACCCTTATGACTATAGCAGTTGAATATGAAATTTTATGACAATTTAAAGAGATTTAGTTGGTGGATTCATAGTTTTTTTCTATTAAGGAAAGTCTTAAAGGTGGTGAGTCACCTTCTGGTTAGACTTTTGGTGTTGTTGGATTATCATATGTTCACTATTCTATTATGGTGCCAGTAGATGTATGGGAGGAGTTGATGTGAGAGTTCCATGAATCAAAATGGGAAGTATATCCTAGCTTGACTTATATGAACCATGGTAATTGTAGTATGTTTTGGTGGTAGGGAATAATGAGAGAAGTAGTGAGTTTGGTGGCATGGTGCACTGTCTGTTAGTAGGTGAAGGATGATAATCAACATCTACGGGGGTTGTTGCAGTCATTACCTATTATAGAGTGGAAGTGGAATGACATAATGATGGAATTTGTGGTGGTAAATCCACGGATTACTTAAAATAATGATCCAATTTGGGTGCTGGTAGATTGGATGAACAATGTGGCTCGTTTCTTGTCGATCTAGGAGACCAATACAGTTGGGATAATTATATGTTCGAGATGTTTTATGGTAGTGTGGTGTGCCAAGGGCCATAGTTTTGGATCGTGATCAATGTTTCACCTTGTTCTTCTGGAAGGGACTATAGATGGCACATGCTACCCAGGTGTTTTTGAATCGGACATACCACACTCCGACTGATGAGAAGTCATAGAATAAAATTCAATTATTAGTTGACATGTTGAGAATATATATCATATATTTCAAGTGTTAATGGGAAATAAACATATCACTCGTTGAGTTTTCATATTATAATTGATTCCATACTACAATTCAGATGGTGCCTTTCAGAAACATTATGGGAGAACGTGTAGGTCTCCTTTGTGTTAGTTAGAGGCCAAGGAGTCTGAGCAGTGAGGACCGATTCTTGTGTAGGAGACGTCATATAATATTCATTTGACTCAAAATCATATATAAATAGATCAGAGTAGAAAAAATTAAAATGATGATCATTTTCATACACCCCTTTAGTTTATCATGGGTGATTGTGTGTTTTTGTTCAGGTGTTACCAAGGCTAGGTCACCACCGTATCCTGAAATAGGGCAAGGTAGAACCTTGGTATGTGGGGAAATTTGAGAATCTGGAGAGAATTAGACCTCTAGAATACCAATTAGCTATTCCACAAAAATATAGTGTGATGGAAGATTTTTTCCATGTTTCAAAAATCCAATAATATCTCCTGGATCCATATCATGTGATAAATTTAGAGGATGTCAAACTCGAGGAATATTCATCCTTTGAGGAGAACTCGGTTCGTATTGTGGATCATAGTGAGGACGCTTTGCGGTGAAAGTTTCTTCCTCTTTTTCTTATTTTATGGCTACATGGAAACATTAATGATGATACAAGGGATTATGAATCAAATATTAGGGCCTAGTTCCTAATATCTTTACTATTTAATCTCAATGATGCTTAGGATGAGTGGCTCGAGGAATAGTTGTCCTAATGTGAGGAGGTCGTAAGATATGGGACCCTTCTTAAGGTATGTTTTTGTTTTTTTTTCAGTTTAATTCATTATTTTTGGTCAAGTAATTGTTTTCAAAGGTTCATGTGAAGGTTCGAGGGTGTTCCGGGGGTTCAATAATAGAAAATAGAATAAAAAGTAATTTCTAGGCATGTTCCACAGTTTGTGCACATTTAGTGAAAACCATGTGGATTATCCCAAGTAACCATGTAGCCTTAGATAGATGATTTCACATGGTTATCGCATAGTTAAGAAAACCATGTGGAAATTCTAGGTAACCGTGATATGGACCTATTTTCATTCAGTAGCCTCCAAATGGCTTGTGCACAGGTTTTCAAACCGTGCGAGTACTCTGTGTGGCCCAATAAATTTGATAAAATTACAAAAATGCTATTATAGGATTTTAATGTTCCACTCGGGATTTTCCTCCTACTCCCTTCTTGTAACCCTAGGAACAAAACAAATATCCCAAGATATTTGGAGGGGTATTTTCCCCCACATCTAGTCTATTTAGTGTTCCATTGGTTTTTAATTGAAGATATGGGTAACGCTAATATCAATTTTACATATCTTATTTTTAGGGTTTGCATATCTTCCTTCTCTCTATTCGAATCTCTAAAACCTTTCTTCTACCGAGAGATTAATATTGAGGATTCAAAGGGTGTCTAAATTTGTATATATGGCCTTTATTAGGAGTGAGTTCTCTAACAGATTCAATATATGTGGTCTAGATGTTATATACCATAGTTTATTTAGAGATTTGTTCATGCAGGGTTTTATTCTTGTTCCCTTCTTTATATTTTCTTGATTATATTAGAATGATGTGGTGTATTGTGGGTCTAAATGATTAATCGAGGCACTCCTCATCCTTATGAGATGTATGGAGGATTACATGACTAAATTGTGGCCACCCATGGGGTGTGACGGCCCTCCCGATGGGGTTAACAAAAATATGAGGTTTGAAATTTAAACATGATGATGTAGAGACTTAAAGAAGAGGTCAATTGAGTTTTGAAATGAGTTAGAATGGATTATTTTTAGTTGTTTATAATGTGGTTAAATGATAAGGGATTATTTAGTTGATATGTAATAGGGTTAAATGGTATTATTGGGAATATGATAAGGAATTATGTGTAAATTTGAATACTATTATTGAAATGAGAATGGGTAGTGTGAATTGGAGATAAATATTTATGTGATATAAGTAAGGAATGTGTTAATGGATTGAGGCATAATATCAATTTTCCATTTATTGATATTTTTGTGATGTTGAAAATGATATTGGCTATGCTTGGTTGTGATGTGGTTAATTGTAGAGATGAAAAATATTCATGTGCAGATGGAATTGTAGAGTGGGGTATAGACTATAGGTTCTACACCCATGGTGTGAGTTGGACCAAGGTTCTAGATCCACCTCAAAATGCATGGGTTAGGTAAGGGTATATAGTTCTATTCCCCTAATGGTTGCATTCCACACAGAATGAGGCATTGAGTTGAGTATTATAAGGTTAATATAATGAGATTCTTAGTGAGATAGGTCTCGATTTTTCTTCAAATACACTTGAGAAAATTGATAATTCTTAATCCATTAAACACATGAATAAGGTAGATTAAACTATTGGATGCCTAAAATGTATACCTCGATTCAACAGTTTTATTATTTAAAGGAACATAACCTAGAATATCCAATTGAAATGTTTACCATTATATTCCATTATTTATCATATTCACGAAATATCTTCTTTTATTGGATATTTTGATGACACAGATGGTGGTGGACTACTGAGTTATTCTCATACCCTACTTGGGCCACCATTCTGTACACATGAAGATTTAATGGTTGTAGTTCAGGAAAAGGGAAAGGGCCCATGATTGGGAAGTGAGTTGGGTTTAGTAGGTTCACCGATGCGGTCAAATACCTAGAGAAAAGACCTTTTTGGGTATACCAATATGTATCTTTTATTTGGGATTTTTTTTTGCATAGGAATATATCATGGCATGACATGTTTACTATTAGATATTTTTTGTACACGATTTGGGAGTTGGATATTTATGCATGTTACCGATTTGATTCATATCATTCCTAACATATTTATTGTTTTATAATGTGCATTACTCTGGTAAAAAGGGTATTTTATCAACACATATCTGATCATACCCTCACTACTAGTAGGAAACCTATGGAGTATGGGTAGGTTCACTTGAGTTCATGTAGTTACCCGAATCGAAGCACCGGTTTAGTGGCTCTCAGGTGGAGGGATGTTACAACTTATGAATATATATGCAAAGGAAAACCATGATTATTTTTATGATTTTTAGATAAGTGTGCAAAAATTATTAACTTCACTTTAAAATGTTAGAGCAAATGGGTGAATTTTTCATGCTTGAATCAAGGAAAATATATATTTTACTTCATATTGATTCATTTTTTTAACTATCAATTGATTGAGAGATCCACTAAAGGTTAATAATATTTTTTGGATAAAGTATTCCTTAATGTTTTTCTCTTGCTATTTCTAACCATCAAGTAAAAGATAGGTTTAGAGTTAATGTAATAAAATTAGAGAACATAATCAGGGAATAATAATAATTACATATCTTATCACATGAAAAATTTATATTATTCTTTGAATTTTATTAAATGCATAACATTTTACTTTAAAGTGAGACACTATTGATTCAATAATAATTGGATTCAATATAATCTATGTTGTTTTTTATCCAGTTATTTTTATCAAACTAATACTAATAAATAACCAAATCCTTAATTTTTACATACTGAAACAACTTAGACACTCATATCAAGATCTAGGGTAAAAATTATATAATTTATTTACATACTCTTCTACCAACCATTATCACTCTATAATGACAAGTATAAATATTATATTTTTTCAATTATTATAAATTTTTTATCATATATAAAACACAATGTCATTCCACAATTACATAGTTTCATTGTATATTTTCTACAAAATCATCCTATTACACAATAATCCATTTATCATCTCACATAAATTATCTATACCTTATTTCATCCTAATCACATTTATGCATATACAACCATGGGAAATTAGGTATCATAATAAATTAGTGAGATATATTGGTCAGAATATAAAAAATAATATCACTATGTCATATATGATTAAAACACAAACATTCGAGAATACATGCATATGGGAGAAATCGAATTATTAAAGTAATAAGTTCACAGAATCATAAGAATAAATTATGAGCCATGAAATTATAATTTTAATGTAAAAATTGCCTAATATTACAATATAAAGATCATCATGAGGGAAAAACATGTTACATGGTATAACAATGCTAAAAATTAATAATAATCATAGTCATAAAACATAGTAATGTTTTATAGCCTTATAAAATCATATTTTTTTTCTATCCTGTACGCAAAAACCATCACCATTAATTCATGTATCTCTTCTAAGATCATATTCACATAATATTAAAATATAAATAAATCATGTTTGTTCATAAAATGATGGAAAATGTTTAAAATTATAATATATAAGAAGCCTCACTGTAAAGACTATCATCACATAGTAGAAAGTGTCCCATAAAATATTGAGTTGGGTTTACTACCCATTCCTATGAATATAGAGGATTTTGTTCGTTACCCATTACCATAACCGTTTTGGGTAATAATTATTATTATTATGTGAAATATGGTGGTTTTAAAGGCCTAAATATATTTTTTTATAGGTTTTTAAAAACCTCTAGTAAATGGGATGTATTTGAATATATAATGATGATAGTTTTTTCCATGGTGATTTCCTTTCTCAACAAAAAAATTCATACTTAGATGTTGTTTTTTTTAGTTACAATTTTCAATTATTTCATACTTTGAAGTCAATTTGAGAATTTTTAGTGGTTTTAACCATAAAGAAATATGGAAACATACAATATTTAGTGTTCTTTTTAACTGATAATATTTTAATCATTTCATTTAATACTCCAGAAAAACGGGAATGTCCATAAAGAAATCCATTTTAGTCCAATCCATCAAAGATAAATAAATAAATATATAAATATCATACATTACCTAAAATATAATAAAAATAATAATTCTCATACACAAAAAACAATATAAAATTTTATATAACATAAGGTTACATTATTATATTAAAAATATCACGTTACAAATAATGTCAATAATGGAAAAATGAATACATTATATACTCTAAATAGATTCATGTCCCTCGCTATCAATTACTTGGTTATGCTGATACACATAATATCCATCCGTACTTACAGACTATGGTTCCAATATTTAAATTAGTTAAACATAAATTAGTAATGATAGAATCCACTAAATTATAAATTAAGAAAAATTAAAATGATATAAAAGTTTATCAAAAGAAATTATAACTAATGGTATAATAATGCATCACATGTATCCATGAGAATACCCAAAAAAATATAATGAGCGCTTATAAAATGCACGAGGATAACTGATGTCGACCATCATTGAATTAAGTCAATGTTTAAAATTTATATTCTTACTGACTACTATATATGTGGCAAGTAGGGTCGAACCCACATGGAAGGTGAATATGGCCACTATTCTTCTAAAAATATTCAAAAAATACCCCACTGTTGTCAGTAGTGGGATAGATTTACTACATGTTTTAATTTTTAATTTTTAAATAATGAATTTATGTAACACAACATATTTTCGTTTTTGATAGAGACTATAATGTTGAAGAAGAAAATAGTTTGAAAATAGTGAAGAACAAATATTATGAATGCTGATAAATGAAATATAAAAGTAAATTAACCAGGGAAAATTATCCATTCTACTGATTTTTAATATATCCCAATTCAATTAAATGTTGTTGCAATATACATGTTTTTAAAAATAATGACTTAATTACCTTTCCAGGAGTTATGTAAGACATGTTGATTAATTATAGAGTTTTCCACTCCAAAATAGATCAACTATAAAAATAATTATTTAAAAAAGGCAACATGACGAACTCACTGTAATTACTTAATTTTTATGAAATTATAATCTTTTTAAAGATGTATCCACTGTGAATATCTCCAATTGAATGTGTAATTTTGAAATTTTTTTCTAGTGGTATAAATAAATAGAATTAATTCATTATTGATTTTTCCGATCAATACTTATTACACCAAAATGTTGAAGTGAAAAAGAAAGTAAAAAAGATAACTAGTGGTAAGTCAATTTCTCCCCGAACTAGAATATTTATCAACCCTTCATGTTCATTATCAATATAGAAATCGTAACATACTAAAACATAGTACTAAATACTAAAACACAAGGGAAAACCAACTCCCCAAATGATGTTATCCTACTAAACTCCTTCAACTCTGGGAAGTGGTTCAAGAATCACCGTTTGTTCTTTCTCTAAACAGACATGGATGATTGAATGTGTATGTACCCAAAATTCTAATCAACTACATTCCCTGTTTTAAGTACCCACCGTCTTCTACTGCTCATCACCACTACTCTTCACTGAATTAAACTTCTCTTTTACTGTTCAACTGCAAACATGTGTTTTTTGACGAACCACATGCCGCACTAACTTTACCCCAGTAACTAACTTCGGGTGAGTTAGTTGAATAAACTTGGTCATTTTTCTATCACATGAATGAACCCGAACAAGAAAAATAAACAACACTTTTAAACACGATGTAAATAAAAATAATAACGTAAGACTATATCATATTAAAAATAATTTTAAAATAATTAATAAACTATTAAATAATGTAATTATTTTATTAGTGTTATTAATAAATAGAAATGATATTTTTATTGATTAAAAAAAATTAGTATCTAAACAGTTATTATTTGATTATAAATGTTATGTTATAATAATTTAAGAATTATATGGATTATCAAATTTGTTAATACTACTATCATTATTATTATTTAATTATCATATTTTTTATTAGTTATTAATTTATATTTTTAATTGTTATTAAGTTATTAATTTATATTAATTAACATTATTAATTAAAGTTATAATGTTTATTATTATGTTGAAAATTATAATATTTTGAAATTCTAAATTAACTGATTAATTTATTTTAATTTAATAATTAAATCTAATATTTTATTTTTAAATATTTTTAATTATTAAGTTATATAGTATATTTAATAATTAATATTAATTTGTGATTTAATAATTTATTATGTTTTTTAATTATTTGTTTTTTAATAAATTAGGTCTCTTCACCCCCTCGCAAATCTCAGCTCAACAGGGGAGAAGGGAAATATTCTTCCCGATGCTTCTAGATCCTATGTGAACAGGAGATACTCCTTCCCAACGGATGCACTCGACAGTGACTCAGTCCTCGATTCATCATTGGAAATGCAGCTTCAGATCTCAGTTAGTGTGACTTGGGATTCATCGATGGCTTCATCCTTGGACGATGATCAATCCACATCCATGGTGGTTTGATTTCACTAGGCTCTAGCAGTGATGATTGCAGACCTAGTGAGATGTGGTCTCCTCCTTGTGGAAAAGAACTCAACTCATATATATGGTGAAAGCATTAACTCATCGATCTCTTCGTCGGTTAGGGGTCAACATCATTCAGTAATCACAGTTCAGATCTAGAAAAGGTTTGACGATATGGGGTTGAGTGAGTTCAGAATGGTAGATCGGGTTTAATTGCGTTAGTTTAATAAAAATGAGTAAAGTTTGAAATGACAAAATGATGCTTCTATTTGAACAAGACATATTTTGTGTTAATGGTTATTGAGGAAAAAGACCTCTAATAGCGGTGGGGAAATGACCATGAGGAGAGGTGGAAAGGAGAGTTTACAGTGAAATAATTATGGAACAAGGGTGATGTGTTGATTGAGACAATGGTGAGTGGTAATTGAGGAAGTGGAGTTCCTGACGTAGTTCGATGATGGATATGTATCGGTGAGAAAAAGGGGAGGCACAAGTGAAAAAAGGGTGTCCAACAGCACAAGGGTCACCATGGAAGATAAACAAAAGGTCAGTATTGTTATTAATAATGGTTATCGATTGTTAATAAAAATAAACGTCACTGTTGGTTAAAAAAAGAAACATAGGTCACCATTAGCTTAAATGTAAAGGTCACTAGTGCCAAAAATAAAATTTCACCAATGCAAGAAAATAAATTGTTGTTGTTACAGATAAAATTGAAAAGGACACCATTGGACATAAAATATAAAAGGTCACTATTAGTCAGTAAGTTACCTGTACCGACGCGAAACAACATCGGTGACTATTATTTTAAAATAACTAATCATGAAACAAAGAAATAACATGTAAACATAGGATTAAATATGTAATGTTTTAAAACACTAAATTATTTAATTTACTAACTAAATGAATACTTGAACATAAAATAACTCTATTTCATTTAATTTAAACTCAAATTCATAACATAATTAATTATTATGATGATTAACGTATGATTAATATAAGTTAATATATTTTAAGGAAAATAAATTAAGTAACGATATATTAAAATAAGGACTATGTTTTATAAATATATATACAATGAATAAATAATTTTTTAAAATAGATGTTAATTTATTAAAAACACAAGAGGATTTTAATTAAAAAAATAATTAAGAAATAATTAAATTATTAAAGTAAAAGAGATTAAAATTATTATTTTAAAAACTAAAAATACATAATTAATTATAAAAATTGAATAATTAACAAATTTAAATATAAAAATACACAAATACATTTATTTATTAAGTCCTAAATAATTAATTAAATCATAAAAAATTGAGTAAAATTGATGTTGAAAACTATGTGGAACGTGGCCACATCAAATTCCCCCATAATTAAGCACTGTTTGTCCTCAAACAATATCATTTTTTGTTATCTTGGGAAAAATAGATTTTACTATTTCTGTTTTAGCTCAAATTGTAAAATGTACAACACATAAAAATATAGGATAGAAACATGAAAACAAGATTTTTGAAATATATGTACAAATCAAGTCTTGCCTCAAATAAATATTGAAGGGTAATCAAGATAGAAAAAATCATCTTTCAAATAAGGTTTCATTCTTTATATGTGATACTAGTTAATTATCCAATCCAATATAAGCTTATGAGCTAACTTCAAGAGTGACAAAAAGATAAAAATAAATGGATTTATGAACTCAAAAGTAGGAAAATTATACTTTGACTCAATCCCATGTTCCAAAAATAATTAATTTATTTGAATCACATTAATGATACATCCAAAATGACTCTCATATAAACAATTTTTCCCCTTCATCATTCAGTTTTCCTCATTCCCCTCACCTTAATGAATAATTTTTTGAGCACAGACACTTTATTTTATTTTTCTCAAGCCATGTATCATGTGATCAGAATTGTGAAATGCACTTATTCAGGGTTTATATAAGTATCATAGTAAAAAACGGACCGAACATATAGGGTCTAAAAAATTCAATGTGGGATCCTAGATGACTAAACTACTCTAGTTTCAAGAGGTCTATATCAAAAACCATTTACATCACCTCAATAAGTTGATTACATAAATAATTAATAAAAGTGTTTCCCCAAGGATCAAGATCATAATTCTAGTTCAAATGGTTATGATCATAACTCCACAAACAAGTTACCCATATCACTCAATGAAGTAGTTCCTAAACCAAAGTTTCATAAAATCACTATGTATATTCACTTTGAAATCATCCAACAACACTAATTTCATATTCAAAGTAGGTATTAATTACTGATCAAGAATGATTCAAATGAAAGACCCAATTGAGTATGTCTAAATCATGAAGTCATTAAAATAATTTTAAATATATTTAACAATTATTTCACCAAATTACTAATCTATATGTCGGATTTTATGGGCTCACATTGAAGTATAGTTCAGAAAAGTCATAAATTTACCCCCTACCCCACACTTATAACTCACATTTGTCCCCAATGTGGTCTTCCAAATATGGAGAAGAACAATTTGACATTTTATGTTACAAAATATTTTTCAATTTAATAGAATGATGAAATTTTAAATGGGTCTCAATGTAGTTCAATATGTATTTTTTTCCAAATGATAAATTTATAGAAGGTTCATTAGAAAGTACAAATATGAATATTTAAGTCTAGAATTATGATATTCCATTAAAAATACAAGAATAGCCTACAAAATGTCGATAATCAGTTGATAGGGAGTAATTAACTTGAGAATGTATGATTCAAATGAATGTAAAATATAGAAGAAATATGCATACTAACACCCTTTAGCTAAGCAGTTTCAATGAAAAATAGAACAACTAGAAATCATGTACCCCCCACACATAGTTTTAAGTAGGGAAATGATTTTAACAATAGTGGAATTAAATTTTTCAGCAAGGATAATGAAATAGATTTTTTTTAAACAAAGTGACATTAAACAGAATCCTTTTAGTATTATTAGACATGAAACAGCTTTTTTGGATCTGGAATTCAGAATATTTTCATTTTGTGAATTATCATTGTCTTTTTCAACAATTGTTTGAGTATTAATCTCACATCTTAGTGAATAAATACATTTAATTCTCCCTAGGTTTATGTTTAGTTGTTCTTATAAGTCTACATTTTTTCCTATATTAAAAATATCCTACATGTTGGCATGGGTGTGTTTCCATATTCTTAATTCTCACTTAATTTTTCATTTTATCTAAAGGATATTGGATTTTTTGTTATCTAAATGATGTATATTTATTCTTGTGAATTATTTTTGGTATTGATTAAATATATATTATAATATATTTTGTTATCATTGGTTCCTTGTTCATTTTAAGACTAACCCCTTTGTTGAGTTTGAATGTTTGGTTTTGGATGGTTAGTGTAATTAGGGGATGTGTATTGTTTAATTAGGCCTTGTTATATCTAGGAATGATTTGTATGGTTATTATCATCTTGATTAATGTAATTTGAAAATGGACCTTCATTAGGAAGAATCCAAGGATCAAAATTAACAAACTTTTAATTGTCTTGGGGTTGGGATGGCATATCAATGTTAGGACCACAGTTTTATGTGTGCGAAAAAATTCCACATAGTGAACATTATTCTCTTAAATATTGATTGGTGTTTTTATAGCCTAGTTGGTAAATAGTTTTCATAGAGTTATGGTTCATTAATGATTGAAGTCGGTTGGGTATTTTATCCTTTTTTGTATGAGTTTCATTTATTGAACAACTATTTGGGTTAACATTTATATTGAATATTTTACTTCTTGAATTTTTATGATGTAAATTCAAGGAAATATTATTATAAAATTTTCCCAACTCATTATATGTCTTGTTAGTGTAGTTACCCCTTGTAGCTTGATCAACTAGATTTTATGCTGAGGATGAAAGCCTTTCTTAAAAGGTGTCCATGAGAAAGTGAGATGGGATTTGATGATGGGAAACTACCTAAGAAGGTCCCTAAATCTACCACAAGGTTCCTCATAATCATCTCTATACTCTTGATAAAAACTCATTATTTTTGTTCTATCTTCACCCTTAAGTGTATGGGGATAAAATTTTATAATGAAAGAATTTTAGATATGATCCCAGTCCTCAAAAATGATCTCATATAGGCTTAAAAACCACTTTTGTGCATTCCCTTTTAGGCAAAAGTGAAAGACTACCATTCTTAGGTCATTATCGATATGTACTAGAAGAGGTTACGTCCTCACAGTGTTGTTGAAATCACTAATTAAGTCAAGAGAGTCGTCATTATATAATCCATTAAACAAATGTATGAGTGATATGTGTGACTATTTTAGCTAATCATTTAGGGATTAAAAATATAACCTTATTGAAGATATATTTCTTCAAACATAAGGAATTCGTAAATCCCTCATAAAAATACTTTAAACTTCATCTAATTTTTTGGGTTGATTTTGAATGTTATTAGGTGAAACAACTCTCCCATATTTGTTCTCCATTTATGTTTTGATTCTATTTTTTCAAATAGTAGTAAGATGTATGTCTATTTCATGGTTTAGGGGCTCTATAAAACCATAATAGGTTCTTGTGCTTCTGCAATAAATAGGAGACAATATTCACTAGTAAAGAAAACAGTAACAATTTAGAAAAAAATAAAGCCGATATTTTTTTAAATTTTTCAAAATTTCCAATTTTTTGAGGTTTTATTTTATATTATTTTTTTAGTTTTTCTTAGAAAAATAATCAACTGTTCTTTCCCCAGTAACGACCCAAGGAAAATTGTGTCAAATATCATTAATGTCATTAAAATTTTAAAATGTGTATTTCTACTAACTACTGTATATGTGGTAATTATGGTCGAACCCCCATGGAAGGTTATTATGACCACTATTCTTCTCAAAACATTCAAAAAAGACCCAACTGTTGTGATCAGTGGGATATATTTCCTACTTCTTTACATTTCAGTTTTTTATAATGAAATTATGTAACAAAAAATTATATATTTTTTAATCTAGACTACAATGTTGAAACAGAAAATAGTTTGACAATAGTTAACAACAAATATTAAGAATGTTGAATAATGAACTATCAATGTAAATCGACCGATGAAATTATCCATTTTAGTGATTTTGAAAGTATTCCAATTCATTTAAACGTTTTTTTAATATATGAAAATCTAAAAAAGTTGACTTACTTCCCTTGATATGAGTCAAGTAATTCATGTTGAACAAGTAAAGAGTTTTCCACTCCAAAATAGATCAACTGTGAAAATCGTTATTTGAAGATGACAATAGGATGAACTCACTGTAAGTCACGAGGTTTTATGAATATATTATGTTTTGAAAGATGTATCCACTATCAATCTCTCTAGTTTATTTTTGAATTTTGAAATTTAGTTCTAGTGGTACAATGAAAATGAATGACTTCTGTATTGACTTTGACGATCAATACTTAATACATCAAAATGATGAAGTGAAAAAGAATATTAAAATACAACCAATGGAACTTCAATTTATACCCAAAATAGAATATTTTTCAAATTCTCAAGTTCAATATCAGTAAAACAATTGTAACATACTAAAACATATTACAAATACTGAAACATGGTGAAAAAGAATTCCCCAAATAATGTTCTTCTCCTAAAATTCATCAACTCTAGGAAGTGGTTCAAGAATACAACTTTGTTCTTGCTATACTCAGACATGGATGATTGAATGTGTATGTACCCCCCCTTTCAAATTAGTTGATTTCTCAATTTTAGGTACCCATTTTCTTCTCTTTCACATCATCACCACTCTTCTCTATCTTAAATTTGTATTTTACTATTTCATTGCATACGTGTGTGTTTTTCGTGATCCACACGTCGCTCTTACATTACCATTATAACTAACATCTGGTGAGTTATTTGAATGCGCTTGGTTTTTTTCTATCTCTTGAATGCACATGTGCAAGAAAAACAAAAAACATAACTAAAACACAATAAAAATAATAAAATATTATTTAAGACAATATCTTCTTATAAAGCCTTTTAAAATAATTAATAAACATTTAAATAATGTTTTTAATTTATTAGTATTAATATTGACTAGTAATTATATTAATATTTTTTAAAAAGAGATAAAATTAATTAATAAAACAGTTATTATTTTATTATAAAAGTTACGTTATATTAATTTAAGTAAAATTTAGTTGATCAAATTTTTTTAATTGTAAAGACAATATTATTATTTAAGTATAAGAGGTTTTATTAGTTATTAATTTAAATGATAAATTGTTATTAAGTTATTAATTTTTATTAATTAACATTATTAATGTAAATTATAATTTTTATTATTTTTTGAAAATTAAAATTATTCGTAATTCTAAATTAACTGATTAATTTATTTTAAGATAATAATTGAAATTAATATTTTATTTTTAAATACTTTTAATTAGTATGTTTTATATTTTATATAATTATTATTATTAATTAGTTATTTATTAATTTACTAAGTATCAATTTTTTTAAATAAAGTAGTTCTTCTTCCCCTCCACCCAAATCATAGCGTAACAGGGTAGAAGGGAACGCTTCTTCCCAAAGCTTCTGAATCCTTTGTGAACACGAAAGACTTCATCCCAGCAGATGCTCTCAATAATTACTCCCTACTTGATTCATCATTGGAAATGTGGATTTAGATATCAGGTAGCATGACTCGAGCTTCATCGATGACTTCATCCTCTGATGTAACTCTATCGACATCCATGGAGGTATGATTTTACCAGGCTCCAGCAGTGATGATTGCAGAACTTGTGAGTTGTAGTCTCCTCCATTTGGAAATGAACACGACTCCTACCAATATTGAAACATACAACTCATCGAACACAGCTTTAGGTGGGGTTCATTGTCTTTCGAAAATCTTGGTTTAGATGTGGAGAAGGGGTGAAGATATAGGGTTGAGTGAGTTTTTAATGGTATATTGGGTTAAACTACGTTAGATTAATGATGTTGAGTCTAGTTTGCAATGATAACGTGATGCTTCAATTTGTGCAAGACTAATTTTGTGTGAAAGGTGATTGAAGATGAAGACCTCCAGTAGCTGTGGGGAAGAGACCTTGAAGATCAGTTTCATGGAAAGGTCGAAGTGAAAGAATGATGACACAAGGGTGATGTGGTGAAAGAGATGATAGTCAGTGTTAATTGAGTCTGTGGTGTTTCCGGCGTGGGTCAGTGATGGATCCGTATTGGTGAGAAATAGGGGAGGCACCGAAAAAAGTGGATGTGTAGCAGCGCAAGGGTCACCATTGGAGATTAAAAAATCTCACCATTATTAAGAATAATGGTTATCGATAATCAAGAATAATAAAGGTCATTGTTTGTTAAAAAAAGAAAAAGGGACACTTTTAGCTTAAAACTAAAGTTTATCAGGTCAGAAAATAAATGTTCACCAGTGTAGAAAATAAATGTTCACCATTCCAGATAAAATAGAAAAGGTCACAATTGGCCATAAAATATAAAATGTCAAAATTAGTCAATATGTGGAAAGTACCGATGCACAAAAACTTTGATTACTATTTATTTAAAGAACTAACGGTAACACACATAAATTAAAACTGAAAACTTTGGATTAAATAATTTATGCTTTAAAACTCGAAATTAATTAATTAACTAACTTAATGAATACTTAATGATAAAATTACACTATTTTATTTAATTTAAACTCAAATTCTTAAATTAATGAATTAGTATGAATATTAAACATATTAATTATTGAAGTTAATATATTTTAAGGAAAATAAATTAAAGGATAAAATATTAAAATAAATACTATGATAGATAAATAGAAATATAATGTTTAAATAATTGTTTAAAATAGATGATAATTTATTAAAAAGTCAAGAAGATTAAAGTTACAAAAGTAATTAAGAAATAAATTATATAGAAAAGTAATGTAAGATTAAAATAATTAATTTAAAGACCAAAAATAGATAAAAATTTATTAAATTTGATTAATTTACAAGAATAATTATAAAAATTTAATGCACATTTATTTAGTAAAAAGTTCATAAATAATAAATTAATCAATTAAAAATTATGTAAAAATGATGTGGAAATCTATGTAAAACAAGGCCACATCACTCACTACTCAATTTAACTCATCACAAAGCTCTAAAATATTACTCATGTATTAGTTTATCTCATACTCAATATTTCAACCCTAAATCCTAACCCAATCATAATATGGACTTCATTTACTATTAAACCCCCTCAAGGTGAGAAACTCAAAAATTAATTTTACTCATTTTGGAATTTTAATTTACTTAAAAAATGGGATATGTTCAACATATCATTGTTAACATCAATAATATTAAAAAAGAAAGGAGTTATATATATTTACATACATGAATTTGTTTAATGAAATTCAATTTCAACTATTTCATATTAAGCCCCTAATTGTGTATATTATGGTAAATAATTTGTATTTAATAATCCAATTCAATATTTATTGAACAGAATGTACCTAATAAAATGAATAATATAAGTTTAAATTAATTACATTACTGACCCTAATCCTCCAATGATTTTATTCATTTCATTAGGTATTCTTTGGGAAAACCTATAAAATAGAATATCTAATTAAATATCCAAGGATAAGACCAGATCATTTTAAGTTTGAATAAGTGAATATTGATCTTTATCAGTATTTTTTAGTTCATGAATATCCATTTTCAATATAGTATCACCTAAAGCCATAAATATCTCTCCGGTTGAAACAATCAATGAAGATTCATCTAACCTACTAAAGACTCACAATAAATATTGTCCACAACCATCCCAATCACATTACGATAATTCTATTTTCTAAATGAATTACCCATGTATTCATTTATAGTCACTATAACTAGGGATTTATAGTTGATATCATGATGATTCCTTGAGTTTACACTATATATTGTATAATAAAAAAATGTAAATTTATTTTTTAAAAAAGAACTAATAATTAATTTTTACCCAAATTTATTCTGTATGGTCATTAGCATTAATTATTTTTGGTCTATATAAAAATAAAAATCTTTTTATATAATAGAATGACCAAACTTCTATGAATATTTCAAAAAAGAACATACCTAATATTTTGAAAAACTAAATTACTTTATGTTTAATAATAATATATTTTAATAATAATATATTTTAATAATTTAAATTTCAATCAACTATTACAATTTCCTACAAAATAAGTTGACCTAAAACTGTGATGTATTAGTTATTTCACTTGATTGTAAGAATTTCATAAAAAATTAACCATAATAAACTACATCTAAATAAAAGATGAAATTTAATCAAAAAATAAATATTAATCTAATAATATATTTTTAATGACATTTTTTTTGATATGGTTAGATGATGGTCAATATATGATTCCAATTGATTCCTTGAGACACATTCATGGACCTTCTAATATAGTTGGTATTATGATAGAGATGTTTCAATGACTTCATGTGATAATCTCCTCATGAAATATGTGATTTTTTGAATAAATCTTTTAAACTCCATTGACGTGATATTTCATTAGGAACATCAAAATATATCATCATATAAAAATATTTAAATAAAATGAATTTTATTTTATACACATTAAGTTATAATGTATTATTTAATGAAATAGGAATAAAAAATCATGGTAAAATCATTATTTTAGAATCACACTTCTCATTTTTACTAGAAAATGGAAAATTCATCGACTATAAATAATAAACAGAGAGTGGCAGAAAATCACATGCCAAATTATCTTTGAATAAACCAAAAATACCAACTACATACTATGTAGGTACCACATTATCATAATAATGAGAAAATATGTTTATGTTAGTTATATTTCAAACATTATTACTATTATTGTGTTTATCCCTTATATAATATTTAATAGGATTAATAAATGAATTATTCAATAAGTATCTATATTTAAGAATGTAATGTTCCCACAATGAAATGTATACCCTTAAATGTGACTCACTAATAAAATCATGAATGTTAATGACTGTATGACAGATAACATGGTGATTCGATTGTAGGTGTCATGTCTGATCACTCGACATCATCAATGGAATACATACCTATGGGTGAAATAATATTAGGATAATACGAAATTATTTAGATTTTTTTGAATGAATTGTGATAATGTGTAACTTTAATTGAAAAGGTAGAAGTATAATCATATGGCATAGATTTGATAATGTCACTACACCTTTTTCGGTTCTACATAACATCAAAAATATAAAAAATACAATTACTATAGTTAATATTGAACTAGTAAAAATTTGGATAAAATTAATTTATCACATTTATTAAAATAATAAAATATTAATATTCTATCCATAGTTGAAAATATTATTATCAGCATCCTAATGAGGAACATTAACAAAATAAAATAATAGATGAAACATAAACCATGAAATTTAACAACAAATTTATACCATTAATTTAATATTCATCATGATGTCAAAATCTAAACAAATAGATAAATATATAATTCAATAATATATTGAATTTGTTTAATAATTTAGTTTATTTTAAATAATCATGGGATATTACCTTGAAGATTATGGATGGAATCCAAAGGATCGTAACACTGAAACTATCATTAATTGGTAGTAAAAGTATATTTTTAAAATACCCAATAGTCACATTTTATAGTAACATAGAATAATAATATTGAATAAAATCATGAAATGAAATTATCTAAAAGATTATAATGATCTAAAAAATCCTTAATTTTTTTAAATCACAACTAAGTGTAAAATATGGATTTTTTTTGGAATCATATCCTAGTATTATTGTTATCAATAAATTAACCTCAACATGCACTCTAAATATACATGTTAGATTTATTATGAATATTATATTTTAATGGATAACAATGAACATGAATTAATCACACACCACACCTAAAAACCGTAATAAATAAAATTGTCATAATAAATTGATACTTATTCCACAAATTAACTAATGTAACACATATTTATTTTATTAGAATATGCAAGAGTAATCTCACGTATATAACATATGATTAAAATAAAATTTTATAAATCTATTTATTTTTATTTTATTATTTAAAAAATGAAATTTCACTAATACATTATATTTCAATACTTAAAACATTGTGGAATAAATATCAAACATAATGTTATTGGAAAAATTATAAATAGTTAACTAGTGATTTTCTACAGATTATTAATTGATTTTTAACATAAATATCCAATAAATACAAACTAAGGATTGAGAGGCCTAGGATCATTTGATGATTATGTATATATAAAAAAATATGATTCTAAAATAAGACATATTTAATTAGATATCAATAATGAGAACCTAAATTTATATGAGCTCCTAAATCTACAGAGGATAACATGGGTAATATATAAACTAATATGGTGATCTAAAAATAATTATAATAGAAAAAATTAAAATAAAGAATAATATACGAATCAAAAGGAATACCGTGATTTCATGAAATACTAAGCTCATGAAAAATCATAAAGGATAATAATATTAAGAACATTGAATCATATGGTTATGTAGAAATAGTAATATGAAAACAAAATAAAACCAGACACAACCATATGTCTAGGTTATCTTCCAAGATAACATAACGTGGTAGACATAGTCCCATAGTGTATTAGGTTTACTCCCTAGTCCCAAAAAACATCATCCAATGAGGCGTAATAATTTCATAGTAAATTATTGTACTATCGGGGCACACCCATCATATGATTTACATGAATATGTGTCCCACATATGTAATTAAAAATATGGAATAAAAATATACATTATCCCTGGAATGTAATTGGTTTCATAATCTTATCAAATAAAAAAACTATATTGAATTAAATAATGGTTTCCCAGAAAATAGGCATATTAGACATTAATAGATTAAAAATAATCATGTTTCATTAAAACATATTTACAATTGATAATGACCTATGAAAATGTTTGGATAGGTAATTTTTTAAATGTTCCTCCTAATCATTTTTATAGAAAATGGAAGAGTATTGAAAATAGGGATGACTATAAAATTTGGTTTAAATGAAAAAAATAGAATAAAAGTTGATTTCTTTAATCAAATGAAATATTTTACAAACCAAGTATTATTTAAGAAATTTTATGGACTGTTACCTAAAATGGGATAGGGGATAAATAATATCTCTTTTACATGGTTATCATAATGAATTAAATTGTGATGAAAACCATTTAATCCTTTATATATCGATTTAAAGGATCATAAAAATAAGTATATATTTGCGATACATATATAAAAAATATAGAATAATTAAAAAAGAATAACTAGAGTGATTAATTGAGGTTAATATTGATAAATAATATCCCAATGAAATAGAGTATTTTAAAGAGATAAATTACCTTATGTTTAGCAATAGTTTTTATCTTTTAGAGAACATTTGAAATAAAAATAAATAAATTTCATAATTTAATTATTATGAAAATTTAACATATAATTTTTATTTACTATAGTTATATATTTTATCATTTGGAACCATTTAGATGAGATATATGTTTTAATTTTACATTTCTAAGGGTGTTTATTTCATGGATCTCGGGTATGATCACATAAGAATAATTATGTAGAATTATATAATATGGGAGTAAAACATTAGATTGGAAGGAAATTATTTAATATCATCAAATAAATTTAAATAGTCCCAAATACCAAAATATTTTATTATTTATGTATTATTCGGTTATTAACAACATTAATGTAATATGGTATGTTTATTTTTCTGGTATTACCAACCATCACAAACTAGTTTCGTTTTATTTTATATTATGGACATATATTCATTCCTGAATGAGTAAAAATATATAATATACTATTATTGTTCATTTAAACCCATTATAATTGAATTTAAACTCTCTATTAAGGATGTAATGAAAAATGATAATTCATCATCCGTGGAGTCACAGAAGAGACATAATATGGACAATGGTTTTCTTTTTAGAATATGATGATATGAGAACACGATTGAGGGAATATGTTACATTATAACTATAAAATTACATTATATATATAATGATAGAGTTACAATTCCATTATGAATGAGCGTGGCGAATAGAAGGTTGAAGGAGAAAATAATTTTAAAGAGGCAGATTTGAGCATATTACCTCTATATTATCATCTCCATGAATAACTTTTTAATCCACATGGAATTTTTCTTTTTGTGAAAAAAAACTCACTTATATGTGTGGGAGGGTATTTTTAAGGTAATTGGGTAAAAATTTGGAATTTTCTATGCCTTAAAAGATTTGAGGACAAGCGGAGCTGTGAGGTTGTATTTAGAAGTGGAAAGATATGAGTGTTTTTTTAATATTATATTCATTAGTTTATTAATTTGGATCAAGATTTCTAATAGAGTTAAATTTTTGACTATATAAATTATGTGGTAAATGTATGTTAGAAATTTTTTTGTTATATCATCACTTATTAAATTATTCATGTACTAATCTTATAAATTATATTTTGTATTTTACCATATTTCACTAATCCCCAAAAAATCAACTATTTTATAAAAATGAAACAAATCTACACAAACCATGTATAAATATGCCGATAATGGAAAGTAATTATATTTTTTGAAAATAATTTCATAATTATCAGTAATTTATTTGTTAAATTAAACATTTATTTATTAGAAAAATATAATTTTTATATTATGATACATTTTTAGAACTTTTCAAAAAATTAATTATGGTATAATTAAATTATATTATCATTATAAAAAATAATAACATTAATATATAAAATTATTTTTTTAGAATAAATTTTTTTATATTGGTATATATTATAAAAAAATGAAACAAAAATATATATGGTTTGAAAAAATAAATATAATTGTTTTATCAATTTAAAAACATTTATTTATTAGTATCATTAAGTAAATCTATCATGTTTATATTTTATAAGGTAAATACATGTTACTTCATAATTCCCTAAATGAGGATTCTATTATATAGTTCTGATTATAATTCATCGTGGTCAGATTTATATGACAGTAATTTGTTTTGTAATAGTTATAAGGGTTTCCAAATTCCAATAAAGTCTAAATATTTAAATAATTCTTAAATAAATAATTAATTTTATCACGCTTATATATTCATTCATTTACCAGATGAATATTTGAATATTTTTACATTGTTTCATTTTTTGTTTTTTATATGTGAGTATTATTATTCTGGGGGGTGAATGTAACAGCCCAAGATTTTATAAAAAAAATATATTCTTTTTAATTTTATTAATGTCTTGTGTTGTACGATACACCAAAACGAGCTTGCACAACACACATCCTTGACTTGACTTGCATTACACGCAATCGCGACCTTCCTCGATAGCGTGTGTAGTACGTAATACCGAGTTTCACTAAACAACGATATGCTATAAAAATATTATTAAAACTAGCCATTATGAATAGTAATAACCACTTTTTTGAAATCCAGTAAATCTTATTTTTCAAAATGAACTTTATTTTTGGATTCGGAGTATCGAATTTAGCCTAAGGTGAAATTTTGGTACTTTTCAGATAACTTTCATATTCTGATGAATAGTGAAAATTACTAAATTATAATTAAAAACAACTTTTTTAATCGAAATAATTAATAGTGATAAATCATTAATTTGAGTGGTTTTAAAGTATATTTAGAATATATTTTTACAATTTAATACAATGTTGGTCATTGGATGTAGTTTCACATTTAAACTAGACATAAACAAGTGTCAATCTTTTGATAGATATTGTTTCTTAAAAACACGCTATTTGTTTTAACAACGGGATTTAATTATAAAATTAATTAATGCAACTTTTATGTGATGAATTTGGTAAAATAGACTTCATTTTTGAATTAGGAATATGAAATATAGCTTGGGATGAAATTTTGGCATTGTTCTGAAAAACATCAATTTTTGATGAATAGTGAAACTACTAAGTGGTAGGTTAAAAACTGAATTTTGCATAAAACTTAATTTTACCCCTTCTGTGAATGGAATTTCGAAAATCCGAGAGACACGGTTAATATCAAGGACTAAAATGTGGTTCAATGAGATAAAAATAATTTTTTGGTGAATAGTAACTTTTTACTATTTTTACCGCGGTTAATAGTAAATAGGGTAACTAAGGGTAAATATGATATTACTATTACCTTAACACATGTCCTAATTCTATTGGACAAGTGTAATTCGACCAAAAACAAACTTAGGAATAAAATATGACCATTTAGGCCCACTTGGATTAGATTAGGACATTTATTATTAATTTATTTAAAGAAAGGTTAAAATAGTTAAAATCAATGTTTAATAAGTAAATAATTTTTAATATGGGGTTATACATAAGATAAATTCGACTATAAATATTCATTAGAAAGCTAAAAAGATTTCCTACATAATGGTATTTTATTTGTAAATTTTAGACATCATATAATTTAATTAATATATGACACAAAGATGATGCTGTAATTATCTTATTTATGAAATATTGACATAATTGATGTTATAAACACCAAAATAAATGTAATTTGAGAATTTTTATGAATTCCACTAATTTTATAAGTTACTATGATATATCAATGTTTATTTAATCAACTTGGTTCGAACATTTAATTCTGTTATGACTTTCACAAAAATCATATATCAAATAGTGTCAAAATTGACACAAAATAGTTTTTAAATCAAATATTATATTATTAATTGTTATTTTATTCCTAAAAATCTAAGGTTCGGCCAAATGACTTATATAAGGATATATATATTAATTTGGGGTTCGTTTGGCATGTTATAGTAAGTTTATTAACCATATAGTGAAAGAAAACAAAAAGACACGGTAAAAGTCAAATTATTTAACTTAGAGTTAAATCTAATTGATAAGGTTTAAAATAAGATCCAAACATGTCTAAATTTGATTGGTTGATGAGATTACAACCCTATCTCATCTAAGCTTCGAATATGAGTCATTTTTGGAGGTTTTTAAGTGGGGTTAGATTTATTATAAATTAATATTTTTAAGAATTCCTAAGGTGCCCCTCTCCTCCCCTATAAAAGGGCACCTCCTCCCCCTCCTCCTCACACCAATTTGAGCACTAATGCTCGGCCAACCCCTGCCAATTTCTCCTCTCCACTTCCCTAGCAACATCCTAGAGGTTCTGGTCTTCCTCAAAGACCAATTCTAGTTCCCTAAGAGGAGGTCTCAAAGAGGCACTTCAAAGAAGAGGTAATTACCGTTACCAATTCTTTCATCTTTATTTCTTCTTCCACTTCTTATTCTTAGGTTGTTTCATTATGAAGTAATAACATCAGTATCACTAATATACTGATATGTTATGAAAAGTATGAAACAACCCTATTTCACCATCTATCCATCCTACGGAAAATGAAATCACCGCGCGTGCGTACGTACGGAATACCGTCTCCACGCCGTGGTGTAATCTATTTTCCACCACCACCTTACATGGATGGGTATAATGGTGTAAAGAATAACTATACATAGTTATTACAACATCATATTGATTCTGATATATTGTATAATCCACTCCAATTCAATTTAATATTTATAGAAATGATATCATCGCTCGTGCGTACGTACGGACTACCGTCTCCACGACGCGATGCGATTCATTCTCCATGTTAACCATTTAAGAATGATTATAATGTATATATAAGAAATAATAATGAAATATATGACATTATAAAGCTACTGGATTTATGTATATATATGTATGTCATCTACTTACTTCCATTTCAGGACAATAAGGAAAGGAAAACAGCGTTCATGCGTACGAACGGACTACCGTCTCCATGAACGGTGTTTTTCATTTTATTTATCTAACTATTATATATATATATATATATACTGAATATATATGATATATAAATCATATTTTATATTCTGTAAGTAAGTAAATCATGATATAAGTAATAATGATGTCAAGAACAACAAGTCAAAACACCTACGATAAATGAAACGATTTTACCCAAAACGCTTCTTTAACATGGAATTTACAAAAGAACGGGTAATATAATGTCATAAGTGAACCATATATGATATCATAACAATGAATATGATTCTGTAATAAGTCAATAACATGATTTAAATCATTATACAGGAGGTTCGGACACTTACAAAGCAAGTTGGACCTAAGGTAAGGGAAATATCACAATCTCATTTTTATCCGAGATTGTTTATTCGTAAGTATTTACTGGGGTGTATTTTATCATCCACATCCATGTTCCCTCAATATGAAATATTGTTTCCATCAACTTACAATAGTTTAAATCCAATTTTACCCTTCGATGAGCTTTTAGTAAAGAATAAGAAAGGAATCTTTTGTCGTTTTTCGTACGAGGTACTTTTTGACTTTTCCGACAAAAGTACGAAGAATGTTTTTTTTAACTTATACGGCACGAAAGGATTTATACTGTTTTATAAAGCCTTATTTTCATGAAGCTTACTCTAAAATATTTCATTACTATTTTCAATAAAATCTCTTTCTTTTAAAATTGCATGATGTTTTGTGAAAAGAAATTGATTTCGAAGAAGAAAGGATATTTTTCTCAAGAATTCAATTCAAGTGTTTTATCAAAATTATTTTCCATATAAGATAATAAAGGGTTCTGTTTCTATCCATATTTTTACATTGATTTGACTATGTTGTGATGGAATTATGTTTATGAATTCCTTTATCTTATATGAATGGTTTTATGATGTCATGTTGTTTAAGAATCCCATTTTTATTACATGGGTTATGCAATGATGTATGATTTATGATTTTGTGGCACACATAAGAAAGGATTCATTAAGAGATGGGTGGGACCTATATCTCCCTCCAATGCATTGGGTAAATATTTCATATCTCATGAGATAGACATGGCTGGAATGGTAGGTTATACCGGTTCAGTGAAACAGGACTGAAACGAGGATTACTCGATTCAGAAAGGGACTTTGTCCACTAAGATAGTCTTGGCAATGAGTCATGACTAACAAGAAATGATTTCCATGATTATGAGTGCATGCCAAAAAGTTTCAAGTTTCATGTTATGATTATGGTGATCTCATTTTCACTTCTATGATTTGTTCCATGTTAAGATATTATGATCTCTTTTGCAGGTTATGATTTTCAAAAAGATATGATATGATTTTTATTTCTTTTGTATACCCTTACTGAGCATTTGAGCTCACCCTTTTATGTTTTCTTTTCCCCAGGATATAAATAAAGGTTTTAGGTAAAAAAAAAGGGAAGATATTTATGGGAGATATTGAAGATCTTTCACCACGATTAGAAGATTACGTTCCGAGTTTCCAAAGACACTAAACTATTACGATCCTTGTGTGTGTGTTTTTGTTATGTACTAAGTATTCCGCAAAAGTAATGTAATGTCCATGTATGTCAGGCTTCGGGTCTCTACAGTGAAGAAGATTCAAATTCACTTATTATTTTTATCTTATTTCCCATTTTTGTCGCGATGTAATTATTTCAATTAATATATAACTATATATTTTATAAAATTTATTTAAATATTAATATTACACATTTTTATTAAATAATGTGGTTCATGGAATTTATATAATATAATATTACTATATTTGACACAATTATATAATTAGAGTGATAATTGTATTGATAAAAATCTGTTTCATTACATTCTTCCCCACATAGGATGTTTATCCGTAGAAATGTTATTTTACATACTATAGTGAAAATAGTTGAGGGAACATTCTCTTTGTTTATAACTTTATTTCCCATGTCACCACATTTGTGACAATCTAGACCCAGATTCTACTTAATGGGTGCCTCGATCCAAGTGGGCCACATGGCCTTTAGCACATCATACCAAATGCCCGAGGCTACAGACTAGCAGCGAGATCCTAGGGTGTGTCTGTTAGATGGAATTTCCCTCAGTAGCCAAGTGTAGCACAAAAGAATGAATATTATGAAATATAAAACACAAGAAGGATTATAAATCATATAATTAAATAATGGATGAAAAAAGATGCATTAGATAATCGAGAATAACAACTATATCAACTAGATCAATGATATAGCCATGTCATGTCACAAGAAAACTAGAAATAATGGATAAAATACAGTAGGAATAAAATTTTC
Organism: Viscum album; assembly: GCA_963277665.1. NCBI lineage: Eukaryota > Viridiplantae > Streptophyta > Magnoliopsida > Santalales > Viscaceae > Viscum > Viscum album. The sequence goes on along the minus strand of OY728119.1, from coordinate 1,637,730,417 downwards.
CACAAGATAAATAAAACAAAGACTACTCCAAGAATCCTCAAATTCTACTTGGTCATATGCTACGAAGATCCATCATATCATCAAACAATCAATAGTAGGAAGATGAATTCTTCCCTTTGTCAAAACCTACAACTATGTAATATACTTTGGGTACCAAACAGTTCCCATAGAGTGTGTGAGATAAATCATAATGGGCCACAACCAATGGTGTATATAACATCTGGCCCATGTAATGGAATATATCAGTATGAAGGCTTTTATATATAAATTAAAGAAAACAGTACAAGGTAACTAAATACCAAACAACCTACATCATCCCTCAGCTACTGTATGAACATTAAACCATTTAATTAATTAAGTAATTTCCCTTTATGTTTAACATGTCACGTGGGGAATAGCCAACATTGATATCACCTCATTATAGTATAAGTAGTGAAGGTCTCAAGACGTTATAGGGAATCCTAAAAATGAAATCCAGTGAGGGAGTACAATGGTAACATCCATGGTAACGTAAACTCACAGAAATATAAATTAGGAGTATCTTAGTCCAGATAAGGGGTAAGAGTGTAATCCAAGGAGCGTAATCCAAGTCATTTCACAATGAGGGCCCTACTGAGTCCAAGGATTGCATCCAAGGTAAAACATGGCAGTGTATGGACTTGGTCCAAGGGGTGTATCCAAGGAACCTACTTTTCAATGATGGATCCACGGAGTTTATCTGAGGTATCCTAGAATAATGAAAGAGGACCATATGGTAGTATAATGAAAATATAAAAAATATACAAGAACCCGGAATCTTGGTAGGTACCAACCTATGAAAAAAAACATCCTGAATCGAAATGGGGTCCCAAAGACCCATGGTTTTCTCCTCTCATAATCCAAGGTGATCTTGAGTTATTCCATTGCTATTTGATATTGTATTCATCAGATAATTAAATTTGTTCACGTATTTTATTCCATTAGAGTAAATATGTCATGTAAAGTTGTAACCATTTATTTATTGGTCTAAGACATGTATTCCATTATTTTTTATAGGCCAATTAGTGTTAAAACAATTTAATTATGTCTTAATTAACCATTAATAGAGATTCAATTAGATAAGTTCACTCTTCTACCTTCCATTTACATGGAAAGGTGTGCTATGGACATGTTACATTTCTTCAATCTCATTTTTAATTCCATGTAATATACTTAGTGTATGGTAAATTTTGCATTTCACATTTAATAAATGATTAGGAAGAACTTACCTTAGGAGGGTCAAGTGGTGAAAATATGTTTTACATTACATTATTTAATTGTCATTAATAATAATCCAATTTTATGAGAAGGCTCAACATTACGATGGTTTGCAAAGGCACATCTGAACAGTGGAACAAATGTATCAAAACATAAAACACCAAATTATGGCATAACATTATCATGAGGTGGATTTAGTTGTGGGTGTAGCCACTAAAAACTTATCACATATTTAGAAAGAGAATGACCATACGATTCTAACAAGTTTAACTATGTCATGTAAAAATAAGAAACGGTTTCCAATGAAGCTGGTAAGCCCCACACGAACATTCAAAATATGATGAACTTTATGGAAAAGTTATAGAAAACCCACCTTAGGGTTGTAAAATCCTTATCCTCTAGTAATACGCCTTAAATTTCTTCATATTGGAGTATATCAATGAAAAAGTGAAAAATTCTATCAAAGATATATCTAGGTCGAGAGTATATGATAAGAAGAAAGACTAAATAGGTATCGAGTACTTACAATTGCACATCCAACATGTAGAAAAAAAACTCTATTAGATGTCGTATGAAGGATATCTCATGACCCATAGCCTTGGCCTTCAAAAGGATCCAAATTGGTGAAAATTGAGGAAATTCCCTATAGTCCTCATATTAGTAAGAAGGAAGAGGAATAACATATCATTAAGTAAAATACATGGAATGTAATGATATAATAAACCATACACGGTTTATATGCATAGTTTGTCGTAACGTGCGCAAACATTGTATAACAATTGTCCCTGATATCACATCCTCTACACGGTTTGACCAAACTGTGTGGAAGTCATGCACGAGTACCCAGGAAGAATTGGTTCCTTCTTGGTTTGGCCACATGGTCGTGCGCCAACCATGCGAGGTGGCTTTCTCCAAATAAACACCATCCACACAACTAGGAAAAAAATGAATAAATCCTGTAAAATATACTCTAAACCGTGCATAGGGTCAATTTTCTCTAAAAAGATGGATTCCATGATTTGATGAAGCCCTAATAACCCATGAAACCTTCAATAACATATTATCAATCCATCTCAGGTCCAGTGTAATTATTTATTCAAATAAATAAAAGAACTATACATAGACTCACAGACATCATATATGTATATAAATATTAATATATTTTTATTTTAAATAAAATGGATATTAGTTTTTTATTTAGATAATCCTTATATATTGATAAATATATATTTTATGTAAATAAGTCTAAATATTCATTTACGAAATTAATTTTTTATGGGTGAATATATAAAAAATTTGTATATATTGTTATATAATTGATTATAAATAAAATTACATGGAGAAAACGATTATATTTAAAATACATAATATCAATATAAATGTAACCCCTAATAATAAATTTCGTTCCCAGTGAAAATGTCAAAAAGACTCCATAAAATAAGGCTTAAATTCCATTGAGTGTTGAAAATTCTTGGTATCCATACTAAAAACACATTTTTGGAGGAATTCTATGCCTTTTTTCGCCTAAAAAAAGAGACATTAGGTTACCATGGGTCATTTTCACATAGATCTCATCGCAGAATTCAATATGATATGTCATAGAGCTGAAACGGACTCTTGGAACAAAAGCTATGGTCGTTTGATTTTTGAGTTACATTTTCTACTAATTTTAGACATTTTATTAATTTTTTTATTTTTTATGTCATAAAATAGTTATTAAATTATTATTAGTCGATGATAATTAGAAAAATATTAATAAATATTTTTTCAATATTTTATATGTCATTTTCATTACTTATATTATATATTAAGTAGAAATGTTTATTTATACTTATCTAATTTTTTTTAATAAATATGTGTTATATTTATATCAATATAAATACACATATATATATTTATATATCAATATATTAATTTTTTTGAAATATACACTTCATTAGTTCTAGGAAAAAAAGTGATGACAATGCCCCCCTTATCAGCACTATTAAAAAAGCGCTGATAAAGGGGGTACCTTTATCAGCACTAAAAATGTGATGATAAAGGTCCACTTGTAACAACGTTTTTTTTAGCGCTATTAAAAGTACCACTAATCAGCTATTTTTTAGGGATCATAATGGAAACCCCTTTATTAGCACTTTTTTAGCCCTGGTAAAGGGTGGCGCTATGGAAACCGAGTTTCATGGTAGTGCATGTATCATTTATTCCGATTTTCCATCGGTCTAAGGGTGAAAGGTTGTCCTTAAAAGCACTTGAGTTCCCATATCATTCTACAAACCATACCCGAGCCGTGACATAAAATGGGAATACCTATCTGAACTGATATTACGAGGAACCCCATGTAGTCGTATGATCTCATAAACATACAATATTCCCAACTCATCAACTGAGAAAGTCTCCCATATAAGAATGATGTGGGATGATTTCGCCAGTTAGTCAATGACTACCCAGATAGAATCGCTACCCCTCGGAAACCTAGGTATGCTGATTAAAAAAACCATAAAAACATTTGCCCATTTCCATTTTGGGACTGGATGTGGCTGTAATAAGATTGTTGGTCTCTGGTGCTCCGCCTTCACATACTGACAGGTGGAACACCTACTGATAAAGCCTACAATCTAACATTTCATTCATGGACACCAATACTAATATCACATGTCTCAATACATATTTGAGATTCGTCGATGAACTTCCCACTAAGAATCATGGAATCTATCATCAATTTCTCTCTAATATCTATAGTAAAGCAGACACATCCACATAGACGCAAGACATCGTGTATATCCACAGACAAATCAAGAGGTGGTCTATCTCCAGATAAACTATCATGGATAACCAAACCATTATGATTTGAAAACCGCATACTCTTAACATTATCATAGAGATAATAGGAAACCATTAAGGCTAAGAAATATGACTTCTTGTGACTATCATGAAACTCTATGTGAAGATCAGTAAATAGGGCCATTAACTTCCATTCATCCCTGGATTCTTGTACGACATGTGTTTGAGTTTGTTGAGTCAATTCATCAGCGACCACATTGACCGTTCCAGGCATATAAGAATGCTCAAAATCGAATGATTATAGTTATTTGACCCGTATATACTATCTAAGGTTCATTTCACACTGAGAAAATATTTACTTGAGGCTTTTGTGACCATTATACACCATAAAGAGCTCAACCAACAGATAGTTTGTCCAGCTATGGAAGGCATGAAAAACTGATCTTAGCTCGAGGTCGTGCATTGGGTAATTTCTCTTGTGAGGCCTCCACTACTGAGATCCATATTCAACGACTTTTTCTCCATGTATCAACACTATTAATAGGACAATGCTTGATGAATCATATACGACAGTATAACCTTTTCTAGGTTCTAGGAGAATCCAAATTACTGCTGAGACAAGCCTCCCTTTCAGCTCCTAAAAGGATTTCTCGCATTCTTCCGAAAACATGAACTTAACAACCTTATTTGTAAGTATAGTAAAGGAGAATAAAGAAATTAAAAGTCTTATATGAACACCAGTATAACCCAGCCATCCCAATGAAATATCATATATTAATCATGTTCTTGGGATTCCCCTAGAAATATATGGTTGTATCCTTATCTGAATAAATAGAAACTCTTGATCCTGAGATAATATGACACAAGAAGTGGAAAATGTTGATCCAGAAGTCACATTAGAAAGCTTGGAATATATATTTTTCTCTCTCATGCACTCAGAATGATCTCAAGATTTTTTCATGGTTATTATGAGTGTGAGAATACACCATGAATTCATCCTCAAAGACCACGTAAAATGAGTCCAAATAGGGGTGGATAACCCATTTCATCAAATTCATGAATACTATAGGAAAATTTGTATGACCGAATGACATAAGGAGATAATAATACAGACCATACCTACTACGGAATTTTGTATGAGGTTTGTTTAATAGTCTGAGTAACACCTAATGATAACCAAATCTCAAATCAATCTTAAAGAACACCTTTGATCCTCAGAGTTAGTCGAAGAGATCATATATTCGAGGAACTAGATACTGGTTCTTGACTATAACCGGGTTCAAAAGTCTATAATGCATTCATAGAAGATGATTTCCATCCACCTATATAGAGAAAAGCATTGGTTCACCCCAATAGGATGTACTAGGCTGTATAATGCCTCTGAACTCTAGTTCCTCTATATATAACTCGAGCTCCTGAAGCATAGTTGGTTCCATCCGATATGGAGGAATGGACACTGGAGAAACTCCTTTAACAAGATAAATTGTGAAATCTGCCTCTATCCTAGGAGTTAAGCAAAATAAGTCATCAGGAAATTCATTCCTGATACGATCTGTAACACCCTGACCCCAGTTACCTAGAGTCGGTGCATTATTACATAACATTTTCTTGATCACAAATGATCAAGCCTCGAAAAACTGATTAGTTTTGTAGCCTTCAAATAAATAGATACATTCATAAAGTATACATTACATCATAAAGTGAAAACTACAACAACATCTTCTCTCCAAAGTCATATAACCTTATACTATCCCAGCTGGTCATTTTTAAAATACTTCTTCACATCCTAGAAAAAATAAAACAGAGAAAGAAGTGACCTCAGATTCCCAGTAAGGATAACAACATAGTAGAAGATTTCATAAATAAGCATAAACATTTAAGACAATTTATATCTAAAACAAAGTCCTTTTAAACTTCAACTTCAACATAATATGGTAGAAATAATATGAAAAAATTCCATTTACTTATTCACATGATTCTACTAGTCGAATAATCACATTCAATATCAATAACCACTTTCATAATGATGGAATTCATAATGCCAGACTATCATAACCCCATAGTCAAGGCCTTGTTCCAAGACACTAGTTTGTCTCATGAGACCTACTGATCCATCGAGGAGCTGTAGTGGGCTCCACCTTTGACTTATTAAGTCCAATGCATTCCTCATATGAACAGGTTTAAACATAACATGAAAATTCATATTAAAATTAGCATACGAAATGTCAATACTTTCCCCATAAACCATGAATGGTATAAAAATAACACATCCACAGTCAAACATATCATAAAACTTTCAATAAAATATTTTTGTTTTGTAACATAATAAATAAACTTCAACTAAACTTAAAATCCATCGAAGGATGTTGACATAGATGAAATAAAAAATATTTGAGAGAAATATCACTTTTTTTTAAATCATTTAAAAGTCACATAATTATAAAAGTAAACATTTACTTTAAAAATATTCTTATAATCTTGTAAGAGAAGATTTGACGATTTTATAATCACGGAAAATACCCGCACCCGCTATATAAGTTAAAAAAGGCATTCTTACCTTAATTCTGTCGAAAAGGTTAAAATGTCCTTGTTTGGAAACGACAGTATAATTCCATTATAAAAATCATATAAAAAGTGAAACAGGGGTATAAATGAATTTAACCCATATTATGTAGAATATTAAGAATGTTTTGAAATACATTTTTAAGAAACATGTATTTGGATGATAAAGAGGTCCTAGTAAATAATTACGTATAAATAACCATGTATAATGAAGTGATAGTGAAATAAACCATTACCTTGTACTTTTCCATGGTCAAGGATATGTTAAAATCATGTATAATAGCTATAACATTGTTATTATGTTATTCAAGCTCCATATATATAAGTATGATATCATATATGATCTTTTATTAATAATTTGTTAATAATATTTTAGTGTTATCGTCGTTTCGGGTGTTAATTTACTCGTTTTATTTTATATGTTTTGTTATATAAGTAGTGCTTGTTATGGAATGGTTGTAATTTATTGATATACAGAATGATATCAAGTCCTTAAACATTATTTTTAATCACTAAATGATAATTAGTCTTGAATAGTTACGATGGGGAATGAATCTCATCGCGTTCGTGGAGACGGTAGTCCTTACGTACACACGAGCGACAATATCATTATTTTGATATTAAAATAATATATAATAGGATGGCATATCATATATATAGTAACATTATTATTTTATATTTTTTATTTTCAAGAATTACACATCATTATTGTACCCATCCAAATAAAAATTTATTGAATAACAATTACACCACGACGTGGAGACGGTAAGTCGTATGTACGCACGTATGATGACATGTCATTCAAAAGATGGATAGAATACACAATACGGTTGCACAATATTTATAATAACATCATACTGTATATAAGATACTGGAGTTATTATTTTATAATGTAAATAACAAATAAATAATAGGTTGAAGAAGAATGGAACTTGAAAGAGGGTGGTGAAAACATTACATCTAAATCTGGTTCTCCCTTTTGATTTGATCAAACTGGCCCCTTAGTTTGGCTTTTTGATCAATATAAGGACTCTAGGAAGATTTAAGATAAGTTTAGAGAGTATTTGGGCAGGGGATCGCCGATCCAAAAGGCTTTTAATGTGTGGATTAGTGAGAAGGGGGAGTGACCTTTTATAAGAGGGGTGAGGGGATCCTTTGGAAAAACTAGAAATATTATTTTATAATAAATTAATATTTGGATTATAATGACTCCAAGGATGATTATTCAAATTCAATGGTGGGTATGGGTCGATGTCCTTTCAACCAATTGATTTTAGACAGGTGTGGGTCATTATATTAACCTTATCATTTAGTTTTAACTCTTAGTTAATTAGTTTGACATTTACCATGTCACTTTGTATTTTTATATTATATAGTTAATAAACATACTATATACATCCAAGATACCCCAAAGTGGTCCTTTAATGATAAACCTATCATAATATAAGTCTCTTGGACTATGATTATATTTTTATGAATATAATATAAATTAAAAATATAATATTTGTTTTAAAAACTCTTTTATGTCAATTTTGACAGTATTGTGTATTTTGTTTTTGATAACTTCATAACAATATTATTACATCGAAAACAATTCATATAACTAGTAATAATATGTAATATTAACCTATAAAATTATTTTAATTCATAAGAGGTCTCAAATTTCATTTATTTTGATATTTATAATATCAATTATTTTAATATTTCATTAATTATGTAATTACTTCATCACCATTGTGTCATAAATAAATTAAATTATATAATTTCTTAAAATTATAAATAAAATACCATTATGTAGTAAATCTCTTTATCATTCTAATGAATATTTATAATCGAATTTATCCTATGTATAATCCTATATTAAATTTTTTTTATTTATTAAACATTGATTTTAACTCTTTTAACTCTTCTTTGAAATAAATAATAATAAATATCCTAATATAATCCAAATAGACCTAAATGATAATATCTTTTTCATAAGGTTGTTTTTCGTCGATATACACTTGGGAATATAATTAGGGCATGTGTTAGGGTAATATTAATATAATTTTTACCCTTAATTACCCTATTTACTTTTAATTGTGGTAAATAAAAGTAAAAAGTTAATATTCACCAAAAATTATGTTCATCTCATTTAACCTCATTTTTCTCCTTTATATTAACCGTGTCTCTAGGATTTTTGAAATTCGACTCACAGAAGCTGTAAAATTATGTTTTCTTGAATTTCCAAATTCTCCTAGGAGGTGGGTAAAAGACGGTGTAAAGTTCAATAAAATTTGTATATATCTAAAATTAGTTTTAAATATCTCCAATGAATTACATTGAACATATATAGTTATTATGTATCTACTTTGACATTAATTAAATTTTAAAAAAATGAATAATTATTTAAATAATAATTTGTTTTTAAACTATAAGTGAGTGTTTTTTCACTATTCATCAAAATTTTAATTTTTCGGAAAAATACCAAAAATTCACCCTAAGCTAATTTTGATATTTTAAATCGAAAAATGAAGTCCATTTTGAAATATAAAATTTATAAAATTTCAAAATGTTGGTATTTCTATTCATAACGGCTAGTTTGTTTGGTTGTTGTGTGTGTTAGAACTCGAAGTTACCTACAACACATACTACTGTATTATTCAAAGAGAAGCATATCATGGAAGCATGGGGTGTTACATTCTCCACTCCTTCAAATAATTTCATCCTCAAAATTTCCAGAATAATACTGTATGAAATGACTCAAGTGGTTCCTCATCCTAGGATCCTCAGGATCCCCCGTTGCTTCTTCCATCTTATGGTTTCTCCACAAAACTTTTACAAGGCGGGTCATTTGGATTCCTAGTACTTGTTCTCTTGTATCAAGAATCCTGACAAGCTCTTCGCAGTAAGATAGATTGGGTTCCAGTTCTAATCACTTATAGGTGATTACATGCCTTGGGTCAGGCCTGTATTTCCTCAATAGTGATATGTGGAACACATCGTGAACTTTGGAGAGACATGGTGGCATTTCCAAACGGTAAGCTACAACCCCAATTCATTCTAGAATTCCGAAAAGTCTAATGTACCTGGGACTCAATTTACCCTTCTTACCTAAACGTATAAATCCCTTCCTTGGAGATACCTTCATGAAAACATGATCTCATACCGGAAATTCCAAATCCTTCCTTCTGTTATCGGCATAGCTCTTCTTCCTACTTTGAGCTGCTTTGATGTGGTTTTGGATTACCTTTCCTTTTTCTATTGTTTCCTCCACCAGTTCTTGGCCTACAAGTTGTCATTCACCAACGTCATCCCAACAGGTTGGTGTGCGACATCTATTTCTGTATAACGCTTCATATGGTTCCATTTGAATACTCTAATGGAAGCTATTGTTATAGTAAAATTATACCAGAGGCAAATATTGATGCCACATACCCTGAAAGTCAAGTGAGCAAGATCTCAACATGTATTTTAAGGTTTTAATAGTATGTTCTGATTGTCCATCAATTTGAGGGTGGTAGGGAGTGCTCAAACTAGGATCAGTATCCAAGGCCTTCTAAAGACTCTTTCAGAATCTTGATGTAAAATGCGGATCATGATCAAAAACAATCGATAGGGGTACTCCATGAAGTCTCACAACTACATTAATATATAGTATTTCTAGACGTTTCAGTGGTATATCTTCTCTTATAGCATGAAATTGTGCTGACTTAGTAAAATGATCAACAATAACCCATATTGCATCATTCTTTCTAGGAGTCTTTGGAAGCCCCATGACAAAATCGATCATAATATTGTCCCATTTATACTCCGGTATGGGATGAGGTTCCATGAATCCTCCAGGATATTGCCATCTAGCTTTCACTTGTTGACAAAAAGTACATCTTGAAACAAAATCAGTAATCTCTCTCTTCATGTGGTCCCACAAAAATTGTTCCTTCAAATATCTATACATTTTGGTTCTCCCATGGTGTATTTAGAAATTATAACTATGAGAATAGTCCAAAAATTACCTTTTTATATTAGGTATATTGGGAAAATAACGCCTCTTCCCAAATTTCAAAATTCCATTTTCAAACCCAATGTCATTAAATCTCCAATCATTCACATCATTAATCTTCTTTTGAAACTCTTTATCACTGGTCTGAGAACTCTTTAACCTTTCTAGTAAAGATAGTTTGGAACCCATTTGTAAATGTATCGATGTTTCACCTTCCATGGTATTTCCCATATCCATCTACACTAGATCCCTGAAAACTGGATCCCTTTCAATTCTCATCATGTTCAAAACTCCATGATATTTTTTTCTCAATGAATATTCCACCTTATTTTCCTTCCCTGGGTGGTAGTGTATCGTGCAATCATAATCCTTGAGTAGATCAAGCCATCTATTTTTCCTCATATTGAGTTCTTTCTGTGAGAAAATATACATCAAACTCTTATGATCAGTGTAAATCTCACATTTTTACCATAGAGATAATGTCTCCATATCATTAAAGCAAATATTACAACAGATATATAAAGATCAAGAGTAGGGATGTTTTTCTCATGAATTTTTAGCTATCGTGAATCATAGGCAATAACCCCATCATTCTGCATAAGGACACAACCATGTCCTTTCATTGATGCATCACAATTAATAACGAACCCATCATTCCCCAATAGTAGAGCCAATTTAGGATAATTTTCTAATCTTCTTTTCAGTTCATAAAAACATTCTCCACACTCTTTTTTCCAAACAAATTTAACCCCTTTACGTGTGAGATTCATTAATGGGTTAGCCAATCGGGCAATATTCAGGACGAAACGTCGATAATAACCTGCAAAACCAATAAAACTGCGTACCACGGTTATAGTCATTGGTTCTGGACATTCTTGGATTTCTATTGTCTTATTAGGATCAACATAGAATCCATCCTTAGAGGCAATATGGCCACGAAAAGATATATGTTGATGATAGAATTCACAGTTGTTGTAACGTCCCGGTTCTAGGTGCCACTCAACGGGTGCCCCGAACACGGTTCGCCACATGACCTCATGTGCATTTTCCCAAACACCAGGGGCTGCTAACTAGTAGTGAGGGCCTAGGTTTGATAGTGGGGAAACAATGCTCTCATTTGTCAGAGTGTAGCGCAGTAGAATACGAAATAAAAAATACATAAAAGAGAGGATGAAGTAAAACATACACAACTGAAATAAAAAACAGTAGTGGATATAACCAATAGTATATAAATAATGATTCTACTTTTCTCAAGTTCTATGAAAATAGCCAGAACATTTTATATATCAATACAGTACAACCTAAAGCAGAGTACAACAAAACAATGCAAAACAGCTGGTAGCGGCATCGCGTGCCTTGGCTCGGTCTCATGCCCTCCTACTCTTCAGTAGGAATCATGTACCTGTATAATGAATCTTTCCCGTATACCCACCTACAGAAACATAATCTCTTTGGGCCAAAAAGCATAACCCAAATAAGGTGTGAGAAATATATCTCAGTAGGCACCCACCTAATGCATGTTCCCAACTGCGTATAAACATGAAACAATAGTGTGAAATTGTAAAATGCAATAAAGTAAGAAGTACTAAATAGTATCTAAATTAACAATTAAATTTCCATTTTATTATTCATTTAATCCATTAAATATTATAAATCACCATAGTGAATTTCATAGTAAACAGTCCACGTCCTCAGACATGCAAAACCACACCCTCAGGTAAGTATAATCCCACCCGCAGGTATAGCCCCCAGGTGTAACAGAACTTTCCCTCAGGCATAGGAATTGTCTCCCTACGGCACAAAAGTCAATCCCCCAGGCACGAAAGGTTGTCCTCAGGCTAATGTAGTCATGCCCTCAGGCTATAGCAAAACATCGCCCTCAGGCATAAGTAATCGGGCCATTCCAAACATATAAACATGAAATTTTAATACAATTCCTCTCAAGGAAAAAGTAATGCATAATTTAAACAAGACATACCCTCCGGTATCCTAGCCAAATGGATAAATAGAGGAATTCACCCCTAGGTATTGTCCTGGATCCAAGAAATGATCCCAACCAACATTTTATTATCATAATTAATCACCTATTCAATTATAGTTGTTTAATATAGCAATGGCCTTAGCCACACGACACCCCATCATGGGTTCATGGCACAAAAACGCACAAAACACATGATAGTTGGAAAAATTTAACACCAAGCCACCTACCTTATATGCCAACGAGTGCTATACACGAATGTCGGTTCCAGAAACTCCCAATAACGACATAGATAGGATGAACAAAAAAACCCATTTAAACGTAAATAACTTTCCCTCGGGAAAGAATTGGTAAGAACGGCTTAAGGAGAGCAGAGGGCTTACCTGTGAGGTTCCAACGAGATCATCCAAGGAAGAAACATATTCCGTACAAAATCCTGGAAGATCTTCAAAGGATCAGCCGTCCCCTCCCACTCATTCCTCCGGTTCTAAGCCTTCCCTGTGAACATGGAAGGATACTACCCATTTTAAGCAAAAAAAAAAAACAAAGTACACGGTGTGTACTTCTAAGTACAAGACGTGTACATCCCATTTTTTAAACTGTTACTCTGGCGGCTTCCCACTAGCATGGCACTGTTCACCTGCCGACATGACTACATGGTGTGTCGTCAAGATTACAAGGCGTGTGCTACCCAACAGCTGGCCATCGCTTTACAATTCACATGTCGACTGACTACTCGGCGTGTAGAGCTCCACTACACGGCATGTAGTCGGTTCCTACAACCTTCATCACTGGCACAACCACACTCCCTGTGTACTCACTCCTCACGGCCAAAAGTACACGACATGTACTTTCAACAAATTAAAAATTTCCCCATTTTCCATATTTTATCAAAAACACTTAAGGAAAAGTGAAAAGAATAAACCCGTACCTCAGAAACAAGATCCAGTTTCTTACAAACTTCCCCCCTTATTACAATTCCTCCCCTAATTACCCCTCCAAGGGTGGTGAAGATATATCCATGAACAACTCCGGCCACTAGGCACGTACGTCAGTCTCTGGCTCCTAGGTTTCGTCATGCACACAGACATGCTTCCATAGCACCCGTACGAGAGGAACTGACCGGACTTGAAGAACCTTCGTGCTTCTGTCAACGATGCGAATCAGGTGCTCATCAAAGGATGCATCTTCTTCTAGCTCATCCTCCTTTGTCTGAAAGGTGTGAGATGAGTCTGTATGATAGCGGCACAACTGAGATACACGGAATACGTCGTGCATGGGTCGGTACATCTGAGGTATGTACAACCGATAAGAAACCAGACCGACTCTCTCTAGAATCCCAAATAGCCCCACATACCTCGGTGAAGTTTACCCTATCTCCTGAACCGCATGTGTACCAGCCTCAGCGAAACAAGCATGAAAACCTGATCCCCGACCAGGAACTCCAAGGGTCTTCTATGGCCATCGACATATGACTACTGGCAAGACTACATGGTAGCCATCCGCTTCTGAATAAACTGGACCTACTCAGAAGTCTCCTATACGAGACGTGGTCCCAGTAAAGCTGCCTCACCTGCCTCTAACCAGCAAAGATGTGATCAGCACGACCTACCGTATAAATCCTCATAAAGTTCCATCTGTATTGTTTCCTGAAAGTTGTTATTATAGGCAAAATATACTTGGGGTATATGCTTCTCCCACGATCCCCTAAAGTCTAGGATGCATGCTCGAAGCATGTCCTCAAAAACCTGTATAGTACGCTCTGACTGGCCATCTGTCTGAGGGTGGTATGCTGTTCTTAGAAGCACCTGTGTACCCAGTGCCCTCTAAAAACTCTGCCAGAAACGTGATGTAAAATGAGCATCCCTATCTAAAATGATAGAATGATGGACCCATTAGGACACATGATCTATCAGATATACATCCTTCCGAGATCGTTAACACCGAAGGTCTCCTTGATCGGCATGAAGTGAGACACCTTCGTGAGTCTGTCTATAACAACCCACACAACATCATTGCCTTGATGTGACCTCAGAAAACCAGTCACGAAGTCCATCACAACATCACCCCATTTCCACTCTAGAATGGGTAACTCCTGTAACAACCCAGCTGGTCTCTGATGCTCCACCTTCACCCGCTGACAGGTGGAATACCTCGTAACAAAAATAGCTTCTTATCGCTTCATACCTGGCCACCAGTACTGACGTCTCAAGTCACATAACATCTTTCTATCCCCGAGATGAACTGACCAAGATGAATCATGAAACTCCCACATCAGATCCTTGCATATATCCCCTAGAACCCATACAAGTCCATGGAAACGCAGAACCTCATCGTCACCTATCATCCAACCAGGAAGAGGGTACTCACTTGCCACCGACTCCTATAGAACTTGGCCTTCTGAATCAGATAGATATCTCATCTTCACTCTATCCAGGAAGGTATAAGTCATAGCTAACGAGGAAAGATAAGTCTTCCCCTGACTGTCATGCACCTCCAAATGCATCTCAGAGAACAAAGCCATAAGCTTCCACTCACCACTGGCATCCTGTATTGCTTGTATCTGAGTCTTCCTGCTCCGTGCATCAGCTACCGCATTACCTTTACCAGGTGTATAGGCAAGCTCAAAATCAAAGGACTGAAGGTATTTGACCCACCTTCTCTGCCTCCGATTCCAGTCACACTGAGTAAAAATATACTTAAGAATTTTGTGGTTAGTGAAAACCACAAAATTTTCTCCCAGTAGATAATGTCTCCAACAGCGCAATGCCTGGACAATTTCTGCCAACTCGAGATCATGCATCGGGTCATTCCTCTCATGTAGCCTCAACTACCCTGACCCGTATGCAACAACTTGATATCCCTGCATCAACACTGCTCCAATACCAATCCCTGATGCATCACAGTAAACCGTATAGATCGTCCCCTACTCTGGGAGTATCGGGATCGGTGCAGATGTCAACCATCCTTTCAGGTCCTGAAAGGCTGTCTCTCATGCTTCTGACCAAACGATCTTCACACCCTTCTTAGTCAAGCCCATCAGCGGCACTGCTAATCTGTTGAAGTCATGTATTAAGCATCTGTATTAACCAGCCACCACTATAAAACTCTGTATCTCAAACACGTTCTTAGGATGCTCCCAGGAAACTACTTCTCTCACCTTCTCTAGGTCTATTGAAACTCCTGACACTGAAATAATATGACCTAGGAATTGAATCTTGTCCATCCAAAAGTGGAACTTTTAGTGTTTAGCATATAGTTGATGCTCTCTCAGTGTACTCAATACGATCTCAAGATGGGTGGTTTGGTCATGTCGAGTGTGAGAGTACACCAAGATGTCGTCCACAAATACTACCACAAAAGACTCCAGATAAGGATGGACCACACGATTCATCAGAGCAAGGAAAACTGTTGGCATTTCCATGAGTCTGAATGGCATAAACATATACTCGTATGGACCATACATGCTCTTGAAAGCTCTGAGAGGTATATTAGATGATCTAACGCACGACTGATGATATCCTGATCTCAAATAAATCTTTAAGAACACTCGTACTCCACGAAGATGATAAAAAAGATCATCAATACTTGGAAAGGGATATCAGTTCTTAACCGTTAACTGGTTCAGCTTACGATAATCTATAGATAGTATAAGGGTACAATCTATATATTCCGCAAAAAAGAACGGTGAACCCCATGGAGAAGTACTGGATCAGATAAAACCCTTCACTTGTAACTCCTCTAACTGCCTCTTGAGCTCCTGAAACTCAGGTGTAGCCATCCTATAAGGAGGTACGAACACCAGTGCTGCTCCTGGTACAAGCTCGATAGAGAGATCCACATCTCGCTCCGGATGAAGACCAGAAAATTCGTACGGGAAGACATCACTGAAATGATCAACCACTAGAGGGAAATCTGTCCTACAAGTCCCCTAGTAATCCAGATATAAACATGCAATCTGGGTTGTGGCTCCACCTCACCCACGATGCTCCGGTCCATCTCAAGTCGCTTAAACATCCCACTCAGCCTTGTATAGAAACTCTCTGCCCTATGGTGACGTGAAATGCACCCTACGGTGATAGCAGTCCACAAAGGCTCGAAAGGGAACCAACCAGTCCATCTCGAGAATGACGTCATAAGCCGTCTTCTCTAATACATGGAGGTCCCAAGGAAAGTGACACCCACCAACCTCAAGGGGGAACTCTTTTCACTAACAAACACTAGCCGTTGTAGTCCCCAACGGTGTTTCTAGCATCATGATATCAGAAAAAGTAAAAACACAGAGCCCATGGATCTCCACTACGGGTACAGATATGAAACTATGTGTAGAACCCATATAGAAATGTACTGATGATAGAACAGAAGCTCCTAGAATAGTACCTCTGACTATAGAAGGTCCGAGATCTTGCTTCTTGCTGGGTCTGTTGCACTGCATATGCCTGCCCTGTGCCGTGGCCCTGCGACACACCCTGGCTACCCTGAGCTGTCCGGCCCTGCTGCCTCTGAGATCCTAGTGTTTGGATACCACGACAATGACCACCATCTCTACCTTCACACCCTGACGTATTCTAGTTCCCGGACTATTAAGAAGCCACTGGTCCTGCTCCCACACACGGAGTCTGTACGGAACCCCTCTCACTGGCCACTGGTGGAAACGCCATACAGAAGCGTTGCAGATGAACCATATTGCTACAAGCTCAGCACTCCACTGGGTCTCGTGGACACTGCGGTCTCTTGTGTCCCTCTCTACCACAATGGTAGCACCTGATCGGGCCACCAAAAGAAGCTTCCTGGCTGGTACTGCCACCCCAAGAGAAGTCCATCTACCTCTTCCTCTTTCTAGTAGAAATAGTACCAGTAACTGGTGATGAACCGCCCTAGCCCACACCACTAGCTTCCCACAGCTTCCTCTCTATAATCAACGCATGGTTCACAGTAGCATATACAGTAGGAAACCTGAAAACATTCACCAGCACTCAGATGTCATACTGATGATCATTCTCAAAACGTCTGGATCTCTGAATCTCATCACCCACCAACATAGGTGCAATGCACTAAAGCTCGGTGAAACGAGCAGAATAGTCCATCACCGACATTGCGCCCTACTGCAGATTCATGAACTCTCAAGCTATGTATGTCCACAGTGTCTCGAGAATGAAGAAGTCATAGAAGACTGCATGAAAATCTTCCCACACCATTTCTCTTTGATGCTCTGACTGGGTGGTAACATCCCACCACATCTTGGCAGAATCAGGAATCAAGTATGTCGCGAGCTTGACCCTCCACCCTGGAGGCGTCTTAAGATGCTCGAAAATAGTCTGCATCGACCCAATCCAAGACTCCATAGCATGTGTTCCTCCATCCCCTAAAAACGTCGGCGGATGCTGCTTCTGAAATATTCGATTCAGCTCAGCCATAGATGTGGTAGCCTGTAGTTCACCCTGAAAGGTCTGCATAAACCGCAATAAGCCTTCCCAGAACTGCGACTTCACACCTGTGTCAGGTATAATAGCTAGTGTCGCATCTGGCCCTCCTGGAGGATCAGCTGGTAGCCCATGGCCCACCATCTCTGGAGTATTCTCTTTGACGCTCTCCTGGTAAAAATTGTGCGGTCGTCTCTACGGCATGACTCTACAAGGTCAACGAACGCCTTAAAAAATGATTATCATGACCGCAAACGATGAAACCCAAAAGGGAACCGGAGGAAGAAGGAATTCAAAAGTTGAAATAGGAAAACTACACGACATGTATTACAAATACACGATGTGTACTTGACTTCTCTTCCCCTGCCCGGGTCCCTCTGCAAGGCTAAGTCACATGGCTCCCGTGGTACAAAACTACACGGCGTGTATGGTTAAATTTTAAAAATCCCAGTGTCACTTGTGACACAGCCAACTAATCATCTTGACACTACACAATGTGTTACACCCTCACACGGTGTGTACACCACCACATTTCCCAACCACACGGCTTACTCCCCACAGTCTGTCCTCAGACAAGACTACCCGGCGTGTCCAACAGTTACACAACGTGTACTAGATGAGCTCTGCTGACCTGTGTTGTTAGTTACACGGCCAGTTTACATGGATCAACCTACACAGTGTGTTCTATATACACACAGCATGTACTCAAAATTATTACCATGTCATGTGTTGTTAGTTACATGTCCGGGTTCTCATGTCACACTACACGGCGTGTTCCACAGTGGACACTGCGTGTATGCCTTAAGGTTTCCTCAGCTCGTGTTGGAGTTACACAGCAGACACTGGGTCAACAGTATACAGCGTGTACCAAAACCACACGGCGTGTTTTCCCCAAGCTAATCCCTTCCCCGTGTCACTACCCACACGGTTTTTGATAGGAGAAGAGACTACATGGCGTATACTCAAAAGTTTTATTTTTCTTCCTGAATAGAAGAACATACACGGCGTGTCTATAGTACTACAAAGTGTGTATACTGGGTTTCAGGACAGTATTCCTATGAAACTTCTCCGGAACCCAGAAAACACTGAAAAACGAAACCTAAGTGTCAAATTCTGATCCGTGAGAGCCCATACTCACCACGAAGAAAAGTTTAACATCTTATCTATGTTAAGACAAAATAAAAAGTCAATGATCCGCCAAATTCCGGTAAATGGTGGGCCATACTCTCCAAAAACCAAAGCGTGGAGTTCATTCAATAAACCGGCTCATAAAAAAATACCCTATCACATAGAAGGTAATTATCAAAGCAGATATCAAAACATCATGCTTTACTAGTACAAAAAATATCAGAAAAATGTGGAATTTCTAATGCACCTACATGGCATGGCACTATGAATGGAATGTGATTTCTAGCATGTGCCTAAATGGTTCATGAGATGGAATAACCTCATATAATCAGGTTTAAACTAAATAGAACCCATTGATAAATTATAACAGCACAATCCCAAGTGCGTCACCCAACGGTGAAAACATATCAACTATAAAATTTTCAAAATCATAAAATTGCAAAATACGAGGCAGACTGGCTTTTCCCTATACGCGGGTTAGCTATGCCCGGGCATAGCTTATTACCAACTACTTTTCATCCTCTCCCTAACTACGAATCCAAATAGTAAGTCAATGAAAAGTAACCCATTTGATACAACTATGTAACGTCCCGATTCCAGGTTCCACTCAACGGGTGCCCCGAACTCAGTTCTCCACGTGACCTCAAGCGCATTTCCCCCAACGCCAGAGGCTGCCGACTAGCAGTGAGGGCCCAGGTCTGATAGCGGGGAAACTATGCCCTCATTTGTCAAACTGTAGCGCAACGGAATACAAAATAAAACATACATCAAACAGAGAAAGTTGTAAAACATACACAACTGAAATAATTAACAACAGTTGATATAACCAACAATAAATAAATAAATATTCTACTTGTCTCAAGTTCTATGAAAATATCCAGAACATGTTATACATAAATACAGTACAACCGAAAGTAGAGTACAACAAAACAACGCAAAACCGCTTGCAGCGGCATCACGAGCCTAGGCTCGGTCCCATTCCCTCCTACTCCTCAGCATAAATCATGTACCTGTATAGGGACTCTTGCCCCAATCCCCACCTACAACAACGTAATCTGTTTGGGCCGAAAAGCATTACCCAAACCGGGTGTGAGAAATATATCTCAGTAGGCACCCACCTAAGGCATGTGCCCAATTGTGTATAATCGTGAAACAATAATGTGAAATAGTAAAATGCAACAATGTAAGAAGTTCTGAAAAGTGTCTAATTAACAATTAAATTTCCATTATTCTATTCATTTAATCCATTAATTATTAGAAATCACCACAGCGCATTTCTATGTAAACAGTCCACGTCCTCAGACAAGCAAAACCTTACCCCCAGGTAAGCAGAATCCCACCTACAAGTATAGATCGTAGGTGTAACAGAATTTTACCTTAGGCGTAGGATGTGTCGCCCTCAGGCACAGAAGTCAAGCCATTAGGAACGAAAGGTTCCCCTAAGGCAAAATAAAATGTTGCCCTTAGACTAATACAATCACGCCCTCAGGCTATAGAAAAACACCTCCCTCAGGAATAAGTAATCAGGCCATGCCCAACATATAAACATGAAAATTGAATACAATTCATCTCAAAGCAAAGGTAATGCATAATTTAAACAAGGCATACCCTCAGGTATCCTGTCCAAACGGCTAAACAGAGGAATGCCCCCCTTGGGATGGTCCTCGATCCACGAAATGATCCCAAACATCATTTTATTACCATAATTAATCACCAATTCAATTATAGGTATTTAATATAGCAATGGACTCAGCCACATGACACCCCATCATGCATTCGTGGCACAAAAATGCACAAAACACATGATAGTTGGAAAATTTTAACACCAAGCCACCTACCTTATATGCTAACGAGTGCTATACACCAACATAGGTTCCAAAAATGCCCAAGAACGACATAGATCTGACGAAGAACAAAACATGTTTAAATGTAACAAACTTTCCCTCAGGAAATAATTGGTACGTACAGCTTAAGGAGAGCAGAGGGCTTACCCGTGCGGTTCCAACGAGATCATCCGAGGCAGAAATAGATTCCATAAGAACACCAGGAGGATCATCAAAGGTTCGTTCGACCCCTCCTTCTCCTTCCTCCGGTTCTAAGACTTCCATGTGAATAGGGGAGGATACAACCCATTTGATGTGAAAACAACAAAGTACACAACGTGTACTTCCATTTACACGACGTGTACTTCCCATTATTTAAATTTTTCCTCTAGTGACTTCCCGCCAGTGTGGCACTGTTCATATGCTGACTTAACTACACGGCATGTCATCGTGAGTACATGGCATGTGCTTCCCCATAGCTAGCCACCACCTTACTATTCACCTGCCGACTGACTACACGGCGTGTAGAGGACCACTACATTAGATGTAGTCGGTTCTTACACCCTTCATCGCTGGCACGACCACACGCCATGTGTACTCACTTCACACGGCCAAAAGTACACGGCATGTGGACAAAGTATACGGTGTGTACTTTCAAAAAAATGGAAATTTCCCCATTTTCCATATTTTCTCAAAAACACTTAAGGAAAAGTTAAAAGAAGAAACTCGTACCTCTGAAACAAGAACCAGGTTCTTACACTTGCTAAACTTCCCATATAATTCATGTCTTCTCAGAGTCTTCAGGATAACGCAGATGTTATTTTCATGATCTTAGTATCTTTTTTATTATAAAAATATATCTTCAATAAATACCACCAAAAAATCATTGAGACATTCAATGAAAAATCTATTCATTCTATTTATGAATACAGAGGGTGTATTAGTCAATCCAAAAGGAATTATTGTGAACTCGTAATCCCCGTACCTAGTTCGAAATGCTGCCTTCGGAATGTCTTCCTTCTTCACACACAACTGATGGTATCCAGATCGAAGGTCAATATTTGAAAAGTACTAAGCTCCATGCAGTTTTTCGAATAAATCACCAATGTGAGGTAGGGGATACTTGTTATTTATTGTTATCGCATTGATTTCCCGATAGTTGATACATAACCTCATAGATCCATCTTTCTTCTTAATGAAAAGAACAGGGGATCCCCATGGAGAAACACTAGGGCAAATAAATCCCTTATTACTCAATTCCTATAGTTTTTTATTTAATTCCAGTAATTGCACAGGGACCATTCTATAAGGAGTCTTCAATATAGGCCTTGATCCAGGAATTAAATCAATGGAAAAATCAAATTCTTGTTCTGGAGGATGTCTGGGTTAATATTATGGAAACACATCTACATATTCTTTAACAATAGGTACATCCTCTATTTGAACATTCCTTTCCTCACCCACAGTTATTTCATTCTCTTCCACCCCTATAATTGAATTTAGTTGAGCTTCTGGGGGTTAATCTAGGTAAGAAATAGGTGTTGATGATTTCGCTCTAAAGATAAGGTGCTTCTTATCATCATCATCAAAAATATTAACCTCCTTCTTCTTAAATTTTTTTTCCATCATAGTCTGAGAGCCAATCCATACTGAGGATTATATCAAATTTAATCATAGGTATGACAATGAAATCTGCAGATAAAAAAATTTATATGCTCTAATGGGGACTGATTCACAGAACATTGTAGCAATGATACTTTCCTTGAGATTTTTAACTAACAACTCCCTTGTTAAATCTAATTTGAAATATCTAATTTTCTTAGCAAACTGGGAAGATATTAAACAATGTGATTATCCATAATCAAATAATACATTTTCTAAACTTGAGGAAACCATTAAATTACCTACCACCACGTCTTTCAGAACTTCTACCTCAGCAGTAGTGATAGCATAATCTTGGCCTTGATCCCTTGTCCTTTTCTGAGGTAGGTTCTCTTTTCTCTTAGGAAATTCATTTGCATAATGTGACATATCCCTGTAGTTGTATATTTCAACATTGGTTACGTCCTTCATCCCCTTGAAATCATGAGCATGGTGGCCTTTTTCACCACACCTATAACAGACTCCCATTCCTTTTAAGAAAGTACAGAGGTCTTTCTTCCAACATTTACTACAGGATGGATATTCAACTTTTCCCTTCTTCCCCTTAATTCCATTCCCAGAGTAATCAGCAGATCTCTTCTTCTTT
Organism: Viscum album; assembly: GCA_963277665.1. Lineage (NCBI taxonomy): Eukaryota > Viridiplantae > Streptophyta > Magnoliopsida > Santalales > Viscaceae > Viscum > Viscum album. The sequence goes on along the minus strand of OY728119.1, from coordinate 1,637,707,256 downwards.
TTCTTTTCTTTAAAGTCATAAGACTTTTAGAATTATGTTTCTCTCTTGATAGCAAATGAGACAATATCTTCGTACAATGAGAAGGTTTTTGAGACTAATGCCTGACAGATAAACAGTTTTAAACCATAAATGTAATGATCAATCTTACTTATTGGGTTACATATATAATTTGCATCATACCTCGCTAACCTTGTAATGTTATCCTCATACATTTCGACATTCTCATCCTCTGTTTGCCTCAGACTCAGAAATTCCCTTTCCATATCTGCTCGATAGTCACGAGAAAAGTATTTTTCTAAGAAAAGCTCTTTTAACTCCCTCTATTCCATATTTTATACTTCATAATCTTCCATCGTGTTTTGTATCAATGACCACCATTGATCAGCATCTTTAGTGAGTTGATAAACTGCGATGATAACTTTTTCCCTTTCACTACTCCCCAAAGCCTGAAATATTTTTTGTAGGGAACTTATCCATTTATCAGCTACTAATGGATTTGTACTCCCATTGAATTTTGGTGGTTTCTACCTCATGAAGCTATCTAACATTGATCCTCCACGTTGTGGATCAGGGTGCTCCATAGGGGTAAGGTTATTATTCATAACCTGAGTGAGTTGTCCAAGTATGGTGATTAGTTGATCAGCACCAGTTGTATCACCCGCTCCACTATAATTATCTTGTGCAGGAGGTAAATCCCTACATGGAGTGCATGAATTCATACAGTTTCCATTTCTTCCAATAGTCACAATTTCTAAACAATGTCATAAACTAGATCAATTTATGAATCAAAATACATAATTCCATACATGTAAAACACTCAACATAAATTGAAGTATTTATGTATATAATCCATAATCATAAAAAAAAATTTCTGTGAGGAAGTTTGTACTCATAAACCCTTCATAATGGTTTGTAAAGAAAATGAGAATTATCCAAATCATATCCCCCGGGAATCTCCTATCCAATAGTGTAGCATGTCCCGTTGTCGTGAACCCATTCCTGGTCGAGTCTAGATCAAATTGGTGTTTTTGGGTTTTACCCCTAGGTATATCTGTGCCAGAGCTGCCTCTACCTGCTCGTATGTAGACTAAAATTTATTTCATGGAAAACTCACAAAATCTCTACCATACCAAAATTCTAGGATGTTCTTCTTTAATAAACCTCAAATTCTATCATAGGTCTATGTGATCTAATCAGAGATTATCTAAATCAATCTTCCAAGGTTTGTACTAAATTTCTTCTGATACCAAGTGTAACACCCCGACCATAGTTACCCAGAGTCGGTGCATTATTACATAACATTGTCATGATCACAAAAGATCATTTCTCGAAAGAACGATTAGCTTAGTATCCTTGGAATCACTAGATAATTCATAATGTTTAAATTACATCATAAAGTGAAAACTACAACAACATCTTGTCTCCACAGTCTTATCCTATTTATACTTTCCCTGAAGGTCATTCATAAAATACTTCTTCACATACTAGTATAAATAAAACATTGAAAGGGGTGAGCTCAGATTTCCAGTAAGGATAACAATATAGGAGAAACTTTCATAAATAAACATAAACATTTAAGGAAATGTATAACTAAAACAAAAGCCTTTTAAACTTCAACATCAAAGTAATATGGATGAAATAAAATAAAATAATGTCATTTAATTATTCACATGGATATTCTACAAGTCTAATAATCACATGAAATATCAATAACCACTTTTATAATGATGGAAGGCATAATGCCAGACTATCATAACCACATAGTCAAGGCCTTGTGCCAAGAATAAAAATAAGTTTTTGTCAAGGACTTATGCCAAGAAACTAGTTTGTCTCATGAAATCTACCAATTCCTAGAGGAGCTATAGCAGGCTCCACCCACCACTTATTAAGTCCAATGCATTCCCCATTTGAACATGTTTAAACATAACATAAACATTCGTATTAAAATTAGCATACGAAATGTCAATACATTCCTCATAAACCGTGAATGGTATAAAAATAACAAATCCACAATCAAACATATCACAAAAAGTTCAATAAAATATGGAAGTTTTGTATCATAATAAATCAACTTCAAATAAACATAAAATCCATCCAAGGATGTTAAAATATATGAAATGAAAACTATTTTAGAGAAATATCTCATTTTTATTAAATCTTTTTAAAGTAACATAATTATAAAAGGAAAAATTTGATTTTAAAAATATTCTTATAATCATGTAAGGTAACCTTCGACGATTTTATAAAAGAGTAAAATAACCGCACCCACCATATTAGATAAAAAAGACATTCTTACCTTAATTCTGCCAAAATGGTGAAAAGGACCTTGTTTGGAAAACAGAATGTTTCCTTTATAAACATCTTATAAAAAGTCAAACAAGGGTATAAATGAATTTAACCCAGATTATGTAAAATAGTAAGAATGTTTTGAAATATATTTTTAAGAAACATGGATGGGGACGATAAAGAGGTCCCAGAAGATAAGTACGTATAAACAACCTCGGATAATGAAGAGATTGTGAAATAAACCCTTACCTTGCACTTTTACTTGGTCGAAGGTAGTTCAAACTCTTATGTAATAGAAAAAAATTGTTATTCAGTTATACAAGAACCATATAAATAATTATTATATCATATATGATCTTCTATTAATGCTTTGTTAATAATAATTCAGTATTATCGTCGTTTCTGGTGTTAACTTACTCATTCTCTTTTATATGTTATGTTAAATAAGTCAAGTTTTTTATGGATAGGTCATATATTTTTAATATCCAGAGTTATATCAAGTCCCTAAACATTATTTTTAGTCATTAAATAAGAATTAGTCTTGAATGGATATGATGGGGAATGAATCTCATCGCGTTCGTGGAGACGGTAGTCCGTAAATAGGAACGAGCGACAATATCATTCTTTTGACATTAAAATAATATATAATTGGATGGTATATCATATATACAGAATCATTATTATGTTATATTTATTATTTACATGAATTAAAGATCATTATTATACCCATCCAAATAATAATTTATTGAATACCAATTACTTCACGATGTGGAGACGGTAAACCGTACGTACACACAAATGGTGACATGTCATTCAAAGGATGGATAGAATAAAGAATATGGTTTTCCCATATTTATAATAACATCACAGTATATAGAAGATAGTGTAGATATTTTTTTATAATGGAAATAACATAGAATGAAGAAGTTTAAGAAGAAAGGAACTTGAAAGATGATTGTGAAAACATTACCTCTTAATAAGGTTCTTCCTTTTGATTTGATCATAATGTCTCCATAGGTTGGATTTCTGTTCAAACTAAGGCCTTTAGGATGAATTGGGGGAAGTTGATAGAGTATTTGGTCAGGGTTTGGACGAGCCAAAAGGCTTTGAATGTGTTAATTAGTGAGAAGGGGGGGGGTGCCATTTTATAAGAGGGGTGAGGGGCACCATTGTAAAAGCTAGAAATATTAATTTATAATATTCATATTCAGATTCTAATGGCTCAAAGTGGATTATTTAATGTCTAAGGTGTGGATGGGTCTAAATCCTTTAATCCCATAGATTTTAGATAGGTTTGGGTCATTATATTAACCTTATCATTGTGTTTTATCTCTTAGTTAAATAGTTAGACATTTACCATTTCACTTTGTATTTTTATATTATATAGTTAATAAACATACTATATACATCCATGAGACCCCCAAGTGTTCCATTAATGAAATGAATATCATAATATAAGTCTCTTGGCCGATCCTTATATTTTTAGGAACATAATATATATTAATAATATAATATTTGTTTTAAAAACTCTTTTATGTCAATTTTGACACTATTGGGTATTTTGTTTTTGATAATTTTATAACAGTATTATTATTTAAAAAAATTAATATAACCATTCCTAATAAGTCATGTTATCCTAGATAATTAGTGGAAATCATAAAAATTCTCAAAGTACATTAATTTTGATATTTATAATATCAATTATTTTAATATTTCATTAATTAGGTAATTACTGCATCACCATTGTGTCATAAATAAATTAAATTATTTAATGTCTAAAAATTATAAATAAAATATAATTATGTATGAAATCTTCTTATATATCTAATGAATATTTATAATCTAATTTATCTTATGTATATCCCTATATTAAAAATGTGTTAGTTATTAAACGTTGATTTTAACTCTTTTAACTCTTCTTGGAATTAAATAATAATAAACATCCTAATATAATCCAAGTGGACCTAAATGATAATATTTTATTCATATGGTTTTTTTTAGTCTTGACACACTACTACAAAATAATTAGGAAATTTTTTAGTGTAATATTAATATCATATTTACCCTCAATCACCCTATTTAATTTTAACTGTGGTAAATAAAATTAAAAAGTTACTATTCACCAAAAATTATTTTCATCTCATTGAACCACCTTTTAATCCTTTATGTTTACCATGTCTCTTGTATTTTTGAAATTCCACTCACCGATGTGGTCAAATTATGTTTTATGTAAATTTCTAAATTCTCCTAGGAGGTCGGTAAAAGACGGTGAATGGTTCAACAAAATTTTTATATATCTAAAATTATTCTGAACTAACTCCATTGAATTAAATTGAAATTATATAGGAATTATGTATCTACTTTTACCTTAATTAAATTTAAATAAAATAAATAATTATTTAAATAAAAATTCGATTATAAACTATAACTTAGTGTTTTTCACTATTCATAAAAAATTGAATGTTTTCAGAAAAATACCAAAATTTGACCCTAGGCTAATTTCGATATACCAAATCCAAAAATGAAGTCCATTTTGAAAGATAAAATTTATAAATTTCAAAAAAAAGTGGGTATTACTTTTCATAACAGCTACTTTGATTGGTCGCGGTGTGTTAGAATCTCGAAGTTGCGTACAACAGACGCTACAGTATTATTCAAAGATAATCGTACCGTGGAAGCTTTGGGTGTCACAAGATAAACTATAAGAGGGAAATAAATTTCAAGAAATTGGTGAACCTCCATGAAAATATTTTCAATCTGGGCAATCACTCCACCTAGCCCCTGATACTTCGATCCAGCTATCCCATCATGGACTTCCCACTCACCATTGAAATGATAACTGTTAACTCCTGGTGATGTGAAAGATACATTGCAATGATAGATGTCTATAATGTAATGAATGTGGACTAGAAAATCCAACCTAAGAATGACCTATAATCCCATAATCTCAAGAATAAAGAGATTCCACAAAAGGGTAACTTCCTACCTTAAGGGTACAAGCCATGAACTAGCGTGAACCCTTCCCAATGGTGTATCAAGAGTCATTACACCATAGGGATATTTTATCTCTAATAAGAGAATTTCCATGATTGATATAGAAATGAAAGAGTTTTAAGCACATGCATAAAACAAAGCAGATCCAACAATAGTGGTTACTAGAATAGTACATCATATTGTAGATGGCCATGCAACATGATCCTTGGGTATCGACTGTAAAGTATGAAAATGACCTAATCCAAGGCTCTCTGAAACAGATAGACTTCAAAAATCATGACTGCACTGATGGAGCTACTGTTGATTAGGGATCCGACTACCACAACCATGACCTCATCCTTGGCCAGCCCATCCAGTGTTATTCCAACTCCCCTCCTAACACGGTGCAAAATTACTCTATCATGAAGGTGGTGCTGGTACTGATCATTTTCCACTCAAAATTGGTGTAAATGTCCAATAAAATCACTAAATATGACCCATACATCCATGATATGTACACTCTATAGTGTCTCTGTCAGAGTGGGTCATTTTATGCTCATGTTTTCCTCACTTATGTCTCACTACAAAGCTATCAATATGGATACTATGGCTTCCATTTCCATAGTGAAAAACCTCGAAGGAATGTTTACTACCACTGGATGAACAACTAGCTTGACATAGCACTGGTCCTTTAAATATGGTAATTTCACTGTCTGTTTGGGTACACATAGTGATAAGGGCATGATCAACTACTGTATAAATTGTAGTAAAGAGAAATACAATCACTAGAGTTCAGATGGCGTATTGAATCCCATCCACTAAACGTCTAGCATGCGAAATCTCATCTCCATCTAGAAGTTGTGAAAAGAATTTTAAATTAATAAAAGATTATAAATACTCCATAAAAGAAATAGAAACCCACTCGAGATGCATGAACTCTATAGCACTATTATCCATCAGTACCCGTTGAAAGATCTGATCATATAAGATAGTCTAGACATCGACCCATATCATGCCCTGATGACGAGAGGCCTGGGTAACTACATCCCGCCAGTGCTTAGTTGAATCCTGAAGCATGATTGAATCACAATTGAATCTCCACTCTAGTGATTTTTCTAGAAACTCAATTATAAATATCATGGACTATAGACAAGACCCAAAAGCATGAGAACATCAATCCCCTGAAATAGTGGGAGGATGCTACTACTAGAACTCTTAGGTTAGATCAACCATTATTGGTGAAACCCATAGAACACCTTGAATGTACTGTATAAACCATAGGACACAATCATGGACTTGAGCATCAGTGCTCATATCATGTCCAATAGGCAGTGCCTCAAGTGGAACTCTTGGATGTATGATGGGTGGCTCAGGGCCCATCATGTATGGAGCATGGTAGTCGCCTACACTTGGGAGTATGACACGAGGAAGTTGTGGTGAAATTGGTATAAATATTAAAATAACATGTCATAGAAGAAGCTTATAAGAAACATATATCATCAAAAATGGAACCTAAATGTAGAAAAAATCAATATCCAAGGCATACTACCCCAAACTACCCGCTTAGACGGCCTGATATTGGTATGTTCTCAAGTATAAGATTCACATAATTTTTCAGTTAATTTACAGGTTCAATCCATTACATTTCATAAACAATACATCCTGGAATAATCAAGTGAAACCATATCAATTTAGATTCATATATTCGCATCATAATGAATATCCATTTTCGATGAATCAGTTCCCACACACCTTTCACTAGGAACAACACCATGTATTTATTGTTTAATGAGTTGACTCAGTAAATTACTCATACCAACCCTTGACAGCTCATACACCTCAAGAATTGATATAGAAATTCAATAAATTACAACCAAGAGTAATATGAGTTGAAGCATCTATTAAAAAATCACCCAAAAATAACATGCATATCATGTAATGAAAAGCAGTGAAATGTCCCTATATGGCATGGAAATATGCATGACATGTGAATTCTAGATTCCTATAATGATTCAAGTAGCATTGATCCTTTACATCATATCATTGGAATATGGATGAAAAAATTTATCTAAATATTAATAATCAATTAACACCCCACAACACGTGTGTCACCCAATGGTGAAATAATATCAAATTTAAAAGGAAAAATCAGAATGACAATTATAATTTAGGAATCTTGGTTTTTAACCTGAACATGGGTTCATGACGCCCAAGCATGGAATATGACAAAGTACCAAGAATTATTAGTCTATTATAAGTTTTCTCGAAATAGTAAATCATTAAAAGAAACCAAATTTTATACCACTTTTTGACAAACCAGTCCTGGATGCCACTTAATGGGTGCCCTGAGCCCGGTGGGCCATATGGCCTCAAGCACATATTCTCAAACGCAAGACACTACTGACTAGAAACAAGGGACTAGGGTGTGTCCATAAGAAGAGTATGCACTCATTATTATATTTTAGCATAGTGGAATGAAATATTAAGAAAAATTAAACAATGGAAGCAATATAAATGATATATAAAACATTGGAAGAAAAATGATGCAAAATAAAAATGAGAATAAAAATAACTGTATCAACTGAAAAATTGATTACGAAATATCATGTCACTAGAAAAATGGAAATCATGGATACAAGATAGTAGGCAGAACATGTTCCACAAGGTAAAAGTAAACAAATAATACTATAATAATCTTGAGATATTTCTCATTCATATACTATCAACCATCATCCTATCAACGCACAATAAATAGTTGGATGCTTTATACATTCATTTTCTAATACATTAAACCATCTAATTTGCTTCATGTACCAAAAAGTGCTCAAAGCGGGTGTGAGATAAATCTCAGTGGGCCAACACCAACGGTGTCTATAACATCTAGCTCATGTAATAGAATATTACAGTCTGAAGTCCTTCCCATATAATGTAATGTAAATTGTAAAAGGTATCTAAATACTCATGTACCTACTTCAGGCCTCAGGTTATGTATGGAAATGTAACAAGTTCATTAATTATGTAATTACAATTTACATATAATAGGTCATTTGAGGAGTATCCAACACTGACATCAGCACACGATATTATATGTAGTGAAGGTCACTAGATGTAACAAGGATAAATGAAAATGTTATATTGTGAGAGAGTTGTATGGTAAAAACCATGGTATCATAAAAACATAGAAAGCTAACTAAGTAGTATCTGAGTGTAGCTAAGGAGTATGAGTGAAATACAAGGTGTGTGATCTAAGGAGTTTTACATTGAGGAACCTACAGAGTCCAAGGAGTACATCCAAGATAAAATAGGGCTAGGCAAGGAATCGTTACAAGGAGTGTATCCAACACACATAATTGTCAATGATTGATCCAAGAATTGTATATGAGGAATCCTGGAATAATTAAAGGGGGCCATATGGAAGTATACCTAACATCCAAGGAATAGACAAGAACCGGAATCTAGGATGATATCAATATAATAAAACTACATCCTTGAATCATAATAAGGTTCCCGAGTCCCAAGTTATTATACTCTTAGAATCTAAGGCGGGCATGAGTTAGTCTATTCCTATATGATATTTTATTCAAGAGATAATTAACATGGTTCAATTCTATACATAAATTAGTTTGGATAGCTCAGGTAGAGTTGAAACCATTTATTTATTGGTCCAAGCCTTCACTTTCATTAGTTTGGATATGCCATGTAGTGTTGGAACCATTTAATAAAGTATTAATTAACCATTAAGTGATATTTAATTAAATAGGTTCACTCTTCTACCTTCCATTTACATGGATAGGGGTGATACAAACATTTAACCTTTATTCAATATCATTTTCAAGGCCATGTTATATACTTAGTATACTTTCCATTTCACATATCCCATTTGATAAATCATTTGGAAGCACTTACCATAGTCGGGTCATGTGGCGATCATACATGGTACATGACATTATGAAATTCTCAACAATTATAATAAATTTATTATATGATGTGTCTCCATTACGAAGGTCAAGAAAATTCACACTTGAACGGTTTCTCAAAAGTCTCAAAACACTGATAACCCAATTAAGGCATAAATTTCGACATGATGCGTATTGAGTTGTGGGTGTATCTACTAACAAATAGTGACATATTTGGAAAGAGAAAGGCAATACGATTCTAACATTTCTAAAAATGGCATGTAAAAATAGGATTTGATTTCTAATGAAGCTGGTAAGCCCCACACGAACATTCTAAAAACAAAAGATAGTAAGGAAATGTTATAGACCCCCCAAATATGGGTTTTATGATCCTTTTCCTCTAGAATCGAGCATTGATTTTCCACAGATCAGAGTATATCTAAGAACTAAAAAATTATCAAAATTTGATATCTTGTTTGGGAGTGAATGAGAAGAAATAATGGTAAAGAAGACTTGAGTAATTTCCATTTCCCATCCAACGTGACTAACAAAAGCTCGATCAACTGTTGGACAAAGGAGATCTATTGATCCCAAAGCTTGGCCTTAAGAATCATCCAAATGGGTGAAAATGTAGGAAAATTCCAATGGTTCTCAGATTAGAAAGAAGTAAGGGGATTAACATATAAATAAAGTAAAAACATGGAATTTAATCACAAAATAACCGTCATTAATTTTGTTTGCACGAGTTTTCAAGCTGTGCACAAACCGTGTTGAACGATTCTGCCCGAAATCACATCCTCTAAACAGTTTGATCAAACCATGCACAAGTCATGCATGAGTAGCTAGGAAAAAAGGGCACTCACATGGATATTCGACATGTTCATGCACCAACCATTTGAGGTTGTTCTATTTGAAAAAACACCATTCATATGGTTTGGAAAACTATACGGAAACCCCACATGGTTTACTCTAAACTGTACGAAGGGTATGTTTTCTCCAAAAAGATGGGATATGATCTCCAAGGAAGCCCCAAACACCCACGAAACCTTTATTAACTTACAAAGCATCCATATTAGGTCAGAAGTATGGATTCATATTGAAAACTAAACGATCCATACCTGAGGGAAATACTAGTTTCTTACAACATTCGACTTTTGTATTAACAACTTCACTTTGACTAAGATATTCTTATTCTTGTGTGGAACTTTAAATCTATAGCCCATGATCTTCAAATAATTCTCATAATATTATATATTAGTTTTATATATACTACCTAATAATTTAAAACATCTGAGGGGTATAATATGTGCATCCTCAAGAGGGATAAAAGGAATAGATCACGTTGTTGAGACATAGTTGTTTGGAGTAAAATTAAATATTCTATGATTATGATGCGAACAATAATCTCAAAGGGGGAGATGTATTAGGGAAATGTCTTTCCTTTATTCCCAAATAACAAAAGAAAAATCCATAATGACATTGGGATGAACACTCTATCTCTATCAGCATACACTAGCTCTCATCCCTGATTATAAGTATATCTATTTTGTCGACACTCAGTTGCCTTCATGGGGTACTTAATAGACTTGTCTATTTATTATATTTTTTAAACCATTAAATGTCCAAAACTCATGTGCTCATCAACATAATCTTAGAACATAATTGTTTCACCAATATTCCGACACATTTATTCATATAAAGACATTTGGATTCTTTTGTGAATGCTATTATTTTACTCTATCACTACTATATGAAGATGATAATCCCAACATCCTTGAATGTCCATAGATCATTAAATAAACAAATTATCTTGTATATATATTGTAAAACATGATTTCATATAATTTTTTGGTGGAAAATATTTGATTTCGACAAACTAATTTTTTGTTTAATGATTGAGAATCTTCTATTATTTTTGTTAAACCTTGGATTTTGATCTGATATAATTGATAGTGGTGTTCAATAAAACCTCTATACTTATATAATGTATATCATTACATAATTCCATTGAGCAAGAATTCCACTCAAATTTTAATGAAGAGAATGTATTTATAAAATATTACACATATAAAACTATATCCTTATGATTTCATTGTAAGATCCATGAAAAAGTCCATGGTGATGTTTTTTAATTTACCTGTAGAAAGGGGTATTGTTTACCTCATTCCCATGTAATTTTTCATTTATTAATTTATATACTGATATACCAGAATCATTGATGTATATTTTAGGATATTCTTCATCTTATTGGGCCACCAAATGTTCTATCAGAGGTCTCGATACATCTTTATGATCACTAAATGTGTGGAAAAGGTCATGTTATGTGAATAGTTATATAAATACATATTTATATAAGGATTTAATGATACACATTATCGAGATATATATATTACAACACCTTCTTCATAAATTTTCAAACACAGTGGATTTTTATTTTCTCGTAGTTTCCAACTTATTTCATTTTTCAACATATTCCCTTTGACAATCCTTTATAAACTTCCAAAGGGATGGTTAAGAAATCATTTGGGAAGGTAATTATTATATTACCTCCTTCATGATTCTCATGTCTATCATTTACATGTTTATGTATATTTTATCCTCGTCAATTCTCATAAAAATGGAATTTTTTATGATATTTTATGAATATAGAATATACAACACTATTCACATTACCCGTATGGAAGCGGATTGAGAAATAATAATCATGTATCAGCTATATCCATTTTATATGGAGTATATTAATCTCTCATTGTGTGAATAAATATTTTGAAATTATTTATTAGAATATATTTAAATCATCTCCATATATATATATAATTACACTTTACATTCATTGTGAAGATCACTACAAAAATCTCTAGATAATGCATCAGATTATTCTTCTAATTTACATTCAGTTTCCTTGAGGCTTAATCTATCAATTTATCATTTAGAATCATTAAAAAATAAATTACATACATTTATGCATCATTTTGTACCATTAAATATTCCCCATTAGTGGGTACTGTATGTATTGTTGTAGTGATAAGTTTATTTTGTACTATTTGAATCTATATTCGTATTCCTTAGTACAAACAAACATAAATCCCTTTTTATTCATCATGTTTACCAGGTTTGATAATAATTTTATTCTAATAAAATATCCATAATACTGATTTTATCTATAGAAACTATGGATTTGAATTATATATGGATTTCTAAGACACACCTTAATAATAATGTCCCTTGATAGATCTACAGGTATCCCATTGCTGATTATAACATTCCACATGAATGATAATTCTTCCAAACATAATTGACATTTATTATACATTGCCTATAAATTATTTTTTTGATGATTATTTGACACAATATTCAAATAACACTCATGCTCCTCATTTATCTTAGAGTATATCCGAATATCATCTATTAATAACACAAATTTTTTTCAAGGTAATATGTAAATTCTCTATTAATTGTATCCATGAAAATCACAGGAGCATTTTTGATTATTCAGGGAATAACTATGAATTCATAGTGTCGATAACATGTTCCAAATGTAGTTTTGTGGATATTCTCCATTCTTAACAAAAATTGGTGATTTCTCCATAACATGGTCCATATAAAAAAAATAATGGTTCTAACATATTTGATTAGGAAAGTCATATATATGTGGAATTAGATACATTTTGATTGAAGCTAATTTTTTATGTTTATGATTATCAATGTAGAGGTGCATTGACCCATCATTCTTATTGAAGAAGAAGAATAAAACACCCCAAATGTAGAACTAAAGAATATAAAACACTTTTCTAGGTTCTCATAAAACAGCTTAAGTAGTTATACCATATCAATAATGAAAATTATGTTGGGAGTCTTGTATATTTTTTGAGATCCAGTTACACATTCAATTAAAAAATGAACTTCTCTATCAAGAGGAAGTCTAAATAACATTATAAGAAATAACTCATTATATTCAAAACTAATGGGAATTCATTTGAAAATTATTCTATTCATCACCTCAATCATTTAAGACGTATATTATTTATCATAATTTAATAATATCTACTCATATGAAGAAGATTCAAAATTAGATATGTTACCCTCCCTATATGTTTACAATAAAAGGAGGTGGATTTTGTTTTTAGGAATACAATTTTTCTCCTAATAGTTGATGGTCAACTTTTATAAGTTCAACCTATCCATGGCCAATATTGCATAAAATTACACTAATTTAAGAATAAATTTGTTTAATATATTAACCCCATAATATTTGGATTAGTATATGTTATATATTTGGAAGAATTTTTTTATATTATCATGTATACATCAACCACTATTATTTGAGGGGGTGTATAAATTTTTCTAATATAAATTAATGATATCAATAAATTCATAAAATAGAAATCAAGTAGTACATTATCAATTCATATTTAATAACCAGCATACATAGAACAATTTTTTTAGATGCACTATATATGTAGTCATAAATATTCCCTTACATAATTTCTATAACATGGAGGGTTTTAAAAGATTATCTCTAAACACACATGACATAGGGAGTTGGATAATATTATTCCCATGATCTTGTAGTTGAATCATTATACCACATTATCAGTTTCAATATGGAAATTATTTTATTCTATCACTTTAGTGGGTTTCTTTATATCTCATTAGCATTGATTAACCTGATGCCCATATTTTCAACATTCGAATCGTCTTTTGGTTCCCTTGAGATCGTTTAGGGGATTCCTCTTCTTATACTTTTGACACATGGATCATCGTTTTTTCTTTCTTCCATGGAATTTATTATTTCATATGGATTAATTAAAATCCGATTTTCCAAATTTTATCTCCATACCCAAAAGTCCACGGAGAGTTACCAATATCCATATCAATCATAAGGATAAAAAACAATCTCTTCATAACTACCAATGTATAAAATAAAAAATGGAATTTACACCAATAATATTTAATAAACTATAGAATATTCCTACTTTAGATTTGTTATTGATGAAAATATATAGTGATGTTGCGTAAACCATGTCATGTATTTCTCATAGAGCAAAATAGACCCATCTTCCTTTAAATTTAGAGTGGGGAACTCCATATGAAATTTAGGATAGAGTGTTTTGGGAAATTATTTATTGAAAAATATTTTTATTGAATCCTTCATATTTCATTTTCTCAATTACTACTTTATAACTAATGATCTTGATCATTTACACTGATAATCAACTCTCCCCTCCAAAAGATAAATGAAAAATGAAAAATTCTTTTATTCCTAACATTTTAGGTAAAATAATATCTTCTAAATTAGTTTAATCCATTGATCCATGTTTATGATATTGGAATTCCATTATATGTAGTAGTAATTTTTTAATAAATTAATCGACTATAACCCACCCTTTCTTAGGAGAAGGTGTAAATTCTACTATATCCAGGTCATTATTCATAACATGATTCAGTTGATCAATAAATGACTTGATGTTCAGATATACCACTCCATTCAGGTTAGAAATATCATTAAATAAATCATCACATTTCCTATAACATTTATTATTTAAAAGTGTATCATATTTATTACCATTAAAAAAATGGAAAACAAAATTTGGGATGAGAATACTCAAACTAAAAATCATATAAAAAGAGAAACTCTGAACATATAAGGGAGAACATCTAAATGAAAAGTGTATTATTAAATTTTATTTTATAGATTTAAATCTATGTAACTAATGATATAATTCCTAAAATATATTATAACAAAACTATTTATAAATTTCCTTTACGATTGTTTGTAAAGAGACCACGAAATTTACAAATCATATCTATTAGGATTGTCAGACCATGTGTCCAGTAAGTCCAATTACTCATGATACAGGAAATGATTGAGTTAATTCACAATTTACATATTTTGGGTTATTACACCTATGTATATATATTAGGTAGCCACATGCACTTATAGTATCGATATAGTGATTTAATGTATTCTAATCCGGTCACTCAATACCTCACCATGATTTCCAAATATTTTATTTTACTTAGTCTCACCTCTTTGGTTATCACTAAACAATTCTATTACTAATCTCAAAAAAAGAACAATACCATAATATATTAACAACTAATGTGAACCAATAATTTGACACATAATAAAACAATATTTTTAACATAAATATCTAATATACGCAAACAAAGTATCACATGTCCTTACATCTTTGGGAGAATAAATACATAACAAAACAACATGAAACTAAAATAAAAATTCGTTCTTTTAATTTCCATATTGAGATCATATATTCATTCTAGATCATAAATCAACATATTATATCATGGGGAATGCATAGAAAATATTTTTTAGCTACAATGACTATTAAGGTAATAAACATGATGATGAAAAATAACATATGAGTAAAAAGGAATAAAATGTTATCATAAAAGACAAGGGCCATGAATAAAAATACGGTATTATATAATAAAAACATTAAAGAATAAAATCTTTTAAACATAAAAATTTGGATAAAATATAAAATATGATATAAGATTAAGTTAAGGCTAACCACTGAGACAACATCACATGGTGGATAGAGTCCCATCGAGGATTATTTTTTAGTCTGTAATACCATACATATGAACTCATGATACATAAAAATTACCCAATTTATTAGAGAACTATTTTCCAATCCCATTATAACATGTACATGAATTTATGTGCTACATATGTAATGAAACAGAATCCATAAACATCTTTATTACCCATGGAAATAATTGGGATCCATAATCATATGGTATTGTCCAAATACATGGAATACCATAACAGTTACGATGAAATCGGGGATTAAAAAAATGAGACATTCATAGATGTAAAATAAATTTAATTTATTAAATAGGGTTTATATGTAAAAAAAATGTAAAACATAGTGGATATGTAAATTTGTAAATACACATATTAATTGGGGATTTAGTGAAAAGTGTAATGAGTTTTTAAAAGGGAATGAAAATATTAATTTACATAAACAAATTAACCATAAAATGTATTTAAAAATCATTTTGTTAAATGTTAGAAAAATAAATTATTTGAAACTCTTTATGAAACTGTACATAAAAAGTGGGAAGAAATATATATGTTCCCTTTAATAATATTTTCTATAAAAATGAAATTAAGAAGGGACCCCTCAAAATAGTTAAATTACCATTGAATAAAGGTGAATTATAGTAGGTATATCTATTTTGGATAGGAATAAAGTGTGTATATTAATTAATAAAAAAATAGAGTTATTGTGAGGTGAAATTAAATAAAGAATATCCTAAAGAAAATAAATCTTTTTAAATACATTCCTTACCTTATGTTCCATAATTGTTTTTCACTTGCACATAACGTCCTTAATAATGAAATTATATTCAATAGTTACACAATTTATAACCATTTAAATATATATTTTATTTACCATAATTATGTTGTGTTCATTTTAAAACATTATAATAAGATATAAGGTCTAATTTCACTCATATGATTGAATTCATTTCATTGTTCCAGGGTGAAAACACTTGAGGATAATTATGTTATTCTTGTAAAATTGGAATAAAAATATATAATTGAAACTAAGTTATATTCACATACATATATTAATTATAATGTTCCCAAATACAAATATGTTTTTCTATATATGGATGAATCATTTGGTAATAATATTAATGTTATACTGTTGGTTTATATTGGTGATTTTATCGACCATAAAAAATACTTTTTTTTAATATTTTGACACTATATTATTTTATAATTTAAAATGATATATAATATATATATGTCATAATAAAACACTGTAAATCATTTTCAACCCACCATGAAGGTGGTAATGGATGATAAAAATGCATCATCCATGGATTTTTTGAATCGACACAATACATGAAATGGTTTTGTTTTTAAAAATAGAGATGAAGTGAAGAAGATGGTTTATAGATATTCGATTATATATATATAATTATTTTATATAGATGATATTAAAGTTATTATTCTATGTTAGATAAGGCATTTCAGGAGAAGGTTTAAGAAAAAAATAAATTAAAAGAGGTATTTTTTAAATATTACATCTTGAATGTCATATCCTTGAGAAACTCCTTGTGGAACATGGACTGTAACAATTTATGAGAATAGAAAAATATGGGCACGGAATATAGGATTGGTAAGAGAAATGGGTAGAAATATTGAAATATCCAAGGCTTATAAGATGTGAGGTTAATGGGTGGCTAGGAGTTCAATTTATAATGGGATGAGAGGAGTGTGTTTTTAATATTATAATTATTAGTTTGTTATTTTGTGACGGGACTACTTATAATGTAAATTTTTGTGGCTATATATTATAAAATATTCATTTCAGTTTGAAATAACTGTTTCTTACATTATACCATATTCATTTAATAATGTATTTATCTTATAATATTTAATAATAAATTTTACTACATCCTACAATTCATGAAAAAAATCACGTATTTAATAAAAAATAAAAAAGGTCATACAATCCATTATTGTATTTATAGACAAAAAAATAATCCACTATATGAAAAATATTTTTATAAATATGATAATATTTATTTAAATTAAATCCTTATTTATTTTAAAAAATACCAATGTAAATATTAAGATCAAATTTTAGACCCTTTTAAAAATTAATTTTCATATGGTAATAATATATTACTATTATGATAAATCCTAAAAATTCATTATAACATCATTTTAATGCAATAAACATTCATTGAAATTACTGTATCCATTATATAAATAAAAATAAACCATATATGTGTTTCAAAAATACAAATAAAATTTTATCAATTTTAAAACATTTATATACAACTAACATGATATAAATATTTCATATTATCATTTTCTATGATACATGAATGTTAATTTACACTTTCATAAGTGAGGAAACTATTCTATCATTTTGTTTACTATTCATAATGGTCATGTTACTAATCCAATAGTCCAATTACTATTTTAATATTCATATTTATAACGATCATATCAGTTCCCTCAAACCTATAAATATCTCATATTTCATCCAATATTCATTCAATTATTTTTTCTATCAAAGTTATAGATAATTTTATTGTCATGTTGACTATTTTATTATTAATATTTTGTTGTATTTCAATAGTGTTTTTAGCGATTGAGATTATTCTTGGGGATCCAATAGATCAAAATTTTCATATTATTATTATTATTATATTATATTCAATTATTTTTATTAATATAGTTTTAATTATTAATTATATATATATTCTCTAAATGAAAAGATAAAATTATTTTTATAATATGTTATTGGATTTATCATGTGGTGCATGTTTTTTATATGATATTACATTACTATGTATAAAATATGTATATAATCAGAGTGGAAGTTACATTATTCAAATTTTTAATTGTTACATTATAAACAATCTGCTACATGAAAAAAACCTAACAAAAAACATAGATATCAGTTAGTCGGTGATT
This sequence comes from Viscum album, assembly GCA_963277665.1. Lineage (NCBI taxonomy): Eukaryota > Viridiplantae > Streptophyta > Magnoliopsida > Santalales > Viscaceae > Viscum > Viscum album. The sequence goes on along the minus strand of OY728119.1, from coordinate 1,637,688,632 downwards.
GTATCAATGTGGGTGGGGGTCAACGTCAGCTAGCATTGAGGGTATCTGTGTGGGGGAAAGGAGGATATGGCATCAGAGTGGGGTCTCATGTATTTATCAACATCGAGGGGGGAGAGTTTATCATTATTTAGGGGCTCCAAAAATGGAAATGAGAAGTATTTTAAGCAAGGGGGAGTCTGAGGAAAATTTATTTATTTTAACCAAATAGTGATGACTTAACAAAAAACAACACAAAATATATATAGTGACAGTTTAAGAAAATTCATTTATAAATATAACTGTTATAAATTTACATTATAATTTTCTATATAAAATGAATTGAAAATATTATTAAATGAAATAATTTTAGTATTAAAAAGGATTGTAAAAAATTCCACATTTTAGTATAATTATTTTCGTATAGGTTCACCTCCTCATCAAGTACATATAATCTCATGAGATATAGTGTTTTACCCCTTTCATTGGAGGGCTACATAATCCAGACCCACTTTCAACATAATGGTAATATATATATATATATATGTGTGTGTGTGTGTGTGTGTGTTTCACATAAAAGAAATAATCTTTCATAACATGATTAACCCATAGAAATCAAATCACCCACATAAAATCCTTCACAAGGCATAAACATCCACAAAACATAACTGGGTGATACCATTATAAAATCAATATAATTCATAAACAACAATGATTGGAATTTATGGTTACCCATATAGAATTGAATAGTATAATGTCATATCCATAGTTGTCCCTAGACAACCAAAATTAATTTCTATATTCTTTAATAACCCTCAATAATAAGAAACATGTATACAATACTCAAAATTAAATGTAATTAGTTGATAGTGTATTTCCACAGAACAATGTTGATAAATTAAGTCAAAGGATGTGATGGATCCATCCTGTCAAAGTAAATTTATATCCTTATAATCATTGACACATATTAATTTAATCAATGAATAATTGAAATATATTAATAGAGAAAATGATTTAGGATAATATATAATTAGAGGATATATAAAAAATGTTTAATTACATATATAATTACTAATTTAAATCATAGGAACAATGAATTTCCCGAGCGTTTAAATAATGATAAAATATTTAAATATATTGAAAACAATGTTTCACATATGATTTTCATGAAATCAAATTATAATAAGATCACATAAATAAAATATATATTAAATATTTTAAAAACATATAATGATTTTTAAAACAATTAAACATTATTATAATGTGTGGAAAATATAAATGAATTAGTTTAAGTTATTTTTAATTTTTTGGTATTATTATTGTAAAAAAAATTATCTAACTTTCATAATCATTTTCAAGTGGATAAATGATTAAAAGAAATAAAGGAACCATGAAAGAAACATAAAGGTAAAGTAGAATAATCATGTAGAGGAGATTTAATATATATGTGAGACTAGAACGAAATGACAGTTTATGATTTTTAATGGTTATATATAAGATCATATCAACAAAATAATTAAAAAAATATCATTATAATTAAAGACATATAAAAATATATTGGGTATAATAGAGAATGTAGACACAAATATATATATATATATATATATATATATTTATATATCAATCAAAATAATAATATAAATCATGTTTGGTGTTATGTAGTATAGATGTTGGTGGACAATACCTATAATTAATGTGAAATTCATTCCATTATAATGACACAAATTTATGACGTAAAAAAATCCAAAATATTTTCTTGAAATGAATTTTATTCCCTCAATAAATAATGATAAAATATCATATTATATAGATAAATGGTAGAACATAATTGTTTTATGAGAACTGTCATAGAAGATATTGCATGACTCAATGAAAAAAGATTGATTAAAAACCCTTTATAATATTTTAACGAATATGGAAACTAAAAAATAATGATTGAAATGAAAATAGAAAATTTAAATAAACTAAATAAAAAAGAAATGTAAGATAATATATGTCATTATATACAATAAATAAATAAAATTATGTTTTTTATACAAAAAATGTCAACAAATTAAAATTATGATGAAAACCATAACATTTGATTCTTTCTTGGTGTGAGACATATATCACAATATGATCAATTTAATATTATTATCTATCATTTTTTTTATTATTTACATTTTTTTACTTATTATTATTAATTTATAATGTTTTATTACACATTTATTAATCATTCACTAAAAAATGTAATCAGAAGTTATTAATTATTCCGCTTGATTCTTTTATTCTTTGGTATAAAATTTTCATTATATTATTATTAGCCACGAATAAATCTGATTCAGAATGATCACCAAGTAAATATTTATATTTTTTACATAGTAATGGAGTTCTATGTTCATATCAATGCTGTTTTTGTGATAGTTCATAAATATTGTTCAAAATATTCTATTTTAAAATTAGATTTTATAAAAATAGGCGATTTATTAATAAATATAAATTTATAATCATATATTAAATAATGTTTAATAATAACGAAATAGATCATATTATCAATACATACATCATATTAATTAATCATGATATAATCATGATAACAATGTTCAAGTATGTGGTAAAGTTAACCTAGACCTGAATGTTTTATAATGAATTAATGAGTTGGAATGTGCTTATCTATAATGATAATATCATTTTAAACAAGATTAATTATTTTAATATCACAATGATAGAGTAGAAAATTTGATATAGATATATTTTATTTGAGAATGTAAATAAATGACATGAATATGATCATGACTCACCTCAGTTGGATCCCTATACAACCCTACTGTGTATGTAATAGTTAATAATATTTAGAAAGATTTTAAATGATAAGGTAAACGAATGAGATGAATTTTTTATGATTTTATACCACTGTAACAACTCCTATATTGATAGACAAGGTGATATTGGTCCTCATACAATGTGAAAAATATTCCCTAGGTTGGGGAGTAACACTGATCTTATAAAATTTAACTATTTGATATATTACCCCCATAAGATTTCAAGAAGGAAAAAAATTCACTGATCAACACAAAATAGTTTACATTCCAAAATATATATTACCATAATCACAATTTTACTAATGAATAAAATAAAAAATTAAAAAATTAAATAATGAATGAAGGTCCCGAAAACTCAATCCATTGTTTCTAACATGTTTATCCAATATTGATCGGTGTGTAATGTAATAACATAGAAAATTTTTTTATGGTGATTAGTTGGGAGTACTCTATAGGATCATTGTAATGGCCCGGACCTCTCCGGTCGATTACTTTGTAAACACGATTTTTTTGATGTGGTCAATGTGGCGAACATCAAAAATAATAATTATTATTAATAATAAAAGGAGACGTGTTAATAAATTTTATTTGGGGTTTTGTTATAAGTGTTATACTAAATAATTATAATAATAATGTTGGTTTTTTTTGATAGATCTGGTAATAATGATTTAATGAGAATTATGTTTTGAATTAATTGAAATGAGATTTGAGATATAAGGATATATAAGAGATGTTATTATTTATGATAATTGTGTTTAAAAAAACAAAATAATAATAATAATGATAAATATTTAAAATAGGTGTGTGTCATGTGGGTTTTGATGGGAGGTGATCTTGCATGTTTTTTAGGGAGATTCAATCATTATTATTGAAAATAATTATGATAAAAAGAATGGAACTAATGGTGTAAAATCAAGGGAGGCGCCACTTTGTTGGGGAGGAATGAGAATGAAGAGAGAAGATGAAAAATATATTAATAATGATATAAAATAAAAAATAAGATTAAATGAAAAAGAGAGAGAGAATGAATACAAGGTGGGGCGTTTTGGGCATGGAATGAGGAAGAGAGAGGCACCACTTTTTGTGGAAGAAGGTAAGAAGATTGGGGAGAGAAACATGATTAAAGGAAATAAAATATATTGAAAAATAAATATAGGAGAGAGGCGCCAAGTGTAATGCACCTAAACAAATGACTTTGTGCGTGAATCTAAAGGATATTGGAGAGAGAATGTGAGAATTTAATAATTAAATTAAATAATATAATATAATAATGTAATTATTAATTTTGGATGGGAAAACTGAGTTTTGACGGTATCTTCCTCATGCGACTTCGGTTTCATGAACCGTCAGCAGCAGTATGACCCTGACTACGAGAAGGAAATTATGAGTCCAATATGGGATGTCTTTTTCGGGTTTTCAGATTGGGTACCCGAAACGCTCATGAATTAATTGAACACGAGGTTTTCCTTTATTATAATAATAAAAATATTTGTATTATATATTTATTATGTTAATGAGGAGCATGTGGGTGAGGCGCTATACATGGAACTCCCCATGTATATTATAATAATAAATCATATGGACTAAATGAGATAATAAATTAAAGTAAATAAATGGGGAGAATAAAGGGGGTGTATGATGAGGTTAAAGGAGGCGTAAAGGGGGTTTTTTTTCTTCCCCTTAAATGAATAATATTCATAATAATATTATTATCATAATAGAATAAAAATAAAGGTGATTGATTGGTGGTGGAGATATTTGGGCGTGAAAGAAAAAGGGGACCCAATTTTTTTGAGCGAAAAAATTCATGGAAAATAAATAAATAATAATATTATAAAATTTTATTATTTTTTTTTGGGTTTTATAATCTTAATTCGACCCTAACTTCTTCATATGGTGTCGGAATGACGAACCGTAAACGGCAGTGTAATCCTGTAATTAAGACGGTCATTTTAAGACCAGTGATGGATACCTTTTTATGAGTTATGTCTCGGGTCAACGAAACACACATATTAATAAAATTAATGTTTTTTATTAAAACTTGTGGAAACCGCGTGACATGTTGTGTGTTAACCAATCAAAACATGTAACGTATGTACGGTCACATCGTGTATTCATTAATGCACGCTGAATACAGATTTACCTATTCGTTACCTATATAAGAACGAGGTCATGTTTTATCTTCCATATCGATCGCTTCTTTGTCGCACGACGACGCTCTTGGACGATCGAGAAGTATTCCTCCTCTAACTTCTTTGTCCGAGATCCGAATTACGATCCGTCAGCAGCCACAGGATCGTAGCGACAAGACGAAGCTTCTAAGCCTGGACATTTCGCCTTTCCTTCCATCCTTCCTTCTCCAGCTTCCATCCTAGGAGGCGTTTGTCGTGTTTGGCGAAGGCGGAGGACACCGAAGGACGTCGTCCGATGCGACGTGATCGGGACCTTTTAAGGTAGGGGTCTACCTTCGTCTCTCTTTTTGGCGCAACATGCGGGGTGGGATATTTTTCTTTTGTTTCATGTGATGCAGTTGAACTTTAAATAAAGATAATAACCGGATAAAGAAGGGTTTGGGGTTTTGTGCTGTTTCTATTGCCTTCCAGTTTCTTTATCTTCTGATTGTGATTTCGGATTGAAAGGCCTTTGCCTACTGAAAATCAAGGCCGTTGGTGGACTTTGCGTGCGCAATAGATATCTGAATTGTTTGTGGTTGGTTTTGTTAAAACATGTAAAATGGATAAGCACGTAAAGACTGGCTGATTAAATGAGAATTAAAACCTTGTGTGATCACCCCGATTGAACAAAGTTGGAATAATGAACATGTTGGTGGTTTGGTTGTTTTGTGGAAAATGCCTTTATTTATGAAAAGTGTTTTGATTATGAAAAGTGTTTTGAAGTAAAAGGTGTTTTCCAATGCGGAAATGTTTTGTGTGTGGAAAGGGTTTTATGTGTGGAACATTGAAATAAATGAATGATGGAATGTTGTATGGTTGTGATAATCTCTTATAAATGAAATGGCTTGTGGTTTCTTGCGTTTTACCTAACCTTGGTTGTGGATGGAAGGGATATGTTTGTGAAAGGTTTTGTCTAGATGTTAGTTGCCCAGTAGTAATAATTTGTTAAACCATTGCATGAAACATGAAAACCTAAATGGGGTTGGGGGATGATTGTTTGGTTGTTGATGCATGCTTCGTGGTAGCAGTGCTGAGGCACATGATCAGTTTTTCTTTTTATGAATCCATAGGTAGGGCTGTGTGTTTGGTATATGTATATATATAATTGTATCTTTGTGTTTTGTCGCACCACACCCATGTCAAGAACCTAGTGCCGAACACTCCCATTTTATGGGAGAGGGTGTTCACCCTTAGTTACTAGCTCCTTCCTGCTCCTTCTTCCATAGGCTATGATGGCTTGAGGTGACCTTACACCCAAGACTCTTCGGGTAGGTCTCGGAGGCTTTGATGGCTTGAGGCGACCTTTAGCCCAAGACTCTTCGGGCAGGCTTACCATTCCAATGAACCTTCGGGATGAGGCCCAGGTGTCTGCGGGCAGGTTAGTGGTTGTGGCCCAGGTGTGTGCGGGAGAGATGCGTGGTTGTGAGGCCCAGGTGTGTGCGGGCAGGATGTGTGGTTTGGCCCAGGTGTGTGCGGGCGGGAAGAGTGTGGTAGCGTCAGGACGTTTGCCGTTAGGAAGAGAAGCATCTAATTAAGTGGGAAATGGTGCGGGGTACCCAATACATTTGTTCTATATATATACTAAACTTGTTTGTGTTACTTGGTGAGTGTGACCAGTGAGGCTGGGTGGATAGTTTTTCCTTGTTAGTTTCTGGTTCTTCGGTTTTCTCACGGGACCTTAGGGTGTCTCCCCACTTGTGCACGAGAGCTTTAGGTTCTCTACTGAGTATACTTGTATGCTCACCCTACATTGTTTCTGGTTTTCCGGAGGACTACCAGGGCCGTGCGGGACCCTACTAGTCAGGAAGTGGGAGCTGTGCAGTTACTGTTTTCTTGTTTTTCTTTTGGTACTGTACTCACTTGTACTTTGAGCTTATTTGTACTTGTACATGTTTCAGTTTATTTATACATGCATATGGGACTGGTTTGGGTTTCTTTTCAGCACCTTTGTTCTTTTTCCTTTTTGGTGGTTGACTTGTCCTATTTCCCGATCCAAAATAATAAAAAGGGTAATGCCTCCCATATTTGTGAAAACTCATACCCTTGGTGCTTGTCGCCAACCCAGGGCCTACTGGAGGCGGGACTCGGGGGGTCATTATCTTCCTTTCACCATTACCATATCAGGAGGGGCATCTTTGGTGGAATGGGGTCGTGACAGAATGGTATCAGAGGTGATGGTTGAGAGATAGGATGGATTATGGAGTTAGGCACAGTGAGGATTACATGGGATGGTAGGGCAACAGTGTTCGTTAATCTTGGTGCGTGACATAGGCCAGGGAAGACCGGCTAGGACACGGGATTTTAGGGCCCCCCATGATCCGATGAAAGGACTCTGAGCCTACCGAACGACCAAGTGAGACTATATTGATTGCAGGGTAGAGACCCTAGGGAAGGTACATGCATCATCATGTTTGTGTTTTACTTGATTTGGGTTTTCTGGGAAAGAAATTGAAATAAAATGATAATTAAAACTTTGAGTTTTTCCTTACTACTTGGGCTTAGGCGATCCTTGTTTACCGTACATCTATGGCACTTGGACGTTAACAGAAATGCAGAGGAGTGGGACGCAGACAATTTCACGCAACAGAAGTGGCAACCCCATAAAGGCGAGAGATCGAGAGAGATGTTTCATGTTTTACTTAAATGCTCTCATTTATGTTTTGTTTAAATCCAGGAGCATCACACTCAATTGTTGAAACTCATTCTCGCCCATGCTTTGGGCATGGACCTTGTTTTTCAAGAGTCTATAATGCTATGTTATTTCCCACTTTTCATTAAATGTACGTGAAGAGCCCTATCATGTGGGGAGGGGAAGACCTAATCCCTAATCGAGACGCATTAATGTGGATGCGATTTAACCCGTGCAGGCGAGTCAGTGCCGCCTAAAGCAGATAATATCTCAACATGGGAGAAGGAATTCCTCAAGCCATGTGTCCGGGCAGTGTGTGGGTTGTACGTTGTTGGGTGCAGTGTAAGTTGGAAAAAACCTAATATATGGGAAAGGAAAAACCTGATCCTTAATCAAGACGCATTAATGAGGATGCGATTAAACCCGTACAGGCGAGTCAGTGCCGCCTAAAGCGGATAGTATCTTGACTAAGGATAGGGAATTCCTAACTCATAGAGTTGTTGGTTGGTTCCTTGTCATGACGAGAGCCCTGAGAGGTATCTTGTGGAGTGGTTCTTCAGATCCTTTCCTTCTTCTGGGTCAGTTTTTAATTCTCGAGGAAGAGAATGTTTTGAGAGGTATCTAATGTAATGGCACGGACCTCTCCGGTCCATTACTTTGTAAACACGTTTTTTTTGATGTGGTCAATGCGGCGAACATCAAAAATAATAATTATTATTAATAATAAATGGTGACGTGTTAATAAATTTTATTTGGGGTTTTTTTATAAGTGTTATTCTAAATAATTATAATAATAATGTTGGTTTTTTTTGATAGATCTGGTAATAATGATTTAATGAGAATTATGTTTTGAATTAATTGCAATGCGATTTGAGATATAAGGATAAATAAGAGATGTTATTATTTATGATAATTGTTTTTTAAAAAAACAAAATAATATTAATAATGATAAAGATTTAAAATAGGTGTGTGTCATGTGGGTTTTGATTGGAGGTGATCTTGCATGTTTTTTAGGGAGATTCAATCATTATTATTGAAAATAATTATGATAAAAATAATGGAACTAATGGTGTAAAATCAATGGAGGCGCCACTTTGTTGGGGAGGATTGAGATTGAAGAGAGAAGATGAAAAATATATTAATAATGATATAAAATAAAAAATAAGATTAAATGAAAAAAAGAGAGAGAAGGAATACAAGGTGGGGCGTTTTGGGCATGGAATGAGGAAGAGAGAGGCGCCACTTTTTGTGGAAGAAGGTAAGAAGATTGGAGAGAGAAACATGATTAAAGGAAATAAAATTTATTGAAAAATAAATATAGGAGAGAGGCGCCAAGTGTAATCCACCTAAAAAAATGACTTTGTGCGTGAATCTCAAGGAGATTGGAGAGAGAATGTGAGAATTTAAGAATTAAATTAAATAATATAATATAATAATGTAATTATTAATTTTGGATGGGAAAACTGAATTTTGACGGTATCTTCCTCATGCGACCTCGGTTTCACGAACTGTCAGCGGCAGTGTGACCCTGACTACGAGACGGAAATTATGAGTCCAATATGGGATGTCTTTTTCGGGTTTTCAGATTGGGTACCCAAAACGCTCATGAATTAATTGAACATGTGGTTTTCCATTATTATAATAATAATAATATTTGTATTATATATTTATTATGTTAATGAGGAGCATGTTGGTGAGGCGCTATACATGGACCTCCCCATGTATATTATAATAAAAAATCATATGGATTAAATGAGATAATAAATTAAAGTAAATAAATGGGGAGAATAAAGGGGGTGTATGATGAGGTTAAAGGAGGCGTAAAGGGGGTTTTTTTCTTCCCCTTAAATGAATAATATTCATAATAATATTATTATCATAATAGAATAAAAATAAAGGTGATTGATTGGTGGTGGAGATATTTGGGCGTGAAAGCAAAAGGGGACCCAATTTTTTTGAGCATATAAAATTCAAGGAAAATAAATAAATAATAATATTATAAAATTTTATTATTATTTTTTTGGGTTTTATAATCTTAATTCGACCGTAACTTCTTCATATTGTGTCGGAATGACGAACCGTCAGCGGCAGTGTAATCCTATTATTAAGATGGTCATTTTAAGACCAGTGATGGATACGTTTTTATGAGTTATGTCTCGGATCAACAAAACACACATATTAATAAAATTAACGTTTTTTATTAAAACGCGTGGAAACCGCGTGACGTGTTGTGTGTTAACCAATCAAAACATGTAACGTATGTACGGTCACATCGTGTATTCATTAATGCACGCTGAATATGGATTTACCTATTCGTTGCCTATATAAGAACGAGGTCATGTTTTATCTTCAATATCGATCGCTTCTTTGTCGCACGACGACGCTCTTGGACGATCGAGAAGTATTCCTCCTCTAACTTCTTTGTCCGAGATCCGAATTACGATCTGTCAGCGGCCACAGGATCGTAGCGACGAGACGAAGCTTCTAAGCCTGGACTTGTCACCATTCCTTCAGTCCTTCCTTCTCAAGCTTCCATCCTAGGAGGCGTTTTTTGGGTTTGGTGAAGGCGGAGGACACCGAAGGACGTCGTCGAATGCGACGTGATCGGGACCTTTTGAGGTAGGGGTCTACCTTCATCTCTCTTTTTGGTGCAACATGCGGGGTGGGATATTTTTCTTTTGTTCCATGGGATGCAGTTGAACTTTAAATAAAGATAATAACCTGATAAAGAAGGGTTTAGGGTTTTGTGCTGTTTCTATTGCCTTCCAGTTTCTTTATCTTCTGATTGTGATTTTGGATTGAAAGGCCTTTGCCAACTGAAAATCAAGGCCGTTGGTGGCCTTTGCGTGCGCAATTGATATCTGAATTGTTTGTGGTTGGTTTTTTTAAAACATGGAAAATGGATAAGCACGTAAAGACTGGATGATTAAATGAGAAAGAAAACCTTGTGTGATCACCCCGATTGAACAAAGTTGGAATAAGGAACATGTTGGTGGTTTGGTTGTTTTGTGGAAAATGCCTTTATTTATGAAAAGTGTTTTGATTATGAAAAGTGTTTTGAAGTAGAAGGTTTTTTTCCAATGCGGAAATGTTTTGTTTGTGGAAAGGGTTTTATGTGTGGAACTTTGAAATAAATGAATGATGGAATGTTGTATGGTTGTGATAATCTTTGGTAAATGAAATGGACTGTGGTTGCTTGCGTTTTACCTAACCTTGGTTGTGGATGGTAGGGATATATTTGTGAAAGGTTTTGTCTGGATGTTAGTTGCCCAGTAGTAAAAATTTGTTAAACCATTGCATGAAACATGAAAACCTAAATGGGGTTGGGTGATGATTGTTTGGTTGTTGATGCATGCTTCGTGGTAGGAGTGCCGAGGCACATGCTCAGTTTCTCTTTTTAAGAAGCCATAGGTTGGGCTATGTGTTTGGTATATGTATATATATAATTGTATCTTTGTGTTTTGTCACACCACACCCATGTCAAGCACCTAGTGCCGAACACTCCCATTTTATGGGAGAGGGTGTTCCCCCTTAGTTACTAGCTCCTTCCTTCTCCTTCTTCCATAGGCTATGATGGCTTGAGGTGACCTTACACCCAAGACTCTTTGGGTAGGTCTCGGAGGCTGTGATGGCTTGAGGTGACCTTTATCCCAAGACTCTTTGGGCAGGCTTACCGTTCCCAAGAACCTTCGGGATGAGGCCCATGTGTCTGCGGGCGGGTTAGTGGTTGTGGCCCAGGTGTGTGCGGGCGAGATGCGTGGTTGTGAGGCCCAGGTGTGTGCAGGCGGGATGCGTGGTTTGGCCCAGGTGTGTGCGGGCGGGAAGAGTGTGGTAGCGTCAAGACGTTTGCTGTTAAGAAGAGAAGCATCTAATTAAGTGGGAAATGGTGCGGGGTACCCAATACTTTTGTTCTATATATATACTAAACTTGTTTGTGTTACTTGGTGAGTGTGACCAGTGAGGCTGGGTGGATAGCTTTTCCTTGTTAGTTTTTGGTTCTTCTATTTTCTCACGGGACCTTAGGGTGTCTCCCCACTTGTGCACGAGAGCTTTAGGTTCTCTAATGAGTATACTTGTATGCTCACCCTACGTTGTTTCAGGTTTTCAGGAGGACTACCAGGGCCGTGCGGGACCCTACTAGTCAGGCAGTGGGAGCTGTGCAGTTTCTGTTTTCTTGTTTTTCTTTTGGTACTCTACTCACTTGTACTTTGAGCTTATTTGTACTTGTACCTGTTTCAGATTATTTATACATGCATATGGGATTGGTTTGGGTTTCTTTTCAGAACCTTTGTTCTTTTTCCTTTTTGGTGGTTGACTTGTCCTATTTCCCGATCCAAAATAATAAAAAGGGTAATGCCTCCCATATTTGTGAAAACTCATACCCTTGGTGCTAGTCGCCAACCCGGGGCCTACTGGAGGCGGGACTCGGGGGTCATTATCTTTCTTTCACCATTGCCATATCAGGAGGGGAATCTTTGGTGGAAGGGGGTCGTGACAATCATACTTCTAAAAAATCAAAATCTATCACAAACTAATATGAAAGAGTTGTTATAAGATATATCGAAAAAATAAAAACATTGTCATAGGTAAACTATTAATATAAAATAAATTCAATCATAAAACTATAAATTCCACCTCACTAACACATTTTCCTCCGTTCCCACAACATCCTAAAACATTTACACAACTAATATCCTACATCAAGTCATTAATACATTAAAATGGGGAAAATAATCAAATCAATAACTAGAATTAAAATAATAAAATGAAATGGATAGAAATTTTACAACCACTCAACCTGCCATTTAAATGTCTACTCCAACCCAAATCGATAATATTTTGGAAGAAACACCTATCACATGTTGATCAAGTGAATGAGAATGAAAAAAATATATAACACATCATAAAAATCAATCCAATATTCACTATCCACAACAACAAAAAAATGATATCTCATCCTAATTCAAATCTATTAGACCCAAATTGTGGGGGTCATAGTGTGAGATAGATCATGTTGGGGAGCTGATTCATTGTTTTTAGTGGTGGTGAAATTTAATCAGTCTTCTTTTTATCATTCAATTACCTAAACAAATCATGAACATTCAACCTTTTCGGTAAATTTCTTTTCTATTTTCATTGGATATTGATTTAATTACAACCAAATTCCAATCAATTTTATCTGAAATACATTATATTTGTTGACCCTATATTTATTTGAATGAATAAAGTAAATACAATATAGATATTTTTACGTCTGTCATAATCACTATGATACTCTATGGAGAATTATTTTGAAAATGTGCCAGTGAACCAAATAAATATAAGAGATATTATTTTAATTAGGGACTGGGAAGGTCACTCCTCAAAAAGGGTCAATTCCCTTATATATTTTTTTGTTGACCCATTATCTACCATGGCACACTACGGCCTCACTAACATCTTCCTCAAATTTTGCTTATTGTTATGGGGTAGGATATCCACATATACTTTATCAAAATTTGGGTAACATCAATAACAAAAACACGATTTAATTTATTCATTTAATTTATTTAGATGATCTATTTATCTCTTTTCATCTTCATCAATGATATTCAATGAAATACCTCTTCAAAACATCGTATTTCAATTATAAATATGGGAATAATCCCCCCAGTGATATTTGTAAAGTTCATATTGTTTATTATATCATATATAACACCGTTTTATTTAATATATAATATTATTTATTAAAAAAATTTCAATGATGATGTTTTCTTTCACTTCTTTCATGTTTGAAGTTGAAATCTCACCAAGCCATCTTCTCCACTTCTCACAGATGTATCAATGAATGTTGAAAGTGTTGTCTCACTTATATTTTTTTTCTGTTTGATGTCCTCCTTTTAATAAAACAATAAACCACATCTCAATACATTAATTATTGAGTTTGAATTTAGTTTGGGAATACGAGATTCCATGAAAAATTGTGGAATAAAATTTTTATTCTATACACCACACTATGTATTTAAAACCACCAATAATATTCTCCAATATTCCAGGGACCTATATTAAAAATATAACTACTATATGGACCATTGTTTTTTATTTTTTATCATGGATTTCATTTATTTTAATCCACTATTTTAATTACTATAATCCCTCATTGACATCGATCATAATCATGGAAAACAATCATGTAACATGATTATTGAAATTATAATAAATAGTTCAACCAACACCTAAGTCAGTAGACACAAATATGGTGTGCATCGAGTCAAGAAACCCTCCCCAGCACCACATTATTTTTTTATGCTGATTTACATAAGAAAATTCAAGATATAACAAGATCTATGAACTCTTATAAATATTACTATATTAAAAAAGTAAGAATGAATAATTTAAAAACACTATAACACCTCAATATTGACTAGTTGCTTCATGGTAGAATCTCATTCATTTATAGTGTGAATATATTTTCATTTAACTTGTTTTACATCACCAGTAACATTCTTTATTCATTTTTGGATTCAACCATGGTTACCATTTGATGTTTTATGATATTGAAATCATTAAATGATATATAATGAATCAAATTTTGTAATTTTATTTGTCTAATATCTCAATTATAATGCATAAATAAATACCTTATATTTATATAGAAATTCCATTACATCAATAAAAATTGGCTACATGAATAACCTGATGTAGGAAATTTCTGACACATCACCAAAAACATATACGTGGATCTTTAATACATGTACATTTCTAGAATCAGACATGTTAACTCAGTCATGTAACCAAAATTTATAACATGGACTAAACATTTTCATAGTGCAATTCACATATGTGACTCCTAACATATCCAAACGTTTATACATGATTCCTTTCATAGATGAAATTTCTTATGCTAGGGAAATGAATATATCAACTATTTACATAGTGGAATTCACATACATTGATATATTTACTTCTGAAGAACCTCCGTGTAGAGAGTTTCTCTTACATGTGAATTCTAATAAATGGATACAAATGCATATTTATAGAATTTTTCTCATCAACCATATTTAAACAAAAACAATTCCATCTCTATTTCCCATGGATTTTGGATTTCATAGATCATCCCACTACGTATTTTATGGTTTTCATGTTTCCTCCTTCATTAATTTGATAGTTTTAGATTTATTTCAATCTCCCTGAACAATTCATTTACATTTTAAACACTTAAAATGGAATGTTGAATGTAAAATCTTTATGTCACCAGTTTCCAATCAGTACAATGACATGCCAATAACTATATAAGATCCTAAAACATCTCATGTATTTCCCAAAAACATTCCATTGCATTGATTCATCATCCATAACTACATTTTATAAAAATAAATAATTTTGTCAATGAGGTTTCATTTACTAAAAACTAGCATATCCTCCTCATTCACCATTTAAATAGTTCTATCTCACCAATGGAAAAATAAAATTAACCATATATTATCAACAAACCATATATGGTAGAATCCATAAAACATTTCAACCAATAAAATATTAAAAAATAACTATAGAAAATATCCTGTTTAGATTTTGTTTAAAAACTCTCCAAGATGCATCATATTCCCTTTTTAAATGAAATTAATGTTGAGATGGTATGTGAGTATGATATACTCTACAATACCATATGTAGGATCTAAATAATTGATATACTTAATCAATTATCTAAATATGATAAAAATACAAGAGGTTTTGAATTGTATTCTTTTAAAAATTCATTTGGAACTTTTAAAGATAGTTATGTTTAACAAGGATAATCAAGGTAATTCAAAAAAACTCTAGTTCTACAAAATTTATTGATTCCAGAAATATGATTCCGCAAATTTGAATCTAGAAATATGATTTCTGAAAAAGAAACTTAATGAATTTTTACAAAGATGAAGATTCTAACTTAAAGCATATAGAATCTAACTTAATTAGAGTACAAGTGTAAGGAAGTATATGATAGTTATACGTTCCTCAACAATAAAAATGCAATGTAAAACTTGTAATAAAACAAGTAACATCAATTAAATCATTTAACCCAAAGAGAAGGGTATACAACATCCTTCGATAAAGGTCCCTTGATTTATGCTTTCATGAATATATGTCTTACCCACACCAGGGTAAGTCATCGATACAAAGATCGGAGTCTATCATGCTATCCCTTCAAGCTCTCAACTTTAATGTAGTTGAAACCTCTATCTTTATCAGCATGGATACCTCAAATTCAAGTTAGTAGAAACCTTTATATTCCTATCTTCTGAGGCCCTCGAATATACTAAACACAATTCAGAGTCTCACAAATAAAATCTGAACAAGAAGTTCAGTACTCACAAAAAATGAATGTCTCTCTCTAGAAATCACTACGAAAATATTTAATCTCTAGAGCCTTAAAATTGTGCTGAAATCATTCAAATGAGATTATATTTATAGGAATGGAATCAACGTTTGGATCCCTTCTCCAATGGTGATATTTTTCCTTGAATTTCAGAGGGAACTGTACTCATGTCACTCAAACAATAGTTAATTAGTAACTCAATACACGAAATCGTTTTATGACAAAACAGAAGTAAAAAAATATGGTTACATTACAAAAATAAATATTCAGAGTGTAAGGAAATAAAAGATAGAAGTATAACCAAAATTGAATTCAGAGTCTATAATACAAGGATATTCAGATTCTACTTTTTAGGAATTAGGTACCTGAACTTACAATGTTCAGAATCACAGTTCTGGAGAATTCGGATTCCGAACTCATAAGAGTTCGAAGTCTGTATTCAATGAAATCTAAGTCATAACTTGGAAAAATTCATAACCAAAATTCATATTCAGAATTCAGAGTCATAACTCAAAAGATTTCATACTCAGAAGATTTTGTAACCGGAATTCGTAATCAGAATTCAGAGTCAGTACTCATAAGAGTTCGTAACCAGAATTCGTAATTAAAATTCGGAGTCCGAACATAGAAGTGTTCGTAACTATAATTTGTAATTAGAATTCGAAGTCAGAACACAGAAGAGTTCGTAACCAGAATTCCTAATTATAATTCGGATTAAGAACTCAGAAGAGTTCGTAACCATATTTCGTAGTTAGAATTCGGAGTCAGAAATCAAAAGAGATCGTAACCAGAATTCTGAGATTTCAGATCCAAAAACAGAATGCTTCATATCTAGGTATTTATAGGATTCCGAGGTTTTGGTTTAAAACCAAATTTTATACTTAGAAAAATTAAGATATGAATAATTAAAACAAGGTAAGGATAAATTTCCTTGGGGAAGGAAATTTTTCCTTATAGAAGCAAAACATAGGGTAAAAAGAGATTTTCAATGAGATAGGTGTTTGTGATTTTCAAGACATGAAGGAATGTTAAATTCATATGAAAACATTATTGACTTAACAATCTACCCCATGTATGAAGGAATTGAAAATTCATAATGAAAAACTTATTGACTCAACAATCTCACCCTTTTTGGAAAGCACAAACATCCTTACAAAAAAGAATATTAGGACTTACAATTTTTTTTTAAACTTTGTAAATAAAACATATCTACCTTTATTCAAGGTCAATGGTGAATATGACTAACTCCCCCTTAGGAATTGGAATAGTAAGGATCATATTCTAGATTTCCAGAATGGGAATTTTTTTATCATGAGTATGGAAATCATCGTAATGGAAAAATCCCCCTTAGATAAACTCCCCCTTACTGAGGGATATTTCTTCTTTTCTGAGTATTGTTTTTCCTTTCTCCCCTAAAAGATTTTAAAAAATAATTTGAGGGAATGAAAGAAAATATGATACCATAAATATTAGTCCAAAAAAAGTAACCACAATTTCATTATGATATGAAGAATTTTTTCATGGGAAAAAAATACAATAAAGGAATAGATTGATCAATTTTTTTTTCTCTTTAGGTATCAACTAATTTACTATAGTCTTAAACTCCATTAGATCCTTGTGATATTCCTCTCCTTGTTTCTATAAGGCTTTGATCATATCATCTTGAGCCTTTAGAGCCTCTTCCTGAAATTTCCACGGGTCATCTTACTTCACTAGCTTTTCATCAATCTCGATATTAAGATCCCCTTCTCTTTTAGAGCTTTGGGGAAAATAGTTCAACTTCCCATTCAGATCCCAAACCTCATGATTTTGAGTATTCTATTAATGGTTAACCTTTTCCTCAAATCTAGTTGTGAGAGCCATGATTTTTCTATCTTGAGTGTCAAATGATTCCTTAACATAATTTTGGTAGTCATCAAGCACTCTCAAATCGTCAATAATATTCATTGACCAGCTGACCCATTGTTTTCCATATTTTATGTGGCCTTCATTGTTGATAAGGAAGTTATTGTAATGATCCTCAGTCTTTATACACTTATCCATCACCATGGATACATAATCTGATTTCTGATTCATGCTATTTTGAAGCATATGACATCTAGAATCAATGGTTTGAATGATCGGAATTGTGTCAACAAGCTTCTTCAGATATTGAAGGACAAAATCATGTCCTAGAGCTGATGATTCTGAATATGATACTCTTATAGGTAATGGTTCTTCCACAAGCTCTACGATATTCCTCTTATAAGATTTACTAGCTCCCTTATTCCTCAAAAAAAACTTTATAAGGTTTATCCTCATCTATATATTTCCCCATATTGGTTCTCAAAACACCTTCTTCCTTTGGAGACTAATTTTCACCTTCAGACAACTGAACAATCTTATCTTCATCAATTTTTTCTTTTTTGGCACTTGCCTCAATATCCACAGGATGAATAAAGTGATGATTATAACTCTCTTCCTCAGATAATTGTTTCACTTCATCTTCATATTTTTCATCAACCGTAAGAGTATAAAGCCTTGAATATCCGACTTGAGAAGCCTGGGATGATAATTTTTCAAAATAACTTTACTTCTCTTTAAAGTCTTTAACATGTTGTATCATATCAGCGGTATCATGACTGCCTTCAGCTTCTTTCAATTCTTCTACAACTTCCTTTTCTTCGAAATCCATTCCAAGTATTTCTTTCCAGAGTCATGCACTATTTCCAGAGTTATGAACTAATTTGCCAGAGTCTCAGGTAATGGTACTACTATGAAATATTTTTTTAATGGAATGTTCCCCAGTGATACTTCAGTTTCCCTTAGAAGGGATTGAACGAATTCAGCCTCTGAAATCTTCATCTTCTACTTATTCTCATTGGCTTGCTTCTCAAGCTCTAAAATAGTCTTTTATTTTAGAGCCTTGGTCTCAACAGGATACAGAACAAACTGTGGTTCTCCTTCCTTATGATTCTTTTTATCGTCCATCCATTTAAGAACTACCTCATCTTGATAGCCTTTCTGATTCTTGGGTTTTGTATGTGCATATTGAGTTTCTTTGGCCTTTGAGTTTTTTCCTTCTTCTTCCACTTCCTTCATATTCCTCTTCTTTCCTTCTTTCTTCGACAGTTCATCTTCTTTTGTATTTTTTGGAACCGCTTCTGCTTCTTCGACTAGTAGATGATAAAACTATCCGGAATCTTTAAAAATATAGACATTCATTCTTTTCAAAGTGTAATCACTAACTAACATTACTTTTTAATTCCTCGGCTTTGAACTACAAGGAATCATTAAAGAATCAAGACACCGAACAATCAACATGGAGAGTAGGGCATGATAGATGATTAACTGTGCTCTCAAATTATCATTCTTGATATTCAATATCGTAATTAGAATATGCTTTATTAGAATGATCTTCTTTAGATTTACCAAAAAATCCATGATATACATATCACTCTTCCTCAGGGTGTTCTTCTCACCCTTTCTCGGTACGATAAAACACTGAACCCATAACTCAAGGATCTGATTTTTTGTAGAAAAATGAGCACTCATTGGGGTCTTGAAATATGTAACTATAAGAAACTTGATATCATTTACCTTGATAATACTTACTTGTACATCCGGTAATTTGTGAGAAAAATATTCTATTTCTCCTTCATAGGATACCACTACCAATCTAGAATCCTTGGTGTACAAAAGTGCATATGTTTTTCAACAACTCTTAAAGGAATATTTTTCTATCCCATCTTCCATGAAAAAAGAAACTGATTCATAAAATTCAATAAGGAGATCTAGATACACCAAGTCTTGTGATCTTGGCTTTGAGATACAAGTGTTTCCCATTTATAAAGATTGATGTGTTTGGAGATAATGGAATCATACTTATTAAAAAGTTCAAATGAACTAACCATTATTTGTATACTTTCCACTCTGCAATCAGCTTGACGAATGACGTATCTTGAGAAGGAAATTCACCAGACATTTGGAATTGAGAAACCTTTGAAAATCCAGAATGATCTTTTGAATTTGGTTAGAGCTTCGACACACAAAAGCTTGAAATACTGATGTGGGACAACCATCAAGGGTTCTCTTTTATATGTGTTGATCCAATGGTTCAACTTCTCATATGAATCCAATGGTTGATAATCCATCTAATCATATTTAACAGTTGAAAAGATATCGACATGGAAAATTTTGTAGAATATGATCTTTTGAGGTTTTTAAAGGAAAGCCGTCAGATTTAAGAGAACTCGAATCTAAGAAATTTTAAAACATGAAAGAAAATACCAGCAAGTAAAAGGATATTATGTTAACATAAAAAAGAAATCATACCTTTCGGATTGTAAGGCTGATTATTCGTAATATGTAATATTCCTCCTGAAGAACTTTAGATTCTGAAAAAATTGTGTATGAAAAAAAAATACAGAACATTATTATGAAAAATTCAAATAATAAAATTTTTATTACGAATTTTTTCAGTAATAAAATATTCATTACCATAATTTTCAGTATGAAAATCATTATTACGAAAATTTCAAGAAAAAAAATTTTCATTGCGAAAATTTCAAGTACAAAAATATTCATTACGAATATTTCATGTACGGAAATTTTTATTATGAAAAACATGAAAAAATTCATTACAAAAAGTATGAAAAACTTCATTACCAAGAATATAAAAAATATCATTATGAAAAAAATGAAAAACTTCATTATAAAAAATATGAAAAACATTCATGTAAATGTACTCCACCTATGAAAAGGAGTTTATTACTGCAAGATATTGATTTCAATAGAATGTGAACGAGGAGGATTACCTTAAGATTATCATTCCTAACTTCTATTTGATGTATTCAAACCAATCAGAGGGTAACGATTTTTTAAGAATATCAACAATTTTATCTTTTGTTCTGATAAAATGAAAATGAATTTTTTTTGTGTTTGATTCCTATGAAAGTGATGCCTAATATCTATGTTCTTTGAATGAGAGTGATGTGAAGGGATTTTAATATGAGCAATGGAACTTGTATTATGACACAAAATTTGTGTTTTGTTAAAACTCATACCATAGTCTGTGAGAGTTTGTTGCATCCACAACACTTGAGCACAGCCAATTCCAGCTGCTACATATTCATCATCATTAGTGGAATGTGATACTGAGTGTTTCTTCTTGCATGAACAAGAAACTAATGAATCTCCTAAGAAATGACAAGTTCCATATGTACTCTTTTATCCATTCTACATCCACCATAGTTAGCATCTGAATTTTTTTAAAACAAAATCATTTCCAAAAGTATAAAAATCTATGGTTCTCTTTAATTAGTGAAAAATTATTTTCACTGCCTTTAAATGAGATTCCTTATGATTGGATTGATATCATTCACATAAAAACACTAAAAACATTAAATCTGGATGACCAGCTATCAAGTAAAGTAAACATCGTATCATACCTCTAAAAGATGTTTGACCTACTAGTTTTCCAGCTTTATCAAGATCAAGTGTGTTTGAGGTACCAATGGGAGTACTTATATTTTTACTTTTTTCATACCCATACTTTTAAAGAAGATATTTAATATAATTATGATGATATATAATGATTCTTTATTGTTATTGATAGATTTTAAAACCAATGAAAAATGTTAACCCACCCATCATAATCATTTCCCTATTAGATTTCATTAGATCCGATAAAAATCAGTTAATGATTGATGAGGTGAACCAAATATAATTTCATCAACATAAATTTGAATAGTCAAAACATTTTTCTTATCATTATTTATAAAAAAACCTGGATCTGAATTTCCATTAACATAATTATTTCGAAGAAAAAATCATATAATTCTATCATACTGGGCTTTAGGGGCTTGCATAAGTCCATACAAATATTTTGTAAGTCTAAAAAAATGATCAGGATATTTTGTATCTTAAAAACCAGGAGGTTGTTCAATAGAAACTTCTTCATGAACATAACCATTAAGGAAAGCACATTTTAAATCGATTTAAAAAAGTTTTACATTTAAGAATGCTCCAAAGGAAAGTAAATACAAAAAGATTCATGTCTAGATACTCGGGGAATGGTTTCATCATAGTCTATTCTCACTTTTTGATTATAGTCTTTAACAACTAATGTAGCATTATTTCATAAAATGATTCCTTTTTCCTCACACTTATTTTTGAAGACCCAATTTTCTCCCATAACCGAAGATTCCTTAGGTCTTTCAACCAAGGTCTGGGCTTTATTCCTCTCGAATTCAGTTAGTTCATGTTGCATAGATTTTATCCAATCATCATCACCTAAAGCTTCATCAGTGCCTTTTGGTTCTAATTCGGAACGAAATGCTAGATGTCATACTTCCTTTCTTAAGTAACATCTAGTTCTTTCAGGTTGATTCACATCTCCAATGATACAATCACTAGGATGAATCTTATGAAACAACTGATTTGGGGTTTTTAAACTTGTTCATCTACATAGGCTAGGAAATCCTTTGTGGTAAATGCTTCAGAAATATTTTCTTGAACATTTTCTTTATTAGGAGGATCTTCTAACAAAGGATGATAATCAGTTTTTGAAAACACATCTTAAGATGTAGGTTGGGGTTGTTTAATAAAAAAAGGATCAGTTTCATCAAATTTCACATTCACTGTCTCTTCAATAGTACAGGTGTTTTTATTGAAAAATCTATAAGCCTTAGAAGTTGTGGAGTAGACTAAGAAATCTCCTTCATCATATTTTGGTGCAAATTTATGAACATTATCATTAGTATTAAAAATAAATATATTGCAACCAAAAACCATAAAGTAGGAAAGTCTAGGTTTTCTAGCATTCCATAACTCATAATGAGTTTTATTTAGAAACGGTCTAATAAAAAATTCATTTTTTGTATAATAAGAAATACTTATAGCTTTAACCCAAAAATGGTTGGCTATAGAATATTTACTCAACATGGTTTTTGTTATCTCTTGAAAAATTCTATTTCTTCATTCAACAACACCATTCTATTGAGGTGATCAAGGTGATGAGATGTGATGAGTAATGCCTTTTCTACTACCAAAGATTTCAAAATCAGAATTTTGAAATTCTTCTCCATGATCACTATGAATAGTTATCAAAGGAATATTGTTTTCAACATTAACATGGGATCTAAAACTTTTAAAATAAGAAAAATAAATTTATTTCATTTCTAGATAATTGACCCACGTAAATCTAGTGTAATTATCAACCAAGAAAAATACAAAATAATTTCCCCCAATGCTTCTAGTTTGTGTAGGACCAAAAAGATCCATATTCTCTAACGGTAATGTATCAGTAGTTGTGACTTCACCAAATGATTTAGAACATGATTTATGTTTTTTTCCATATTTAAAAGGGTCCCAATCATTTGAAGAATCAAATCTACGATCCGGTAGATCCTTAACTAATCTTATCATAGAATATTTTCATATGTTTTTGAGGTTAAAGTGTCCTAAGCTTTTATACCAGAACCAAGAATGATCATCCATTTCACTAAGGCAAGGTAGATCATGGATCCTATAGTTTTCTATGTTTACTGTGCATAAATTCTCTTTCCTATAGGCAGAAAAGAATAAAATATTCCTTGAAATTGTGTACTAAGCATTTTTCATTCCTAAAATTCACAAGGTAACCTTCATCACATAGCTGACTTATGCTAATGAGCTAGTTCTTAAGACCCTTAACACATAAAAAATTTGAAATAAATGTTTTTTCCAGAAGAACAATATTACATATACCAATATTTATCCCTGAGCATTGTCTCTGAAAGGTATTTTTCCTCCTTTGTTCTTTATAATCTTTTCAAAATAGTTTCTGTTACAAGTCATATGTCGGGAACATCCACTATCAATGTACCATTTATTAATGTTGGCACTCTCTCTATTTTCCTGAAAACAATAGAGTTTGACTTTTAGAATCCAAACATTCTTTGATCCGGAAATCTCAGAAATAAAAATTTTAGGCACCCACATCTTTTGTGAAAAATAGGCATTATGTAATCCTAGAGACTGAGTTTTCTTTAAAGAACAATTTTTTGCCCAGTTTCCACCATACTAACACTTAGTTAAATAATGAGCACATTGAGGAACAAAATAATTGTTACTAAAAATCATTTTAGAACTAGTATAACCAAAACCAGAACTATTCCTTAGAGGTCTAATTTGAGAATACATTTTATCCAAATTTTCCTTACCAATGGTAACATTTGTCAAACACTTCCCCCAGGAAGAGATTTCGGATTTCTGTTTAATAACAATGTTCTTGTCTTTTGAAACACTTGATTTAGAACAAGAGTTTGGATTGAAAACATTTTTCGTAGAAATTACATTTTCTATATATTTAGAATGTTTATTATTTTCATAATTTACTTCCTCGTGGTTTTTTGAAATACTTTCGACATAAATATTTTTCATATCAAGATCTTTAGAAAGATATGATATTTATTTAGTAAGAATAGTATTCCTAGATTTTTCATTATCATGTTTCTTCATGAGTTTGGATTTCTCAATATCATGATGTTTGGAAAACGTAGAAATTTTTTCATAGGTAGGTAAAGTATTATCTTCATCAAAAGATGATTCTTTATCTGATAAGTTATAATATTTACTGTCACAATAATTTGCATTTAAGGAAGAATTGTTTACTGACTCATCATTGTGTAACTTAGCTATGAATCTATGATTTTAAATAGGTATTCTGGCTATTAGACCAAGATTCTTCTATCCATATGATTCATAATCTGAGGATTCATCTAATGAATCACCACCACTGGAACTCCAGGTGTCATTAGCATTCAAGAAATTCTTATATTTAGTCTTGTAATACTTGTTTCTGTTTCTCTTAGAATGATTTTCATTTCTTTCTTTTCTCTTGAGAATGGGGAAATTAGTCCATATATGTCCATATCTCTTACATTCATAACATGTGAATTCTAAATCATTATTGTCGTTCCTTTGTTTCTTATTTTATATGTATTGATAGTCCTCTGCCCAGCTATCTTGTTCATCCTTTGAGAAAGATTTTCTAACTCATTTTCCAAGGATTCATTTCCACTAGATTCGGAATGAATAACAACCTTCTTCGATTTGGATAGATTAACCCTCTCAGGAGTCCTATCATTCATGTGATTTGAAGTTGTAGTAAAAGAAACACTTCCATTTCCATTCTTTTTCTTTACATTATCAGCATATCTCTTCATTCTAGTCTAATGTTGAAGAAGAGTTCCAAAGAGTTCATCAAGAGTAATCTGAGTAAACTTTTTGTTCTCATCTATACCTATCCTCTTGGATTCCCATTCATTGATCATGATGTCTATGATCTTCTCATTAAGAGCTTCATCATCTAATCCTTTTTCACCAATGGATTTTAAACTATTCACAATAGTCATGAACATTTGTTGAACCTTACATATAGGTTCTCTATAAGGAATGTTAAAGACATTGTATTCCGCTCTGAGAATTGCTCTTCTTGTCTCTATATATTTAGCACTACCAAAATTTGTAACTTATAGTTTCTTCCAAATAGTTTTTGCTTCTTTACATGTAGAAATTTGGCTATATATATTTCTAGTCATGTAGAAGAGAAATGTATTGTGTACCTTATAATTCAGTTGGTATTCAAGATTTTCTTGATTGGTGAAGGTACTAACTTCTTTATCAGGTATTTTGTTTCCTCCAACATGTATAACAAAATTATCAACACCATTATTGATAATGAAAGTATTCATACGATATCTCAATTATTCATAATCATTTCCCTAAAAAATAGGTGGTCTTATGGGATTGAGATTGTCTATGGAACCAACATTGATTCCAGCCATATTGAAAAATAACCATTCCGCACAAACTTGTTAATAGAAAAAAAATTTAAACAAGAGAAATATTCCTAAGAAAGGAAAAAATATAGAACATGAGTATTTTTAAGCAAAAAAGAATCCAAACTATACAAGTCCGAAAAACTGATTCTGAGAACGAGAATTGGATGAAATGTCTTCTCAATATAATTGTGAGATTAATTCAGATTGAACCAATGATCTGATACCAATTGTTGAGATTGTATGTGAGTATGATATACTCTGCAATACCAACTGTAGGATCGAAATAATAGATATACTAAATCAAGTATCGAAGGATGTTCAAAATACAAGATTGGGGGTGAATTCTATTCTTTTAAAAATTCCTTTTGAACTTTTAACGATAGTTATGTTTAACAAGGTTAACAAGGTAATTCACAAAACCTCCATTTCTACACACTTGCTTGATTCCAGAAATATGATTCCGAGAATGTGAATCCAGAAAGATGGTTCCAGAAAATTAAACATAATGAATGTTTACAAAGATGAATATTCAACCTTAAAGCGTATAGAATCTAACTTAATCAGAGTACAAGTGTAAGGAAGTATAAGATATTTATACCTTCCTCAAAATACAAATTTAGTGGAAAACATGTATGAAAACAAGTATCAATTAATAAATCATTTAACCAAAAGAGAAGGGTATCCAACAACCTTGGATAAATGTCCCTTGATTTATACTTTCAAAAAAGTCTGTCATACCCACACTAGGGTAAGCCCTCGATACGAAGAATAGAGTCAGTATTTATATCCCTACAAGCCCTCAACATCATGGTAGTCGGTAACTCAATCTTCCTCAGTAAGGAATCCCTCAATTTCAAGGTAGTCGGAACCTCTGTCTTCCTATTCCCGAAATGCCTCAAATGTACTCAGCAACATTCGGAGTCACACAAAGAAAATTTGAACAAGAAGTTCAGTACACACAAAGAAATGAAAATCTCTCTCTAAAAATCACTTCAACAGCATGTAATATCTAGAGTCTTAGAACAATGTTGAACACTTTAAAATGAGATTTTATTTATAGGCACGAGTTCAACAGTTGGCTCCCCCCTTGTATTGTCATATTTTTCCTTAAATTTCGGAAGGACCTCTACATGTGTCACTCAAACAATGGTATGTTAGTAATTGAATACATGCCATCATTTTATGACAAAATAGGTGAAAAAATAATATGGTTACATAACCTAAATAAATATTTAGAGTGTATCTAAATATAATTTCGTAGTCTAACCAAAATTGAATTCAAAGACTATAATAAAAGGATATTCGGATTCTGTTTTTTAGGAATTCGGAACCTGAAATTACAATGTTCAGAATCATAGTTCATGAGAATTCGGATTCTGAACTCATAAGAGTTTGGAGTCTATATTCAGTGAACTCAGAGTCAGAACATGGAAATGTTCATAACCAGCATTCGTATTCAGAATTAAGAGATAGAACATAGAAGAGTTTCTACACAGAAGAGTTCGTAATCAGAATTCGTAATCAGAATTCAGAGTCAGATCTCAAAGGATTTCATAACCAGAATTCCTAATTAGAATTCAGAGTAAGAACATAGAAGAGTTCGTAATTATAATTCGTAATTATAATTTGGAGTCAGACTTCAGAAGAGTTCGTAACCAGAATTTGTAATTAGATTTCGGAGTAAGAACTCAGAAGAGTTCGAAACCAGAATTCATAGTTAGAATTCGGAGTCACAACTCAGAAGAGCTCGTAACTGGAATTCTGAGAATTCAGATCCTAAAACCGAATTCTTTATATCTTGGAATTTATAATATTTTGAGGATTTGGTTTCAAAAAAAAATTTATACTTAGAAAAATTATGATATGAATAATGAAAACAATGTAAGGATAAATTTCATTGGGGAAAGAAATTTTTATTTATAGAAGTAAAACACATGGTAAAAGAATATTTTCCTTGAGATGAGATGTTTGTGATTTCCAAAATAAGATGTAATGGTAAAGTGATATGGAAACTTTATTGACTTAACAATCTCCCCTAAGTATAAAGGAATGAAGAAGACTTAAGGAAAACCTTATTGTCTCCACAATGAAATAGGACATCATGTAGTCCTGATTCTCTATTTATCACCACTTAGTGTGTGATTAGATATAATCCGTCTCTAGGAATATGTTTCTCCATTTTAATCTCAAACTCCAACTGAAAATGGTGCCTCTCATTTATAACTACTTTTGAAAGAGACATATTGGTCTCTTGTTTTTTCATTTCATAGTATTCCTCAAGATGTTTCTACACTTTAATGTGTGGAATGTAACTCCAATAAAGCTCAACTCCCCATTTATCAAACAGGGGTTTCTCATTGGATTCAATTCCACCTTTTAATATATGTCTGGATTATTCTTTTCTTGGAATCTTCCCCTTAATCGATCAACATAAAATTTCAATCTCCCCTTTTTTCAGTTCTATTGATGGTTTAATTTTTTATTCAATTATAGGGAAAATTTTTTTTGTACAAATATCATGTTCGAAATTCTAGTTTGACTATAAAAATTTAGAACTTCTATCCCAACTTCATTTGATCAAGAAAATCAATAACTGAATTTACCACTTAAATTTTAGCCTATCAAAAAAATTTAAAACAACTACCATGCATGACCTCATTGTTGGAAGTGCAGGTTTCTTTGAAAAAAATGTATCCATACCACTCATGATTTTATTACAATTCTATCATCTTTATTTTCAAACATTGATTGACTGTCAGAATATACACAATTTTTTTTATAAATATAAAACACAATGGTTTTGTGCCATACTTTCAATTTATCCCTTTATATACTCTATTTCTTGAAAAAAGGTTTTGACAACCATTAAATATCATCTCCAGTTCCAAAGGAGTTTTTAATATCTAAAGACAATTATTGTGGCCCAATATAAGGGTTTCTATTTATCAGAAAAGATATCCAGGTTTGTATGAATGGTTATCATATACATATATGTAATTTATACTGAATTTTATGAACAAAAAAATAAATTATAAAAAATTTGTAATGATGATGATGATACGCTTAATTTGTTTATTCACGTTGGTGGTCTTATAACACTCATTTTAGTACCTGAAACCCATTTAATTCACTCATATGTTGATAAATACCATTTGTAATAATGGATAATGGTGAGTATCCACATCTATATTAATTTTAGTTTATTTTAAAAGCTAAAAACTATATACAAAAAACCATATTTAAATTAAAAATATTGTACATAAAATTATTATGAAACATCCAACTACATTTAATGATTAATAAAATGATCATAAAGAATATATATGGGTGATTTTCAATAGTTAATTACTATGAAGTATTCACACCAAATAACTGATTACAATAGTCCTTGAATTCCCTTATCATATGGGAATTAAAATTCTTGATATATTTATCATTAATCTCCATCTAATGTTCTTTGATAGCACCACTAACCTATGGATCATATCTCCCACAAAGGACTCTATAAAATTAGGAATAGTTTGAAGAAATTTATTACATTGTGTGAGGATTAAATAAAACTACATCATACTAATGAATTGAGATAATCTAGATGAACTGACCATCATCTTCCAAAATTCCTTCTCTATTGTTTATAACAAGTTAAAGGAATATTATCACCTCATCTACCTCAGAATATTCATTTTATATTTTAGATGTACTATTAAACCAATTTATAAAGTATCTCATATTATTAAAACCACTTATGTAATTTCCAATAAATAATCAAGCATTAAAGTCTTTCCTTGGCCAATGTTTTTTTATTGATTTGGAATTAATCAAAGTTTAATGTAGTTATTATTATGTCATACCATTTGTTGAAATGGCTTTTTTATTAAATCTAAAATTTTTCAATATTACTAAAAGATTAAAATCATTAATTTTTGTTTTTTTATAACACTTATCCATTATTCCTCTTTTTTTACATGAGTTCTATTTTGGACTCCAACTTCTTCAATGATAGATTATACCTTTTCTTCCAAAATTCTCATAACTGGTTAAAATCCATTCTTTTGAATCTATATTTTCTTTATTCACATTAAAGATAGTTTTTTTAGAATGTTTATTTTGGTTATTGATACAATTTTCATTTATGTTCATTCTTTTTCTCCAAAAATTTAACATTTTTTCCACCATAACATGTCTTTTTCTTTGATATACTCTTTCATCATATATCATAGGAATTGAGTGTATTTTTATGGAATATTATTTTTCAATGAATTTTTATAACTATATTACATTACCGATTTACTAATTTTAGAATATATATAACATATAAAATGATATAAATTCATCAAATGGTCATTCCTTAAATAATATTTTACAGCATGTGATGTTAATCATTCATTTTTTACCACTATTAATCAAAACACAACATCATAATGTGCCTAATTCTACCAAAATCATATTTTAATTTTACACATTCCTATATGGACTCATTATACTAGAACAATAATTTAAATTACCTTGATCCCATGAAAATTTTATATCGAGACACTTTGTTCTATTGAGGATAGCTCTGGATGGATTTTCATATTCAAATTTGAGGTCTTTTCTTCTCCTCAATTTAACTAATTCGTGCTTCTTTCTCTTTAAGGGGGTATCCATATATTTGAGAAATGAAGAATATTTCATACTATTGTTTTATCTTTGATCGAGTTGTGTTCTATGAGGAATTATTATTTTCATTAATTCGTTCCCTTTGTACATCTATATTAATATTTACTAGGAGAGAACATCAATCCTATTTCTTTATTACTATGTCTTTTGTCAAAGATTATTTTTGTGAAAATGTTGGGCCTATTTTTAAATCTTTATAATTTTTATCCAACACAAAAGATTCAATCATTGTATAATAATATTCATTCATTGATTAACATTGATACATATTTACTTGTAAGGCCATGATCTAATCACTTCCATATCATGAACACCTACTCGACTAAAACATTAATGTTGTTGTAACTTCATTAGATTTATATATAATTTTTTCCCAATAATGGTGTTTGAAAAACAACATTATATCTCCGAACTAGTTTAATAATAGGATATATAAATATAATTTTTACCATATTTATATGTTACTTTCTTCTAGTATTCTTATACCTCATTCCCTTAGATAGAAAGAAACTATCATCTCACCATTTTTCTATTGAAAATGAATATTCTAACAATATTCAAATTAATTTAGATAATCTTCAATAAGTAATCATGTAGTACACTTTATCCTCAATATCATAAAATAATTCTTATTTTATAGTTGAAAAAATATAAACATTTCTTTTATCTATCTTAAAAAACAATCCATGTTGGATATGTAAACAATTACATCTAGAAAAACCTCTCATAAAAATCAAATTGAATAATATTTAAAGGTGATGAACTCCTTTTTTAACATTATGATATTTTTTCATAAAAAAAATGTATAGTTCCTTATAGATGATATTTCTATTCAATTACATATGATAAAATTAGAGGAAGACGAAATCTAATAATAGAAAACAACCCTAAGATAGTAATTCTTGGTCTGTACCTTGAGGCGGTGAATCAGGGAATGTAATTCATAACAAGAATAATTTGAATTTAATTTTTATATGTCACTTACCTTAAAGTATCATGACCTCTGAACAATGTTTGTCACTTGATTTTAACTATTCTTAGGGCATTGATCTTATTAAAATAACTTTATTATCCATTTAACAAGATATTTATTACATTTTTTGAACATAATTTGGTGTGTATATATGAATTAAATATGATATATATAATTTTACATGTTTCACCCTCACTGGGTGACTCCAAGGAGCACGCTATCAAAAAATCATTGATTCTCAGAAACTATAATATTGAATTTCTCTTTTGTAGTGTTTATGATAAGTCATTTATCATCTTGGGTCAGCCCATATAGAATTGTTTTGGGTTGAGAAACTATTCCCCAAATATCACTACCTTCTTCATCCACACGATACCTCTTCTATGGTGTAGTATTGGTACACATAATTTATATAAATGTGTTCCCCTTCAATATAATAACATGATTTTATTGCATCCTAAAATTAATGTAGATACTCTAATGATCCCCATACTTCTTTATCAAAAATATAATGTTAACTCCTTCTTTGTAGCTCATCCTATATAAAATTTATATATTACTCATAAATGTTGTTTATTGCATATAACTCCTCAAATTGTTTATGTATTTCAACATGTAATTTTTAATCAACAAGAATGATTACTCACATTAAAAATGAACACCGATTGAAATAATCTTCATATTCCTTCTGTAATACTGATGAAAACTCAAAGAGTCTTCTTTAGATATTCTCAATGGTGAATTAATAAATATTATAAGAGATTAATTTTTCTTCATTTTTTACTCCTTCTATAATAACAAATCACATCTTTTATATTTTTAAATGTGAATACAGGTTCCACTCTGGGAAGCTAAAATTACTCTAAAATTTATGGAATCTAATTAAAATTTATAATCCCATGAGGGGTATTCAAAACATCCCATAAAACTATCAATGGAATTAGTTAATTTCACTTAAAATAAAACTTATTCAAGGGCTACATAGATTATATTTTGATTAATATATTTAATTATATATATTTAACATGATAAATAAATTTATTCCAAAACTAGTTTTAGTTACAATCATGTCTTAAAATCATTTCCCATGACTATTGGAACCTTGGAGAACCATTTAATGGTTATTTGTGTTAGTATTTAACAATTTTTAATATCTCTATCAAAATTTACCTCCATGTCTCCCCTTCACTTTTTATATAGTGATTTTTTTGGACAACATACATATCCATCATATTATAAAACTCCCATAAATATCACAAAATAAAAAATTAATACATGAATAAAGAATTATCATTGTAACTACTCTATCTTAAATATATGCTTCATGGTCAAATATATTTCATTTTTTGGGTGAATATATTATAATTTACTCCAATGAACATTAGATTTATCTTCTTTTCATCATTTACAACATTAACTATAGTTTATCATTGGAAGTCCTATGATATTTGTTGAATTAATGAAAAATTCAAGAATTAACTGATATAATTTAAGTTGGATTAAATCTCCATAATAATATAAATATAAGTTTAGGAACCTATTTTTTCATGTATTGATCCTTTAAATTTTCATCCAAATCATTACATCGGACCAAATATGGATTCCTAATGAGTTAGTTATGGTTTCGAGCGTGTCTGGGGATTTGTCGGAGCCCTGAATCCATCATTTTAGAGGAAGAAGACTATGCGGACGGTTTAGAGTAAACTGTGTGGGATTTAAGCATTTTTTGGAAAACTGTGGGGAAGGTTTTTTTTCTGATAGTGGAACCCTGTATGATTGGTATACGGCTGTGTATCCACTCAAGATGAACACCCATTTTTCCTAGGTAATTGTGCATGGATGTCACATGATTTGATCAAACCATACAGATGATGTCTTTTCAGGATAAATCATCCCGCACAGTTTGTGCTGGGTCCAACAAACAATGCGGATAGACCATGAATTGGATAAAATAATATATATAATGTATAAAATTCACTTTATGATATATTAATCCTCCTCCATCCTCTTAATCCTTGAACCAGTGGGTTTTCCACCATTTTCACCCACTAAAATCTTTTTGATGGCCAGTGTTAGGGATCAAGATATCTTTTTTATCCGACATCCGATCATGCTTCATTTCATCAAGTTGGATGCATAACGGTAAGTAATCATGTTCTATTTGGCCATTCATCACCTCTTCTTCTCTCGACCTAGTTATCTCCAGGTGATCATTTGTCCCCTTTTCTTATATCTACTCTAATTAGAAGAAAATAACTGGCCGATACTGGAGGGAAAGGATAGAGAAACCCTAAGTTATGGGTTTATAACTCATCCCTTAATATCGTTGTTTTTTTAATATTCGTGTGGGGCCCACCATTTTTTTGGAAACTATTTCATAAATTTACATTCCATGATTATAATAATTATAATCGTATTGTTATGCTCTTCCAAATATGTGATTAGTTGTTAGTGGTTTGACCAAAAACTAAATCTGCCTCATGTCAAAGGTTATTTCATAATTGATTTTTTAGTGTTTTGGAATACTAGAGTTTCCGTTCGGGTGTACCTTTACTTGAAATTTCTAAAGGTGACTCTATATATCATAAATGGATTGTTTTCGTTGAGAATTTCATAATGGAATGTACTATTTATGCTCACCCTTTGACCCGCCTAAGGTAAGTGCTTCGAAATAGTTATTAATAGAGAAATGAAAAATGTGAAATTATAATTATACAATGCATATAACTTTCCCTTAAAAAATGATATTGAATATAGGTTACATTCCCATGTCACCCCTTTCCATTTTTATTGAAGTTAGTGAAGTGAACCTCAATAATTGGACATTCCTTAATATCAAACTAAGGCATCGTTAAATGGTTGCAACAATATATGGCATGCCCACACTAATGGAAGTCACGAATTAGACCAATAAATAAATTTTTTCAACTATACTTAACTTATACACAATAATGGAAGGAAGTACTTGAACCAAATTAATTACTACATGAATACATTATCAAATAATAATGGAGTGACTTGATCTCACCTTGGATTTTGAGCGGAGAATACCTTGGGTTTCGGAAACCCCATTCCGATTCAAGGATATTGTTTCTTAGGTTGAAACCCACCTAGACACGAATTCTAGTCTATTACATGGATGCATATATACTACCATGGGGTCCCTTAATTTATTATAGGATACCATAGATACACTCCTTGGATCTGGCATTGACTAGTAGGTGCCATGGTGAAATCCCATAGGGTCCTGTCTTTTCATAGCCATGTTTTTCCTTGGTAGATCACCTTAGACTCAGTGTACTCATTATTGGGGAATGAATAGGATTAATATCATTTTATTAAACTCTTACCAATTATCTATACTCAAATAATATTGATTTAGAATTCCATGAGTTTATGTTACCTTGTTATGTACCCTGTAACTCCCTCACTAGATATCATTGTCTGCTTTCCTTATTACACCATGGAACCTTCACTACTTATACTATCACAAGGCAATGTCATTTTTGGGTATGCCTCTTGTGACCAATTATAATTAAATGATAATTGATTAATTAATGAACTGGTTAAGGGTCGAGACACCTGCCAAGAGATGAATCGGGTGCCAAGTTATTTAGTTATATTTTACCACTTTCATGACTTTATATTATCATTAAGACTACTATATTACATTACCCATGTCAGATGATTTAAACACCATTGGTGGTGGCCCACTATAATTATCTCACACCCTTTCTAGGTGTTGTTTTGTACCTGGAGTAGATTACTAGGGTACATGAATTGACAAAGGGAATCATGATGTCATCAATACCTGATTGTGTACTGACAGGATTAAGGTTGATAGAAGATGAACAAGAAGGATCTTGGAATTCTTAGAGTACAATATGTTATCTTTTAACTTGTGGAACATGTAATTCATATTTTCTAGTATTCATACTTACATGTTTTTTAGTGACATGAATTACATAATCATTTATCCAGTTAATACAATTATTATTATTCTTACTTATCTATTTCATCAGTTTTATTCTGTTATTTATTTATTTTTATTTAGTTGTTTACTATTATAGTATACACTTTCCATTATTATACAATATTCTAAGGAGGGCATAATATTCTAACAAACACACCTTCGTCCCTCGCTACTAGTCGGCAACCTCTGGAATTTAGGAAGATGTGCTTAAGGCCTTGTGACCCCCGGGCTTGCGGAACCCTTTAAGTGGCATCCGGGTATGGGTTGACACAAAGTGGTATCAATGGTGGTATATTATCATGAATTTCTCTTTCGAGATTAAATATTAAACAATTGTAATGCATGGTACTTGGGGAAAATCCATTCTTGGGCATCAGAAACCATGTTTGGCATAAATGACAAGTTACCAATAATGTAATTGTTGTTCTATTTTTTCTATTAAAGTTGATATTATTTCACCATTGGGTGATGCACATGTTGTGTGGTGTTGTTGATTGTAACTATTTTGAGATGTTTTTCCTCTTTAGCCCTATTATATTAGGGTAGAAAGAATTATACATTAATCCTTATATGCACCTAGAATTAAAATTTCATGGATATTCTCATTCCATATAGGTGCATTTCACTGCTTTTCACTTCATGATATGCATGTAATTAATGTGTGATGTTGTGATAGTTTATTGTACAAGTATTACTTTGGATTCAATTCATTTTTTTTCTATATCAACTCATGAGGTGTATGGGACCTCATGGGTAGGGATGTGTAATTTACCGAGTCAAGCCACTATGATATTAGAAATGGGTTTCATTTTTTGTGATAGGCGTATGTGAACTATTTTATCAGAAATGACTATCCATTAAAAATAGAATCATAAATAATAAAATAAATTGGTTTCACATCCTTATCCCACATTTTCATGTTTATAAAAGGTAAAGGTGTGAACCTAGAAACTAACTACAAACTGACATGAAACTTATACTTGATAACTTACAGATTCTTGAATGTCTAAGTGGGTATTTTGGGTAGATTACCATTGGTAGTGAGTTTTCCTATTTTTAGTTTCTATTAGTAATGTTGTATTATGATCCTATACTTTTTCTAAAGCTTCGGATTGGAATTTCTAGACCAATGTCACCACGATAACCTCATGTCATTCTATTGGAGGGTGGCAATGACCACTTTCCATACATTGTGGGCCTTAAGCCTCCAATATAACTTTCGGGAGTTCAAGATGAGCCATCACCTATTGTACAAAATCTGGTAACTGATTTCCATATTCGTGATAGTTTCCTACATATAATGTAGTCCATCCAAGGTGCTCCATGGTGTACACCAACGATGGCTGATCTGACCATCAAGTTGCAGCAGAAACATCCTATAACGTTTTCAGGGGATGGAGCTTCTCAGGATGTTGAGTCCTTGATGAAGTAAAATCTGTCTATCATTGAGCATTTGGAAATGCCTCCGGAGAGGGGAGTTAATCATGATACATACATTCATTGGGATTCATCCAAGTGTTTGCATGATGTTGTTTCCCAGGCTAGACTACATCAGGGATTGTTGTTGGTTGAATTCCAGTCTACCTATATGATTAGCTATTTTCTTCTTCACTAAGAGAGGATATAGGCAGATAGTTCTTGGATCATGAGTAGGGATCTATGTCAGTTATGGAATATTTAGCACATTTCACTGATTGATAGGGATTTCCACCACTTCTAGTCGGTGATGATCTTTGGAATGCATGACATTTTGGTAATGGTCTCCACTACTCCATACAAACATTGGTGAATGTATTTTTCCTTCATACAATCTCTGTAATAGTTTATCAGGCCCTTATCATTGAGTGCAACTTAAGGGACATAGCGAGTACTAGGTTCAAAGGATCAATGTCGCGTTAGGACAATAGTTTTTTCTGGGGAAGGAAATGTTCCTTTGAGGTTTATCGTCAAGGAAACAGTTTCCATAGTACCTAGTTTGATAGATCTTTAGTGTGTCATCAGTGTGGAAAAAAGGGAATTAGAAGCCGTAGTGTGATATAGACCCTATAAAGTGTCAAGATTGTAGTATTATGGGTCCTCGCCATCTATTTTTCATGACCTTTCCACCAGCTTCAAGAGGAAAATGATCATCTCCAGCTCCACCTTCAGAAGTGTATTATTTTTCATCGCATTAGGCGGGGTGTTGGAGAAGCACCACCAGGTCTGGCCAAGGAGGAGGTTGTGGCCATGGTAGTCCGAACTCTGATCACCACCAGCACCAGTAGAGAAGCCAGGATTGTGATAGTACATCTGTTGCACAGTGTTATGGATCATGTCAGTTGCATGCCTTATAACCATGGATCAAGATGCATGACCATCTACTGAATGTGGTACTATTATAGTAGCTTTTACTTTTATCAATTTGTTGTTTGATAAATGTTTTTAAAAATATTTTATTTCTATATCTATCATGGAATGTATCAGACTAGAGATACAATATCACTTTGGTGTAATGACCCTTGATACACCACTTACTATAAAGATGCAGGGAATAGGATAGTGCATGGATTATACCCATGAGGTCGGAAATAACCCTATCTTGTGGAATCACTTATTTCTCAAGATAAATGGACTTGTTGTCATTCGCAAGATGCAATAGTTGGTCCCCTATCACACCTTTGTATACTTTTATCACCTCAGGGTCTGTTTTTCATCACTAGAAGTTTGCAGTTTTATTTTTATGGGTAATTAGGATGTATAGGCTGGGAGAGATGGACCGAAGTATCCTAGGATAGGTGGAGTGACCAAACAGATCGAAAATATTTTCTTGTAGGATCATAAATAGCTTCAAACTAATTTCCATCCCGTAGTTGATCATTTTAGGGAAGTCATTTCTAATGAGTTTTCTATCTTATATCTGAATAGAGAGGTCAATTTTACAATATATCTTGTTCCAGGAGTATCTCCATTGTCCATACCTCCATATAGGATGACACCTACTGAGCATTAGAAGCTCAATCGACAGATAGTGCACATAGATGCCAATGGATTTATAAGACCCAATACATAATCTTGGTGTTCACATGTGCTTTTTACTGAGAAGGTGTATGGAAATCTCCTTTAATTTAAGGTTTATATCATTTTAACCTTCCTTATGGTCAATAAATAGTATCCACTACCTCAAATTTATGATATATTGGAACAGCCCTAAAGAGCAATATTTTCCCCCAAGATTGACCTAGGATCAGGTTATCATCAAGTGAAAGATATTCCATCATAAATACCACATATAGATCGTCATAGTAGTTATGATCTATATGAGTATCTTGTTATTCCATTTGGTCATAAAACACTCGTACAATTTTCATGGATTTGATGAATACGGTTTTTCATCCCTACATGGAATGTTTTGTCATGGTCTTTGTGGACAACATCATTGTGTATTTACACACTCGTAATGACCAGGAGAAACATATTTAGATTGATTTATATACCCTGAGGGAGAATCAGATTTATTCCATGATTTTTAAATGTGTCTTCTGGATCTAGATGGTCCACTTCTTAGGTAATATTATTATAGAATCAATATTATTATTCTAACCTAAAATGGTTAGTGATTCAGCCTCTTGGGATTAGCCTTAGAACATGTTTGATATCAGAAATTTTTTAGGGATCACTAGATATCACATGAATTTCGTACATGAATATTCATGTCTTGATAAACCTCTTAATAGACTTACAATGAAGGTTATTAAGTTATTTTGGTTAGAAACATGTGAGAAAGCCATCAGAAGATGAAAGGGAGGCTTGTCACATCACCTATTCTGATTTTTCCAAAACCTAGTAAATGTTATATCATGATAGATGATGCATCAGGAGTCGGTCTAAGAGTTTTGTTTATGTAGAAAGATAAAGTAATTTCCTGTGAATCTCAGCTGTTGATTCCTCAGGAGATAAATTACCCAACACATGACCTCGATCTAGTAGTTGTTGTCCATGTCTTACATTCATAGAGACATTACCTCTTGGGTGAGCGGATTGTGGTGTTTACAGATCATAATAGAATCAAGTATATCTTTTCTCAGTGTTTCTTTAACCTTAAACAATGAAGATGGATCAAATATCTACAATACATTGATTTTGAACATACCTATACACATAGACAAGGAAATGTGGTTGTAGATTCACTGAGTCAGAAAACTAAAATGCAAGATGTACAGGAATCCAATGGTGAATGAAAGTTAATAGCCCTCTTTTCCATAATTCATCTGGAGATTCAACATACTTACAAGCAGTATTACCTCTCATCCTTAACAGTTACCTCTTCCCTCTATGAGAAAGTTAATAGTATCTAGTATACAGATCCCGCAGGTTTGGTTCTCTGTAATATTATATTAAGAGATAACCCACCTTCAGATTGGTCTATGGAGCAAGATGGTGTACAACATCAATGTGGTCGCATATGGGTTCCTACAGATGTGAGACATGTGTTGATGAAAGAGTCCCACACTTCCTAGTGGGCAGTTCATCTAGGAATCTCGAATATCTATCAAGATATTCGATGTCAGTATTGGTGGCCTTGGATGCAACATCAGATTGCAGGCTTCATCCCTATGTGTTCCACTTGGAAGCAGGGGAATGCGAAGAACCAGAGACCTATAATATAGTTACAAAATCTTCCAGTTTTTGAATTGAAATTCAAGGATGGTGTTATGGAATTTATAGTCGGCTTACCTAGTTCTCTAAGGGGTAGCTATACTATATGGGTAGTCGTTTATTGACTAAAGAAACCATCCCACTTCATTTTTTGGTAGACTTTCTCATTTGATGAGTTGGGAAGACTGTTTGTCTGTGAGATCATACAAATACATCGGGTTCAACGTACTGTCATTTCAGATAGGGATGCTCGTTTCACTTCACATTTCTAAAATTGTTTTCATAAATCTATGTGTACATAGGTTCTTCAGATCATAACTTTTCACCCTCAGTTTGACGGGAAATAATAATGGACAATAGATGTTTTTGAGGATATGCTCCGAGCATGCATCCTTGATTTGAACTGTTATTGGGAGAAACATATCTCCCTCATCAATTACACCTATAATAAAAAAATTTCAAGTGATCCTTCAGATGGATTTATTTGAGCCCTCATATGGTAGGCTATGTAGTTCACCTTTGTGCTGGGTAGAGGCAGGTGAGGTAGCCCTACTAGGCCCTCGTCTTGTTCATGAAACATGAAAATAGGTCAAGATGATCAGGAAGCATGTGACTATTGCTCTGTCTATAGATAAATTGTATTCCAATCTCTATTGAAGAACATTTGAATTCGGGGTAGGGTATCATGTTTTTATTCAGGTATCAACTAGGCTAGGGCATGTATGGTTAATAAAGAAGGGAAAGACGTCACCTTGTAACATTGGGCTATTCAATATTATAGAGAGAGTCAGGATGGTAGCTTATCAGTTTGTACAATATCAGAGGCACCATGTCCTTAAATAAATCTTTAATATCTCATAGCTTCGCCAATATCATGTTGAATCATCTCATACCTTTGATTTAGAAGAATTTGAGTTAGAAGTTGATGTGACCATTTAGGAGTATTTAGTATCCATCATTTACTGAAGCACGATGGCTATCTGAGGCAAGAGTTTCTCTTTCATATGGGTGATATGGAAACACAAATGATTACAAGATGAGACTTGGGAGAGGGAAGCCTATGTACGTAATCAATGGACATATTTTTTCTCAGATTGTGTTTCCTTACCCTTGGCAGGAGAACAAGGGAGAGAGTTCTTTTATGGGGGAAGACTATAAGAACTTTGTTTTTCAATTAGGTATAGATCCTTTAATTTGAGGTCTAAATATTTAATTTGGACCTAATATGATTGACTAATGAGTTAGTTATGGATCTGATTGTGTTCGGGTCTTGTTTATAGCTCAGAACCAATATTTTTGGGGGAAACATACTGTGTGAATGGTTTAGAGTAAACCATGTGGGATTTCTACATAGTTTTCCAAACCGTGCAAAAGTTGTTTATTCAAATAGGGGCACATTTCATGGTTGGTGCAAGACCATGCATCCAAACTGTGAGAATTCCCCTTTTTTATCGGTAACTGTGAATGGATGGCACATGGTATGATCAAAATTTGTAGAGGAAGACTTTTCATTCTGAACCATCTAACATATAATAGACACGATTTTACATACAGTGCGGACGAACTGTTTTATAGATAAAAACCGATGTAAAATGCCTAAAACTCCATTAATGGTCAATTATTACTCATCTTTCTTCTTTATCTGAGTACCAGTGGTATTTTCGTACATTTTAACCCATTGGGATTTTTTTGAAGGCCAAATCTAGGGTTCAAGAAATCTTTTTCATCCAACATCCTATTGATCTTTCATCCATCATGTTGGATACACAACGGTAAGCACTCAGGTCATCTTTATCCATTCTTCTTCTCTTTCACTATCGAACAAGTTATGCCCATGTGACCATTTTTCAACTTTTCTTAGATCTACTATAATATGAGGA
The DNA here is from genome assembly GCA_963277665.1 of Viscum album. Taxonomy (NCBI): domain Eukaryota; kingdom Viridiplantae; phylum Streptophyta; class Magnoliopsida; order Santalales; family Viscaceae; genus Viscum; species Viscum album. Next base: position 1,637,646,788 of record OY728119.1, on the reverse strand, counting down.
AAATCAAGTGAAAATACCGAAGGGAAAGGATCATACAACCATAAGTTCAGAGGATTATAAATCATCCCTAATGTTTTTTGTTTTTGTAATGTTTTGCATGGGGACCAAGAATTTCATTGGAAACCATTTCTTATATTAACATTCCATGATTATAATCAGTATAATCTTATTTTTTTCTCTTCCAAATATGTTATTAGATGTTAGTGGTGTCACCAAAAACTCAATCCACCTAATGTCAACAGTTGTGACATAATTGGGATTTTAGTCTTTTGGAATATTTGAGTCACCATTGTGTGACATTACATGATGTTTCTAAATATGTGTCTACTTATCAAAAATGTTTTGTTTTCCCTGAGAATATCATAATTACATGTACCATGTTTTCTCACCACTTGACCTGCCAAAGATAAGATCTTCCAAATAGTTATTAAAAGTGAAATGGAAAATGTGAAATCGAAGGTATACTATATATATAACAATTCCATAATAAATGAGATTGAAAAAAGATTACTTTCTTGTAAGAACCCTTTCCATGATCATGGAATGTAAGAGACTGAACCTCAATAATTGAATACACCTTAATGGCTGAGACTTGATTAAATAGTTTCAATGCTACGTGGCCTATCTACACTAATAAGAAACAAGGCATGGACCAATAAATAAATGATTTTACTCCACATGACCTATCCACAATAATGGAATGCAAGATATTAATCAAATGAATTACTACATGTTTACAATATCCCATAGGATTGGAATGAATTGAGCTTGCCTTGGATTCTGAGAAGAGAATACCTTGGGATTCGGGAACACCATTCTGATTCAGGGATACAATTTCATTAGGTGGATTCCAACCTAGACTATGATTATTTTCTATTACATAAATGCCTGATATAATAGTGTTGGGTCCCTTTCCTTATTACAGGATACCTTGGATACACTCAGAGGATACAAAATTGACAAGTAGGTTCCATGGTGAAAGTCCATAGGGCCCTGTCTTTGCGTAAAAGCATTTTAACGTGGTCGATCACCTTGGACATGGTAGGTTCTTTATTGTGGAATAACATGGATTATGCTCCTTGGATTACACTCTTACCCCTTATCTAGACTAAGATACTACTGAGTTAGCTTTCTGTGAGTATACATTACTTTGGTTTTTACCCTAGAACTCCGTCACTAGATATTATTGTCTGGTTTTTTTGTTACGTATTGGGACCTTCACTACTTATATTATCAATAGTTTATGTCATTGATGGACATGTCTCATGTGAACTATTAGAATTAATTGAAAATTGATTATTTAATGAACTCGTTACATGTTCAGACATTATCCAAGGGATGAACCTGTTACATGGTTATTTATTTCCATTGTATCACCTGATTTACTTTATATATTCATTCCTACACACTACTATATTCTAGTACATGGTCTGGATGTTATAGAAACCATTGGTGGTGGCCCAAAAAGATCTATCTCACACCCTCTCCGGGTGCCATTTGGGACCTGAAATAGATTACATAGTTGTCGGTATTGACAAAGAGATGCATGAAGCTTCCAATACTTGATTGTGTGCTGATAAGATGGATCTTGATAGTCGATGAACGATTTAGATATCCATATGCTTGGGGTAGAATTTTTTTTCTTCCACCTTGTGAAAAATGTTATGCATACTATCATGTATCCATGATATCTAGTATTCATGTGAAATGACATTAAATAATCACATCTCCAGTTGATACAATTATTGTTATTATTTATTATCTGTTGCATCAGTTTTCTTCCACTATATATTTAATTTTTTCAATTGTTTACTATTTAGTTATATTCCTTCCATTATGATAGACTCTGCTAATAAGGGAATAGTGTTACCACAGACGCACCCTAGGCCCTCACTTCTAGTCAGCAGCCTATGGAATTTAGAATGATCCAATTGAGGCTAAGTGTCCCACCGGGCTCGGGGAACCCATTAGGTGGCATCTGAGTCTTGGTCGTCACAATAAATCCAATTAATTTATTTAAAAGTTCCATTATGTGTTTAAACATTTTCCAATGAGAAATTATATATGTAGAAAAATTCTGTTACATAATAAAATGCATATGTGACTTACAATCTCAAATACATTTCTAGATTTAGATACATGAACTCCCTCACATTGATGTTGTTTCATAAATTTTCCAAAATCTACTACATTGCTTGATATGAACACGTGAACATCCACACATTGAATAATTTACATATATAAGTCTTTTATATACAAATTCAGATTCATGAATCCTTGCATATATGAATTTCCATACACTAGACTAACACATATATAAACTATTCTCATAGCTTAACTTTCACATGTCATCAGATTTAATTACGTAAAACATCTACGTAACTGTATTTGGGTACATGGGAAAATCCATATGTAGGTAGTTTGGAATATTAATAAAATTAATCCCATATTCAATATTTGAACTAGATCACATTCATATATGTTTCACATTTCTTCTCAATTTTTTGGATTATCCGATAAATTCTTTAAGGGATATCACATAGCTTTCTTCAAAAATGTTATAAATTTATCTTCATGTCATGTTCCTTGCATCATAATTTTTTCATTTCCAACACATCCAATGGTTTTTTACATGGAAACATCATGTGTTAAGACTTCTGATTATTGTAAAAAAACATGTTTACTACTACTTTAGTACTTCATCCATCTCTTATCCTTTACAATAAGGTTCCAATACAACCCTTTAGCAACCAATAGTCTTTATTAACACATCAAATATATATATATATATATATATGAGGCTCTATTATATAAAAACATCATTCTCTTCCATAAATAGCATATAAAAAAATTACAACTCACTTAGGGGAAAACAATATTCTTCCAATATTTCCAAAAAATAATCACTAGATGAGTCCCAATAGCTTTTAATAAAATCAAACAGTCGCAAAATGGGTGTCCAAAAAAATCCAATGATGTTGAGAGTGTAGTGTTACCTATATCATCCACTCGCATGGTCTAACATAGGGGTTTTATGTTATTCCCCCATCTCAACCACATATCCACATCTCAAATACACATTACCTTCCATCAGGTTTTGTTATAATGAACATAATCGACACCAATCTCATTACCTCCCATAAAATGAATGACCCCCTATATTTTTTCTATATCATCATATCATCTTATCCATCACATATTCATCTTCCCAACCCAACATCATTCGTCCAACAAAAGCATGAAAGGATACAACCAGATGATCATCCCCATCAACGTATGTCCCCCATAATCATGTGTATTTAGCCTCCTAATCATAAATATTATCATAAAACATACATGAGCCATTGAAACCCATAAATGTGAACTAATAGATTGCCATCATACCATGTGAAGATCTTAAAAATCATTCCCCTTTTTTCATTCTATATTATAGCCCCCAAACAAATTTCACATATTTAATAACAACATAATGTCAACAAATAGTGAAACACTCTTCACAACAAAATGACATCATTAATTTCAATATAAAACCTCATGTAATTTAAAACACATAGTAAGAAACATCTTATTTCCACAGATCTCCTCTTCCCATTTATTTTTATTCTAGGATTAATAAATTTATTATTCTGTTAATTCATCTCATAGTTTTATTTTATCAATCCATATCCCATTACAAGACAATGATACACCATCCATTGTAATTATTTCGTCCATGTTTATGAATTTCAATCACCAATAGTTTATTATCATCCAAATCCACTTTACTGTATTCACCATACAGATCATATTCCATTCACAACTCCCATGTTTTTTTCACCTCAAATTTTTCTTCTTTCATTTCCCTTTGGGTTCACTAAATATATGTTTTCGTATTAGTAAAAGTTGAATTTATCATTTAGTACGCCTCTTCAACCCACTAATCTTATAATTTATCCAGATATATATTACCTCATTAAACCAATAAAATAGTTTTTAATTATTCAAAATGAAAAAATATAATAAATAAAAATTTAAAACCCAATGTCCCATTATCAATTTATCATAAAAAAATCATCCTAAATCCCAAAAATTACCACATAAAGCATAATAGTCATAAATAAGGTAGGTTAACCAAATCCAAATTGAAAAACCCATTTTTTATTACTATAAATAAAAAATAATCATGTTATGAAGATAAAAATAATTTACAATGTTTTAATAATATGAAATACAAAACAAAAAGTATAAATAAATAACAAGAAAACAAATTAAAAATAGCAAGGAAACTATAAATCACCTAAACCTCCATTTCCAATATAATTTAAACTTATATAGTTTTTTATCTTTTATTATTTCCTACCTAATTTAATATGTTGTTACCATATATTATCCCCTATCCTAATAACCATGATTATACATATCAAGAAATATAGTAGAATAAAATGATAAAATTATTGGAAGGGGATCAAAGAAATATATTGAAGAATATTATTCCACAAGAATTTTATGTTATTATATTTCCCCTAACATAACTAGAACATCCCAATCCACTATAAAATCAAATTGAAAAAAATATAATGACCACATGATCTAAATGAAACGAGAGTACTCTCAAATAAGCTTAAACTATAATGACAAAATATAATATAAAATACATATATAATAAAAATATATATAGATAATATATAAAATAAAGAAAGGAACTAACCTAAAATCATATGAAATAAACCTTATGATATCTAGGTCTATGGATAAACCAAGGGATCTTAAAATAATCCAAAGGTGTTCCTTATGTAACCTATGATCAGAGATAAATCATATAAGTAAGATGTATTTCTATTTTTTTTACATGCATTTTAAAAAATTCATCATCATGATTCAATGATATTATGTAAAGCGAATATCAAAAGCCACTTAGCATATATCCCACTTAATATTTTTCAAACATTTAAAAAAATTAAAATTTATGAATGACCATGACATAAGATTCATCATCATGCTCCAATCCTAAAACTTGAGCTTGGCCCAGACACAACACAAACACCATAGAATAAGTTCCCTTTAAATGGTCAAACCCCTAATATCAACCACAATAATCTCTACACCACTACATCTAAAAAACACTACATGAAATTCCATTGATACAATAATTAAATATCTAGGACATAACCCCTATAAAACATGAATACCATGACACAACACCCCTAACAATGGAAGACCCACCATTCCTGGACTCTTGGACCCCATGACCCAACACACCCCGATTCCACAACCAAAACTCATATAATTATAAAAAACACCACAAATACTACATAATATATATCAATTGATATATATTATAGTGATACTAATAAATGGAAAATTAATCAATACAATCATCTAGAACACTATTGACGCTGTTTTTCGTCACATTTTCTAAAAGAATGTAATGGAAAATAACTTAGCACAAATTGATTCATCCTTTGAAGAAAACATCAAAAATCGACAAAGGCGTGAACAAGGCTTCAAAAGCACATGTGCCGCACAAGTTCCCTCATGGTCGTGCAGTTATACTTACGCGCCGCCTAGTGGTCACGTAAGTGACTTGCGCAACCTACGTGATAACCACCCAGGTCTTCTCTAGCCTATAAATAGACCCTATGAGCCCCCCATTTGAAGGAGGAATTTTTCCAGATACTCATATTTCAGCTCCCGACGCCCTAGACTCTTCTCAAAGATTCCGAAACACATCTAAGGTTATTTCTTACCTAGAACGGAAGATCTAATGAGGGGGAGGAAGGCCTAACTGTTGAAACTAATCAACACATGCGCGCCTGAGTGGCCATCTTTTATGGGAAATGGCCACACTTGCACATCACCTTACTCCTTCAATAGAACATGTGCACCCCTATTCTGTAAGAACCTCAAGAGGAATCTAAAGGCTTTAACAAAGTGTCGCTCAAGTATTACCCTGCTGGTTAACCATTGCGCAGGTATACCTGCGCAACCAGGACTTGCGTGCCCACGCTGTACCGGTGCGCCTGCATGGACTTGCGTGCCCATGCCTTTTTGGGTGACCTTCTTGCCCATTTCATCCCTCTAATGCCATTCCACCACTCTTATTCAATATTAAGTCTTCAAGACACTCTTAAAAGCCATTTATGGCATGATTTCTTGATTTTACTTCCTTATCTGAAAGGAATTCTATGGAATATCTCTCAAAACCTAGTAATTTATAAATATTTATTTCACTAAATATTGAGATTTCATTCATTCAACCTCATCCTTTAAGATGAGAGAACTCATTAACCTGGGACTCATTTTCAGGAAAAAGCCCTAGTCATAATTTTTAAATCTGGGCCTCCTTTTTATGAATAAGCCCTAGTCATAATTCTCAAATCTGGGTATCCTCCTTAGGAATAAGCCCCAATTCCTCATTAACCCGAGCCTCTTTTTCAGGAATAAGCCCCAGTCATAATTCTCATATCTGGGTATCCTCCTTAGGAATAAGCCCCAAGTCCTCATTAACCTGGGCCTCCTTTTTAGGAATAATCCCCAGTCATAATTCTCAAATCTGGGCATCCTCCTTATGAATAATCCCTAAGTACTCATTAACCTGGGCCTCCTTTTCAGGAATAATCCCTAGTCATAATTCTCAAATATTGGCATCCTCCTTAGGAATAATCCCCATGTCCTCATTAACATGGGCCTGCTTTTTAGGAATAATCCCCAGTCCCCTAATTTGGGCATCCTCTTCAGGAGTAAATCCCAGCCATAATTCTCTTAACCTGGGCCTCCTTTTCAGGAGTAAGCCCCAGTCTCAAATATGGGCATCCTCTTCAGGAGTAATCCCCAGTCATAACTCCATTAACCTGGGCCTTCATTTCAAGAGTAAGCCCAGGTCTCAAATATGGGCATCCTCGTCAAGTGTAATCCCCAAGTCATTTAATTTTTCAAGTCTCTTAACCTTGGCCTCCTTTTCAGGAGTAAGCCCCAGTCATAATTCCTCTTAACCAGTCATAATTTACCTTTGATCTGGAATTCCATCTTAGGAGTAAAAAACCCAACCATAAGTCCTCTCCTAATTTGGGCCTCCTTTTCAGGAGTAAGCCCCAAGTTAGAGTTTTCAAATCTCCGTGAGGCACATATACATTTATGGACCCTGTTCTTGGATTTCATACTTGAAGTAAATCCAAATCCTCATTTATCTGGGTAGTCATACAGACATATGTCCCACATTATTTCTTATGATTGAATCTTTCATGGAATAATTGTCTAATTTTTACCAATACTTCTTGTTTCTCACACCGAGCTTGAATCACGTGAGATTAGAGTGTAAAAGTAATTATGACATCCTTCTCTGATCCATCAATATTAAAAATCACATTCCCTTACTATAACTATGTGGGTTCTGATTCCTTTTCTAAACAAATGAAACATCGGTAGCCCATCTGCGGGTTCAATCCCAACACTGAAATAATCCATTTCCTTCTGAATGACAATAATCATCAAGTGCCCCACCGATTGGATTTAAAACCAGCATGGTCATCATAATGACCAAGAGACTTCCATATAAATGTGTCGAAGCATACCATTGATAAAGAATCTCTAAATAAATACATATGATTCTCTATCAGTGAATAAACTCGAATACATATATAATATTCTCTAAATTTCCTATATATCGATCATTGATTGTCAGATCTAAAGGAAATCACATTTTATATATGGTAATGTAATATGGATTCACGAACAAAACATAAATCTATAATGAGAGTCCCAGAGTAGACAATAATTCCTCTAAAAAGGTGTGATGAGTCTGACCTCCCATCCTCACGACCAATGAAAATTCTTAACCCTTATCATTCCTCAACTAATGAGCACCTACCTTTGAAAAGTAGGTCCAAATGGATGTGGAATCATTGGATGTTTCTGGTTCTACGAACAAACCCTTTAAAAACCGATTGGAATGTTTGAACCTCCCATCAAGGAGGTCATCCTCGAATTCTGAGGGAAAAAAATGGTGAACTCAACGTGAATCCTTAACAAAGTTAAAATGAAGTTTTACCTACTTGTTAGGCCCCTATTTAAATCTCAATGAGAGGGCCAAAAAAATCATTGACATATGTCCTTATCCAAAAGATGTAGTGGCTGAATTTATCTGGATTACGTCTGTTATATCAAATAGGCACTCTTATCTAAGATATTCTGCATTTCCAGAATGGCTGCTCTCATGTTCACACCTGTAAATACTGCTGCTGCAAATGCCACTACTGCTACTCCTGTTGGATCGTCGTCCACTCTGAGGATGACATCACCTACTCAGCATCTTCAACGCTGGGTATCAAATGCTCTGGTTAAGGAGTACTATCAACATGGTACCATCCCAACTCTGAAAGCTTCCTGACAAGCCCTCCAAGTGAACAACTCACACCGGTCGTCCGGACAACGAAGACCAGTGATCAAGAAGCAGGCAGTGCTGTCTACCGTCTCCAACCATTTCAGGTCGTTATCCCCGAAACGATATCACCATTCACTTCCATATTTTGAGGAGGTGAATGAGTAGGTCCCTCAAGGCCTTAATTCAAGTAGGCATGAGTCCTTCCCGAGGGCTCCCACCAACAATCGCTGCCAGACTCGTGTGGCAGTGCGCCCTCAACATGATGTGGGTACCGACTGCAGGCATTCGGCTCAGGTTTCTCGATCCCGAGGAGGCAAGACAAACTGCCAGAGGCGGAATCCGGTCAACAGTGAGCAGGTTCTCATCTCTTCCATCTCCAAAGAATTCCACCAACCTAACTTGGTGGAATGAAACGAGCATGCACACACACCTGCTCATTTTAATTCTGTTGTCCAGCAGACTCGTCTGATTGCATCACGCCAATCCCTCTAGGAAATTCAGGTGAAGTACTATAGGCAGGAACATACACCTATTTATACATCATCAGTTATTCAGTTGGCTCGTCTGACTAAATATGATGGAGCTCATCAACCACGTTTCGTGAAGTGCAATCAGCAGGCACACTGACCTACTAGTATTGACCAAGCCTACCAATAGTCTCGCTTGGTTGCATTCGTAGAAGTTAGTTGGAAATCACTAATGACAAACAGGAGGGAGACTCAACTCTCTGCCCCCACACTTGAGTACTATCAGGATTCACTAATAGTAAAAGGAGGACATGAGCAGTCACATACACCTACTCCAAGCACGGAAAGGACATATATCCCCGTTCCAGCAGCTGAAGTCACCAATCATATTTTATCAATGGTGAAAGAGAAAGAAGCAAATCCCTAGTCATATTCTGAACGCTTGCCAGGATATTATAACAAGATCAGCGGCATCTCAGGGATGGACATATAAATCAATCCTGACCAGTGGAGTGACACATCAAAAAGTCACTCCGGAACAGACACACACATCTGTTCTAGTCCAAGAGGGTTGTGGGGAATACTCCCCCATATCATACGGACAACCAAGTCACTCACATGCTCCTGATTTGAGCGGAGATCGTCAGCCTAACCTAGCCATCTTTCCTGATCAGGCACATACACCTGCTCAGAGCAGCCACTTTCGTCAAAAAGTGGTTTCCAAAGCGAGTAAGAAGGCGTCTAAGAAAAAGAACCGCCCAACATAGTCATGAGATCAAGAGACAACATGTATCAAGGCCTTTCTCGATGCTGGAGTTAATGAAGCCCTCAGACAGTTATCTGTTGGAATTAATGATTCTACTCCCTCATTTTCCAATAGTGTGAACATTAATTCTGATGGTCTTCAACATAAACTTCCTCATGAAGGATTTCTTCATGAAAATTCGGTCGATCTTGAAGTTTCATCTTCAAATGAGATCCACATGAACCCTCTGTGTGGTCAGAAAACCATAGAGAAAGAGATCTCAACCATTCCTGTAACCCACCGTGGTGGTCCTCCCCATGATGATGAATTTCGATGCGAAAGTAATCTCTGTAGTTGTGATGCAGATTTCATGGAAAATTCTCCAATGGACAATGTAGTGCCGATAAATCCCTCTTATCTATAGGCAATTGTAAATGTGAAACCAGTAATGTCTGATTCTTTATCGCTAGCAGGTGAAATACTTTCCCAATCAGAAGATAGCCCAGGGTGTAGTTCATTCTCCGAACCTCCCCTAATTCATGAATCTTCTAGTTTTATCGATGCTTTCTCTACAAATGTTGTCTAATCCGATGAAGCAACAAGGAAAGACCAACTCTAGTCAAATCAGGTAGAATAATATTCATCAAAAGATAAATAGGAAATGATGAACATGAGAAAACAACTGGTAAAAGGTGAAGTGTATGTCATGTTTTGGCCTCTGGCTAACTCTTAGTATGACATTCCAGAAATGTTGAAGGAATATGGAATTCATGATATTCATCTCAACATATGGAAAAATCTTTGTCAGTTGAAAAAGAAAGTATTATCTTATGATGAATATGAAAATAATCTTAAGATAATAGAATGGTTACAACGTCAGAATGATTTGGTATCTCTATCATTATCTCAATATCTGAAGGCTGAAAAGCAGCAGAGAGCCCTTCAACATTCATGCCTTAGCACACTAAGAAGATTTCGTCTTTTAATTTCCAATGACCCATCTGGTATTCGTGTCATATGATGGGGTGTTCTTGTAGCACTGCATTTCATGGTGCTCTCCAGTCAGCAAAGCCCGCCGAAAATGGTCTCATGCAATGTTATTGCCCATGATCGGCCACAGTCAAGTAGATTTGTTTGTAATCAAAAGATTTACCAAGAACAGGCCTCAATGAGTTCATCTCAAAATCAAGAATACAGAGAAAAATTTGTTGAATTACTCCTACATCAAGCAAACAATAATATTGAACATGCCTCTCGTATGGAGCATGCACATCTTCAAGTGGCAGAAGTGTCGTAAATTATCCAACAGGTATTTTGAACCAGGTGATAAAAGTTGATACATAATAATGCATCCAATTAATTTTCGGACAGAGGTTCACAAGATCAGGAGAGATTTTAAGAAAGTATCAGACATAGCATGTCAAGAGCCACCCCAGCTCGCTAGACTAGGGACTCTATTAAGCCAACCCTCAGAATCAACAAATAGGATTCGAGGAGTTGAGCGGGAATAGTCGGAATAGCCCCAGTCCACGGGACTGGGGACTTTTTCAAATCATTAATCCCCTCCTCAGAGAATGTCAGTCTTTTCTCGATTGGGGAAGAAGCTTCAAGAGGAACGAAGAGCCAAATTATTAAGAGATTCTCTCCAAATTACAGTTCTTCAAGAACTTTTTGAGGGATTGAATCAACATAAGGAAATGTATCATCAAATACATAGAAGAAGAAAATATCACAGAAATGATGATATAAGGGATGCAATGTGTTATGCAACAATCAATGTCATCAATTCTGTTATTGCTGATCCACTAAATGAGGCTCACTCAGGGGACTCAGATGAAGAGTTTCATGATCAAGAAGATGCACGCACCAACCCAAATGAAGAAGGTGTGCGTACACGAAATCAAAGGGTTACTCAAAACCTAGGTAATCCTTCGAGTAACGCACTTCCCCCTCTCTGAAAAGGATCCAACAAAGGGAGGGGAAAGAATCAGGTTACATATCCTTCCTCTGGAGAAGGCCAATCGCTCTCACTAGAGAAAAGGTTTCAACAACATGAGGAATAAATAAAGGAATTAAGAAGGTTGAATGCAGAATTACTTCAATAGAGTCTTCTTCCTAAGCATGCTGGAGTCAGTCATCCAAAGGAATTTGTTGCAGCTACTGAGATGGATCAAGAATATCTTCCTCTATCAGTACACCCTCATAGTTCTAATCCTACAGGTCAAGTGCAACAACAAATGGCAGGGCTACCATCAGTTGCAGCACCAACTACCACATCTGTCCAAGCTCGAGTCATTGCACCTACCCATGTCCAAGTTCAACGAGATGTTTCTCAAAAGTTAATAACTACTATTGATTCATTAACAGATTGGTTAAAAACTATGGAAGAGAAACGTCTGCAGGTTCAACCAGAAATGAAATCTTACCCTGAATTGGTAGATTCAATCTCTCCTCAATCTAGTTTTGGAAACCATGTATTCCCTTTTTTCAATGGGTCAAGCGACCCAGAATATAATTTGACGCATTACGTGTCTTTTTGTGATCCTATGATGGGAACTCCAGAGCAGCAAGAATTAGAAAAAATCAGATGCTTCGTATGGACCTTGCAAGGACCATCCTTTTTCTATTATACAAGCTTGCAATCCCGGTCAATTATTGAATAGGAAGATATCTGCCAACAATTCCTTCTTCAGTTCAGCTCAACATTGCCAAAGACAACAGTTTTTTATCTTAAAAACTGTAAGAAAAGGGATAATGAAAGGGTCTCATATATCATTGGGATTAACATATTCCCTAAGATTAGAACTCCCATAAGAATAATTGTTTCAATTTGTGTGTAAAATATACGTGACGAATTACGCATGAAGTTAATCCCTATGAAATACATAGGAGGATTTCGAGACCTTACTTCAATCGCTCAACATATTGATGATTCCCTTATACAGGCTAAGGCTAAATCTCGTGTAATTCCATCAGCTCCAGGAAGGAGAATGGGTAAAGTAGAAACTGCTACAGTTATGCTTAAATAAGCACATATACCTTCTTCTACCTCAAAACCATCATCTTCTCGAAGGTCTCCACCTCCTGAGCACCAACAACAAAGGCCGTTTCATCCAGATGATCAAATAGATCAAAGATGAAAACAATTTGAGGATCTGAAGAGCAAAACATACTCTTTATGAAATGAACGAGTTCATGGTTACTTCATTTCGGCCCTAGATAATAATTTGGTTCAGCTGCCAAAGCCCAAGAGGCCAAACAAGGAAGGAGTTGAAGACCATCCCAATTATTTCCCCTTTCATCAAATGTTGGGGAATACCATCCAAGAGTGTTTTGTCTTCGAAGACATCTTACAAAAGATGTTCGACTCTAGAAAAGTAAAACTGAAAGGCTCTTCAGCCTAGGTAGCATGTGTCACTGCTATAGTTCCAGAGGAGGATGGAGAATGGAAAGAAGTCAAAAGCAAATATGCACAGAAGTATGATGATTGGATGGTCAAAAAGACAATCAAACTAACTCATGCTATTTTGAGAACGCAATTAAAGAAACTGATTGTGTGTTTTTCCATGAATTTTGTGGAAAAATCCTCTTCATCATAAGGAATGTCCTAAATAAACGGCCTGATTCAATGAATGAAAAAGAATCAAAAGAAGATGAGTATGTTTCAAAGCCTAAGTTGTCTTGGACTCTTGGAGACTTCATGCCATCTACTTCAATGCCACGGGCACCGCCCCACCAAATGGCACAGCCTAAACAGTCTAATCTGGTAGAGTCTTCATTAGACTAAGAATTAATCTTTTGTTCTGTTAATATGATTCAATTAACAAATCCATATGCCAGTAGCAGTTTCGATTTTGATGAGCCTAAATTCCCTGTATGAAACAAGGGAATCAATGGAAGTTACATAGGCTCATGATACAGGGGAATACGTGGATCTTTCAGATGCCACTATTCCAATTCTACCAATTCTTGAACTGTGTTGGCAACAGAAACTCGTGGTAGAGCCCTTCAGCGAGCTCAGCAAGAACAATCACGTTCTTCTACGAATAGAAAATTGAGTCCTGGTACAATTATTTTGGAAGACTGGTTGAAGATTCCATCTTCTTCCTCTCAGCAAGTTAATGGATCTAATCAGTCTAATCTTTCAAAACTAGGGATATTGCCAAGTCCTATACCGATACAAGATGCATCAACTTCCAAAACATCTGCTTCCAAGGTACCTTCTAAACCACATATTCCTATTGGGAAACACAGACCCTTAGATCAAAAATATGATGTATTGAAACACTTGGCCCAAGTAATAGCCATGATATCAAGGCTGGATTCACTAAATCTATCAAAATATATTCTAGAAGCACTCATCGAGGATTTTTCAAGTCCTCAAGAGTTTGAAACTGAAATTGGTGCAGCTGAAGGCTATCACATAGAGAATAATCCTGCAGAATTCCATGCAATAATATCTTTTTCTAATGAAGATGAAGACGATGTTGTGAATTGGAATATTAGACCTTTGTACTTATCTGGAATGGTTAATGGTGTAGACGTTCAAAGAGCTTTCATTGAAAATGGTTCAGAAGTCAACCTCATGCCCATTCATACACATCATCGATTGGGCCTCACAGAATTTGATTTATCTCTTTCTACCATGATCTTACAAGGATATCATAAAAATGAACAAGAACCACTGGGCGAATTTACACTCAGAACTCAGTTTGGAGATCATGTACCCAAATCAGATTTCATGTTTGTTGATCAAGACTCCGCCTTCAACATCTTGTTTTGCTGACCCTGGCTACATCAACATGCGGCTATCCCTTTATCCTACAATCAATGTCTCAAATATTGTTTTGATGGTCAAGTTGGGAAATTGCATGGTGATAAGGCCTCGTTCATGACATGTGAGTCTCAATACATTGAGGGGGAATTCTATCACATGAAGGGAAGGGAGAAATCCCCAACAAAGGAGATTACCAATGATAATGCTCCATATGGTTTGGAGAAGATTCCAGTAAATCCATTTATACATGTGAGTACAGATTATGTGTTGCCTATCATTCAAATTGACAAGATATCCCCAAATAAAAATACTCTTATTGAATGATCCATAATGTCAGTTACGACAATCGATCCCGGCAACATGGGAGAAATTGGTAACCCACCAAGCAGTAATGAAAGTACAAATGGTGACGTCTTCATTTCATCTACTTAAAACCAACAAGTCCATAATTTTCCAATTAGGCTAGAAGAAGTTATATCAACATCGGAGGTGAACGATGATGTCGATTCGCAATCCATAATATCCTATTTATTACCCAAATATCACCCTACATCATCAATCGGGTCGGAAATGGAAGCTTCTTCTTCAAGATGTCAAAATTTTGACATCTCTTTTGATCATGAAAATTCTGCATTATCATCTACTATGAATGTAGAAACGGAAGAAATAATACATGAAGAAGAAGAAGAGGAAGATCTCAAAGATGCTCCTCCAGCAATTGAAGAGGGTATCTCTACCACTGTGGATGAACTCAGAGAAAAATTCTGGGTAAAAAGAAGATCCACGCCCCACTTTAATCAGTGCGGCCATGACTCTTAAAGGGCAAGGGATGAATATTTCTTTTCTAAAGAAAAATTGATATATATTTTCTTGGAACTATATAGAGATTCCCGGGCTTGGTCCTGATGTTTCTACTCATCATTTGGGTTTACCAGAAGAACATCAAGGATTTAAGCAAGCCGTGAGAAGAACACACCCAACTTATTCTTCTAAAATTGAAGGTGAAGTGGATAAGATTATCAAAGATAACATATTCAGATAAGTTCATTATCCCAAGTGGTTGGATAATATTTTTCTTTGTAAAGAAGAAGAACGGACAAATTAGGGTTTTCATTGATTTCAGAGATCTTAATCGGAATTGTCCTAAGTAAGATTTCCTAGTTCCGATTGCATAACTTTTAATCGAGGAACCAACTGTCTATAAAGCACTTTCCTTCATGGATGGATATTCTAGATATAATCAGATCCGAATGGCCCCAGAAGATGAGGAATCCACGGCCTTTAGAGCCCCTTAGTGTTTGTTTTGCTACCGGGTAATGCCCTTTGGACTAAATAATTCAGGTGCAACATATCAGCGTGCCATGCATCGTATCTTCAAACCCTTTTTAAGGAAGTTTGTTGAATGTTATTTGGAAGATTTGGTGGTAAAATACAAACAAAGTTCTAATCCCTTTGATGATTTGGAAGTCATATTCCGCAAGCTTTGAAAACATAATTTGAAGATGAACCCTTAAAGTGTGCTTTTGGGGTAACCTCAGGAAAATTTATCGGAATTTGTGTATGCCATTGTGGTATTGAATTTGCTCATGTGAAGACTAAGTCAATCCTTGGTATGTCACCTCATCAAATTTTAAAGTAATTAAGATGACTTCAAGGACACATAGACAATATTCTGCTTTTCATCACCAATTTAACAGGGAAAAGTTTTCCCTTCACCAGATTGATGAAGAAGGGAGTCATATACCAGTGTATTGAAGAATGTCAAGAAGCATTCGATATTCTCAAGAAATGCCTCTTGAGTCCACTGGTACTCATGCCACCTATTTAAGGAAGACCACTCATCCTCTACGTGACAACTCTAGAGCGATCATTGGGTGCCTTTCTTTATCAAAAGAACGATGTTGGGAATGAAAATAGCCTCTACTATCTCAGTAGAACTATGCTTGAAGAAGAAACCTGGTATTCAAGTACTGAGAAGTGCTTCCTAGAATTAATCTTTGCAGTTCAATAGTTGAGACAATACCCGAAACCTCACGAGGTCCAATTGGTATCTCAAAATAACCCTCCCAAATTCATCCTTAGTCGTCCAATGCTTACAGGATGTCTGGAAAGGTGGGATGTTATTTTGCCGCAATACGACATTCAGAATGTGTCTGAAAAGGTGATAAAGGGCCAAGCTCTGGATGATTTCCTGGCTAAACACCCTTCAGTGGAAGACACATCTTCAGATATTGAACTCCCTGATGAGGAAGTCTTCTCTATTTAAGAAAGTCCTCAGGCATGAGAAATGTATTTTGATGGTGCTTCCAGAAGTCCAACAGGGGGGGAAATGGAAAATCCAAAATTCAACAATGTTGGCTTAGGAATTTTTCTCATTTCTCAAGAAATAACAGTGTTACATTATTCATTATTATTGTTGGAAGGTGGTACCAATAATGAAGCTGAATACCAATCTCTCATCGCAGGGTTGGAATTAGCACTTCAAGCACAAGTGAGTCACTTAAAGGTGAAAGGTGATTCAGACCTGGCAATGAAACAAGTCAATGGGGATTATTCCATCAGAGAAGAAGAACTAATCCCTTTGTATGATTACACCAGAGAGTTAATGGCGAAATTCCCTTCAGAACAATCATTTTATTATGTCCCAAGATCACAAAATGCTCAAGCTGATGCACTGGCTAATATAGCCACAGCTCTGGTAGATCCAATTCGGGACGAGACAACCATCAGTATTCCCCACCATCGTGCAATTTCACCTTATGTTCAAATCAGAACAGAGGAAATTAATGAAATTATCCCCATTCCTGAACCGTATGGTCATACTACATTATAGAGGTCACCTATAAGGGAATACCTTCAAAATGGAACACTTTCACCTGATAGAGCCGAGAAAGAAAAAATCTGGCAACGTGTGGCCAATTTTACTCTTTATGATAGCCCAGATCACCTAGAGAAAATTATCTACAAATGTGTATTGGATGGAGTTACCTTCAGATGAATTGATGGTGAAGAGACAATGGATGTCATGAAATAAGTACATGTAAGACTCTATGGTGCCCACCAATCTGGACATAGATTGTCTAATCAGATTTGAAGGCTTGGATAATTTTGGCATTCAATGATACAAGATTGTGTCGATTTGACAAAGAAGTGTCATTCATGAAAAGTACATGCCAACTTCATTCATCAAACTCCAAATTTTCTTCATACAACTAAATACTCATGGCCATTTTCCACATGGGTAATGGATGTGGTGGGACCTTACCCTTCGGCTACATCCAAGCAGTTTAAGTACATTTTTACTGATACAGACTTCTTTTCCAAATGGCAATAGGAAATACCTCTCAAGGAAGTCAGTTCTAAATGCGTTGTTAGCTTCATCAAGTCTAACATCATTACCAGATTTGGTGTCCCTAATACCATATTGATGGACAATGGCACCAACTTCTATTCATCCGAGGTGAAGAAGTTGTTTCATGATATCAACATCAAATCCAACCATTCATCTCGGTATCATGCAGTGGCCAATGTACTGATAGAAGCTTTCAATAAAACTCTATCAAATATACTGCAAAATATGGTGGATAAAGATAAGAAGTCATGGCCTGATAAACTCTTTCATGCTTTATGGGCTTATCAGACTACCACATGCATTGTAACTCGGTCAACTCCATATTCATTGGTATATGGAAAGGAAGCAATCTTGCCAATTGAAATTCAACTAACCTCGCACCGAGTTGCCATTTGTGATCAGTCATCTATAGATGAACAATCTCAAAAGTGATTGAATGAATTGGAATGGTTAGATGAGAAATTTTTGTGCACTTTTCACCACTTGGAAGTCTATTAGAATCGAATAGCATGAGCTTTTAACAAAAATGTTCTTCTTCGTTCATTCACTCAGGGAGAATTAGTATTAGTTCTCAGAAATTCAATGATACCAGGAATGAAACCTCCCAAGCTTGATCCAAAATGGGATGGACCTTACTCAATACATAGGGTCTACTCCAATAGAGCTTATTCATTAATCTTGATGGATGGAGAACTCAACACTACTCCAACCAATGCCATATTTTTGAAGAAGAATTTTTTATAAACAAAAAATACATCATAAATGGTCCAGTATGACCTTAAACTACATAAATGGTCTAGTATGACCTTAAACTACATAAAAGGTCCAGTATGACCTTAAACTACACAAAAGGTCCTGTATGACCTTAAATTGCATAAATGGTCCAGTATGACCTTAAACTGCATAAATGGTCCAGTAGGACCTTAAACTCCATAAATGGTCCAGTTTGACCTTAAACTACATAAAAGGTCATGTATGAACTTAAACTACATAAATGGTCTAGTATGACCTTAAACTACAACTAGGACTTATTTGACCTTAAACTACATAACCAATGGTACAGAATGAACTTAAACTACATAAAAGGTACTATATGACATTAAAATACATAAATGGTCCAGTATGACCTTAAACTGAAACTAGTTCATGTATGAACTTAAACTACACCAGTGGTCCAGTATGACGTTAAACTGCAACTAGGTCTTGTATGACCTTAAACTACACCAATGGTCCAGTATGACCTTAAACTCCACCAACGGTCCGGTATGACCTTAAACTGCACAACAGTCCAGCAAGATGTTAAAATGCATAACCAATGGTCCATACATATGACCTTAAACTATTTGTACTTTCTTCCCACATGACGTTAAACTGTGTCCCCTTCACTGTACACCAAGACGTTAAATTTCCTAACCAATGGTCCATACATATTACCTAAAAATATTGGTACATTCGCCCCAAAAGGATGCTAAACTGTATTGTCCCTTTTTTTTCCAATGTGACGTTAAAATATGGTGGAAAAAGTCCCAAATGTGTCCAACATGACGTTAAATGGTGTACTATTTTGTCCTCACTGCATGACATTAAACTGCACAGTACCCCTTTCGTCCAACATGACGTTAAAATATCTTGTTTCCATCATCCTAACTACATGACACTAAACTATATGGAAAGTCCTTTGATACGTCCTACATGACATTAAACTGCGCTTTGTCCCTGCTACATGACACTAAACTGTGCAACACCAATAGTCCTAACTACAATACTTTAAACTGCATAGTCCCTTTATATGACATACATGACATTAAAATATGCCTCGTTAAGGTTTGTGTTACCTCTTGTTTCTGAAACTGAGTATGAATCACTTGATCTTAAAGAAAACCTCATCCATAACACTCTCTCTGAGGTACTAACCATGTGTATGTCCCAACATCATTTTTAGGTCGTTGTCCCCAATAACAACTTGATCATTAATTCATTCATTAATTGATCTATCTGGACTTTGATCCTTGCCGTTGAGGCTGGGTATTTAGGAAAACTCCCATGGTTCCAGCCTAAAACCAATCTGTTCACATCGGTTCACCTCTTTCTCATACGATGTTGATTCGTGGAACCGCCCCTAGAATCAATATCATTACATTGGTTCACTTTTGTCCTTGTTATTAGACGTTAAACTATACAACAATTTTTTCCAGTATGACAATAAACTACAATATTCTTTGATAACCTTTCCTGAGAGGGAACCATTATTTACATTTATTTTTCAATCATGTTTCATTTCAAATACTACGCGCATATATGGAAATGCCCTAACCTTTTATCTTGGGTTAAACCATCATTGTACTAAAGTCCCCTTTCACCCTTCACATGAACGAACCAAATTTGTACAGAGGGGTTTTCTAGAACTAAGTGGGTTTGATTCCCATCCTTATGGGATACATAGAAACGTTCGAGTGTCCCTCGAATCCAGGCCCAAGTCTTTGGGCCTAACCCCAAATTCCACTTTTAGTCCCTTGGCTGAAAAGTCCCCTGGAAGACACACACTGTGTATTTCTTATAATGGTCCAAGATCTATGACCCTAAACTAAGATCTCTTATCCTTTTGTCCCACAAAATGTTAAACTGTAGATTAAGAACAACGTATGGATTAATTCTCATCCTTATGGGATACGTAGTGAAGTCCAACATTTCAATTCAGGACCCAGCCACAACATGATTATGGTTAGCATTGATCTGTGTATCTCTATAAACATTGGACAATACCCATCTTTATGTGTCATAATCCTAACCTTAAATATTTTCATATATTCATAACCCTTTGATGACTTTTAGTCACAAAAATGTCAAACTTCTGAGAATTATTTTTCCTAACTATGCAGCATGTGCTCATAGACAGCATTGCATAAACAATATACATAATATATTTCTCAGCCAAAAGATACTATTATCTGACTATGCAGCCAATGCCCTTAGGTGGCCCTGCATAATTCAACCCCCTAACGGGTTTTATGTATAGTGGTAACTTCATTATTAGGAATAATGCCTCTTTTGTCCTTATTTGTCTGAAATTAAAGTATGTAGGGATCCGAAAAAACAGCCATCCTTAACATATTTGTCCCATATCCTTTTTCATGATCTGAATGTATTGAAGTATATGGTTTATATGCTCCTTCCCTGCATTTGGGTCAGACCTTCGTAGGAGTAATATCCATCAAGTTCTTTGATAATCTTGTTTGGAAATATCTTTTCCAATTTCAAGTACCTCTTTCCATACAGCAAACTCTACACTTTGGAAAATTGGAATCTCTATAAACATTCACTAGCTTTTAGCACTGGGAATGTAAATTTCTGTGAGTTATTTTTCCTGACTATGCAGTATGTGCCCATAGGAGGCCCTTCATAAATAGTCTACATATCAAACTTGTTATCCAAAAGATACTATTTTATTTTCCTATGCAGCCAATTCCAATAGGTGGCCCTATATAATTCAACCCCCTAACAGGTTTGTTACATAATGGTAACTTTATTCTTGGGAACAACTTCATCTAATGACTTTTAGCTCTTTTTCATATCATTCCTCGTATTCAAATATTCCTAAGTCATAGTTTACATATTTTTCCCTCATACATGAGTATGGTACTAAGTTTTTAGATGAGTTGTCAAGGAATTGAGTCAATTCTATTTCATTCGGTCAAAGCTATTTCGACCTTAAACATTAGCATTTTTTATGTCCGACATGCATGACTTTAAACTGCCCACAAAAGACAAAGGAACTCTGAATGAAAGTCAGGTTCCAGCTCACTAAACATACATTTTGTATGATTTAGGTAATATTGAGCAATTAAAATGTTCATGTTTGTAGGGTTATTTACATTAATCCTAGTAAAAATCAAACTATGCTTAATATGACCATTGTCAGAAGTAAAATATACAGAATTTAGAAAAAGAGAATTCAAGCACAAATAAGTCAATATGAAATTGTTTTTCATTGATACATAGGAGATAGAAGGACATCCACAAACTGGAGTCTCTTCTCTTTTTCAAGAATTATAAGAGCATTTCAACATAACTCTTCATTTGCTTTGTGGCATCCCGAGCTTCCTCAGAAACCACTTAGAATTCATTCATTAAACTAGATAACATATGAGATGCAGTGATACCATCTCTTCTTGGAACAATTTTAAAAGAATGTTCTTGAGTGTGGTTTGAGAAAATTTTCTGCTGATCAAAGAGTGACTCTGTTTCTGTCCAAGAGGCATGGACGATGGATACATGGATTTGAGAATGGAGAATTGGAAGTAAAGAGCTATTTGTAGAGATTACACTTTTCATATAGTTCTCTAATTCCATGTTTGTCTTCTCTCCACCAACTGGCAGTGTAAAACATTTCATCCCATGGGTTTGAAATTTTCATATCTGCAAGGAAATGACATGGAGGAAGAATTTGAATTTTCACACCATTTTTGTTTCTCTTAATGCACATCATAACCGAAATAGAGGAGTAGCAATGCAGCTGCATTTCAGGCATATAGTTCATTTCATTTGAAACATTGACTCCTTGCAGATGACCATACCCATACTAGGACATGTAGATTCTCTCTGGGAAATTAAGATGATATTTCTTCATGTACTTTGCCAAATCCTGGAGAGTGTTGTCGCAGATATCATAGTAATCATAGCCAACAATGTTCATCATGTCATCAATCTGATTGTGAGCTAGTTCATCAGACGTTCCGATTCTCCTGAGAGCCATTGAATCTATACAAAAGATGAATAAACTAACTCTTAAATGGGTTTATTTTTCATAAAATTTGTGAAGGAATTCAGAAAAATGGATAAAGAATTAAGGCTCGCAATTCTAAACTTTGCGCACATGTATGGATGTGCCGCGCAAGTATTTGGTGTGCAAGTATCAGCGTGCAGGTCCAGATACCTTGACAGTAGCGCGACATCAAGGAAACAGTGGGAAACTGAGCAACTTGCGCGGAAAATACAACTTGCGCAGCGAGAGCTCGAGAGTTTCAAATTCATATTTTTGTACGGAAGTGAGGCCCTATATTTTTAGACAAGGCCGTAACCCTACGCGCCATACCATGTGCGACCAATGGCCTTACCTTGCGCACCAGATCTTGTTCTCCAGAATTTCATTTGTGTGCCAGACCTTATTCACCCCAATTCCCTAGATTCGTGTTTTCCTCAGGGTCAAATCCTCATTTTCTTTCGGATCCAACTCTGAGGGGAGACTTTTGTTGACACTACTTTTCGCCACAATTTCTAAACGGATGGAAAGGAAAATGACTTAGCACAAATTGATTCATCCTTTGAAGAAAACATAAAAAATCGACAAAGGCATGAACAAGGCTTCAAAAGCACATGTGTCGTGTATGTTACCTCATGGTCGCGCAGGTATACTAATGTGCCGCCAAGTGGTCGCACAAGTGACTTGCGCGACCTATGTGATAACTGCCCGAGTCATCTCCAGCCTATAAATAGACCCTGTGGCCCCCCCATTTGAGGGATAAATTTTTCTTGAAACTCAGATTTAAGCTCCCGGTGCCCTAGTCTCTTCTCAAATCTTCTGAAACACTTCTAAGGTAATTTCATACATAGAACGGAATATCTAAAGTTGAGGAGGAAGGACTAAGTGTTGAAACTCATCAACACTTGCATTCTTGAGTGGCCATACCTTAAGGGAAATGGCCACAATTGTGCGCCGCCTTACTCCTTCAATAGAACATGTGCGCCCATATTCTGGAAGAACCTCAAGAGGATTATAAAGGCTTTAACCAAGAGTCGCTCAAGTATTACCCTGCTAGTTAACCATCACGCAGGTATAGTTGCGCGACCAGGACTTGTGTGCCCACGCAGTACCTGCGCGCTTGCTAGGACTTCTGTTCCCGTACATTTTTGGGTGCCCTTCTTTCCCATTTCACCCCTCTAATGCCATTCAACCTCTCCTATTCACGATCCAGACATCAAGACACTCTTCAAATCCATTTATGGCATGATTTCTTGATTTAAATTCCTTATCTGAAAGGAATTCTTTTGAATATCTCTCAAAACCTAGTGATTTACACATATTTACATCACTAAATATTGATATTTCATTCATTCAAACTCATCATTTAAGATTATAGAACTCATTAACCTGGGCCTCCTTTTTAGGAATGAGCCCCAGTTATAATTCTCAAATATGGGCCTCATTTTTAGGAATAATCCCCAGTCATAATTCTTAAATATGGGCATCCTCATTAGGAATAAGCCCCATGTCCTCATTAACACGGGCCTCCTTTTCAAGAATAAGCCCCAATCATAATTCTCAAATCTGGGCATCCTCCTTTGGAATAAGCCCCAAGTGTCATTAACATGGGCCTCCTTTTTAGAAATAATCCCCATTAATAATTATCAAATATGGGAATCCTCCTTTGGAATAATCCCCAAGTCCTCATTAACCTGGGCCTCCTTTTCAGGAATATGCCCCAGTCATAATTCCCAAATCTGGGCATCCTCCTTAGGAATAAGCACCAAGTCCTCATTAACCTGGGCCTCCTTTTCTGGAATAATCCCCAGTCCCCTAATTTGGGCATCCTCCTTAGGAGTAAATCCCATGAATAATTCTCATAACTTAGGCCTCTATTTCAAGAGTAAGCCCCAGTCTCAAATATGGGAATCCTCTTCAAGAGTAAGCCCCAGTCATAACTCAATTAACCTAGGCCTTCTTTTCAGGAGTAAGCCCCAGTATCAAATATGGGCATCCTCTTCAGGAGTAAGCCACAAGTCCCTTAATTTTTCAAGTCACTTAACTTGGTCTTCCTTTTCAAGAGTAATACACAGTCTTAATTCCTCTCAACCAGTCCTAATTTACCATTGATCTAGAATTCCTTCTCAGGAGTAAAAAACCCAATCAGAAGTCCTCTCCTAATTGGGGACTGTTTTTCAGGAGTAAGACCAATGTTAGAGTATTCAAATTAATGTGAAGCACATATACCATTATGGACCCTGTTCATGGATTTCTTCCTTGAAGTAAATCCAAATCATCATTTATTTGGGCAGCCTTACATTCATAAGTCCCACATTATTTCTTATGATTTCATCTTTCATGGCACAATTGTCTGATTATTTCTAGTATCTGTTGTTTCTCACACTGAGCATGACTCACGTGAGCATAGACTGTAAAAGTAATAATGAAATCCTTCTCTGATCCATCAATCATAAAAATCATATTCCCTTACTCAAACTACATGGGATCAGATTCCTTTTCTAAACAAAGGATACCTAGGTAGCCCATCTGCGGGTTCGATCCCAACTGTGAAATAATCCATGTCCTTCTGAATGACAGTAAACATCAAGTGCCCCACTGAGTGTCTTTAAAACCAGCATGGTCATCATAATGACCAAGAGACTTCTATATAAATGTGTCGAAGGATTCCATTGATCAAGAATGTCTAATCAAATACATATGATTACTACCAATGAGGAACCTCGAATACATATAAAAGATTATCTAAATTTTCTACATATCGATCATTGATTGTCAGATCAAAATGAAAGCTCATTTTATACTTGGAAATGTAATAAGGTTTCACGAACATAACTTAAATCTATAAAGAGAGTCCCGGAGTAGACAATAATTCCCCAAAAAAGGTGTGATGAGTCCGACCTCCCATCATCTCGACCAATGCAAATTCCTAAGCCTTATATGTCTATAAATAATGAGCGCCTAACTTTGGAAAGTAGGTTCAAATGGATGTGGAATCATTTGATGTTTCCAGTTCTACAAACAAACCCGTTAGAAACCGATTTGAATGTTTGAACCTCTCATCAAGGAGGTTATCCCCGAATTATGAGGGAAACAAACACCATGTCAAAACCAAAACTACCATGATGAAAATATGACCCTCAGTTAATGTTTTATCTTCATCCACACCTCTAAAACCATACAAATCATCTCAATACCTAAAAAACCTAAATTAAAAATTAAAAATCTTGGAAGTTTCACTACATTGAATTTTATACCTCTCAAAAGACTCTCATCACCATGAATAAAAATCCTCTTCTAAATAGAGAAACGAAATATCTATTCCAACACTCCATTGAGAGATACCTTTCAGAAAAATAAATTTTATTATGATCAATATTAAGGTATGGGATAAGCCATTACACTAGTGCTCCACTAGTAATAAGGATACATGAAATCTGATTATATAATGGGTGGTACCTATCAAATGAGGACTTCACCATCAATATATCCCAATTATAAAAACAACTACACGGGATAATAAAATACTCCCCATCACCTTCTCAATTTACCTTAGAATTATTTAAAAATAGATAAAACCCATACACAAATTTATAATCCTTTTTGAAAGAATATATCTCAACTGATTTCAAATAAAGCATAATTACATTTTCCATTGAATCTCATTTATCAAAAAATGAAAATAAGTTAAAAAATTTCTTCCATGATTTTTTGAAAGAACTAGGATTACTCAAAAATTTCTCATTGTTACTTCTCCACTAAACACCGAGACTCATATTAATACTTGGGGATGTCAAACTACTTGGTCCCCAAAACATTTTATCAGAAATTGATTATCTATATTGCACAAGAAATATCATGATACTCAATCCCAAGTTGACAAGAGGCACTATAGATCCAGCATATCACCATACAATTTTATTGTGTGATCAATGTTTCCCAGAACCGATAACATCTTTCTCAACCTCCCTAAATTCCTTGGAGGGGATTTCAATGGAACCACACATTATAGCTAAATCCTTATCCAAGTTATAAACTAGATCTCTCCTCACTCACTAGGATGTCAAATAAAGAGAACCATGAGGTCACTGAATCTCTATCCTCGATGAGGAATGAAAATATTGCATCATCTCTCTCTCTCATTAGGTAATAATGATTGAATCAAACTATTAAGATCTATTAAATGCATCCCATATAAGGGAAGACACTTAGAAAATATTCTTATGCTCCTAATAAGATCATTAATATATACAATTGAAATTAATGCATTAAATAATATCTTATGAAATTCCTCCTAGGAAATATCGATTTAGTATCTATGGTTTATCTCCCACTATATATGAGATGTCTTCCATGGAAATATTACCACTAAAATAACATGAAATTTATCCAGAGTCCTCATCAAAAAATGTAAACCTAATCCTCTTCCAACCAATCAACAACGTTGAGGCTGGAGGCACCATAAATGACATTTTGTACCTCTTATTGCTGAAATTTCAGCAAAAATATCTCCAAATATTCAACTACCCATTTAAATTAATAACATATTATTGATTCTATGACGACATATCTCATTAAGGAACATCAATTTTTTCATGATAACTATTCAAATCATATAAAAATATATAATAAAAAATAAATTCCATAATAATCACATCAAAAAATATAATAAAAGTTCCAACAAAATCTCATGTAAAAAGTACACATATACATATAAAAAATCCCCATCAGGCACAATATATGATATACTATATCACACCAGCCTCACTATGTCATGAAAACCAAGGAAATGAACCACAATAGACAACCCACAAAACCACTAACACCATCCCTCAATAGATATTAGATCTGCTACCATATACCAATACTACCCTGACAGCAGCTCCAAAAAACATACTATAACACCCTAAGATTTTATAAAATATTTTTAAATAACTTAATTTTTTATATATCATGCATTACAATAAAAACCGAGTTATAATGAACCATGTCGTAATATTAAAATTATTATTTAAACATGATAATTATAACCCTACCTCTAAACATGGGGATATGAATTGGAATGAAAATGATTAATAAATTATGTATAATTGTTTTAGAAAAATAATTTTTTTTATTAATACATATATAAATTTTTTAACAAATTTATATGATTCTAAATTTTTTTTATCTCAATAAATAATTTTTTATTATTTATTAAGGAAATAAATAATTAGTATTAGAAACATTTTAAAATAAATTTCAAAAAATTTAAATTCATTTATGGAATAAACAATTCAA
This sequence comes from Viscum album, assembly GCA_963277665.1. Classification (NCBI taxonomy): domain Eukaryota; kingdom Viridiplantae; phylum Streptophyta; class Magnoliopsida; order Santalales; family Viscaceae; genus Viscum; species Viscum album. Next base: position 1,637,619,049 of record OY728119.1, on the reverse strand, counting down.
AATTAGTTTAGGGTGATTCATTGATAATTTTCTAAAATGAAATATTTTTGAAGTTAATAGTAAAAATAATGATTTTATAAAAACCTGCATTTTTTTATTAATAATTTTACAACGTTCCATATTGTTTAAAAATATTTAAAAAGAAAAACTAGTTAACATATTTTATCATTAAACCAATTTTAGAATTGTAAATAAATATATGTGGATTTCTTATTTTAAAATTTTATATACTTATGAAAATAGTTTCTTTGGAAAAAATATTTTCCTTTGCATCTATGAGTTTACGTTAAAATTATTATTTTACACATATATGAATATAAATAGGAAAAATGAATTAAATATATTAAATATTTATAATTAATAGTATATAATTAGTCCAACATTGTTTATGGTCATAATGAAAAATAAAAAGTAATTAAATTTAATTATTAAGGTTATTGTTAAATTGGGTTTACTAATAAGTTTAAATAAAATCTAATTGTGTAAAAAACTATAAAAACATGTAAAATTACTATTTTATTTCTATATTTAAACCTTATATCATATATTTATTTATAATGATCCATTTTTAAGGCTTTTGGTCTGTTTAAAATATGGGTACACCTATTTATTTTCAAAAATTCCATGCGTATCCCCTCCTGAATTATAAAAGTTCCACCATATCCTCTTCAATTCATACATACAAAAAAAATGGTTTCCCCAAACCATTCCAAAATATATCCCATAATTCCCTCCACAAATCCTATAGTAATTGTTATTTTTATGAAACCATTATATAAAGACTTTATATATAAACATGATGTGGTTTCCAAAAAATGTGGTAAATTCATAAACATTTGTTTTTATATTATTTATTATCCAACCTCCGTAAAATACTATTCACCAATGAGGATATAATACCAAAATTATCTCCAAAATATTGAGATGTTGTTATGTTAATGAAATAAGATATATCCATATCATCCTCCATCAAATGGGAAACAAAATCATGAGTCCTGTGTATCGAAGACTACAACCTCATGAACTAAAGTAGATCATTTTCCATCATCATCTCTTATAACTAGATGTAATGATGTATTTAATATTTTTATAAAATATTTAGTGTAATACCAAATAATGATAAATGGTTAAATGTATATATTATATGAATCATATAAACAAATGTACTCTTTATTTTTGAGAGACTACTTCATTGCAACCCCATAGTCAAATTTGTGTAGCCTATAATAGTGGTCATGATGGGTGAACTTTTGGGAAGTTTAATGGTCTATGTGTGAGTGTGGAAAATGTGAACATAAAAGATCATGTGTTTTATATGTGGTAATTCATTATTTTTTAGACTCATTCGAGTATGTCGGTTGAACTGAAATAGGGTACCACATATATTTTGGAAAACCAGTGGTGCTTAGTGGGAAATGACTTGGTGACCATGTCAAGGAAGGGTGTATGTGCTATTATTAGAGCCTAGTAGTTACATTGACATTAGAATAAGATTGCTATAATAAGTGCTATATTTCTTTTTTGGATAAATATTTAGAGTCTGAAATCTGAACATTGTGATCTGAAGGGGTTTGTGGGGGGGGGGGGGGGGCAGGGGGGGGGGGGTTGAATGAAACACACCATAATGATACAGGGTAAAATGAATAAAGAACATGAATAATGTAAAAAAAATTCAACATTATTTTTAGGATCCCACCTAATTAGAACTCCACAAATTGGAATTCTTGGATTGGAGTAGTGATCATAATGGTGGGTCACCTGGAAATTTTCTGAAGGTGTGTGAGAGTATTGATGAAGCACATTGAAAATAAATTTTTTTTTATAGTTGGGAAATTAATTAGTATTATGGCCTATTCAGCCATGGGTGTGGGACCTAGTGATGAGCCTCCATGTCTACAAGGAAACTAGTCGTACCTGGGGGTTAGGACCTCACAAACATGTTATGCCTGGATGTCTGTGATGTCAGAAAGGCCAAATTGTTACGTATATGCCTAATTATAAATCAATATTTTTATATAACATATAAATTCATATATTCAATTTTATGGGAATGCTATAATGTCACTCTTTTGTATGGTATAATACCACATTAAGAAGATCTGTGATTTTTTTCCAATTACACTTTACATGGATGAGATTAAGGATATTTTTAATGAATATATGTGATATATATTAAATAATAATTACACTATAATGGTGATATATAATTTACCTTTCTTTATTTTCATACTTCATGATAATCGAAACAACATTCAAGTGTATACATGGCCTATCATCACTATGAATAGTGTAATTTTTATTATATCTCAAAATATTATATATTACTATAAATAAGTATATAATGAATATATATGATAGTTTTATCATGGATAAAATGATATAGTTTATTGAATCATGGCAAAATAAAATTGACATATAATATCAATCAAAAACATACATGAAAAATTATATAGTTTTTATACCAAATGTGATTTGAAAATGGAATTATTAGTAAACATGTAATAGATGGTTATTTGTAAGCATAATATAGTATTAAAAATATTAGTATATTATGAACCTAGCCTGTAAAACAACACATTTTAGTTATTTTAAAACTAAAAACACCTTTTTTTCACCAAGGTATTTTAGTTTTAGTGTTTTATAGAATTTGGAAAAAATCATATAAAGTAAACCAACACATCACATGTGGATACATTTAATTAGTATCTACATTATTATATAATAAATATTTATTAAAATAATACATGATTTCATTTCATGATAAATCATCAAAATATTCTTAATGTTCTTTTCCATCTTCATACTCTCCCTTAAAACCTAATAAAAACATTTTAACAATTGGGATGATATAAAAATGTCAATAAGGGACATAAAATGAATAAAAATATTCCCTTATTTAAAAATAATAAAAATCATATAAAAGATAACTTTAACTTATGTTTTTTAATATATGAAATAAAACAATTTCACATAAAAAACACCAAATTTTCTATAAAAAAAATATTCAAGAAACCATAATAATAAATTTAAAACCCACATTAAATAATATAGAGCATAATATTCATAACGAAAATTCAAAATCTTTTAAATTTTAATAACCATATGAACTACTTCCAATGTAAATATCTAGAGAATCAAATGATTATGCAATTCATTGAAGATCTATAACGGGTCTGACCCTTTAAATAATATTAGGAAAACAAGTTTTTCGTGAGTTATAATAAGGATCCATGCTTAGTATAAGATATATATTGATCAAACATGTCCTTTAATGGGGATTTCCATTTTGGTAAGCAATATCTGGATCACCCATTTAACTTATAATTCTCATGTACCAAATTACAAATACAACATTTTATGCTTTCATTTTTCATCCTAAAACCATTTAAAACACATTAAAATCCATAAGTAAAACACTTTTCAGTATAAAAATCCCATTTTCATTTGAATGCAAGTTCTCAATACAAAAAATACCCATAACATTAGAAATATCTATTTTATTTTAAGAAAATTTCATTAATTTTCTGTAGAAAATAAAATAATCATTTTGGAAAAACTTATTTAGATAACAATCACAGTTTTGTATAAATAATTATCATTTTAAATATCCCTATAATATTGTTAATAAATCATAAAAACATTACAAAATAAAAAAAAACATACAAAATACTATAATATAAAATATGTTAATAAAATATTTCTTCTGAATTCTGAAAAAATAATCGAAATATGAACATTTAAAACAATTTTTTTTTAAAATAAAGGCCATTATCTCGAGTCTAATTTTCCACATATAACTTTTATGTTCCTGAATAATAATATTATAATAATTCATACATTTTTGAGAAACTTATTCATGTTTATTATTCATGTTATATCACATGTTTCCATGATATACAATTAATTATATAATTTCATGTCAGATGTTTCAATAATATCGTGTACCGTAGTCCAAAAGAATGGTTGTATAATGAATATAGTAAGTGTGGTCATTAGACCATTTTATACAAAACAATAATAATTAAATAATTATTATTTTTATAAATAAATTATAATTTTAAATCCAACCATTAAAAATGGTTATGAAAAATTATATGTGCTATAATCATTGAGATAATAGTTTTTACTTAAACATGTGTAACATTCCCAAATTTCAATGATCATTATAAAAAGAAATTAAGTATCATTGTTACATTATAAAATAAAAATAGTATCAAAAATATCATTTCATTTCACAAAATTTTCTTATATATATAATTACATGTGATGTTGTGATGAAAAATGTATCAAATCACTTTGTAGAGGTGGAAGTCCGCATGTATACATGAACGACATTATCATTTTGGTGCTTTAAAAAGTAATGACATAAATGGTAAATTTTATTTGAATTATAAATTAGTCATGAAAATAATATATAAACATTAATTCCATAATCATTATCAGTCTTGAGATACTGTGACGAAAAATAAATTTCATCAGTTTGTGGGGTGGTCATCCTCCGTACACACAGGCGACGCATAATTTTCAATTTTGATAGAATAGGATATGTTTACCTTCCAAGAAACCAAAATAATAACATCTAATTAAATTTAGGATACTAGAGTTATAATTTTATCAAGGATCTTTATGATTTTAATTATTTGTTAGAAGAAATAAAATAGAGACACTTGATTAAAACTGATACACCATCTTCAGACAACGTCCTTTTCTTAACATCATCAGACTACTAGGGATGGGTTCTCTACCCAAAATAATATCTCTATAATTATGATATAGATTCTAGGAAATAATTTGGTTAGGTATTTAAAGAAAAAATATTGTTTTTTAAGTTTTAATAAATGATAAGAAGATGTGACCTTTTATATGAGAGGGGATTAAACTCTAACAATTTCAAAAAATATTAAATTCATATAAATTTATTTTCATGTCTTATTGTATCCAGAGTGAGTTATTTTTATGATATGATGACAATTATTTTATTTACTACCATCTAATTAAAATTAGCTATGTTTTGACAAAATTTATAACCATTGCTTTTGGTTTTAACTCTTGTTTACCCATTTTACCCTTCCCATGACAACATGGATTTTAAATCTATAATGTTTGTGGGTGATAAGAATTTTTGACATGAAACCTCAAAATTTTATGTTATCTATATAGGATATTAACTTAATCCCTTCGAATCAATATAACTAATATTCTTATGTATGGGTTATATTTCAAAATTTCAATTGGGTGTTTTGGAATCCCCAAATACTATCTAATCAGGCAATGTGCATTGAGATCCCACTGAACATGGTTAATCGCACTATGAATTGTTATGTAAAATTATATTTTATAATTATGCTTGAGAAAAACATTTACTCAAATCATCCAAACATGATCAATTTATTTTCCAATGATAAAAATCAAAATGTAAAATTAGAGTATGAATATGTTTCCCTTTTTTTGAAATTTGTAGAGTTGTTGGGAATTAAGATAATAACTATAGGGTTATCCATAAGCAAAAAAATACACCATATAATTTCGAAGAATTTATGGAGGTAAACAAAAGTGATGGGGGTAAGTCCATTTCTTTTTATAATGGTGTGGATTCTAGGAAAAATGATCACATGAAATTGTTTAAAATATAGTTAATTACATTTTATTGAAGAATACGTTTTGAAAAATTGGTATTCACTTATTGAGGAGGAAGAAGGTGGAATGGAATATTTAGTTCCTCCATGAATCTGAAAAATTATTACGTTATACTTGATGTAAGTTCATGAGTAAATGGTATTTTGGGAAATGGTGATGAAAAAATATTTCTTTAAATTGATCATGATATTAAAGTTTTTGTTTAATCTATAAAATATGATTATAAAAATGAGGTTAATGAGAACCATGATTGTGGTGGGATCCTTCATTCCATTTTAGAATAAAATTCTCAACGCATTTTTTGATTCTCAATAAATAATTAATAGTCATATTAATATACCTCTGGTCACTAATTACTGGATAAGAATAAATTTGATAGAGATCATTTTTATAACATTATCGACCAAAAGAATAGATTATATATAGGATTTTCTCAAAATAATAGAGGTATACATACATCATATATAATTTGTTCCTATTACAGGTGACAATTTAGGAAAATATAATATTAACAGGAATGATGAAACTAACATGGAGTCATAATTTCCAATAAATTATTTTCTATATTTCAATAAGATTCATCCTTTATAGAATAAAATAATGACCATACATAAAAATTACTTATCTATAATGTTGTGGGAAATTCAATGTAGGATGGTTCTATATTCTACAATTGGGGATTAAATAAGGTAATTATGTTATCTATTCAGTTTTAAAGCTTACATAAAGCTAAATATAAATTTTTGGAGGGTTATAACTTCTATTTTATATGTAGTTAGTAAAATGTGAAATCTCCATTCATGTTTTCAAAGACATCCTATCTGTTTGAGACCTCAACTAATTTTGTATTAATTCCACCTAAAGGCAATAAATACATGGAAAAATGATGTGTTATACTCTCACTACAATATAAGATGTATCGATTTTTGAGACATCATATGACCCTATAAAATTGGAAATTTAGAGTATTAAAGATGACCTTCCTATGAATTTGAAATGCTCTTTCATGAGAAATTCAGATCATTTGTAGGTAGTTGGGTGGTCTAGTATGCAGAATTGACGAAAATATAAAGTTAATAGACTAATTAATGATTAAAATAAATATGTTCCTATCATGAAATAATACATTAATAAAAATACTAGTCTAATGAAAAAGGGATATTTTCACATAAATGGGTTGAAATGAAGACAATTATCTGGAAGTATCATTATCGTGAAACCTTCAAATATTCAATTCAATTTGAAAATATATGGAGGGAAAAAATTGTCATCATTGAATTTATGAAACCAATACAACTTATTCTGATATGGTTGACTCTCTTAACACTCTGGGTAAAAATTTAACTTCCAGAAATCAATCCAGTAATGAAATTAAAAGGATATGAGTCTTTGCATATTTGAGAAAAATTGAAATTTCTAAAAAAAAATATTAGAACAGATGGTTATATTTAATTATATTTGTATGGGAATGATAAATTATTCTATTTAATCTATGATTATAATGGATATTGAGGAAGAAGTTATATATGGAAAATCATTCAAATTCCCAGTAGTTTAATAAATTATTCTTGGATTCATTTTGTGGATTTCAAAAACATCATTTATTCTAATGATTAGCTTGGAATGGTTAAAATCACCACATTGGTTAGATAATTAATGCTTTTTATTGAGAATAGTAATCTTCAGGAAGTAAACATGGTGGGATACAAATACACATGTTATAAGAAAACACATAATAAAATGGTTTCTAACAAATCAGAAAGAGTGTTTGTTATTGATGCATCACAAGAAAAATAGTTATCTATTTCATAAACTACCCTTTTCAATGAAAAATCTTATTAACACCATATTTTAGAAAATATTTACACTAAAGAGGTTATTCCACCATTTCCTATCAGATTTTATAATTCTTGGACTTTGCATCATGACTCTAGGAATCTAGTTTAAGAAGCCCAGAATGCAGCTAATTACAAATATGATTCCATATATTTTATTCTAATGTACATATTTCATAAGGGAAATATAAATACTAGTATTTGATAGTGAATAAACCATATTAATGAAAAAAATACTCAGATGGAATCCATTCTTAAAAATGTTAACAAAAAACATTGAAGTGATTATTTCACAGATATTGTTCAGTAAAGTGTGATCACACATAAACTTGATATCCTTCATAATATCAAAGTGTTAATTAAAATTGGCTATTAGAAAGTTAAATGGATATAGGAGGGGGATAATAAAACTTATTTTTTCAATACTCTTAAAAAGGAAAGGATGATTAATAACCCCTTTGATATTATCAATGATAATGGGGAGTTTTTTACATTAAAAAAGATTTTGTTTCCCATGTTGTCTCTTTTAATATAAACCAAATTAATGGTCACAATACCAATATTTTTTTAATTAAAGATATAACTCCTATGATTTTAAATCATGAGGTTTGTTAATATCATTCTACACTTCCATTAGATCTTGTGATCAAAGAAGTATTTTTTAGCTTAATTTAAGTAACTCTCCTGGGGCATATGGGTTCAGCAATAATTTCTTTATTACATTCTATAAGATAATTCATTTTCATGTTTTTACATAAGATAGTAATTCTATAAATGGTGGACACTGAACAAATATAATTGATGATCAATTTAATGGAATTATTCATAAATTGGATAATATAATTGAGATTCAGAATTTTAGGAATATAGGCCTTGTCAACAGTATTTATCATATCATTAAATAAATTCCTGATAATAGTTCTTCCAGTATTGTTGATAATATTGTCTCCTTAAATAATTTTCTTTACATTAAAGGTGTAAAAATTCAAGACTATATTATTATGACATTTGAATGTGTTAATCATCTATATAAGTTCTCTAGAGGAAACAGTTTCGTAAAAAATGATGTTAAATATCAATTTCATTCATTAGATTGGGGGAATTATTTTAAAGGATTTATCTATATTTAGATTTGATGATTTTTTATAAAATCGATCAGAACTCATCAAATCTCAGTATAAGTTTCAGTGCTCTTTTGTGGCTCAACATAGAGATAATTTATATATTCCAGGATTGGTATGTATGTTGATCCCCTCCTATCTACCATTTTCTCTATTTATATTATTATTTTCCATGGATTTTATTACTATGGAAGATATTTGTAAAATAAAAACCATCAAATATACAAAAGGTATGAATTCTCCCCCAAATTTATTGAATAACGACTATATTATCCATTTTACTCAATGTGATAAAACATTAATCAAAAACATAAAAAATAATATATGTCATTATTAAACAGTCTCTATTGTGGAGTTAAATTTGAGTAAATCATTTTTATAAATTGGGAAAAAATATCCCTATTTCAAGAAAAGTGGATATCATTTATGAGTTACTAATAGAGAATGTGTGCATCCTTTCATTCATCTTTGTGTCCCCATGTTTTTGGGAGAACCATGTCTTTATCAATTTTCTCATATTATCATCTAGATGATAAATCATTCGGCCTCTTGTAATGTCCCTAAACATTAGATGGCATAATGGATTATCCTTTTGAAAGAGGTTAGTGTTTCCAATTGTTCCTATTCATTCATGTTTTATAAATGGCCGACTTCTCTCACTATGAAGGTCAACATTTCTATTAATAATTATTTATAATGTTTAATAATCCTATCATAAAGACTCATTACCATATCATGGAAAAAATGTGGTCAACTTTTCAATTATCGAGGCATTTCATTTAAAACTATCTACAAATTCAATCATTATTTAAAATAAAAATTAATTTGTATGCACATTAATGTTATGATATATGTAAATTCCTTTTGAGGTGTAGAATATTTAATAGGCTGAAGGCTAGAAATATTAAATATATGGAATCTTCCAATTGGATACTCTTAATGATTATTATTAATTAATTTTAGTGAACTCTCACTACCTAGAAATATTAATTCATATATGAGTTTCGGGTCAAACAACTAGGCATGTAAACCTCTTATAATGCCTTTAATTTTTTTGGCACCACAATTGATATGAATTTTTCAATGAATGAGAAAATGATAGTCATAAATCATACTAATGTCATAGAAATAATCTATTATTACAACTTCAATAATTGTGATGATTTTTTTTGGTATGGTAACCCACAACAAATGGTTAACAATCTTCCAAATCATAATACCGTGAGTAAATTCAATGGAGAATGAGTAGTTGTGCTATCTTAGTGAGAGAAGATTTTATTTCACTATCAATAATTTCTCTTACATAGGGGGTTATGTATTCTATATTTCCCGTTGATAATATTCTTCAATTTGTTGAAGTCGAATTTTGTTTGAAATATGTCATATTTAATCAACATAGGTACAAATTAATCATTTATTTCTACAGTGTAAAATGATGAAACATTATATAAGGATGATGCGAATATTTTTTAATTTTTTATACCATGTGCAACATGAATGAAAGATTGTGTTGATACATTCATTGAGATTACCATATATAATAATATTATCATCCTTTTTATTGTCGATTGCTCACAAATCCAAAAAAATATATGAACTGTAAGAAACAAGATTTTTTGTGTTAGTACCAATTTTTTCATTAAATAAAATCTCATTTAAATTATTACCAAAGAGAATAATTCTAATTCCATTCAAAATATTCTTTTTTATAATTCTATTAATGATCATTACCAATTTAGGATCCTTGAAATTAATTATAATTGTCACCATCCTTTATGAATTGGTGATTTCTGTTGATATCTCTATACTCTAGATGGATCAAATTTATTAGGCTGGTGATCTTCCCAAAAAAAGGATTACTGCTCAGGATATTATTTATCTCATTAATGTACAAGATAATAATCATATATTTAATTATTTAGTTAGAACTGTTCATTCCATCAAATTAACAACTAGGATATAATAGTCACATAATAAAAATATTTAGTTGTTCTTTTAAGTGCAACATTTCGTATCATGTATTCTATTGAACACAGTCCTTACGTTAAAAAATATATTTATTAAATTCACCCCATTTTTTGAAAATTCATTCAAGACATTTCGAATTCATGAAATATAAGTAAGGTGTGAATTTTCAAAATAACATATATGAAATTCCTCATCATAAAACGGATAATCAAAACATCTACTCTAATAGAAAGAATGAGAAATACAAAGTTAACCTAGAATAAAAAATAACTAGGTTTACATTTAAGAAAATTAAGAAATATATGAGATAATTTGATAATACATTACTAAAAGAGAGTTATTGGAAATATAGTATTGAGAAATTTAATGATAAAGAAACAAAAATCATTGATGGTTTAGTATGTAATTGATTTCATTTTATGAAATATAAATATAAATAATTTTTGTTTCAATATCATTTCCAAAGAGTTAACAAATTATATTATGATCGGTGGCATTGAAATTCATGCCATTGGATTAGATGAGGAAGATATACTATTGTTGGCTCTAGGAATTCAACATTCCTTGATGGAGAACTCTATGAGGCCAATGAATCTCTATGATGGTGCTAAATGTTTGATATTTGGATCCACATACCTGACATAGCCACAACTATTAAAGAAGGAAGAAACTACTCTACAAACCATTTCTCATCATCACAAAACCTTCTACAAATAAATTATCATCTCATTCCACATCAAATTTATGAGTAACTGACTTTGGACATCTTAAATTACCCTAGTCACCGAAGCCTACTTAGCATCATGTTGTAAACTGAAATTCACCACCCACGGTATCCTGGAATTTCGAAACCCCTTTTTCCATGTTCTTCGTTATCTCTACATAATGTAGAAATACATATCAGGAAGTATTATTCCCTTAGAATAAGGGTAATAAACATAGGGATACTTTTGTATATTTGAATCATTAATCCATCATGAAGAAATATAATTATGAACTGAGACCTCATCTTAAGGATGGGTCACCCAGTTTCATAAAGCCTATTCCATTTCAAAGACCATTTCCATCTTCCAAAACTAGAGCTTCATGAAGAACATATTTTTGAGGACCTCTACATCAAAAAAATTCTCTTTGGCCTTTTCATGCCACCTCTCTTTAGATGACACCTCCCCATGATGGTTGAGTACCTAATACATTCATACTCCTTGGTGATCAGTTCAACTACACTCCAACTCCTCATGTGACCTATAAAACATTTTCCTTCCATTCAAATTAAGTGTTGGGAAAGAATTCCATTTAACATTTTTTTCATAGAATAGGGTTTTTAATCACTTTTGATTCTTATTATAGGGACCCTGATGTTGACATCATGTGTGTTCACTCTTCCACATCATCAAATGCTGCGACTGCCAAAGTCAGGTCCCACCAAGGGTTGCATGTGCGATGGTTATATAAGATAAATGGGTAAGGGGGGTGTACCCCACATACAAGATACAAGATGTAAAACTACTATGAAATAATCTTCCGTAGAACATGATGTTAAATTGGGACACTGCTAATGCAAGAAATGTAGGATGTCCCCGTGTATGTGTGGTAGGAAATGAGATACTCATAAAATGGAATGATATCATATAAAAACACTACATATGGAATAATATCCTCTTATAAAACCCTATGGGATTATGATGTCATTATTTAGTGTTGGAGGTAGCACCTTTGGATCTCTTTTCCTACCATGAGAATAAATTTTAGAGAGGGGATGTGCACAAAGAATGGTTCCAACTCCAATACTCTCAACGCCCCATACCTATCCTTTTGGGATTTGTCACGATGGGACACTCCAACATGTACGACCCACTAACATATAATTGGACCCTACACATAAGGGATTATATTATCTATTTTTCACTTTCATACATAAGACCCACCATATATCTCATGGATTCATTTTTCACAACATAATCTTCAGGTCTAGTACTCACTCTTGTTTCTCACACAGATCATGAATCACATGGTCCTAGAGGTTAATATAGACCATGGATTCTCGATCGCATGGAATATGTATGAAGCATATATTTGGAACAAACCAGAAAACCTATCCAATAAACACACTCCACCAAATCAATCCATAATCCATTTGAAAGATACATATCAACATGATGATAAAATCATTTCACCCATTTTGGACATTCCTACACATAATTCCCATACAAATCATCATTTCTCATAGAAGCACAAAGGAATATCAGATGCATAAGCCTCAACCATCCAATTCAATCCATCCTTGGAAATTCCTCTTTTTAAGGGAAAATTCCATTCATAAGCATTAGTCCATCCATTGAATTATGTGGGTTTTGATATCTATCTCTAAAACAAGGAACATATAAAGCCTATTTGTTGTTTAATCAAATCAAATGGCATAACTTGGTGTCCCCCTTTGTGGAGTGAAACCACTTGATCCACCTCTAGAGGTGTCCGTATCGTCCTCCATGGTGTAAAATCTTACCATTGTGGGGAAAACCTCCTAGATTAAACTATTCATGATTTATAATACATCTATAATTAGATTTCATGGTGTTCCCTCCTTGGGACATAGATAATTTGTATACCTCCACCTTCCTTTATTATCAATCCAATCCATCTCCTCAAGAGGTAAAACTCAAGACCTGTCACACTTTTACCTCATGTTATACATGGGATTATTGAGGAAAAAAAGATATGACTGGGAAATCATATCCATTATGAACTACAGGGAATGCCTTATGTTTTGTGCTCAACATGCCTCCCTGATGTGGCCTCATATGAGGAGGAATATAGGTGACCAATATTCTAGATTCCATACATGCCAGTGATGCCCAATAGGATTATTCCCCCAACCAGTAGTTGATTCCTTATCAAGAAAAATAAAAATGTATAGAAAAAATCAATGTAATGAACCAAAATTTATACATAGGTGTTAATTTAAATTATTTTCATTAACACATCATAATCTAATAGATAGAATATGACTAGGAAATGATTTACAAAGAGAAATACATGTAAGGATGAACTGACATCCCATTATCCTTTTTTACCAATGATTACAAATTTACATTGAAGAAGATTAATTGAACCCATCCTTGGAATGTGGTATGAAATGGTATTAAGAGAATCTAGCATCTACAACCATGTGTCGACCTGTGGGAGTTCTCTAGTAGAATCATGAGAATTAGACATGAAGAAAAATAATGGGAAACTATTTTTCTCAACAATGGTAGTCGTATTGGTCGATGCATCACTATATAATCATGTCAATAGATTATGATATTAGGATCCAGGTCCCATCATTAATATTATTATCCTTGCATTATAATAACTATAAAATTGGGTAGTTAATCGTTTCTCATTCTGGTGAATTATATCATCAACATTCCTTTGTCACTCTAACCATGGATGATTAGATTACTATGGGTTATGTGGAATTTCATTCCTAGTAAATAAACTGATAGATGAATCCTTTTTTATAGGTCACAATATAAAAGAAACTAAATGGACCCACCCAAAGACACATGTAATGGAGAATCGTCAACATGACAATCTCTCATGACTCAATCTCTACTACGACATCAGCTGCGACCATGACATCAGATGAGACCAAAACTACTAGGTGACCACACCCAATATCACCCTCAGTGTTCATTCAAAAGAGGATTATAGACATGATCATTAGATTATACCAAAAAGTGGGGGTTATTACCAAATTGTACATGGCCCTCCAAGACATGAATGATTGAGCAGCTCACCAACAACACTACCTCCAAGGGCTGCACAACAAGTTGTGGCTCCCTAATCAAATGTTGTTCCACATTAAAAGTCTATCTCTAAAGTGATATTTTGGATCAATTACCTACATGGAGGAGGTAGGTGAGGCTAGGGTCACCCCATCTGAAACAAATATCAAGGAGCAATAAACGTCGGCTTCCACCGAGCGCAATAAACACCACAAATGAACAGTCTCTAAAGTCATTGAACATGTGGTATATGCCCCTGATTTGCTGGTCCTAGTAAAGATAACCAGACGCCAACATAGAGATCATTCATAGGAATATACCCATCATGGATCATCATCTTCCAAACCTCTCGTGGCTCCCACCACCACTGTCACATCTCGATTGACCCCTAATACTAAAAAGAATGGGTCGTTCAATGATCAATCAGAGTGGATTCCTCATCCACCGCACATGTAGGATGTGTTAACTCTTTCAGTCACTAACAATACCAAAACCATTTAAGTCATACCCATTATGTTTACGTCCATTATAGAGTCCCTCCATATATTATCAGTTATGAAATCAGAGGTCCTCCCTACTGTCACATCAAATATGGAGGTCCTCTCCATGTCCCCAGCATCCGTCGAAGTGGAGGTCCTCCATGCTTCTTCGTCGGTAGGCACATAGTTCATCCCCATTATTATGGTTCATTATATGGAGGTCCTCACCATGTAATGAACCATAAATGTAAAGGTCACCATTATTCAATTCTTAGCTCAATTAGAGGACCTCCCCAAAGCACAATTAGAAAACATGGAGGTAAATGCCATTTAACAACTGATCTATGGGGAGGACATATTCAATCCTTCACACCTCAACAAAGTGGCCTTACCCATGTCCCCACAAATATATGAATAGGTCCTCCATAATATAGTATTGATAAATGTGGACATCCTACCCACATTATTGAAACCTATAATGGAGGTACTACTCATACTACCATCAACCAACATTGGCGTTCTCCCGTGTAATAGTGGACCAGCAAGGAGGGCATCCTCATGTATCTAAATACCATAAAGGATATAATCTCTGTGTTTTTTACACCCAAAACAGAGTTACTACCCATAACCATGAATATAAAAATAGAGGTAATCAACATGTCCAATTTTAATAGTGAGAAGGCCCTCCTGTGACTTCAATCTACCAAATTAGAGGCAGTCCCAAGTCTCACAATCTGTATAGAGGATGTACCCATGATACCTCTAAATAACTAGAATGACATATAATACATCAAAATAAAGAGACAAGACCTTACCCATTTTCCAATAAATTTAAAAGGAGGCCCTTATTACTCTTACAGCAACTTATATAGAGGTACTCCAAATATCCTAGTTAGTTAGAGTGGATGTCATCCCCACTTTGGAACTAACTAAAATGAAGGTCCTCACAGTTCTGAAGAATATCCCTACCCAAAAGAGGCATCCTGGGGATGTGGGAAGAACCATCACCACCAATGTAAAATCTCTATGAAGTATAATATAATTTTCAATCCCATTAACTTCTCATATTTTGAAGATAAATTCTATAAAACGATGGGTCCTTCACCAAATTTATATACATCAGAGTATAGGGTCAGATCTCGGTGGGTGAAATAAATCATCCTATAAGGAATGTTTCAACATATCCCAGAATTCCTTTGTAGGTACATGTTAGAAGTAGACTATTTAGCCCTCTACCATGGTATCATGGTGCATCCATCATTTTCATCGACAGTATAATTCTCTACATCCACTCGATATCTTAGAGAATTATTCTAAGGTTTGATATAAAATGATAAATTTTTAGACATGGAGATGACTTATTCCTCCCAAAAAATTAGGATGTGGTGTACACCCAATTCATCCAAGATTTGGTGAAATGGTTGGTACTGACTTCAAGAGATGACCTAATTTTCAATTATTAATCAACTTATGCATCATCTTCTTCAGTAAACATCCCACCACTACATTGTTCAATACAAGTGTTAAAATTATTTTATCGGGGAGCGTCGGTAAAATCATGGGTCAACCAAGTGTTATACTCCACTTTCATGTAAAGAATAATGTGTGTTACTTAGGTTTTAGATTTATTTTTAGTGGTCTTTTTTCAAAATTCAACAACCGACATTGACATTATGTTGTTTCCTAACCAATAATTTTTAACATGATTTCATACAACCATTTGGATGTCGTGATTTACCCTACATGAATTTATAAAATTATATCCAATGTTAAAGGAGAATTTTTATGACATTGATCATCTGTGCAACCTGGTCAAATTGGATACAATCCCTGTGGATCTGCACCCTGCGTCACCCAGTTATCATTGGTCCATCGATCCTACGTTCTATCATAGAATCAATGTTCTATAAATTATTATCATAGAGGAATCCCCACATGATCAGATTTATGGATGAGGGATGTATGTTACTCTCTAATTTATTCACATCCTATAATAGACTAACCTGACTAATAATACTGAGGTTACACCACCGAGTATAATCATATCGAATGTAGATGATCATAGGTGATTGAAGGAAAAGGACACTAACATAGGATCTTTAAAAGAGTACCCACCGCTGGTAGAGCACAATACTTGGTAGACCCTCAAACGAGTGTCCACGCTTTCCTAAAAATACAGAAATGTGGCCTTAGAGATACATTGAAATAATTTTCAATAGGATGGGACACTAACAATGATAAATAGACCATTAGATACTATAAGGCCTATGATCCACCATATACTGTATAAATGAAATATATTTGTCCATGTGGCTTCCTTGATATAGCATATAACTATTCAGTGGAGGGTTGTTGATGAGATCCTCATTGAAAACCATTTTAATTGGTGTGAAAACTATTGTAACCCACGAAAATATCATGTTCATCCTCAACTAGGGTAGTAAATAAAACAAAAGTCTATTATTGGAAATATTCCCTTTATCTATATCAGCAATGTGACACATCTCAATAAAGAAGATAGAGTTGTTTATCGAAAATGAACATTGAATGTTCCACTAAATCTGTCTGAGAAACGTGATAACCTTCCACAAAACACGGATTAGGCTGCTCCTCAAGACAGAGATCAATCATCTCCATATGAAACTCTATGATCCTTTGAACCTATATAAAATATTATTGATCATGTGAATACATTGTAGGTTATAGATCATTATCATGAAACTAATTATCACCTAGCTAACTAGATAGCAACTCTCACTTCTTTCCTCAAAGACCTTAATACATGACCGGTGGAAATCCATCATGAAGTATATCTGTAACCAAATGGGTGGATTATATGTGACCACTATTAGATTTAAGGTATCCCATATTTTCCCCATATAATGGTATATGATGCCAAAATACAGAACAATTCATCTCAATGTGCTGACCCATGTTAGGAAATCCAATGTAACATGAAGTCGTCATTCCCTAATGTTTCATATAGACATTGGAAGGGAATGTGTTTTTAGGAAATACATATACCCATTGGGTCTATTTTTGGTTGGGAATTCATCTTCATGTAGTTTCATTACCATTTCAGTTACACCTCCTTCAGGACAAGTATTGATGACATATTCAAATTAATGAAATTCCCAAATGAGTGTGTCATGGATTTTATTGATCGATGGAAAATAATCACATATTCAATTGGCATGCCACTGACTGCAAAGAAGTTTTTAACAATGTGAATTGGAAATGTGATGATGAAAATGATCCCTTCCCTAATAACTTTTAATTTCAAAGGTGTATTATGATCTTTCTATAATAAGGATTAGCTCCTAGAGGAATTAATGTAAAAGGATAAATAGGCATGTTCATTTCCTCTTTTGGATCTTGTAGGAGGAAACACCAAGGAAGTGACTACCTATATAGTACATGTAATGGTCACTAAACCATTAGAAATATTACTAGTAGAGAGTCACCCCACAACCATTTTGAGTGAAACAAACTTAGGCTCAACCCCATTTTCATCCTCAACCAATATAGAATCAGTATGTGCCTCCCTGCCAAACACCATAAACTAGGTGAGATAATGTGGATCCAGCCCCCATTCAGGAGCCATCACCTCATTAGGTTCAACCCCTAGAGCTCTACAACCAACCGAGAGAAACCATTTATACTATTTCATGGATACACATGTCCCTAGTTAATTATATATTTATTTAAATATTACGGTCCTAAAACTACTTGAGTATAGGAATCCAAATGAGTCAAAGTTCACTGATCGACCTGACTGCTACCTATATAAATGAATCCTCTAATATACCATAAATAAATTCTATTTGTTCTATGATTAGGTGAAATATCACTTGTAATGTGTTGTATTTAAAATGTTTCATATCCCAACGTAGTTGACACACATCTATATAAAGAATGACACATACAAAAAAAGTTTCAGCTAATGGGATTAGGTTGTTTGTCGTGGGACTCAGAAATATGACAACTAGTTGGCATGCAGAGTTATTTGACATTCCCTGGGGAAATATATAGCCACTAAAATCAGTCAAATAATCATTATTTTGATGTATCTTACTCAGACACTACTATTGTATCGAACATATAGCATATCGTACATTTGAGGAGTAGATACTAATGGTGGAAGGGAAATAAATGTACCTCAACGACACAGAAGTCATCCCATACACATCCACATTTCATGCTTTCTGTAACATCCCAGGTAAATAATGATTAATAAATTTTCATATTTATTAAATTGAATATTAATTTTACTTTAAAGGGGTTTCTATGTTCGATAGCGTACCTGATACACAACAAAGAGTTTCTTTGAAATCTTATGTTTCATACTAGTAAAAAAATAATATTATTTTAAATGGTAGTTAACACGTAGCCGTTATATTGGAAGTAATGAATAGATAAAACTAAAATATGATTATATATGTTTGTTGAATGATTCAACATTTATCCAATAAATGATAAAGGCTTAAAATACGAAAATAATTCAATTTTTGGCATATATACTCTAACATTCACAAAAGGTCGACTTATCACCTTTTGATGGAGACCCATCTATAAATATAGTTTTGGTCACTCTTATACATTATATTGGACCAAATAAAATTATTCTTTATAATCGGGACATCAAAATTTACTTTGTGTATATTTTTGGTGTTTTTCCGATAAAGTTCATTTTTAATGAATCGTGAAAAATGTTGTATTTTAATTCAAAACATTCTTTTTAATCTAATTTATTTACATGAATAGATTATATTTTGAAATTTTTTTAAAGTTCAATTAGAATATATTTTTACCATTTAATCCAATGGTGGTCATTGTAATTAATTTCACTTTGAAATTGGACTTAAACTAGTGTCAATCTTTTGATACTTATTGTTTCATAAAAACACGCTATTTACTCTAACAACAGAAATTCATTATTAAATTAATTAATGTAACTTGTATGTTTTGAATTTTGTAAAATGGACATCATTTTTGAATTTGGAATAACAAATATATCTTAGGGTGATGTTTTGGTATTTTTCTAAAAAACATCAATTTTTGATGAATAGTGAAACCACTAAGTGGTACTTATAAAAACTGATTTTCCGTTTAAATGAAATTTTACCACTTCTATTTTTTGAATTAAAAAAATCTGACCTTAATGGTTTTCATTAAGAAGTAAAATGTGGTTCAATGGGATGAAAATAATTTTTTGGCGAATAGTAACTTTTACGTTTTTAATCGCGATTAGAGGTAATTAGTGTAGTTTAAGGTAAAAATAATGTTTTAATACTATGAAATGAACTTGACACATGTCCTCCCATTATTTTATGTGTCATTGCCGACCAATAAAATCCATGGGTCAAAATGGGGACCCCATGGAGCCACTTTGGTAGGAAAATGACATTAATATCTTTTTATTTAAAGTTAAAATAAAAATGTCACAAAGATGAGTTGTTTTACTAAAACAATTTTTAAATGGGGTTATACAAGTCAGAGTTTTGACTATAAATATTTATTAGAAAGCTAAAAATATTTACTACATCATGATATTTTTTTTATAATTTTTAGACATTAAATAAATTAAATTATTTATGACACCATGATGATGCAGTGATAACCTCATTATTTAACAATTTAAATAAAATGAAAAGATAATGTAAACTCTAAGACCTACACATGGAAAAAACCTATTGGATGGGTATATTTCAAACCCTTATCACCTTATCCTTGAAATTATATCAATTTGGGTCCTTTTAAATCCAAAAATCATTTTAAAATAAAGTAACATTTCTTTACATTCCAAAAGTGCCCCTCCTCTCCTCTTATAAAAGGCCATCACCTCTACCTCCTTAACCACAATTCCAAATCCATTGGCATGGCCAGACCCTGAAGTTTTTGTCTCTACACATCACTCTATTACTCCTTGAATCCTCACATTGGGAAGATGAATTCCCAAGGATGCCTTTGAGCTCAAATCAAAAAGAGTTACCCGTTTTAAAGGTAGTGTTTTCTCTTGTGTTTTTTTGTTTTATTTTGCTTTTCCAACCCCCTAAACTCTTTTTATTCATTTATTTTGTAACAACTTAAGTATATTAAATATACTAGGATGTTTTTATAATATTAATTCGAGCTAAAATTACACACACATACATCTAATGGTCACAGAACATACCGTTTCTGTGGATGGCGAATTTATGCGTCACGAAACGATGATTGGTCAATATTCTTCCAACACCTTCAAGGGTGGCCCTTAAGATGTCACTATATGTATATATGATATATAATATGTTTATGTCTTCATTAAGCTTATGTATTTTTCATTTATGGAATACCTTTATGGATTCCATTATGGGTATACGTGATATCTTCATTTTAGGAAGCGCAGACTACCGCCCCCTCAAAGTGATTTGATTCGTCAATTCCATATGCAGGATGTATAAAGGATGGATTTAAAGTTATTATATATGATTTATGTTACATATAAATTATGAATATAATTATGGAATTAAAATATACATACCTCTCATTTAGTTTTAATTCCATTAATATGACATAGAAATGAAAGTAGCGTTCATGCGTATGTAGGGCTTACCGTCTCCATGAACGGTGCATTTCATTTCATACCTCTAAATGATTATGTTATATTATAAATAAATGTATATTCTAGATATATATGAAATATATGCTATAAAAACATGAATATAATTCTGGATATAATGAACCTTTGACCACACGAACTACATGCAATTGTAAGAAGTCCACTTTCGACTTTAGAACCAAATATCGACAAAAAACATTATTAACTTAAATGATTACATAATGTCTATAACATGGTAATAAGTGATATAAAATTAATAATGAACTTGAGGATGGTACTTATGCAAGTAGAAATTAATTCATGTTTATTATTCAGGACGTTAAATAGCAATTGAGTCACGTCGGACACGAGGTAAGGGACTTCGTCTCAATCTCCTTTCATTGAGGCATATTTCATTTTATACACAACTTTATTTTATATGGTGTATAAACCCAGTTATCTTTTACTTTTATTCAAAAGGAATCTTTTTCAACGAAGCGTTTTACTAAACAAAAAAAAGGAATGTTTCTTTTAACGTACGCGATGACAACGACCTTTTTCACCGCCACTAGTATTATTTGGTCTTTGGCTTCCTAAATAAGTCGTAATGTTTATAAAATGAAATAAATACCATATACTCTTTTATGTATTTTGGTATTGAAAATGGTTTTTATAATGGATTTTTTATGTCAATATATTTATGTGATATATTGTTATCAAATTGTGGATATTTTTTCTTTCCATTATATTTGTTTTATGTCTTATGATTTTATAATGGTACTTGGAAATCTGATTGGTGGTTACGTGATAAACCATATGACGGGTGGTGATGTGAATACCAGGATGGTTGGTTATGTAATAACCTCCAATGCATTGGGTATGGAAGTCGGCCGTATGGCTATTCCATTAAGTGATATGTGTGGAAGTCGACCGTATGGTTATTCCATTTAAGTATGTTTATGTCCCAAGTTACCTTTATTTGTTATGTGATCTTTATATGGGTTTTATGGTAATCATTTGGTTACAAAAGGGTAAGTAAAGGTCTTTTTTTTCAGTGAAGAGTTTTTACATCTTCATAAAGTTGAAAAGTCTTACTTTGATAAAGTATACATGGTTTACTTTTTTTTTTGAAAAAACTAACAGTTTTCATTCTTTGTGTATCCCTTACTGGGCTTTTTATGCTCACCCCATGTTTTTTTGAAATGTTTTTCACAGGACTTATTGTGGAATAGGGTCAAGGATGGGATCAAGTGAAATTCATGCTATATAAAACATGGAACTAGACATGTTTTTAAAGAGTTTTTAGTATATGGAAACTTATTAAAAGTGTCTAATTTGTAATCTTTTGAGATGTAATAGTTATGTCCTAATTCCCTAAAACTCTAAAACAGAAAAGATCCTCAATGTGAATTATTCATTTAATTCAATATTACATAAGGATTAAAGCTGGGGCCTTATAGTTGGTATCAGAGGGTCGGTTTAGACAACTTTAGGAGTTAGAAAAGTGTTAAATTATAAGTTAATTTATGGTATGATTGAAATGATATAGAATTTAAAGACTACCATGTTCATTCACCTAAGATATTTTTGTGTTCAGAATGGTTTTCCGCAGAGGTAACAAAGCAGCTATATTGGGATGAAATCAGGAGGAAGACAACCTTCCAAATCAGCAACCTGAGATGGTCGGAATTGGAACTGAACAGTTTTTTACAGTGATGGCATAGTTGACTCGGGCTATAAATGGTGGAGGTATCCATGCATGAGATCATCCAGATCAACTGCAAAGGAACATGTCAGTGGTGGAACATTTAATGAGGTAACATCCCCCATCATTTAGAGGATCATCTGACCCCGTGATAGCTGAAGGGTGGATTAAAGCGCTGGAGAAGATTTTTGATGTCATGGGGTGTTTAGAAAATCAAAAGGCTAGTCTTGTTGTTTACTGTTTTGAAGGTGAAACTGATCAGTGGTGGTCGATGGTGAAAAATATCAGGGATAGTGATCAGATTGATGAAATTCACTCGGAAGAATTCAATGTTATGTTTCTTGAGAAATATTTTCCTAAGGTGGTTCTTCTTAGGATGGAAAACAATTCATAAAATTGAGGCAGGAGGATGACTCATTGGTTGATTATGAAGAAAAGTTCACTCGACTGGCAAGGTACGCTCCAAACTTCGTGCAAGATCTTGATTGTAAAATCAACCATTTTTAATCAGGGTTAAAGCCAAAGTATCAAAGGGACTTAGATTTTCATGAGTTCGAAAGTTATGAAAAACTTGTTCGATGTGCGGAGAATGTAGAAATGGAGTTTGATGATGATCAGGTGTTCTTTGAAAAACAACAGAATAAGAGGTCCAGTTGGCAGGAAAAGGGGAAGAATTCATCCAAGAAGCAAGGATGTAAGAAAACCAAATATCTATCCTGTGATAAATGTGGTAAAATACATCCTGGAGAATGTTTATCCAAGTCTGGAATGTACTTTCGGTGTGGTAAGACTGGTCATATTGCTCGTAACTGTAAGGAAGATGATCAATTAGGCAATGAAAAATCAGCAGTAAGATGTTTTAAGTGTAATGGAATGGGTCATTGTGAAAATGAGTGTCTAACTAAGAACTCAACAAGTGGAATGCAGCCAGAAAACAAGTAGAAAGGTGTGGTGGAATCCTTTTCAACTACTTCAGCAAATGTTGGGCCATCGAATGAAGTAGTATAAACTACATGGAGCTCATTATTTTTTGACGATTGCCTTGAGGTCAGGGTACCATCAGTTGAAAGTAAAATATGAAGACATTCCAAAGACTACGTTCGGTACTAGCTATGGACTTTATGAATTTGTATTTATGCCTTTTGGGTTAACCAATGAACCTGCTGTATTCATGGAACTTATGAATAGAATATTCCATGAGTTCTTGAATAAGTTTTTGGTTGTTTTCATTGATGATATTTTTGTGTTTTCTAAAAGTAAAGAGGAGCGTGAAATTTATTTAAGGGTTATATTCCAAACCATAAAAGAAAAGAAACTGTATGGAAAGTTCAGCATGTGTGATTTTTGGTTACAAAAAATTCCTTTCCTGGGTCACATTGTTTCAAAAGATTGCATAACTGTTGATCCTGGTAAAACAAAAGTTGTTGAATAATGGCCAAGAACCACAAATGTAACTGAGATCCGTAGTTTTCTTGTTTTGGCAGATTTCTACAGATGTTTTGTTGAAATTTTTTCATGATTATCTAGTCCAATGTCTAAGCTAACTCGGAAGGCTGTTAAGTTTATCTGGACACAAGAATGTGATGATTGTTTTCCGGAGTTGAAAAGAAGATTGTTGAATGCTCCAGTTTTGGAACTTCCTTCAAATAATGGTGAGTTTGTTATCTACAGTGATGCTTCATTGAAAGCACATGGTTGTTTCCTTATGCAGAATGATCAGGTAATTTGTTATGATTCACGCCAGTTGAAAATTCATAGGTAAATTACCCAACACATGATTTGGAATTAGCTGATGTTGTCTTTGCCTAAAAAATTTGGAGGCATCATTTGTGTGGAGTAAAGTGTGAAATATATAATGATCAAAAAAGTTTAAAGTATATATTCACTCAGAAAGAGTTGAACACGAGACAGAGGAGATGGCTAGAATTAATCAATGATTATGATTGTACAATTCATTACCATCCGGGAAAAGCAAATAAATTGGATGATTCTTTGAGTCGAAAAAGTAATTCTTTATTAACAATGTTGTGTTTGGAACATGATCCTTTGGTTAAGGATTTGATGAACATTGGCATAGAAGTTTTTGGTGCAGGGTGTTCATCATTTTTGTTTCAGGTACTAGTGAACTCTATCAGACATAATCAAGCAAGGACAGAAGCAAGACAGTGAGTTGCAGAAAAAGGTAGAGCTGGTTTAGAAGGGTAAGTTTCCTGAATTGAACATTGATAATGATTGTGTTTTTAGGTTTGGGAAGAGATTATGCGTGCCTTGTGATTCACAGTTGAAGAATGAGTTATTATGTGTGGCTCATAGTTCCCCATTTTCAGTTCATCCTGGAAGTACTAAGATGTACAGAGATCAGCGAGAGTATTACTTGTGGGATAGAATGAAAAGAGATATTGCTGATTTTACTGTGAAGTGTTTGACTTCTCAGCAGGTTAAAGCAGAGCGACAGTTACCTAAAGGGATGCTTCATCCATTACCAGTTCCAGAGTGGAAATTGGAAAATATATCCATGGACATTGTTGTGAAATTACCGAGGACATCTCTAGTTAATAATGCAATCTAGGTTATGGTTTATCGATTGAATAAATATGCTCATTTACTTCCTATTCGAGATAAATTCTCTCTAGATCAACTTTCCTGATTGAATCATAATGTGATAGTAAGGTTTCATGGAGTTCCCCTCTCCATTGTATCTGATTGTGATCCCAGGTTTACTTCTATCTTTTGGAAAGGCCTTCAGAAGTCTTTTGGTAGTGAATTAAATTTTAGTACAGCTTTTCATCCGCAATCCGATGGGCAGTCAGAATTAACAATTCAGACCTTGGAAGATATGCTACGAGCTTTCTCTATGGATTATCAGGGAGGTTGGGACCAACATCTTTCTTTGGTTGAGTTTTCTTATAATAACATTTTTCATTCCAGTATACAGATGGCACCAATTGAGGCATTATATGGGAAGCAATGTCGAACTCCAGCTTTCTGGGATGAAGTGGGTGAAAGGAAGCTGATTGGACCAGAATTGGGAGAAGTGATGGCAGAAAAAGTTCAGTTGATTCAGAAACACATGAGAACAGCTCAGAGCACGCATAAGAGTTATTCGGATAACCGGAGGAAGGATATATCTTTCTAGGTAGGTGATCATGTTTTTCTCAAAGTTTCATCGTGGAAAAGTGTGATGTGATTTGGTAAGAAAGGAAATCTAAGTCAAAGGTTCATTGGACCATATGAAATTCTAGATAGAGTTGGATCAGTTTCATACAAAGTGGCTTTACATACGATTTTATCTCAGGTACACAATGATTTTCATGTTTCGATGTTGAGAAATTATATGCCAGATCCATCTCATGTTTTGAGCCCAGAGGTAGTTCAGTTCTAAGGGAATCTCTCTTATGAAGAACAACCAATCCAGATTCTTGACCAAAGAGAGCATTTGTTTCGAAATAAGGTAATTCACCAAGTAAATGTTTTTTGGAAAACCATATGGTTGAAGAGGCAACATGGGAATCTAAAAATGCTGTGAGGGATAAATACCCCCACTTACTTTGATAAGTGATTAAAATTGCAAGGACGCAATTCTCAATAGGGGGAAGGATGTAACATCCCAGGTAAATAAAGAATAATACATTTTCATATTTATTAAATTGTATATTATTTTTACTTTAAATGGGTTTCTATGTTCGATAGCGTACCTGATACGCAACAGAGAGTTTCTTTGAAATCTTACGTTGCACACTAGTAATAAAATAATATTATTTTTAATGGTAGTTAACACATAGTCGTTGTATTGTCAGGAATAAATATAAATAACTTAAATATGATTATATATGTTTGTTAAATGTTTCTACATTTATCCAATAAAATATAAAGGCTTAAAATACAAAAATAATTCAATTTTAGACATATATACTCTAACATTCACAAAATGTCGACACATCACCTTTTGATGGAGAACCTTCTATAAATATAATTTTGGTCACTCTTATACATTCTATTAGACCAAATAAAATTATTCTTTAGAATCGGGATATCAAGATTTACGTTGTGTATATTTTTGGTATTTTTCCTATAAAGTTCATTTTTAATGAATAATGAAAAATGTTGTATTTTAATTCAAAACCACTTTTTATTCTAATTTATTTACATGAATATATTATCTTTTGAATAGGTTTTAAAGTGCAATTAGAATATATTTTTACCATTTAATTCAATAGTGGTCGTTTCAATTAATTTTACGTTGAAATTGGACTTAAACTAGTGTCAATCTTTTGATACTTATTGTTTAATAAAAACACGCTATTTGCTCTAACAACGGGAATTAATTATTAAATTAATTAATTTAACATATATGTTTTGATTTTTTTAAAATGGACATCATTTTTGAATTTGGAATATCAAATATAGCTTAGGTTGAAGTTTTCGTATTTTTCTGAAAAACTTCAATTTTTGATGAATAGGGAAACCACTATGTGGTACTTATAAAAACTGATTTTCGGTTTAAATGAAATTTTACCACTTTGTGTTTTGAATTTCAAAAATCCGACATACATGGTTGTCAATAATATGTAAAATGGGGTTCAATGGGATTAAAATACTTTTTTGGTGAATAGTAACTTTTAAGTTTTTAATCGAGATTAGAGGTAATTAGTGTAGTTTAAGGTAAAAATAATGTTTTTATAAATTGAAATGAACTTGAAAAATTTCCTACCCTTATTGGATGTGTCATGGCCGACCAGGAAAATCCATGGGTTAACTTGGGGACCCCATGGAGCCACTTTGGTAGGAAAATGAAATTAATACATTTTTATTTAAAGTTAAAATAAAAATGTCACAAACATGAGTTGTTTTACTAAAACAATTTTTAAGTGGGGTATTACAAGTCCGATTGATGACTATAAATATTCCATATAAATCTAAAAAGATTTACAACATCATGATATTTTTTTATAATTTTTAGACTTTAAATAAATTAAATTAGTTATGAAACCATGATGATGCAGCGATTACCTCATTATTTAATGATTTAAATAAAATGAAAAGATAATGTAAAATATAAGCCCTAAAATTGTCAAAAATATATTGGATGGGTATATTTCTAACACTTTTCACCTTATAATGGAATTATATCAATGTGGGACCTTTTAAATCCTAATATCATTTTAAAATTAAGTAACATTTCTTTACTTTCCTTGAGTGCCCCTCCTCTCCTCTTATAAAAGGACCCCACTTCTACCTATT
This sequence comes from Viscum album, assembly GCA_963277665.1. Taxonomy (NCBI): domain Eukaryota; kingdom Viridiplantae; phylum Streptophyta; class Magnoliopsida; order Santalales; family Viscaceae; genus Viscum; species Viscum album. The sequence continues at coordinate 1,637,590,713 of OY728119.1, read as the reverse complement.
TATCCACACTTCAAAAGCCATTGGCATGGCCAACCACCGCCCACTATGTCTCTCCACATCCCTCTCTTACTCTTTTAAGCCTCACATTGGGCATAAGTCTTTCCAAGGAAGCCTTTGAGCTCAAATCAAAAAGAGTTACCCGTTTTAAAGGTACTGTTTTCTCTAGTGTTCTTTTGTTTTATTTTTCTTCTCCAATCCCTAAACTCTATTTATTCATTTCTTTTGTAACAAATCCAGTATCTTCAATATACTAGGATGTTTCTATAAGAATAATTAGAGCTACACATACACACACCTACATCTATTGGATAAAGAACATACTGTTTCTGTGGATGGAAAATTTATGCCTCATGAAATGATGATTGTTCAATATTCTTCCAACACATTCAAAGGTGTCCATTAATATGTCAGTATATTTATATATGATATATAATATATTTATGTCTTCCTTAAGTTTCTGTATTTTTCATTTATGGAATACCTTTATGGCTTCCATTATGGGTATACGCGATATCTTCATTTTAGGAAGTGCGGACTACCGCCCCCTCAAAGTGATTTGATTAATCAATGACATATGTGGGACGTATTAAGGATGGATTTAATGTTATTATATACGATTTATGTTACATATATATGATGAATATAATTCTGTAATTAAAATATACTTAACTCTAATTTAGTTTTAATTCCATTAATATGACATAGAAATAAAAGTAGCGTTCATGTGTATGTACGGCTGATCGTCTCCATGAACGGTGCATTTCATTTCATACCTCTAAATGATTGTGTAATATTATAAATACATGTATATGCTGGATATATATGACATATATGATATCAAAATCATGAATATCAATCTGGATATAATGATCCTTTGACCACACGAACAACATGTAATTATAAGAAGTCCACATTCGACTTAAGAACCAAATATCGAAAAAACAAACATTATTAACTAAAATGATTAAATAATGTTTATAACATGGTAATAAGTGATATAAAAGTGATAATGAACTTGAAGAAGGTTCTTAATCAAGTTTAAATTAACTCAAGTTTATTATTCAGGACGTTAAAGAGCAACCGAGTCACGTCGGACACGCGGTAAGGGACTTCATCTCAATCTTCTTTCATTGAGGCATATTTCGTTTTATACACAAATTTCTTTTATATGGTGTATAAAACCCTTTGAATTTTACTTTTATAAAAAAGGAATCTTTTTCTACGAATCGTTTTACTAATTGAAAAAAAGGAATGTTTCCTTTAACGTACGCGGTGACAACAACCTTTTTCTCCGCCGTGAGTATTATTTCTTCTTTGGATTCATCAACAAGCTGTAATGTTTTTAAAATGAAATAAATACCATATACTATTTTATGTATTTTGGTATTGAAAATGGTTTTTATAATGGATTTGTTATGTCAATATATTTATGTGATATATTGTTATCAAAGTGTGGAAATTTTTTCTTTCCATTATATTTGTTTTATGTCTTATGATTTTATAATGGTACTTGGACTTTTGACAGGTGGTTACGTGATAAACCATATGACAGGTGGTGTTGTGAATACCAGGATGAGTGGTTACATTTTAACCTCCAATGAATTTGGTATGGTAGTCTGCCATATGGATATTCCATTAAGTGATATGTGTGGAAGTCGATCGAATGGTTATTCCATTTAAGTATGTTTATGTCCCAAGTTACCGTTATATGTTATGTGATCTTTATCTAGGTTTTATCGTAATATTTTGGTTATAAAAGGGTAAGTAATGATCTTTTTTTCAGTGAAGAGTTTTTACTTCTTCATAATGGTTACATGTATTACTTTGATAAATTATACATGGTTTAATTGTTGTTTTGATAAACTAACAGTTTTAATTAATTGTGTATCCCTTACTGTGCTTTTTATGTTCACCCCAAGTTTTTTTGAAAGGTTTTTCACAGGAATTAATGTGGAATATGGTCAATGATGGGATCAAGGGAAAGTCATGCTATATAAAACATGGAACTAGACATGTTTTTAAAGAGTTTTTATTCAATGGAAACTTAGTAGATGTGTCTACTTTGTAATCTTTTGAGATGTAATAGTTATGCCATAATTCCCTAAAACTCTAAACCAGAAAAGATCTTCAATGTGAATTATTCATTTAATTCAATATTAAGTACGGTATAAGGCAGGGGCCTTATACTTTCAAAGATGGAAATCTCCCCCAATGTTTATCTAGTAATGGTATAATCATAAGACTCTGAGAATTAGTATTTCCCCATGAATACGATCTGTCTGGTGGATCACCACATGAACCTCAATGACGAAGAGTGTGAAGAGGGATTCCTGATTTACTCTAGTTGATATCATCAGAGAAGGATCCAATAAAATATAAATAATCAAAATTCACAAGATGGTATCCTGAGCCATTTCATGCATGCTACTATGACAATAAATTAGGTTCTACATAGTTATTATCACAAATTATACATGCATCCTATTTTTTATATATTCGTTGACACTAATGAATGTGATACTCAACCAGATAGAACAACCCTGATTGTATCATTATTAGATGTGTCCAATAGTTTCCAACCATTAGCTACCTGATTTTCATCCAGTAATGGTTCATATAAATTCATTTGATATGAATAATGAAATTACTAGAACCTACCATAATTTGGGTGTGTAAACAATAGTTCATATCATGCCTCTTTCCAAGGATCAACCCCTTATGGGAGGCAATGTGCGCCTATCCCAGATGTATGATGTGTAAAAGAACCTCTCTAGAATTCCAACCAAGTTATAAATCCTAGAGGACATACATCTATCACAATAAACGTGAGAATCCATTGAATAGGCCTTGAAATGACCCATCCAGTTCAAAATAGAGGTAGGGCTACATAAACATTTCATTTTGAGGAATCTGAGTGTATGGAATTCCAGGTCATTATCTTAATCTCAAGAGAATATGAGGGAACCAATCTAGAATGGAACATCCTCCCACTATACATCACCATTTGTTAAATGGAGGGGATTTTCATCATTATCTTGTTGACATAGGTTTTGGGATCAATCTCATTCAGACCCAAACGCTCTGTAGGTTGGGATTGACTGAAGTAGATCTGTGTCCCTCTAACCTAATAATCAAGGGTTATGATTGTAATGAGAAAAGGAAATATGGATGAGTACATTTGAAGACCGAGTTTTTTATATTGGTATAAACCACTGCATTCATGGTTGTCTTATTGGATACCTCTTATAATACATTGATGAGTATGTTTTATACCCATTTGGATCAAGTATTTCCCTCCTCATATCACCATTGCTATATGTACTCCATTGTTGGTCATGTAGGGATGCTCCAGAGCGATTTATATCCTTTAAAATCATGTAAACCACACTATATGGATGTATTATATAACCAAATAAAGGAAAATAAATTTCAAACAAATGAGGTAGAGAACACAACAAATTTTGCTGACCCGTGGACAGAATTGGACAATGATTTCATTCTCCCATTCACTAGATAAAGGACCCAATGATAGAATTGGGACATTACATTTTCATTTTTGAGAAGAATGGGTGATGTGACTTATGTAAAAGGAACATAGGAATATTACATTATAATCTTACACTAGTCAGGTTTGGGATATCCCAAAACCCCTACCTCTATGATGTTTCTAGATGTTCTCCCAATGGATACCATTCCATTACACCATCATCTATTTGATAGAGCTTGATTGAATCACACAAAACCAAACATCCACAATTTCTTTGACATCAATATTGGACATCTTAGTTGAAGGACTGATGAAATCTTATTGATAGCTGTCATTGTCGTGGTTTTGATAGTACAAGAATATTATAGTTGATACCCCACATTCACCCAAGCGAGAACCAATGTTCCATTGGAATAAGACATCCTAGATGAACCATATCATTCCATAAATCCCCATTAATTATATGATTAAAAATATATGGAAGACACTATCATCATATTTGATGAGTGAGTCTACATCATAGTTGGTTCTGGTGAACCTTGGTACTAAGGAAATTCTGAGGATAATGCTGATCAGTTGATCCATGCTGGAAGAAAAACATCAAAAATATGTGGATTTATTAAAGAACCATGGTGATGTATTTTCATAGAGGTATGATGATATTTAAATACTATAACCTCATGTCAATTCCCACAATCCTATTCTTCGAGTGAGTCATCACAGATTCAAGTAGACTCAGCAGAAAATTCACCCTTATCATGGGTTCATGTTAGCATTTTATCATGATAAGATCATTATAGAAAACATAAAGTAGTAGGTTCAGTACCCCCAGGTAGCTAGCCAAATACTTCACATTTTAGAAGGTGAACAGATATATTATAATCTTTATCGGCATTTTTAACCTCATCCTCCTCTATCTAAAAAATGATTTCCCCTTCCAGTTATAGAGCTAGATGTCGATGCCATAACTAGGATCCATGATCTCCCTTATTGGATTGATATTGTGGATAAAATCATATCCATATAGCCATAGAATTTGAATAATCCACTACATTTAGATCACTATAAGAGATCACCTACTACCATATAATTCTTTTCTTTTTGAAGAATGTATAGACACCTATCAGCGAGCCATGCACTTCATATTCAAACCGATCCATGGGAAGCTAGTTGAATGAGTTTTTAAAATGCAGTAGTCATATAAACATAGTTTTAGGACCATATCAAAGATCATTAAAAGTTTTTAAGCTTCATCAGTTCCCAAAAATTGATGATGAATCCAATAAAGTGTGATTTCTGGGTATCCTCTGGAAATCTTATTATGATATTTCTTATATATAGAAGAATTTAAATAGAACTATAGAAGATCAAGTCCATAAAACATATTCCCAATATAAGAAACCATTGGGATATTTTATAAATTCAATGGCACATATCATATATACATAGATTCATAATGAATATATTTTTTAAGTGTAATATCTTATTATATGGTCACGAATAAAGGCAAATCTACCAGTGGGATGAATATTTACATTCCTAATTTGAAAAAATAAATTTGTACATTTAAATGGAAATGGTTCTGATTACACCCTCACAAGGAAGAATGCGGTCCCATGTGTGACCACCATTAAATTATCCATCAGTTCAATTCGTTACTAGAAGAAGAAAATAGGAGGGAGAGGAATTTTTACTATCTAATATTCATGATAGTCAACATGGAATCTAGATAATCTCTAATCGTTAAGAGATTATTCACAATGATTTTTATAGTGACAATGTAGTTGAATTGTTTTCATCATCATGAGATATAACTGATGTCCCCATATACACCCTCTAAATTATATCATGAACAAACCAATGTTAATATAACTACTAAGAATGTTGTGAAATGATCCTTAAATAGATAGAAATTACGTTCATTACTCAAGGTGCTATTATGGGTTTTGAATTGGAATACTTTTTATCCATCCATCCATCCCATGTAGAGTAGTCCCTATATCTTGATTTCATATATGACTATATCAATTAAATGGAAAAATATATTCTACTACAAAATAATAATTTCGATGGTGCCTCCTAACATCTAATATTTATAAGTCTAAATGATCCAACAATCAATAGAGTATTCCAAGGGATTATATTCATCACAATGACACATGTTGTACTTATATATTGATTACTACTATTGGAGGGATGCACCAACAATTGAGGTACAATATCAGACAGTCATTACTAATATCGAGAAGGCTATTATGATTATTGTTCCCTACATGCATGTGAATGGATAATATGAGTTAGTCATCATGAAGTTCAACTATGACTATATCATTAGGAAGCCATAACTCTTACCAATTTTGAATCACACTCCCCAGCTGATGGACAAGATCAATTATCATCTAGATGTGACTCTTTTCCCCTAGTAAAAGAATTTTATTGAAACATTCTTTCATATTATAGATTCCTCTATCAAAATCCAAACCAGGTTGTCCTATTAATTCATGTGGAAAATCCATATGTTATCTCTCTTTTCAGTTTAGATGAAGAGGATACCCAATACGTAAACTATTTTATCGATAGAAAATCCACATCAGGGCTCCCCCAGATACAGTTTCAATAGGATAAACCAAATATTGGAAACCCCTTTCATTGAGTATCTCAAACTTAGTATTATCTTGTTTGATAAAGTTAAATATGATTGAATCCAACAATGCGGAGCTTAGTTCCCCCTAAAGAGAGATCCCAAACTCAAAAGTCTCTCTAATGGTCTATATTTGATGGAATTATACAATATTATAATTAAAATATATGATATCACTCATGTTATATAGGAAGATTATATCTCATCATGTGTTTCTTGATTGGAAGGGATAAAACTCTCCCAGTAGATTTGATGGCTAGGATACTTTTGTCCCACCATTTTCCACAACTGTATTGAGTTCTCCAAGAGGTACAATGAATTTCAAATCCCTGCCAACTTCATTCATCTACCACATGAGTTCCTCCAAATGACCAGTTATTCCTGAGCATTTTGTTATGTTGGTTCAATGTTGCGGGTCCTTACCCATGAGTGATAACTCATAATTGTACGTTCATTTTGACCCAAAAAATGCTTCCCCATGTTGGAATAAGTGATCCCCCTCAATTATGTTTAGGAATAATCAGTTTTTTAATTCATGATCTACCACATTATTTATTATTTTGGAGTCCCCCATATTATTATCCATTATAACATAACTGAATTTCATGATGTGGGACTGAATACTTTCAATAAAAATTACAACATCCATTCAAACCATATTTCTAATTTTCATTCATATGTTAATGAATCGATTAATGCATTCAACCAGACCCTCTCAAAAAAAATTCAACTCATGGTGGTCCATAGGAAGAAGATTAATCCGGAATTATCTCTAACTACCTCTAGGATTATCAGATGATGACTACAAATTTCACCCAGGAGATTCCATATTCTCGAGTGTATGGAATATTGGGGTTTCATCCCATTCATATTCAGTTAGCTTCATTCCAAACAGCTATCTATGATCAAAAAATACCAAAAAAATATATCAGAATTCTATCTACCAGAACTAAAATCCTTCAACAAAAATAGGCTATAATACCTGAATAATCTAGAGAGGTAGCAAAACATGCTATCCAAAGCATTCAATAATAAGGTTCACCTCTATCATTTATTCCATGGTGATATAGTATTACCTCTCTAACCACTAATGATACTTGGTAGGAATCCACCAAAGTTGGAGCCCATGTGAGAAGGACCATAAATTATTAACATGGTCTATTCAAACGGGGAATAATCTTTAGTCAATATGGATGGAGAGAACATCGATCCTTGAACCAATACGATGTTCCTCAATATGTACATCATATATGGATTTGCAACATCCCGATCACACGATGTTAAATAGGTTTCATGGTCCATGATCTAGAAACCAGAAAATATATTTTCGTGTACTGGCCTCACAACTATAAATTATGAACTTATATTCCTTATTAGTTCATGGTGAGACACATGCCTTATTCGTCCCTATTCATGTTGGTTTATAGATACTGCATCAAACTACTTCCTCATTGAACACCATTCCCCCAACATCCTAGTTGAATGATCATAAACATTGTAGCAAATGGTGTCCTTACTGCTTGACATTAAGAGGAATGGACTAGTCCTATAGTATTACCTTAAACAATGGCTTCATCATTTTATCTAAATAGTGAAAAACACTATAAAATGAATGCACTGGTCACTGGATAATAAATAATGTAAAAAATATCATTCTTCAGCATGAAAAATTATCATCAAAGCACCATCATGTTCTCTCTTGATATGAAATTTACTTTAAAACTAGTCATATACAATTGCACATGGAAGATTTGTGTGTGGATTGATTCCCACTCTTATGGGATAGGTAGGGATGCACAAATAGATTATAATTGATCCAATCCACAATTTTACCAAAAATTCGTCCCCTTGGCCTCAATTTATTTGAAGCATCATGGTTTTAAATTACATGTCATATTTCTTCCAGGTTGTGTCATGTAATTATGGCCCTCCGTTGGCCCTCTTTCACATTATGTTTTTCATAATCCAACACCACAGATACCCATTCTAAATGTACCACAAAATTTTCTAAACACTATGTCCATAATATGAGAGATAATTTCCTCAACACATGTCATCAAATGGTGATTCTACATAAATTTTCAGGATACCCCATCATAACTATGGTATTCACTAGTTTCTTTTCCATAGAGGACTGATTCACTAGTGATAGTCTCTAACTAAAAAATGTTCCACAACGACTTACAGATCGATACCCATATTTATGGAATATTTAACAACACCTATATCATTTTTCTATGTATCCATCCACAATTCAATCAAATTATTTACCCATTGGACTGGTTTATTGTATAAACACTATGAACCTAACTGCACGATGTTCAACATAAGGTACCCATGTGTTATTTGCGATGTATTCACCATACATAATGTTAGATTTTATATGTTGTGTTATATGTATATAACCTTATATTGAATGTATCTCGTTTATTCCATGCATCAAGACATAAAACTATGTCGAAGAATGGTCTCATCATCATGACCTTATTAAGAGATCATACACTCCAAGAAATACGACCAAAAAATATTTTAAAAAACATGGATTTGAATATCATTCCATGATAAACTCATTCCACACGTAGAAACTTTCTCAATTTGGATTCCCATCACATTTTATATACTGATGGACCCCTAATGATAATTATATCATGTCATGTTTTGTATCACCTCTCATTCTGGGCCCACACCCTAATGAATCTTCTGTAGCATAATTTGAATCTCGTGTTTCGAACACAATCAATGGCTGATCATGCATTTTCTCACCCTGTTCTTGATTGGTGGAGTGGTTTTTCATGTTCTTTTGACATGGTCAATAATCAATCCCTACTCAAAGGTATACCTTTAATATAAATAGAATGCTTTAACTTATCTTATTTCCAACTTCATGTGTCATAGTGGATTTCTACCCTTAGTATCATCACAGTGTCTGCCTCCACATATTATGTTGTCCACATACACATTTCCATGATTCCAACATCGAGCTTGGGTCACATGGTCATAAAAGTCTTGGTGGGTAGGTAATAATGTGGATGATCAACATAAGGAATTATTTTTAAAAACTATATGAACATAATCTAATAGCCTCACAATGTAAATTTGGTGGAGGAAAATGAATTATAATGCTTCATTCACATTAGTTTTATCACACCACCTTAAATAATAAGCCAATTTTGTGAAGCATCATTCCCATTGATCCAAAATACTCTTATTAAAAAAAACTATTTCTAGGGATTGAATAAAACTTCATACACCACATTCAAGGATGTGTTGTGCGACATGTGACACTTTATCCTCATTCAAGTGCACCAACTTCTGTTTCTAAGAAGTTTTGTGGTGACCAATCCACCTTTTCCAAAAAATATGTCAGTTTTATTTTCTCCATGACACCCAATTTTACTTAAAGTATAAATTTTAATTGTCTATGTAGAATGACTTTTGACTATTTTATATGGTCCATGTAGTCTGACATTAAACTGTATGCTAAATCCTGATAACATGATGTTAATCTGTGGGGCGTGTCCTTATCACATGATGTGGAACTGTAACACTAATTGTTCTGAATTTATGATGCTAAACAACATTTCCATAATACTTAATTTCAATATGTATAACATGAAAAAATATTAGTCCATTTTCTAAGAAGTATTTTCTAGGTTTTGGGTAGCTATCGCATTGTTCTCATTGTTTCTACTCTCGTTCCACTTCCATGATTTCACTCCCCTTGAAAGAAGGTTTGATATTATTAAAAACCTATATGAATAAAATGGTGTGTTCTGAGACATTGTGTAATAATTTCAAGACAATTTTAATCAATCTTAAATTTCAATCACTAAACTACCATGGTTTCAAGACACCTATTTAGATCATCATCATTTCCCACATCTGAAGGGATCCCAAAACAACCTATTCCCATGTCATGTTTTCTCAACTACTATCCTGGTCCAATGTCCATGAAGAATTTTATAACATTATAATACCCTTTTTTTGATTCAAAGATGGTCAGTAGTCATCCTGCATTTTTCAGTCCCCATTATAGTTTAATGGTACGACTATGGTGTTTTTTTGAACATGCCCAACAATTATCTTGAATCTCCGTGACACACTCTTAATGTCTAGAATTTTGGGCATCGTGATTAAAACATTCCCATACACCTTATTCTATTTTATACTAATTCCCCTTGTGTTATCTCATTCGTGAACTATACCACATTGGGAAAATAAATTTTTCTTCTATGAGAACCCATTTATCTAGCCACAACCTCTCATAGCATAGAAAACATTGTTGATCAGTCGACAATGACATTTTGTGAGTTCTCAATGCTTATAAGAAATTATCATAAAAAGAGTATGATTATATGATTGTCCCTTGTTTTTGGAATGTAGATTGTCCCATTTGATCATAGGGATTTATAATTAGTTGTATCATAATTATTATTGAATATGGATAATTGAACAAAAAAATGTTTTCCATATATAGAGAAATGTTTTCAACAATGAACTAGAAACATAAGAGAGTAGCATTGAACATCTATATGTTGGTTCCTATCATGTGTATAAATAAATCCTATAGATCATACCAATCATTCAAGTGTTTTATCCCTTCCAACTATTATCGTGTAACCACCAAAATCTACTACCCTAGCATTAGCTCAGTTTTTTATTCATCAGCCTCTAGAGCTTCGTGAGGTACATTATACAAATGAACATCATGGGAAAAATCATGATTGATCACTGAAATTACCCATAATGAAAGATGATAAATTTCCAAAAAATGGAGACTCCCTCTTTTAATCAAACCCTCTTATTATTGTTATATTTTATTCTAAGGGGGGTCATTTTTTCATAAAAATTCATTCCATGGTATTAATACTGGAAGACCCACCATTTTGAAAAACATAGGAACCCAAATGTCCTATGAAATTAAATAAAGGTAATTCTTCTCAAAGACCTTTCTCAAATCCCCATATCCCTCTATAAAAACATGTGGCCTTGATAGAAAACTATGTGAGTCCGACAATGCACTACAGATATTCTAAAGAGTTGACTTTGGGCTATTGAAGTAAAACACATCTGTAACCATTCAATGATCTAACAACCACTCCAGGATCAATTTGGTAGCATCTCAAAACCTTATTTATATAAAAACCTAGATTATTCGTTGTCAATGTGATGCATATATTAACATTGTAGTTTCTATTTTCTCTAGACTCACGACTAACCTTGAGCATTATGAAGAAAATTGAAATGTATCACTCATTGTTTCTATGATTCGGATAATCCATTTTCACATGTTCTTAAATACCTCCACCTAAGTTAAAGATTACATTCAAGAAGTCCTATGCAACTAAAGGGGATGAAATCACATAGGGTAATTTGATTCTATGAAAATAATTTACCCTATATGAATCACTCCATCATGAATCGTGACATCATCCTAAGGAGGGGTCACCCTACTTCATGAAGCCTCGTCCTTTGAAAACCCATATCTATCACAAAGCACCGATGATTTTTGAATTACATCAACAAAATTCCCTACGATTTCAGAAACCCCTATCATGTTCACCCCATGAGGAATCTCTTCTTATAAAACCACCTCACGATGTTCGAGTACACAAAAATAACATTCCCATCTATGTGTGGTTTAGCTGCACTCCATATTCTCATGTGACCTATGCTACCCATTCTTCTAGCCCACCCCATAATATGTGTGGCCTAATATTAAAATTTAATTTTTTATTCTAAATATAGGAATTTTAATCCCCATATATTCTCATCATAGGGAATAAAATGTGGACCACTATAGTGAACACTTATCCACTTCCTCGTAACGTGGTATCAACAAATCCATGTACCATCTAGGGTTGCACGAGAGAACGATATGTAAGTCCATGGTATAAGAGGTTAGTCATCAATTTCTATGATACAAGTCATGAAATTCAAATAACCAAACCTCCCTATAAAATTACTAGAATATATGGCCTCTCTTTATACATAAAATTATCGATGTCACAAGTTTGTGTCACTCCGAATGAGATCCTCCACATATGGAATGACACCCCACACACCCTCTGTATAGTGAATGATATCCTCTTACTAATCCCACATAATGTAATATCTTATCCTATCTTTTAAGAGGAAACACCTTTTCTCCTCCCGCCATGAGAAATACTATTACATAATGGATGGTAACTTTGAACATTTCCACCTTTCACGATGTCAACAACCCACCCCTATCCCTTTTAGATTTTTCACAATGGGATGCCCCAATGTGTATGGCCTAATAAAACAGAATGAGATCCTCCCAAAATGGATTGGTATACTCCATGTGGTGCTTCCGTTCTATATCCATGCAACATCTTTTATGGAATTATCTTTCTTGTAACAATAGTTTGGTATACTATTTCCTCTTAATTCTCAAACCATGAATGACTAACATGGTCGTTTGGGTACTTAGATACCATTTCACATATACATTATCCTATACATCCATACTGGAGTAAGCCCCAACCATTTGATCCATTTCCTTGGGTCACTTCCATGTGTAAGACCCAACCATATTCCCCCTTTAAAAGTAAATGGGATTTGATTCCCAATAACTATTGATATATATGAAAAGTTTTTGAGGTCCCAATCCAACATCAGAACTGTTATCTACAATCCATCCAATCAATAAACAATCCATTAGGACTTTTTCTTACCTTTGTAAGACACTGTAGAATGTCTAGATAATACGAGGGTAATTAACCAGCATTTACAAAGAGATGTCACCAGGAATTAGTTTCAAGAACACATCTTAATCTATGAGGGAGTCCCTGACTATGAAATGAGTTCCGAGAAGAAATCCTTGGAGTTATGAATTTATAATACATTATACCATTTGACCAATGCGCATTCATCATTGTCCAAGGTAATCAAAGACTCCCACCATTAGAAAGAAGGAATGTGAACTAATAAGTGCATCCAACACGCACAAACTTGTGGAGAAGCATGGTCAGTCCTCAGTGGAAGCATTATAAACAACTACAAACACTATAATCATATTGAAATATTATTACATGGAAAATATAATTTCATGCATTAATTTATTTCCACTACTACCTCATCATTATTCTCTAAATGATGAGTTTTTACAATGATGTTTCTTGCACGAAGCATTAGAATTAACATATACAGATAAAAAAAACTTAAAAAAAATTAATTCCTCCAATCATTATGAATTATCTTAAACCAAATGGTTAGTAAAATAAAGTTAACTATATAATAATAATAATCATTTATTTGAATAAAATAGCCTTTAATCTCTAAATTTCAACAGTAATACCCAATGATGAACATAAATCATTTGATTAGTAACATTTGGTAAAATTTCTCAAAATAGTATAATATAAGATCAATACCTAAATCCGAAACAAATAAGATCACATAATTTTACACGATATATTTATCATTTGTCACCAAAATAATTTCAATCACTCTTAATGTCACAAATATGTAATTTCTTATGTTTGAGGCATGAAAAAATAATTTTGTTTTCCTATAATTAGGAATGTGAAGTATATAAAAATGGTGGATTATCATGAATAATAGGAGGAAACATAAATAAATAGACATCATGGATTAGGATGAATTTAAGAGTTTATTTTTAATAAGTACATTCATCATATTACTCCTACGAAAATGGAGAAGGAATTCCATGAGTTAAAGTAGAAGGATAATGAATATATTTGTATTTAAGAGACAAATTATAAATTAAATATGAGGTAAATATATAGTATTATCATCCAACATGAAATTTTGGTTTATAAATGATTTGGTGTCTTTAAACAAAGTCTCTATAGGGAATTATACATAAGGAAAATTAGTATATATTAATAGATCATTCAATGTGCTGTCAAGGTGGACATGATATTTGAGTTACAGAACAATCTAATGGGTTTTATGAGAAAACAAAGATGGGAATCAATGTAAACTCTAAAAAACGTGGATATAATATGATGGTATTTCCATTATGCCTGAAGATTGTAAGGAAACATGGATAAACTGCATGAATTGGACTACTGAATGTTTATGTATTGAAAATAAGTTAATTTAATAGATGAATTCTGATGTTATCGGGAGATATTTTCTAATAAAAGAATGATTCAATAATATCCTTATAATTCACCACACATAATTAAGTACTATTTATGAATGGATTTTGGGAACTATGTGAATCAATTCAATAATCCACGAGAAAATTAGGGTAATAATACAAACCAACCTCTGAAGATAATGTAAAAAATTGAAATATTATAATGTCAAGATATCTGAGGTGAATCATGATAATTATTGAACACTTCACATTAACTTTAATGTTTGTTATTTATTATTGGAGTTTGTATTAGTAAGCCCTAGGAATATATTATTGTTCACATTTTAGTGAAATTTGATAAGATTTTAGGAATTGGTTATCTTCCTCTAACTAAATTCTAGAACAATTTATTTACATTCGATATTCTTTTAGCGTGAGGATGAACTATAGATTCCATCAGAAATAATTGTTTCTAAAATATTATCATATTTATTAAATGAATATTAAATCATACATTGGATGTGTATATGTATGCATGTGTGATTAACTGAAGAGTAATGGATTAAATTGTGGGTCTATTGGGTTAATCATAAGTTCAAAGTAGCAAAAATATATTTTGAGGTTTTAAGTTAAAAAATTTTATCAGGAATAAGGATATTCTAGGAAACCATTATGGAAATAAAAACCTTTGATTTTGTATATTTTTTAATTAAAACTTTTTTGAGGATGAAAAACTATACATTTTAGGTGAATATTATTGAAGGTATTATTATATATTAGTGTATGTTGTATTTGATGTTATTGTAATATTAGATTATTTAAATTTGGGAAAATTATATGAATTAAAATAATATATATTTGGAAATTGATATAATACATACCATGAAATAACATATCACGTCTGGTAAGTCCACATGGCTTCAAACCACTTTCGAAGGGAGATAAGGGTTTATCTCTAACCACTAGCCTATGTGAAAAAATGTTTCTAGTGGGGGAAAAATAATTTATATATTGATGAATAGATATATTGATTTATTTTATATCATTAATTTAGGTCTGGGCGACCTAATTATAAGGTTACAATTCAATCAGTATCCATACTAGAATGAAAATGGTAAAGAATCACTATGGATTTTTGAGTTAGACACCCCAAAAAATCTAGCGGGGATAATTCTATGTGGGTTATAGTTGATAACTATAAATATTCATCATGATTAAATGATATCAGAGAATATTTCACTATTGAGTATCATTATAGAATATACATTAATGACTTTTAAAGGTTTCATTATGTACCACATTCCATTGTATGTGATTTAAATCCAATGTTTAAAATGATTTTCTAGAATGTTCTTCAGCAAAATCTTCCTATAGAGTTGAGTTTAAAAATTGCATATCATATTAAGATATAGTGTTTCTATAAGATAATAATTGAAATGAAATAGTTTATATTGGGATATTGTTCTATGTATTTCAAGGGTGGTCAAGATCAACACCTTCTACTAGTTGAGTTTTCTTACAAAAATAGATTTCAGTCAAGAAATTGTATGAATAATTATGAACATATATATGGAATAAAGTGTATAACTCCAATGTTATGTCATTTAAATAGAGAAATCAATGTATTTTGAAAATATCTATTAGAATAAATGGTAGTGACGGTTAGAGCCATTAACAAACACACATGTATAGAAGAAATCCAGTAGAAAAGTTATAGTGATAATAGGTAATGTGGTATAGAATTTTGTGTTTGTAAGAAGGAGTGTCTATAAATATATCTTGGGAATAATGTGATGAAATTTTGAAAAGGTAAAAAATAAACCTATTTTACATCGGTCTATTTAAAATTTTTCATCATTTTGGGACTTTATCTTATCACTTGGAAATTTCATCAAACCCATCTCAGGATCATGATGTGTTCCTTTTATTTATCCTCAGGAAGCACATACCTAATCGATCACATATACTGATCACTATGAACATACCATTAGACCATGATATTTCATAAAAGGAACAATCTATAGAGATTCTTGACCATAATTGAAATGTTCTATGAATCAAGTCCACTCACCCTTTCAATAATTTGATGCGAAAACGCCAATTTTAGAAAACTATATGGGAACCTAAGGATGTATGGAGGTAGATGTAACACCCTAACCCAAAAATCCTAGAGTATATGGATTATTGTAATAATTTTTCATGATTATAAGGAACCAAATCCTTAAGGACATATTAATTTCGATTTATTGTAAAATATAATATACACCTGAAATATATGTTAAAAATGAAAACATAAAATACAACATGGATTACCCTTTGAGAAATCCATTATTATCCTAGATAAACCCTAAATATAAATCAAAACACAGATATTGGAAACCTAGTAAAATAAATCATTAAAAATTTCTGATCTTATAAGATTAATAATGATAAAAAATATAGCAAATTCAATAAATAAATAACGAAAAAATATTAAGGCAATGTATAATACTAAAACACAATCCTTCTGAACATAATATTATTCATCATCAGATAAGAATAAATCAAATAATTAAATTTAATCATTTCCATAGATATTATAATAGTCGAATAATCACATGTAATATCAATAAATAATCTCATAATGAGGGAATACATAATTCCAGAAAACATAGCCATATCATAAAGGCCTCATTCCACGACCATGCATAAAGGGGTTAAAACCAAACTAGAATTTTTTATGACAACAACCAATGTATCAATGTGATTTTATTAACTGATCCCAAACCCATAGGGATTTCATTATTCATAACTCTACCCATCATATAGTATTTCCAATGAATTCTCCATATAAAAAGGCTTAAACATAACCAATATAAATATTCATATTAAAACTATCATATGAAATGTTAACACATTAAACACAAACTAGAAATTGTATCAAAATACCACATCCATTATCCATAAAATCATAATCAATTCAATATATATGGATGATTTTAACATAATAAATCAACCTTAATTGAAGGATAATATACAACAAAGGATGTTGACATAGATGAAAATAAAAAAATAAAATTATTAAAACCTATTGAGAGAAATAACCCTTCTTACCTTGAAATCATTAAAATGTAGTGTAATTATATAATAAAAAATGTATATTTAAAATAAACCTATATAATTTTAAGGGGTAATTCAAAATGATACGAATCGTGATGGTGTAAATAGATTCATGCATCATAAAAGTTAAAAACCGTTTTCCCTTAATTTGTCGAATAGGTCATAAAGTACTTTGGAAAAAATGGAAATATTCCATTGAAAACATTTTATAAAAATTAAAAAATGGGTAAAAATTATTCTAAATTTTTATTGAAAATATTATTAAAATACATTTTTAATAAATATTAGTGTGGATGATAAATGTTTCAAATTATATACTTATTTATAAAGAATCATGGAAAATAAATATTGAATAATTATGCATTACAATGTACTTTCCTTAAGACAAGTGTGCGTTAATCATCTATATAATGGTAAAATAATTTTATTCAATTATATCAAGAATATATTCATATTTATGAAATAGTATATGATCCTCTTATATCATTACTTTAATAATATTTCAGTATTATAGTTGTTTGGGTTGTGAACTGCTTCTTTTTTCGTATGCATGTTTTGTCATATATGTCATTTTTCTATTGAATAGGATATATTTTATTCATATCTAGAATGATATTATGTTCCTTAAAATTTTATTTAATCATCATATTAGTTTTATAATAATTTTTGAATGGTAAATGTGAATAATTAAACTAATCACATCGTGTAGATGGTAGGACATACATATGCAGGAGCAACGTTATCAATCCCTTAATGGTAATACAGTATTGAATAATATGGTATATTAATTATACAGAATTACTATAATGTCATATTAATTATTTATATAAATTATACTCTTCATTATAACCATCCAAATAATGCAGTGATGAATAAAAAATTACAACATAGCATGGAGACGATAAGTCGTATGTACTCATGCATGGTGATATTGTTATTTCAATAATGGATAAAATGAATAATATTGTTATCCAATTAATATAATAACATACCATTATATAGATTATTTTGAATTTATTACTTTGTTATGGAATTAAAATGATAAAAGGATATGGATGAGAAAAATAAATTTAATTATTTTTGTAAAACAATTACCTTTTCTTTTGAATATCTCTTTTTTGTTTAAATAAAATGACCTCTTAGGTTTGTTTAAAATGAATTTAGGGATGTTTTGAGTCGAAAATGACTATTTTTGGATGATCTAAAGGGAAAAAGGTTTTGTAATAATGTCAAGGAGGAGGTGCATTTTTATATGGTAGGGGAGGGTCACTTTTGAAAATTCACAAAATATTAACATTTAATAATACTATTCTAGATCCAAATTCTATTAAATGGATGATAAAAAAATGTGGATATATTTTAGACCATATCACATCCTCTTGTGATTATTTAACATTTTTGGTATTTTTAAAAAATATATTAAAAAATCAATTCAATAAGATATAATTATTTATAAATTTAATACTATTCATTTAATTTGACAGAAAATACATTAAAAGGGTATTAATTCAAATAAATTCATTAAAAATATATAATATATCATATAGATCTATGAAATCTGTTATAGATATTAAATAATCAAAAAATTATAAAAACAAATATTATTAGAAAAATAATATTTTTATGTTAGAGAAGCAAATATTATTTTATAATAAAATATAATTTTAATTAACATATATATCTTATAAATAATTA
This sequence comes from Viscum album, assembly GCA_963277665.1. NCBI lineage: Eukaryota > Viridiplantae > Streptophyta > Magnoliopsida > Santalales > Viscaceae > Viscum > Viscum album. Next base: position 1,637,571,720 of record OY728119.1, on the reverse strand, counting down.
AAATTATTTTATAATGAAAATTATTTCATTTATATAAAAATTGAAATTCATATAAAATCCAAACTTCATTTTAGCCCTATGCAGACAACTTAGAGATATAATGATATTTTTTATCTATCCTTAATTTAAATAATATAATTTTTTAAAGGAAAAGCATACACAAAACAACTATAAGTTGATATTAACGTGATATTAACATAATTTTATTCATCCAATAATTTGTGGATGAGTTTTTCTTTTACGTTAAACCATATTATTTTTATTTAACCATATTTAATTTATTTAATTTTATTTGTGGTAAAAAAAAAATATTTAAAGGTTATAAATTTTTACTCATATGGTTTCAATTATCCATAAATGAATATTTTATGGAATTTAAATGATTAGATTTATAAATATTGGTGATAATGTTCTTATTTAGTCATCCAATAAGATTTTTAAAGGTTCTAGCTTATGTTTATAATATTATTTTTAGATTAAATTTCAGGATATACCCTTAATCGCATTAATTAAAAAATTACTAATGTTACTATTCACAATATAATAAAAATAAAAGTAACCTATTAACAAAAGATGGACCCACTAATTCCAAATAAAAAATAAATTTTACCAAATTTAAAATATATAATTTTAGGTAATTAATTTGATACAATTCCCTGTTGATAATATGATAAAATAGGTTTTTTAAATGTTAAAACCGTTAAAATATTTAGTTATGTTTATATAAAATTTCAATGTGAAATTACTTTTAATGATAAATTTTTATTAAATAATAAAAACATAATATAATTACACATTAGAAACATTTATAATTATAATTGAACACTATAAATTATTTTTATTAAATCATTTTTTTCAAAGATAAATTATTATATTTTACTATTCAACATAAAACTAAACATATCAAAAAAATAATAAAAATTTAACAGAATTAATTTTTTATATTATTTTTTAAAATATAAATTTTATTTTTTCAAATTGAATATATAAAATTGTTAAATAGGGAATATAAAATGATTTCTCTATTATAAAGTATAAACCACCATTTTCTGAAAAATACAGGTAATGCCCTGACCCTAGTTACCCAGAGTCTATTCATTATTATATAACATTAGCATGATCACAAAAGAACATGTCTCGAAAGACCGATTAGTTTAGTAGCCTTGTAAATACTAGATACATTTTTAAGTTTTAAATTACATTATAAAATAATAAACAACAATAACATGGTCTCAATTGACCACATTCATATCCCTTAGGCTCTCCCCTAGGTCAGTCATAATATAATTCTTCTCATCATGTTAAAAATAAAACATAGAAAGGGGTGAGATCATATGATTATTATGGTTAACAATATAGAATTATCTTTTATAAATAATCATAAACATTTAAGTCAATGTGTATTAATAAAAAAAAATCCTATTAAACATAATATTCATAATAATATGGAAAATATAAATCAAAATAATGAAATATACTTATTCACATGGATATTCTACTAGTTGAATAATCACATGACATATCAATATCCAATTCCATAATGATGGAATGCATAATAGCAGACATCATAACCATATAGTAAAGGCCTTATTCCATTACTACAAATCAGTTTTTTTGAAGGCCACATTCCAATATACTAGTTTGTGTCATGATACCAATCGATGTATTGAGAAGATATGGCGGGCTGCACCCATCATTTACTATGTCCAATGCATTCCTCATATGAAAACGTTTAAACATAACATACAAATTCTTATTAAAAATAGCATTCTAAACGTAAATACATTAACAATAAACCATGAATGGTATGAAAATAACACATCCATAGTCAAATATACCACCAAAACATCAATATATTATGTAATATTGTTTCATAATTTCAAACAAGTGTAATATATATCAAAGGATGTTGACATAGAAGAAAAATCAAAATTGTTTTTGGGAAATATATCATTCTATTTTGAAATAATTTGAAATTAAAATGATTATAAAAAGTGAAGTTTAATTGTAAAATATTTATATAAGCTTGTAAGAGAAGCTTTGAAAGTGTTATAATAGTAGAAAATGTCCACACCCACCATATAAGTTTAAAATAAAAATTTTTCCTTGATTTTGTTGAAAATGTCACAATGTACCTTGTTTGGATAATGATGAAATGATTCCTTTATAAAATATTAATAAAAAGTAAAAAAATAATAATAATTGAATTAATCCATAGTCTAGGAAATAGTAATTTTTTTCTGAAATACATTTTTTAGAAACACAGATGTGGATTATAAAGTGGTCCTAGTAGATACTCACATATAAACAACCTTTGATAATAAAGATATTATAGAATTAACACTTACCTTGTAAATTTCCTTATTCAATGATATGTTATCCTCCTGTATAATATAAAAAACATTTTTTTTCTAAATTATAGCAGAACTATATACATAAAAATGATACAATATGTGATCTTATAATATTTTAATGTTAATAATATTTTAGTATTATCATCATTTTTGGTGTTAACTAATTTAGTTTCATTTATATTCTTGGTTATATAATTAATGAATTTTATGCATAGGATGTATTTGATTAATATACAGAATTATATTGATTTCATAACCATTATTTTCAGTAATAAAATGAAAATTATTCTTGAATGATTACAATGGGGAAAGAATCGCATCGCGTTCATGGAGATGGTAATCCATACGTACACACGAGCGACAATGTCATTCTTTTGATATTACAATCGTATGAAAATAGATGTTATATCATATATAAATAATAATTAACAAGTTATATTTTTTATTTAAATCAATTATACTCATTATTACACCCATTCAAATAATAATGTATTGAATAACAACTACACCACGATGTGGAGACGGTAAGCTGTACGTACGCACGTATGGTGACTTTATCATAAATATGATTGATTGAATAATGAATATGGTTATACAATTTTTATGATAACATCTAATTATTTTGAGGATACTCGTTTTATTACTTTATAATGGAAACAATAAAGAAATAAGAAGTGGAAGAAGAACACAACATGAAAGAGGTGATGAAATATTTACCTCTTCTTCGGGTTCATCATTATGTTTTGGTTAAAATGGATCAATAGGTTGAATTTATAATCAAACTAAGGCCTCTTGGTTGAATTAAGGAATACTGGAAGGATATTTGGGAAGGTAATGGCCAACCCAAATGGCTTTGTAGGTGTGAATTGTAGGATCGAAATAATGATGTAGATGCTCAATATACAAGAGGGGGGGGGGGGTGAATTGTATACTTTAAAAATATCCTTAATCAAGGAAAGATAAATGTTTAAAAAAGATAATATAAGAATATTTTCAACACCTCTAATCGGAAATGAATGATTAGGACAAAGTATGAAGTTAAAAACATCTAGTTCTATGTACTTGTTTAAATCTGAAAGGTGATTCCGAAAACAGGTTCTGGAAATATGGATCTGGAAATTGAAGCTTAACCAAAGTTTACAATATGAGATTCTACATTAAAGCATATAGAATCTAAATTAATTATAGTACAAATGTAAGGAAATATAAGAAGATTATACAACTTACAATACGAAATGTAGTGAAAAAACAACTAGTAAAACTACAAGTAACAAGATAAAAATATTTTAACCCAAAGAGAAGTGTTTCCAAAAACCTTGGATAAAGGTCTCGTGATTTATTATTTCAAGAAAGTCTGTCTTACCCACACCAGGGTAAGCCATCGATATGAAGATCAGAGTCTCTGTCTTTCTATCCTGGAAAGCCCTAAACTTCATGGTATCTGGTACCTCTACCTTCCTAATCAAGGAAGCCCTCAACTTTAAGGTGTTGGAACCTCCGTCTTCCTATCCTCGAAATCCCTCGAATGTAATCACCAATATTTGGAGTCACACAACGAAATATGAATGATCAGTTCAGTATGCACAAGTCATGAAAAGCTTCACTCTCTAGAAATCTCCTTAAGAGCATGTGGTCACTAGAATGATAAAATTTTTATAGGGCTCTTTCAAATGAGATCATATTTATAGGCTCAGTTGGAATGGTCGGCTCACTCCTAGAATAGTCATATTGTTCTTAAAATTCAGAGGGACCTGTACATGTGTCACTAAAAAAATGGTTAGTTAGAAACAGAATGGATGAAATCGTTATATAACAAAACATGTGTACCTAAAAGAACGACATCAGTTTGTAATAAAACAAGTATAATTATAAGAAAAAATGAAGTTTAGAATGTAACCAAATAAACGTTTGGAGTCTAACAAAAATGGAATTCAGAGTCTATATAAAAATTTATTTGGATTCTATTTTATAGGAATTCAGCACCTGAATTCTGTAGAAATATGGAGTCTAAATTTCTAAGGAAATTCGGAGTCGGGTTTAACCAGAGTTCAGAATCTGATCTTATAGAGTTCGGAGTCAAGCTTATGAAAGTTCGGAGTCAAACTCATCAATGTTCGAAGTCGAACTAGTAAAATTTCTGAGTCATACTCGGTTAGAGTTTGTATCCACAATACAGAATGGAACTATATGAGAGTTTGTATACAGAGTTCAAATTCGAACTATATGAGAGTTCATATCCAAGAATTCGGAATAAAACTTATATTAGAGTTCATATCGAGAATTTGGAGTCGAACTATATGAGAGTTCGTATCCAGAATTCAGAATAGAACTATATGAGAGTTCATATCTATAATTCAGAGTCGAACTATATGAGATTTTTTATCCAAAATTCGGAATGGAACATCATTAGAGTTCGTATCTAGAATTCGGAGTGGAATGTCATTATAGTTCATATCCAAAATCAGGATTTGGTTATACCCATGAAAAAAAAACATTTTGTAACAATTATTTTGATCCTCAAAGTTCCCCATTTTGTACCAAGTGTTAATGTGGTGGTCACTCCGAAAAGAATTGTTCTTTAAAGAAAAAACAAATATTTAGGTTTTCATAAGGCTTATTTTTCTGAGCATATGTGGGTACCCAAAATTTTGTTATATGAAAATCTCGGATCCAAACTAGTTTGGATTTTGAATGTATAATTCTATTCTTTTTCAATAAGATAAAGGAAGTACCAACAACAATACTTGGTACATGGATAGTGGATGTTCCTGTAATATGACTGGTAACAAAAACTATTTTGAAAATATTATCAAGACGAAAGGAAGAAAAGAAACTTTCAGAGATAATGCTCAGGGAGAAATTGTTGGTATATGTAATATTGTTCTTCTTGGTAAAACATTGATTTCAAATGTTTTGTTTTTTAAGGGTCTTAATCACAACCTCATTAGCATAAGTCAATTATGTGATGATTGATACATTGTGAATTTTAGGAATGATAAGTGCATAGTACAGAATTCCAAGGAAGAGATTATTCATTCTGCCCATAGGCAAGAGAATGTTTACACATTAAACATGAAATATATTATGAGCCAAGACATACCATGCGTAGATGAAATGGAAGATCATTCTTGGTTATGTAATAGAAGGCTAGGTCACTGTAACCATAGAAACTTATGTAAACTCTCTCAGAAGGAACAAGTTAAGGATCTACGAGAGCTCAGATTTGATTCTTCTAAAGTGTATGATGCATGTAAATATGAAAAGAAACATAAATCTAGTTTTAAATCAATCGATGAAGTCCCAAAAAATGGTGCATTAAATTTGGTGCACTTGGATATTTTTGGTACAACACAAACTGGAAGTAGTGGAGGAAAATCCTATGTTTTTGTTCTAGTTGATGATTACACTAGATTTATATGGGCCTATTTTCTAGTAAAGAAGTATGAAGCTTTTTCTTATTTCAAAAGTTTTAGAGCCCAAGTAAAAAATTAGAAAAACCTTCCACTTAAAACTATTCCTAGTGATCCTGGAACAGAATTTCAAAATTCTAATTTTGAAACTTTTTATCGTAGAAAAGGTAATACTCACAAGTTTTCAGTACCTAGAACTCCTAAAAAATGGTGTAGTTGAAAGAAGAAATAAAAATTTTCAAGGTATAACTAGAACCATGTTGAGTGAATATTATATAGCTAGACATTTTTTTGGCTGAAGGTGTAAATACTTTTTGTTATTCTATAAATCGAGTTTTGATTAGACCTTTCCTTAATAAAACTCCATACGAGTTATGGAATGATTGAAAACCTAGAATTTCCTACTTCAAGGTTTTTTGTTGCAAGGTATTCATCATAAATACTAAGGATAATCGAAAAAAATTCACACAAAAATCTAATGAAGCAATTTTCTTAGGCTACTCCACATCTTCTAAGGCTTATAGAGTTTTCAATAAAAACAATTTTACTGTTGAGGAAATAGTACATGTAAAATTTGATGAGTCTGATCATTTTTTCTTTAAACCATCCCAACCTACATCCTCGGATGTGTTTTAAAAAACTGATTATCAACCTTTGTTAGATGATCCTTCTGGTAAGGAAAATGTTCAAGAAGATACTTCTGAAACATTTACCCCAGAAGACTATCTACCTTATGTTGATGATCATGTTTTACAAAACCGATGTCAGGTGTTTCTAAAGAATCATCCCAGTGATAGTATCATTGGTGATGTTAATCAACCTATAAGGACTAGATGTTCCTTAAGGAAACTTCTGTTATTGGCGTAAAATGGGTCTTTAGAAATAAGTGTCATGAAAATGGAGTCATCGTTAGAAATAAATCTTGAGTAGTTTCTAAAGGCTATAATCAATAAGAGGGAATATTCTATGAAGAAACATATAACCCAGTAGCTATACTTGAATCGATTCGTATTTTAATTTCCATTGCAGCATTAATAAATTTTAAACTTTTTCAAATGGATGTGAAATGTTCTTTTCTTAACGGTTATGTTCAAGAGGATGTTTTTGATGAACAATCTCCTGGCTTTGAAGATACAAAACATCCTAATCATGTTTTTAGACATTCCAAAGATTGAATTGCCTTAAACAAACCCCACGAGCTTGGTATGGTAGACTTATAAGATTTTTCCTTCAAAATAACTATGTTAAGGGAAATGCAGATCCAACCCTTTTTATAACTAAAGACAAGAAAAATGTTTTGATTGTTCAGTTTTATGTTGATGACATTATATTTTGTTCAAATCAGTAATCTTTAAATGATTCTTTTTCAATTCTAATGAAATCTGAATTTGAAATGAGTATGATGGGTGAGTTAATATTTTTCCTTGGTTATAAAATTTCCCAAAAACCAGAAGGAACCTATATATCTGAACATAATTATATTAAATATCATCTTAAAATGTATGGTTATAACAACACTAAGAGTAAAAGTATTGTTATTGGCACCTCAAACACACATGATCTAGATGAAGCTGGGAAACCAGTAGATCAAGCATCTTTTAGGGGAATGATAGGAAGCATACTATACATGACAGCTAGTCATCCAGACATAATGTTTTCAGTATTTTTATGTTCTTGATATCAATCCAATCCTAAGGAATATCATTTAATTGCAGTGAAAATAATTTTTCGCTACATAAATAGAACCATGGAATTAAGACTCTTTTATACTTCTAGAAATGATTTTGTTTTAAAAATCTTTTCAGATGGTAACTTTAGTGGTTGTAGAATTGATAGAAAGAGTATATCTAGAACATGTAATTTCTTAGGAGATTCATTAGTTTCATGGTCATGAAAGAAGAAACACTCTACAGCACTCTCCACTGCTGAAGTAGAATATGTAGCAGCTGGAAGTTGTTGTGCTCAAGTGTTGTGGATACAAGACACTCTCACAGACTATGGTTGTAGTATTACTAAGACTCAAATTTTTTGTGATAACAAAAGTTCCATTTCCCTTAGTAAAAAACCTACTCATCACTCTCATGAAAAACACATTTATATTAGGAATAACTTTCTTATGTATCACACACTTAAAAGGATATATCATTGTTCATTTTATCAGAACTCAAGATCAACTTGATGACATTTTCACAAAATACTTACCCTCTGATAGATTTAAATACATTAAACAGAAGTTAGGAATGATAACTGTGAGGTAATAATTTTCATTAAAATCTTGTTGAATAATTCATCTTACATTAATAAACTCCTTTTCATAGGGGGGAGAACATATTTTTGATAGCATAATCAAATTTTTCATAGTCAATTTTAAGGCATTTGTAATCTAAATTTTTGAAGAGAGTTTTTCAAACCATTATAACTAAAGATTTTCATAATGAGTTTTTCAAAAATTTCCAGAATAGAAATTTTCGAAAATGAAATTTTCGTAATGAAATTTTCGAAATTGAAATTTTCATAAATAAAATTTCTGGAACTAAAATTTTTGTAAAGAAATTTTCCGGAACTGAGATTTTTCGTAATGAGATTTATTTATTGAGTTTTTGTAGTCAAATTTTCATCAATAAGAAAATATCATATTATGAACAATCCTTCTAGAAAATCCTAAATGTATGGCTTCCTTAATCAAGTTTTCATAGTCAATTTTTGGTTGCTAGTAGTTTCTTTACATTTAAAATTTTTCAGTTTATAGATTTTCATAAATAGAAATGTTTTTCTTAAAACCTCAAATGATCAGAGTCATGTCTTTCTTGCGGTTTGTATCTCAACCGTTAGATCAAATCTCAATGTATCTCAACCGTTAGATCAACCATGGAAACTGAACCGTCATCTAAATGCTTATATAAATGGGAGCCCTAAGGGTCGTCCCACATCGGGTTTTCAAAGATTTCGCATCTTCAATCCTTGACTCTCTTCTTAAGGATCGTTCAAATCTTTGTCAATGCCTGTTCCAAATCTTATAGAACTATCCATTCCGAATGTATGTTGATGCTACTTCCCATGATATTTCTACCTCAAAAACAATCTCATAATGGATAGTTTACATGGAAAGGGTAGTGCATTCTAGATTCTTCAAGTATGATTCTCTTATATCTAAGAATATCGAATTGAATGTATGGGAGGATGTTTTTCTATCAAAGACATAGAAACATAATCAGGTTTATACAGAGTTTCTCATTGTGTTCTATGAGTCTGTTTCCTTCCATGAGAAGGATGACAGAGATTTATTTTCCTTCATGTCTTATGGGAAGACTTACAAATTATCTTACACCAAGGCTTCATGCTTGGTGGGTTTGTCTTATGAAGGTGAAGATGATTTTTCTTCACATAAGCTTCTGGATGAGCAAGGATGTTTCATCAAAGTGAAGGCATTGAAATATCATGGACATAAAGATGCCAAGACTGTTAAAATTTCTTATCTCACTCCAAATAATCGGATTCTACTACTATGGGTACAAGGTTTTCTCGTACCAAGAATGGTGACAAATATAATCTCAAAAAGAGGGATATTTACGTCTTATATTTTTGGGTAAATATAATGAAGATAAATCTAATGATGCATTTTTTGATTACAGTTAATAATATCAAATAAGGGAATCTGAAAGCTCAGATCATAATATATCCGACCCTGATTTCTAAACTTATCATCAGATGTATTGATTCATTAAATATTTCTTGCACATCCAAGTAAAGAAATTGCAAGGTAATGTTAGTAAGTGATGATACATTAACGAGGATGAAAATCGGTTTTTTTGATGAATCTAGAAAATTCGACCCTTTACCAGATGAAGTGGATGAGACCATTCCAGAAAATGTGGAAAATATGAGCCACTAATGAAAGTTACTAAAAAGAGGAAGCTTAAGGAAGTGGTGGCTGATGAAACAACCCCCAAAGCTAAGGAATCCCAGTTTGCAACACCCATGCCGAAGAAACCAAAAGCATACCCAGATGAAGTGGCTACTATGTTGATGCATGTCATAGGGAAGAGAAAATAAGGGGATCCACAGTTCGGATTAGACCCTGATGAGGGTAAGGCCTTAAAAGAGAGAGCTGCTAATGAGTTAGAAAAGAAAGAAAAAGAGAATAAGCTGAAGAAGAAAATTTTTGAATCCGAGGTTGTTCAATCTCTTTTGAAAGCAATTGAAATAGATTCTGAGCAGATTCCAGTTCTAGAAACGTTCCTTACACATCTTTTACAAGAAATACTTGGAAATAAGTACTCAGCTCTGGAAACGTACAAAGGAAAAGAGATTGTTGAATAAGTACAGAAAACAGCTTGTAAAGAAGTATAGGATGAGGTTGTTGAAGAAGAAGAAGAAGAAGAAGGAAGTGCTGATCTTGATGTCCTAATGAAACAAGTATAAGATTATCAAGAAAAAGCTAAATCCGCAAAATTTGTCACTCCATGAAAGGGAGTCGAGAAAGAAAGTAGGAAGGATGATGATAAGAAAGAGGAAGAGGAAGAAAATGTTTTGTATGATGAGGAAGAATCCTATGAGAAGTATTATCTTGAAGAAGGAACAATGAAGGAGAAAATTGCTGAAGAAAAAACTGTTCAACTATCATAAATTGAGGAGGAATCTCCAGATGATCAACTCATTCCGAAAACTGATAATGGATAGAAATTTCTCATGGATACACCAATAAAAGATGTCACCAGAAATAAAGAGGTGGGTGGTTCTTCTTGTAGAAAGCTAGTGCAGGTTGAGGAAGATAAATCTCCATAAAATATATCTGATTCAGAGTCATCATCACATGGTCATGAATTTTTTGTTGAATCTTTAAAAAAGTTGCTAGACACCAATCCAATATTTCCCACTATTGACTACAGATGCTAGATGGTGCAACTTAGTTTGAATCAAAAGTCATAATCCTTATCTATGCTGATTGATAAGTGTATAAAGATTGAGTCCGACCATAGAATTTTTTTTATCAATTATTATGTACTCAAGAAATCATGAAGAAAAATCACTTTGTGGTCTAATGAAATTGAAGAAGACATGAATCAGTTTGATAATTTTCAGAATGAGGTAAAAGATGTCATTGACACCAAGGATAATGGGATTATTAATATTCAGGACAAGAGGATCATTTAGAAATATTCTCGGAGTCAACAAGTGAAGGACATGAATGATAAGTCTAACTCTCTTGCTTAAAAATTTATAAGGGATAGATATCTCTAGAATGATCTTGAGAAAATACTTGTAATGAAATATGATTTAGTGAAGATGCAGGAAGACGCCATGAAGACTCAGGAAAATTCTTTGAAAGCACAAGATGAAAGGTTAAATGATATGGAGAGGCAAGCCGAGGAGGATCATAGAGTTTTGAAGAAACTAAAAACCATGTTAAAGATGATAATCACGAAGGAAAAAGAAGATAAATAAACTCACTCTGATCTTTTGTTGTATTAGTCTTTCCTAGTAATTTTTTTTCAACTCTAGTGAAATTTTTGGTCAGTTGTATCTTGTATTTTTATATAATAATATTTCAGGTACCATATGTATTTTCCATTCCATTAAATTCTTTTTCAAAATAACAATGGTGGAGAAGGAAAAACAATTACTCAAAAGGGGAGAAAGAAAAATTTAAAATTGAGAAGGAAAAATTTATAAGTGAAATATACTTAATGTAATGGGGGGTGTTTCTCATCACGATGTTTTTCATTACCATTATAATGAAAACTCCACTCCGGAAATTCAGAATACAATCCTTGGAGTTTCAATGCCTAAGGGAGAGTATGTTGTATTCACAATCATCCATGAACAAAGGGATATATGTATTAATTTGAAAGACTAATGAAATTTTTCAAAGTCCTTGTATATTCTTTTTCATAAGGATGTTTGTGATTTCCAAAAAGGGGGAGATTTTTGAGTCAATAAGGTTTTCCTTATGACTTTTTCCATTCCTTCTTGTTTTGAAAATCATAATCACCTTATACTAAAGCAAATAGATATTTTTACTTATATATGGAAAAATTCCTTCTCAAAGGAATTTACCCCTAACCTAGATTTCTTTATACATATCAATATTTTTCTTAAGTATAAAATAGGATTAATACCAAAAACCTTGTAATCATATAATACTTAGATATGAAGCATTCTGTTTTAGGATCCGAATTTTGGATATGAACTATAATGAAGTTCCACTTCGAATTCCGGATATGAACAGTAATGAAGTTCCACTCCGAATATAGGATATAAACTGTAATGAAGTTCCACTCCGAATTCTGGATACAAACTCTAATGATGTTCCATTCTGAATTCTAGATACAAACTCACATATAGTTCCATTCTGAATTATGGATACGAACTCTCATATTGTTCCTTTCTGAATTAGGGATACAAACTCTCATATAGTTCCATTTCGAATTATGGATACAAACTCTCATATAGTTCCATTCTGAATTCTAGATATGAACTCTACCAAAGTACGACTCCGAACATTTACTAGTTCGACTCCGAAATTTTACTAGTTTGACTCCAAACATCTATTAGTTCAACTCCGAACATTGTATATTTAGATTCTGAATTCTAGTGAAACCAGGCTCTAAATTTCCTTAGAAATTCAGACATCAGATTTCTACAGAATTCAGGTTCCGAATTTCTATAAAACAGAATCTGAATATCTTCTTATTATAAGACATCGAATTCCATTTTGGGTAGACTCTGAACATTTATTTTCTTACATTCCGAACTTTATTTTTTTCTTATGGTTACACTCACATCATTATAAAATGATTTCGTTCTTTCAGTTACACATGATTTGTTATAAAACGATGTCATCCATTCTGTTTCTAACTAACGGTTTTTTTAGTGACATGTGTACATTTACCTCCGAAATTTAAGGAAAATATGACCATTGTAGGAGGGATCTGACTGTTCAAACCAAGCCTATAAATAGTATCTCATTTGAAATAGCTCATTAGAATTGACACAGAAGTTGATCACTCTAGAGACCACACTCTGTTAAGGTGATTTTTAGAGAGAGATGCTTTTCATGCCTTGTGCATTCTGAACTGCTCGTTCAAATTTATTTGTGCGACTACAAATGTTGGTGATTACATTCGAGGGCTTCTGAGGATAGGAAGACAGAGGTGCCGACTTCCTTGAAATTCGAGGGCTTCCATGCTGAGGAAGACAGAGGTTCCAACTACCTTGAAGTTGAGGGATTTTGGGGATAACAAGATAGATACTCCGATCTCCATATCGAGGGATTACCCTGGTGTGGGTAGGACGGACTTGCTTGAAAGTATAAATCAATGGACCTTTATCCAAAGTTGTTGGATATCCTTCTCTTTGGGTTAAAAGATTTATATATTGTTACTTGTAGTTTTACTACTTGTTTTTTCACTGCATTTCATATTGTAAGGAAATTATAATCAACATATATTTCCTTACACTTGTACTCTGATTAATTTATATTCTATATGCTATAAGGTAGAATCTCATATTGTAAACTTTGGTTAAGTGTCCTTTTCCAGATCAATATTTTCGAAACCTATTTTTCGGAATCACTTTGCATATTTAAGCAAGTGCATAGAACTAGATGTTGGTAACTTTATACTTTATCCCAATCTTTCATTGGTGATTAGAGGTGTTGTGAAATTTCTTTGTTTAACATTGTTAAACTTGTATCTTTCTTTGTTTAAAGAAATTTTTTAAGTGTACAATTCACCCCCCCTCTTGTATATTGAGCATCTACATTATTATTTGGATCCTACAATTGGTATCAAAGGTTGGAAACCTTGTACTCTATACCAATCTTACAAAATATATATTAAAGGATAAATTCCGTAGATATTTAAAAAAATAAAATAGGAAACAAAATATCCACATTGAAAAAACCACACTATTGTACTAACAATGCCATAAAATTGACCTACTATTAAAATTTCAACATAAAATACACCTCCCCTTACTAGAATCTCTCCCTATGACATATGAATCCTAAAATTAACAATTATGTTTTAAGGAAGACCCGGTACATTAGATTGTATACATGTGAAACTATTGTAATCCTTGTGAATGAAAATGTAACCTGAAAAAGAAAACCATCACATTAATTTGAGAATAACTCAAAAATAACAATTTCAAATGAAAAAACATTAAGGAAATGGATAAACCACAACACTTACTCTCCCCTAATAAAAATGTCCCAAAAAACCATATCTAACATGGGTAATACTACAAAAAAAAGGTCTATAAAATTGAATGATTCCAATAATAACATAAAATATCATAGTTCAGAATAGCCTATTAACTAGTTACCCCTTTAACATAGTCATATTTCATAATATGTACCATTTCACTACAAAAACATCCCAAATTAAAAATGTTTATAAAAGAAAAAATTTCCATTATTTCAAATAATTTACAGGTTCATTTAACTTTTTAATCTCATTCACCACATACTATAAAATGAAATCAAAATAATTTACATGTATTTTTTGAAAGTATTAGGTTCACTAAAAAATTCCAACAACTAAATCTCAACTGAATATTGAGAACCATTCTGAGTCATAGGTTAGTTATAATTGTGGTTCACGACAATATTTTATTAGTAACAAATTAGTTTCTTTTCCACTAGACCCTCATGCCATTAATCCCTGGATAATTACACCGAACACTATCTTCTTCCATTAACAACATCTACCATAACCAAGTGTATAAATATTAACCTCCCCAAATACTTATGATGGTCCCTTATATGATCCCTCTATTATAGATAATTCCTTATCTATTGTTTCATTTTGAACTGTTAATCTTCATATGATAACAAATAATGACGTTTGATAGATCAAAGTATATCATTACATGAGGAAGACTATAAATCTCAAACCCTCTATCTTTCACTATCATCATGTAGATAGTACAATAAAAATCTAATCAAATCCATAAAATTATCCAAAATATTCCCAAACTCTTTGACACAAACCAAATCCATTTATTATCTTTTATATGATCTCTCATAAAAACATGGATAAAAAATACTTATTTATTATCTCATGAAATACCCCCATAACATCTCCTTTGAGTTTCCATTCTCCATCTTCCACTATATCTATGCATCCATTAAAAATAATTCACCTCATAACACAACCGAAAATGTGATATTATAAGAAAAATAAAAGCGATATAACATAAGAAAATGGCATATGTTTCCAAAATAAATAAAAAATATAGAATCTCTTACAATTCAAACACTATATATGTCAATGATCCCTTTAAATACTATATTCACAAAATGGGAAATAGACAACTTTGTCAAACCCTAGAATAAAAAAATAGAATAAATAGATAATCCTAACATATATCATGTCTAAAATCCTATAACATCATCCCATAGTGGGAAGACTCCCATAACATATTAGATTGGGTTCACTCCCCATTCCCACAATCATATTTTACTGATTGCAGTACACATTCCCATAATAATAGTTAATTTCATTTACTCCCCATTCCTTCACATATACTCTCATGATATATAACATTTTACCCAATGCATTTGATTTCTATATTATTATTTTCACAACCAACAAATAATGATAAACTGTATGTGTTGGTGACACATGAAATGATTCATTTATCATAACATGAATAAACTATAAAAATTATATGGGTCACAATAAATGATTCACAAGGTATAAAACATCTACAAAATGAAACTGCATGCTTCCATTAATATATCTATATGAAGCTTAACCATCAATGATTGTATAACATGGATTTCTCTATAGAATAAAATATTATATATTCCTATATGTTTTCACTATTAAATCATAACATATAATTATCTTGGTGAATAACCCCAAATTATAGGAAATAATTATAGTCAATTCACAATTTAATGTCATTGATATAACAGTTATATTTACACAATAACATTGATAATGAAAACAAAAGAAATTATGCATCAATCCTAAAAAATATATTAAATTACTTATTTACCATTGATGAATTGTAATTTATGTAATGAATAATGGGATTATTTTTGAATGGTAACCAATTAGGATAAATATACAATGAGAGGAAATATAAGGAAATATATATCAATATATGTTAAAATTATTTGAACAGATTGTATAAAAGAATTTTATTAATGTTAAAATATTTAAAAATATAGAAAAGAGTGGAATAAATATCATTATCATGAAAATATAAAATGAAAATAATATTTAAATAATATAAATTATTAAAAATTTTATAATTAAAATTATTTTCTTTAAATTGATCCTTTATTAAAATGAGATAAAGGTTTGACATAAATTTTTAAAACACTGTTTTAACATTTTCAAAACCATTTTGTAAAAACATTACGTGTCACTTTTAAAAAATTAAATGGTTGGTAAAAATGATTTTATAAAATGATTTTAAATAGAATCCCTATAAATTGTTCCATGAACAATACATTAATGTAATATAGAATACAATTTATGAAATATATGCTAGTTAAAATTAATTACTTTTACAATTTTTGAAAATTTTATTGAAAACCACTTGAATATTATAATTATCAATCATTTTTGTGAATATATAGTAATATAACTATAAATAATAAAAAATTAAATACATATATAACTTTTCAAATAATAGTAAAAAATAATCGTGGAAAAACAACATAGATATGGAATAAAATGAGAAAACTGAAATTAGAAGTGTTTTATTTATATCAAAAACAATGAATAATATAAAAAATAAATCTATAAGATACCTTAGGTAATTAAATGTATTCCCAAAATAAGGAAAAATGAAATTACACATCACATATAATGATGGTATAATATTTAATAGTCTTACCAATATATTTAAAAATGATGTTACGTGACTCAATGAAGAGAGATTGAGTCAATAAATCTTATGAACTTTTTAGAATAAGAAAATTGAAATTCAAAAAGAGAATTATAAATTGATCATTATGTACCAAAATAAAAAAACAAATATTATAATAAATTTATTCAAGGTTTTATATTTACCTTATGAGTGAATATAAGTGCATAATATGGAATAAGTCTCAAGGAAGATAAATTGAGATGAAAATCCTTAAAACGAGTTTCCCCCTTTGTCAAAAATAATTTGAATACCTATATAATTAATTTATGATTAATATATATACCTTTAACTATCTTATTTACATTTTATTAACTTAATATTTTTCATTTATAAATTATTATTACATATTTATTAGTAATTCATAAATAACATTAATCACTAGGTGTTAACTGATGTGTTTCTTCCTAACCTACGTCTATATGATGTTTTTAGTATTTTCATTAAGATATTATTTTCCTGACATCGAAAATGTTGAAGGAGATTTTATACATATTTTTAAAATAGCTATGGATTCTTGTTGTAATTTCATTTAATTTTGAGTGATAAATTATATAGAATGTTTTAAAATAATCATTTGTGAATTTGTATTAAAAAAAACATAATTTCATTATTTACGATATGTAAGTATATTAAAGTTATTAAATTATTAACAAATAATAAAATATTTAATATCATAATTATTTTTTATTAATAAGTATTCATGAAATAATTATTATAGATTCCTTTTTAGGGGTGCTAAAACTGGCACAAAAATTAACATACTATAAAAAATGAACGAATACAAATATGTTGATTAATAATTTAAATATAATGATTATAGAGTCAAATAATTTTAATATCACATAATTATATTTTTTCTAATTAGAGTTATTAATAGTGACAGTGATATCGTAAAAATATGATACTATGATAAACTTGTTCCCTATGTTGATGGAATCTATCTTTTGCATAAAAACATCTTTTAGAATAATTGATTTGGAATTCCTTATTACAACCAGAATATATCTATATATTTGAATAAGATGTTAGTATATGAAATCTAGGTAGATATTAAAAAAACAAAGGATAATAGTGGATTGGAGTTTTTGGTTGAGATTTCCTCCTATTAGTGAAAATTAGGGACATTCCGTTAGAAACATGAGTTTCTTATTGGGTAATGATGGAACCACAAAGGATATTTATTATTTTGGTAAATAATTATTAGTTTAAATTAGATTATTTTCTCACAAAAGTTAAAAATTTATCATATAAATAGTTTATATATATTTAATCAGTAATAATTTTTTAAATGTCATTCTACACTCTTTTACCTATTTTTACATTCTTCAAGTATATTAAATAGTAATTTTTTCCAAAAAAGTAATTTATAAGCACTTAGATAACGTATAATTAATAATTAAAAAGTTAGAATCTATTTAATAGAATTTAAATTTTAAATAAGTTAAATTTATCTTTTAAATAAAATCATATAATATTAGGGAAAATCAAATTTTGATGGATATTAATATGTTTCACATTATGTTTTATTATTCTTATTTGATATCTATTTCTATTAATTTTAAGAGTATTTTTATCAATATCTATACATATAAGCATTAAATTTTATTATAATCATAACTTCACCATAAGAATTTATTTATTAAAAAAAACACATCGAATTATATTTTCAAAAAAATTAATTTAAGACTAAAATGAAATTATTATAAATAATAAATTTGCGTATGTCAATTAATATTTTTGTTTTTATAAAATTGATTCCATGAAAATAATTTTTAAAATTTGATATATTTTATTTACAAAAATGAAAATATATAAGATAGAAATATAACATATTTCAAATAAGAAAATCTTTTTATATTAAGTGATTATATTTATACATGTAACCATTTATTTAATATTGAATGAATTATAATTAATTATTTTTAAATATCAAACATACTTATACCAATATAAAATATAACATTTAATTTATATATATTTACTAATTATGAAAATATAATAAAAAATGACTTATGTGGACTAACTTATAATAATTACCATTGATTGTTTACTTAGGTACCACATTTAATCCCATTTAAAAATTGATATAAAATTAGAAATGTGTTATCATAAAACCAAAATAATTATTTTTATTTAACCCTTTTATTTTAGGATTTTTATAAAATTTCACTTTCTATATATTTTATATTTATCCCATGAGTTATAATAATTAACCCACTTATCTATTGTATATAATATAAATTATATAGATATTTTCATTTATTATAGGTATATTTCAAGGAAAAAACCTTTCATTATTCACACAATATTCATCATATTCATGATTAGTATATATAGTTAGGATATGACATTAATAATTCATTCTATTATCCCAAATTAATTATACTGAGTGTATACCATTTAAATTTATATTACATTTAAATTATTTAATCATGTTCATCTTACTATATACATTTATATATATAATTATTTTTTCATAAATTTAATTACACAAAAATATAAAAATTTATTAATTTTTTGACACACATGAATTCTAAAGGAATATATATACTGAAAATTTGGGATGTTTCATGTTGTGAAGTATAATTGTTTTCTATGTTATAATAAAACTGTTATATAATAACATATTTCTTAAAATATTGTGAACTAGTTTTATAAAATTACATTAATACACGTGGTTTTATTAAATTATAATGATGTTACACAATATCACAAATAAACAGGTTATCATATATTAATATAATATGATTTATTATAAATTGATGACTTATTTTTGAGGAATTAATTTTTAAATAAGTGATAATTTTTTAAAAAAATATATTTAAATCATTATCAATATTTTTCATGATTATCACTAATTTTTTTTAATTAAATTCTTATTCAAACTATATATTATGAAGTTATTTAATTATTTCTTAAAATATCATTCCATGTATGAGGTAATGGGAAAATTGAATCCATATGCATAGGTTTGTATCATCTGAATTATTGCATACTAAGGATGAGACCTAGGTGAAGTATCTATGATAAATGATGTGAATATCATGTGGAAAATGTGTTCGTGTATAAATCCACTCATAGGGGAATAAAGATCACTTGATGCTTATCAGCAATGATATGTAAATCCCATAATTACCAACCCATGTGGACATGGAATTCCCATAGAAATGATATTCTAAGTATGTGGTCCTCAATAGATAATCATAGGATTCCCTTTCTTGTTCCCTAGGTTCTATATCCCCATATATATGGTTGAATATTTATTAAATAGATTTTATTACTATTATTTATATGTCTATATGTTTTTATTTTAATTAAACATACATAACTTATTTTCGGTAGAATTAACAATTGAAATGAATCATGTTCATCTTATTTTAATTTCTAGAAATACAATTGGAATTTTTAAATTTATAGTTTAAACTATAATGATTTTTTTATTAGTGTTTAATATATATATTTTTTTGGATACCGTTGAGAATTTTCTGACACTAAAGAAATATACCACGATGTGTTTGTAGTTTTATATTACTTTGGCATAATTTTTAGGTGGGGTTAAAAATTATATTTATTATATATTTTTAAATATAGTCTCATTGTTGGAGTAATGTGGATGTAGGAATATAATGGTTCTTAAGTGAAAAAAAAGTTACTAATGTTTTTTCACATTGTTTTATTATTTATTTACTATCATGTATTGTTCATGTTCACATGTGTATTCAGGTTCTGTGATGAATGATATATTTTTGATGAATAATATTGGGGTTTTATTTGATTTTACACTTTTTCTCCTTCATTCATCTCAATTGTTATGGGAGATGTTTTTAATGCATTTATACATGATTCACAGGGTACTTATTTCAAGCATTTATTGACTTCCAATGCATCTTGAGACATGTAGTGGATCAAATCAGATATCAAGGTAACAAAATATTTGTAAACCTGTTAAAATATTGTATCCTACCATGATTGGGGTTTTGAGTTACTGTTAGGTGGAATTATGATCATCAAAACATGATAACTAAACCATAAAAAACCTGATCACCCTCATCATGGTGGAATATCATGTTACCATAAATACTAGGAATTTGTTTTTTCATTTAACCATTTAGTTGGCTACATTGTATTTTATTTTTTATATACTAATGTTTCTACAAAAGTAATTTTTAATGAAAGTAATGTAATTTATAAATTCATTGTTTTTAATATAAATTATTTATATAAATCTGATTCCTTTCATGAATATTCATTATTTCATTAATGGATGTATGCTGTAACCATAAAGATTATATATTAATTGAGGTGTTTATTAATGTTTTGATATGTTCTATTTGTTTGTTTGTTGAAATATTTTTCTGTGATTTTTCTAATAACAAAAAAATTCTAATAACTTTTTTTATGTTAATAATTTATTTATAAATATTTATTTGTAAATTATGAATGTTTAAAATGTAAAACCCTGAATAAAATAATTTCTATAATTGAGTAAAATGAAAATGGATAATAATGAAATAAAAAAACATGTTTTTCTTTATAGTTTCTAATATTTTTAGTTATAAATATTTTTAATCTTATTTTTTATAAATATATTATGATGATTTTACAGTTTTAACTATTTATATGGAAACAAGAGTGGTTTTTGACTATGTATTCAATGTAATCAAATTTTAATTCTTTAGGATATTATTTTCAAGAGAGGTTTGAATTCATGTTGTTTTTAAATACATTAACTTACCCTATATCATTTATCCAAATTATGAATATATAGAACCAATATTCTGTATTTTGATCCTAACTAATGTATTTACTTTTTTTATTGTTCTTCTTTTAAAGGAATTTAACTGTGCATGTTTGGATTTATTCGTTTATTTTTCATAAGGTGTGTTTTATTATTATGTTAATCCATTAATGATAAATTCCATAAAATTAATTTGGTATTTAAATAGTTTAAATGTTATGTGATACTCACATACCTATGGTTGAATTATTATTTCTATGATGAACTAATTGGTGCGTGGTTGACATTTCTATTATAAATATGATAGATTTTAAGTATAATAATATTTAATGATTATATTTTTTATATTAGTTTCTAGAATTTTCACTGATATATTTTAAAAATTGGTATTTTCATGTTATTTGGGTTATTACTTTACATTTTTTATTATCATAAAATGGTTAGTATGTATGTGAGATAAAATCATGGCTTTTAAATAGTACCTTTAAATAATATATTACTATAGTAGAATAATTATGATATATATAATTATTTAAAATATATTAAATTAATATTTAACTTCTTTTTTTAATGAAACTAGTAATTTTTTGTTTAAAATTTTTTATTGGTCTTTTAAGGGTATTTTACCATGAAAATCATGTTTATGAAGATTAATTTTGAGGGTTTTAATTTTTCACAATCATTCATATTAGGTTCATAATTTTAAAACACCTTCCAATGGGTTTTGTTTATGGATCCAAAACAGCCAACATTTCCCATATCCATGATACCTCATGTGCTTTTTTCAAAGGTTGGCAACTATTAAGGATGTTTCCCAATGATAGATAAGAATATAAATTGGTAGGGGGTATGTGAGGCTCCCCAATCCATTTTCAGGGAAATTTATTCTTACTAAGGGAACGTCTTATAAATTTATGAAAATTTCATGAATCCATAATTTATTCCCATGTTTGATGTGGTTATCTCATGAATTAACATTCAACTGATGGAATACATGAGACATATAATCATATTTATGCATTATAGGTTCTTAATTAATGGATATACATATATATATCTGATATCCTCAATCAATGATACACTTTTATTGTGGGATTATAGATTATTATGATCATTTATTATTAAAAATATATTATTGAGTTGGACACTGCATCACTCTGTAGTGTTTCATCATTAAGGTAGATTGTATTTGTTTTGATGTTGGGATTTTACCCTTTCGATAGACTTCGTATGTATCCACATGAAACGTTCTAGAACCCATGTAGTTCTCTACCACTTAATAGAAAACATCATAACATTTTTGGTCATGTAAAATGGACCCAATGGTGCAGTTTAACCTCATCCAACTAGGAATTCAGGGGAAAAGTTGTCCAGTCAATGTTTGGGGTGTGAATTATGCCAGCCCAACCTAGGGGACTTAGAATGGATATGGGGTCCCATGGTGGATAAGACCCCACTTGTTATGTAGCCCAGAAGAGATTATGGTTTGTTTTGTGTGTTGGTCTTGGACCTCGTGGAAGTTTTCTACAAAACCAATTTAAAATAGTATTAAATACCATATAGTTTTTTTCTGAGGAACCATGTCATTTGATGAAATTTGAATTTTTATCATGAAGGGTAGTATGTCCCATTGAGAGGATGGATTTAGGGATTAAAACTATGAGTAGGAACTAGGGTTTTATAGTGACATGTTTGGGGATTATATTTAGTAGGAATACATTTTTTTGGTTTGGTATTACAAATAAAATGATGCCAAAATGTTTGGGATAATTCATATTTCAGGATCACAACAAAATAGTGAGCACATTTGAGTCATGTTCAGTGTGAGAAACAAAGGGGATGTGGTAAATCTGGGAAGCATTGAATCTGCTTTTTATATCGGTGTATGATTACAAATCCATAAGGAATAGGGAAAGAGAGTGGGATATAGTTCCCATATCCATAAATAATTCAACCTCATATACTCATGTATCACTACACATATGTGTAAAACCTATCGGTATAGATAATGGGGAAGGAATGATGTAGGAGAGGTCCAATAATAGAGGTTCAGTGCTCACTCTAGGAGGGGTTCCCTAATGACTATATAACGACCATTTCATAACAAACATTGATATTACATGTTTTTATATTAATATTCATTAAATAAAATATTCACATTTGTGAGGATCATAATATTTTACAAGCTTCACATACATGGAATACATTTTCTTATTTGTTAAAAAATACTCAATATTTATGGTAAATATCTTCAGCATTTACAAAATTATTTAAAAACATTTTTTTATAACCTAGGGAATGTTATCATTAGGAAGTGTGATATGAAATTAATAATAATGGCAAACAAGATACATATCAATCATATCATAATCATGAGGCATAATAATGTAAGAAAAATATTTGAATAATATTCCATGAATATCGACGATCATGATATCAAGTAATGGAATAAATCATAGAAGTCCATAATGAAAATATTTCAAGATATCATAACATAATACATCAATTTTATGTCATACACCTAAGTATGTAAAATAACATCCATAATAGTCATGGATCCCTACTAGGCCAATTATTTCATAAAAACTACCCTTACTAAACCAAGTTCACTCACCATTCTTGGATAGTGTTACTAAACTAGGTTTATTTCTTATTATTGACATGTATTACAAAACTGTTATCATTTCCTATTATAGCCATGTATATCTCATAAGATATAAAATGATATAAAATTAATTAGAGTAAGTTATAAGTCACACCAATCATATAATGAAAAACATAATTATGTGTTTCACATTAATATAAATCAGCCATCATATCAAAACACATTAAATGAAGTGGGTTTGTGAATCACAATCCAATAATATATAACCTTTGAAAGAGAAATGGGTTTCAAAAATATCATTCATTTATATAAATAAAATAAACTAACGTAATAATAGGGATAAAATTCTTAAAAAGTACCACCATTATTGAATATGTAACTTCATGGATTTTTTTCAAAAAAAGGAATGTAATTTCAAGAGATCACTTGAAAATATTATATGAGGAAAATATCCTTTCTTATTTAAAATCGTTTTATTTTATTAAAATTCAATTAAAATTAAAAAAAAACTTTTCATTGAAAATAAATATGTAAAATTTTATGGAAAGATTTTTGAAATGATGAAATCATGAAGTTATAAAAAATATGGTCATTCTATAATAGTTAAAAAGTATGTAATCTCATAATTTTTATAGAATGGGAACAATGAACATTGTTATTAAAAAAACTAAAATATTACATTTAAAATATACAACAAAAAACTGACACATTTGTAAAAATATCATTAAATGATTTAGAAGAATAGTAATAATGTTTTGGATGTTATTTTTCAGAAACATGGACATGGGAGGAAATTATTTCTAATAGAATCTTATGTATAAAAAATCATGAGTAACTATGACATTGTGGAATTTACGCTTACCAAATTATAATCAGTCAAATTATATGAATAATAAAATAATAAAAATTATACGGATATTTAAATACAATAATATTCAGAATAAGACACATTAAAAATTGTTGGAATCTATATACACTACATAAATTAAATAAGTATTGTATGTGGAATGTGTCCCTCAAAAATAAAAGTAAGACAATATCCATTACCTTGTGTCATGAATTTATTAATAAAAAATAAACCTTATAAATACTAAATGTATATTTACAATAAATATTAAATGGATCAATATTCATATATATTATAGCGTAAATTATTAACGCATTCCTTTATATTAATTTCCTACAAATAATTTCATAGTAATGTTATATTTACATTAATAACCTCTTTGTTTTTTGATCATTTATTGAGTTTTTATCCTTGGCCCCATTACATGGATCAAAATATCATCATCTATAAACATATATTCATGATATAAATATAACACATAGACACACACACATACATATATATATTCATATTTATTCATTAATGTTTGAGTTATGAAATAAAATAGACTGTTAATAGAGAAAGTAGGCCATGCGTACACATAAATGTTGTTTTAGTTTTCTTTTCATATTAAAAGAATAAAATTTATATGATATATTATCATTATAAAATAATTTCTATTATATATATATATAATTTGAATTTAAATAATTTTCTATTATTAACATCCATGTGAAACATATATTCAAAAAATTCACATGACATCATGGAGATGGTGTGTTAAACGTACCGATGAGAAAAGTTATCATTTCCCAAAATATTATGTGTTAAAAACTCTAGATATTGTTTTATTTTTCCAAAAGATTTATTAGTTCATTAATTTTATATAAAAATTAGAAAAAAATATTATTTCCACTAATAAAATTTGGTGAATGAAACTGAAATGTATCACTATGGAGATTCTAAGTCGAACGTATACATGATAGGTACATTTATTTTTTCTTCGATGAGAATGTGGAACTATAGTGGTGTCTTAATTATCAAAATCAAATTTCAGAATATTTATGATTATAATGTTATTATTTTTTGATATATATTATATATTTAGGGGAGTCATGGTACAGTTCAAAAACTCAGTGATAGGATCGAGCGATCCATATTCTTCGAAATGACTCTTTTAGATCTTCCTAAAGAACTATTGAGTTGGTCTTTTGATAATAAAAGATTCTGTAGAATGTTGATAGTGAATTGGATTTGATAATTTTGTAGAGTTTGGTTGACATTGATGGAATAATGTGATGTGTAGATGTGATGTAGGAGGTCCCCTTCTATAGTTTTGGTGAGGGGAAATTTGGAATTTATAAAAATATTATTTTATAATCAATAAAATCTAAAACTCAATACATCATTAAATAAATTTATTAACAGATAATATGATTCATGTTTTTAATCTCATAATCCAACATAATTTTTACATTTTTGGTATTATTTTCAATATTATCATTTTTATTAACAATTAGTTTACCAATTTTAACGTTATCTCAGGTAACAACTATTTCAATATTAAAATGTTGTAAATATTAATTATGTGATTTAGAATAAATCAAAAACGAATAATTTGTTACTGTTAGAACTATATTATAAATTTTTATTTTTAATGTTGTTTATGATTTTCTATTTTTAAATAAATTATTATTTTTAATGAATATCATTATTGTGAAATATGACAATATTCATTATGTGAAAATTTAAAAAATATCCAGATAACAAGTTAAAGTAGAAAAAAAATATTTTATAATTTTTCTTAAGAGGTAATGATTATCTATAAAATTATTTTATCACATTAATTATCTAAAATAATATTTATTTTATTATTTTTACAATAATTTATTTCAAATTTCTATTAACAAAATAATAACTAAATTACTATTGTGTAATTATTTAATGTAAAAAATTATTTCATAAAATTTTATAAAAATACCATGACAAAGAGAAAGTATAAATATTTTTGGATAATATTAATATTTGAAAATATATTTTGTGTAACCCAATATGAAAAATTATATAGTATATTGAACAAGAATGTTTCATATTAAAATTTTGATTAAATAAAATAGTATAAATACAATAATTTTATCAAATCGATCAAGAATTTATAAATTCATATTAATAATGTAAAAAAAGTTTTCAGTATGAAAATTATAGTTCGGTTCATTCATAATAAATATTTTTCTCAATGTGGAAACATAATAGATATAAATGACAAATAAAGTAATATTTCATGACTTTCCTTGATTTAAAAATTATGTAAGTCATATTCAAGTTAAAGAGAAAATTAATCAACTTATGTTCGAGACTTACATCTTAAGGGTAGAGGTTCCTTCATATAACAATATTTTTTATCGTGTTAAAGTCATTTTGTTGTATTTATAATTTTATTATTAAATAAAATTATTCAATTTATCCTTTATCGTGGTAACAGAATTTACAATGGTTAATAATCATATTGACAAAAAATAAATGATGAATGTTGTAAAAATATTAATCTTGAAAATTGAAATATGGAAAAAAAATTCAAATTATAAACATAGATTTGTTAGAATTTTCATAACAATAAAACTGCTAAAACACCATTACAAAAGTTTTTAATAACAATTACATTTTAAGACATAAATTTATTAATAATAAATTAATGTAAAAAATATTTTTTTAAAATATAATATTTATATTTTTTTACCTAAAATTAACTATTTGAAATTTAAATATAATGCAAAGTACTATTTTAGCATATAAATATTTTAATAAAACGTATAGTTTTCAATAAAAATAAGTATTTTAACTATTCATAAAAACATGAAACTTCTCATAAAAATCCCAAAAATTGAACCAATGAAAATTCTTTTGTTACTATTAAAAATAAGAAGTTTATTTTTTACAATATAATTTATAAATGTGTATAAATCAATATTTTAAAAATTTACACTAGTAGGACTAAAAGCATCCTTTTTAGGAAAATACTTCTATCATATGTATAATTGGATTTATTGAAATTTAATATATACCAAATATATAAGAATATGGTTACATTTTAGATTTTATAATATATATATATATAATTTATATATTCTTACATGAGTTAATTTTTTCTTTATCTGTATAAAACACACTTATGCACACTTAAATAGAGTCTTCAGAAAACATTTCCATTTAATAAAAAAGGTTATATATTCATTTATAAACAATTAACCAAAAAATTATATATAATTGTGGAAAAATAATGTAATAATTTAATTAATCATTTTTATACTATCAATTATAATAGAATGGTTAAAATTCTCTTGTTTATGTAACTATAATAAAATGAAGTTTCGTATAATCTTATTTTAATGTGTGAAAAATGCTATGATTGGG
The DNA here is from genome assembly GCA_963277665.1 of Viscum album. Taxonomy (NCBI): domain Eukaryota; kingdom Viridiplantae; phylum Streptophyta; class Magnoliopsida; order Santalales; family Viscaceae; genus Viscum; species Viscum album. The sequence goes on along the minus strand of OY728119.1, from coordinate 1,637,543,486 downwards.
TTGCGTGTAACCAAATACAACAAATAAATAATATAAAATTAAAAAAATATATTTAATAAAAATATTGTGCTATTACATTATATGAAAATTAAAAAGAAATCTTCACTCAAAATATCTTTTTGTTATCAAAGGATTAATATATGAAGGTTTATTTGATAGTAACCAACATCGTATGAATGAATACTAAGACATCAATTTAAAAAGGAAATGTTTAAAACATAAATTTTACCCAAAGTAACTACCAGTTAAGATTATACATATGATTATATATCTAGATTGTGAAGGAATGGAAATTGAAGAGAAATATAATTATCATGTTCTGATGTTGAGTCAGAGAAAACATGGTCTATAAAAATTTACTTATAATAAAGCCATTATTATTGGATTATTTAAATGAAAATTTTATTCAAAGAAAAATAACATTATAGGATATATTTATTAGTTTCAAAATCTATTCCCCAATGTTGGATACTTTTCATGAGAATAAATACTTACTTTATTTCAATACACATTATAAGAACAATATCATCATTTAACTATTCCTTGACCAATTTCAACATCATCCCTTACACCATAAAAGATGGAGAATTTTTAAATCATAAAAATTAGTAGAACATGAGATCCATAAATTTAATGATAGGCCATTCAATCAATTTTAAAATAAAATAACATCAAATAGGCTAACATATTTTATCCATTATCAATAAATTGTCATATAGATATATAATAATTTAATCTATAAAACATCTTCAAAATTTCTACATAAATAATATCATAAATGGTTTTGAATATGATCCTCATAAAATATTAAAAAACAAATCATTAAAAATAAGGTAGTTTCCTTTCTTATCATCAATCCCATAAAAACTTGATACAAATCATAATTTCCATAAAGAAAACATGTGAATAACTTTATCAGCATTCTCTTGATATATTCTATTGACCTAAATTACAATAAAACCATAAAAACATGCATGCTTTCATAAATTTACTCTTTCCTAATACAATAAATCCAGATATTCTATAAACTTATTACATGATATCATAAACCAAGTTTCATTCTTTTTAGTCCAAAGTTTATTAATTATATCCCATTTACAAAAAAACTATATATCATTCTCTTAACATTAGGATCATAATAAGGGTTAAGTTCCATTAATTTGGTGTTTTGGAGAAAATATAACATTTCCATTAAATCACTTTTAATGGTCATTATTACCATTCAACGCAATCATTAAAATCCTTAACAAAAAACATATAATGTACTATCATTATATATTTTACATTTCATAATTATTGTATCTAAATACACAAATACATAAATCCTTCAACATAAATGATTATCATGGAATCTGTCCATCCATTGTCTGGAAGTAAATTATTTTTTTAGGGAATTGATATTGATAATTCACATGTTCCTCACACACAAGGCATTGAACTTAATGAAAATATTTCACTCTTTTACCTTAATTTATATATAGATATCATATTCCACTACATTTTAGATATTTATCGAGGAAACTCTTCCAAACATAATTATATAACAGAATATGAATCTCATTTTATCTATGTTAATAACCATATGAACATTTCTATTAGTTCGACATATTCTTATTCGATGTGTTAGGAATAACATTAACTTTCACATTGTTAATAATATATCTCGATAAATGATTATATATAAGAATAATAGAATTATTTATATTAATAATACAATTTGGTTTCTCTTATTCACAAATTCTCTATTAGATTAAATTTTAACATTATCCCTTTTAGTTCCATCCATTGACTAAGACCAAAATATCAATGTGAGAAACACTAATCATAGTGGGAAAACCACATAATATGGGGAGATTTCTTATAATTATTAATTATATGACACATTAGTTTTAATTCTAAGTTATTTAAGAATATTGAAAAACTATAGTATAATAAAATATATTTACATATATATTTAGTGACATACCTAAACATATCCTTATAATCATATCTATGGATCACAATATAGTTTTCAAAAAATAATTTAAAAAGGATGATCGAACCGTATATATGATATCTATAATAATGGACTAGGTATATCCTACATGGATATTTCATATTTCTATATGAATATTAATTACATTACCTAAGAAGATTCCTATGGTCAGTGACAGATTAATGAATTTGAAAAAATAAAACACATTCTTCTAATTTAATGAAATATCATGAAAATATACTAGAATGATAGTCCCCATTATCACTATTTTTAAAATATAATATTTATAACAAGAGAATCATAAACAAAATAAGACAATGAGTTCATATGGTCAGAAAGGGTAAAAAAGAGTGATATATATCATATAATAATAATTCAACATAATAATATAAGAAAAACATTCGAATATTATATCCCAAATATCTAAGATCATTATATCATGTTATGATGTAAGTCATATAATTTCATTAAAAACATATTTGATTAGATCATTACATAAGAAATGAAATATTGGAATACACATTATAATATAAAATCATATCTTTTTAGTGATGTATAACTTCCATGATCATAATAGTGATAAAATTCCATTATTAAATCACATTCACCCCCCATTAAAGTCACGTGTTACTGAACCTGGTTTACTTCGCATTCATTCCCAGAAATACTAAAATGAGATGATATCATAATCCAATATTTTCTATATCATTAGATATAAATATTTACCAAATAAATTAGAGGTGTATATTGGTCCCAAACAAAATACAACAAAAAACATACATATGTTTTCCATAATAATATAAAAATTTCATTTTATTAGAACCCATGGAATTAAATGGTTTTTATAAACATCATTCAATCATAATTAATCCATGGAAAAGAAATGGTTTTCAAAAATATAATGCTATCAAAAATATAAACCAACCATAGGAATAATATTTATAATATCAATAAAATATATCCCATTAAATAATTTATAACTTCATATAATGTTACAGTTGTTGGAACCTAGTTTTTAGATATCACTTGAAATATTTATGAGAAAAAAAATCATTTTTTATTTAAAAACCATATAATTTAACAAAATTCCATTAAATTAAAAGAAAACATTTTACTTGAAGATAATTGTTTATGATTGTAAGGTATGATTCATGTAATGAAGGCATCATGTCTGTGTAATAATATATTGATTTCTTATAATTAAAATAATAATTCTTCTCAAACTTTTACTGGAAAAGTCACAAAGTGCCTCCTTAGTAAAATGATAAAAAAATATTCCATTCATACTATTTAGTAAAATTTCTTCTATTATTGAAAATGAAATTATAAATTATATAAGAATAGTGAAAATATGTTGGGTAAAAATTTTATGAAACATTTTAATGGAAGATAAATATTTATCAATATATAATTATGTATAAATAATATTTAATAATAATAAGTTTTTGGAATTAACCCTTTCCATTTTATAATCAGTTGAACCATATTAATAATGAAGGAAATAAATTTATATAGATATATAAATAACTTAATATTAATAATAATACAAATAAATACATTAATGTATGGTTAGACTCTATATAATAGTTATTAGTAATGTATAAGGTAGGTGTCCCACACAAAAAAATTAGACAAAACCCCTTACCTAAAGTGTTGAATTCCATCATATATAGTAAAAAACTACTACATATTAATTATATATATATTAAAAATATTCCATACAACCATATTCATATATTTCATACCATATATTGTTTACATAGTACATTCTATTACTCCCTTATTAGAAATGTCAGGTTAATGTTATATTTTGGGTAATAAATGCTTTGTTTTTAGTTAAATAATTGAATTGTTATCCTTGTTACTCATATATAGATCATGATTTTATAATCACCATAATTATATTTATTTTTAAAAAATAATATATATATATATATATATATATATTATATATTCATTTAGATATATAAAATTTAGATATATGAAATAAAATACATCTTTCATGGAGACGGTATGATGTACACATGAATGAATACTGCTTTAATCTACTTATGATATTAATAGAAAAAACATTATATGAAAAGTTATGATTAATTAATAGTTTTTTATATAATATATTGTATATATATATTCATTAAATTAATCAATATTCTCTTCCATGTGACATATATATGAAAAATGAATCACATCGCATTGTAGATATGGTGAGACATATGTACGCACAACATAAATTATCATTTCCAAACAAATTGGGAGGTAAATTGGAAGATGTGATATTATAATTAAATAAGTTTAATTATTTAATAAATATAATATATATATATATATAGTAAAAACATTTTAATTCCCTCTCATAAATGACTGTGGTGGAAAATGTATTGTATCGCTATGTGGAAATAGTAGGCCATAGGTACGCACATGCGATAATATCATCATTTAGTCGATGAGAATGGGGATGTATATTGGTGTTTTAAAAACCATAATATAAATTTCCATACTAAGTACAGGGAATTTATATTTTATGATATATATCATATATTTATTTGAGGTATATAAGTGTTGAAAAATGTTTGATTAGTTAGAGGGATTACCACTTATTTGAAATGTCACCTTTAGATATTCCTTAAAAGACTATTTTGTTGTATTTTTGTAAGAAAGAACGTATAAAATATTGATAAGGAAGTAGATAAGATACTATTTAAGAGGGTGGTTGATCATAAAGGAACAATTGTATGCATATATGTGAGGGATGATATTTCCTTTTATAATTGAGGCATAGAACACTTTTGGAGTTTCAAAATATATTAATATATAATAATTTAAATATCTATAAAAATACATCCAAAATTACATGTACTATAATTTAAGGTTATATAAGTTTGTTATTTCATCATAAAATGTATTTTCTACATGTTTTTTTTAATTTTTTAAACCATATCATTTTTATTAACCATTTGTTAAAATTCAATAATTTTAACAATGGTAAAAAATCAGTCCACATCATAAGGTTGTAAATATTACATCGGTGTTGTGAATTAAATAAACATTGAACACCATATTACCATTTAGATAATATTATATTTTATTTAATATTTTTAATAATGTTTGATATTTTTTAATTAGTTTAATGATATATTATTTTTATAGAATATCATTAATGTAGATTTTGACACTATTCATTACATAGACATTAGAAAATATTAAGATAAAAATTTAACATTGATATAGTTGTATTATTATATACATAAGGGTTATATTTTTCTTATAAAATTAATTTAAAAAAATAAATATCTCTAATTAAATATATTTTAATAATTATAACAAAATTTAATTGATATTTCCATTAATAAATTAATTACTACATTATGTGTGGTGTAAATAATTACTATAATTATTTTTTCACAAAAAAAATGTAAAATGATATGATGAAGTTAAATCATATTTATTATAAAAATATTTATAGTTGAAAATATATATTCTTATACCTTTATAAATAATCATAAATTATTTAAAACATGTGTGTGACATCTTTAAATTTTTTTAAAATATAATATATAAAATAACATAATATCATCTATGTGGCACAATAAGGAAAAAAAATTATATCATGAAAATAATTTTATAAAATTAAATTTTTATAGTTATTTTAATTCATAACATATCTATGTCCACATGTGGGAACATATGGGATATTAAAAAAATAAATGTGGAAATTTTTTACTTTCTTTGATTTCAATATAATATAACTAATTTTTGTGGAAATGAATTCATTAAAAACATAATTTAATAAAGTATGTGTTAAGGGTATATTTTTTATATATTATATATTATTTTTGAATGTCTTAGAGTAATTTTTTAGGCATTATATTTTTATTTCTATCCTTAATTTCTAAAATTACCGTTAACTGTGGTAAGAAAATTTAAAAGGTAACTAATCATATTGAAATAAAATAAAAGTGAAATATGAAATAAATTTTTAACTTTTAATTATATATTACACAACAATTTTTTTAAATTCAATATTTAATTTTAATATTTTAATTTAAATTCAAACTGCTAAAATGGCACAAAACAATTTATTGAAAAAATTCCTTCTTAAAACACAATTTATTTGATAATGAATTGATGTATAGAATATTTTAAAAAAACCATAATTTGATTAATTTTTATTAAAATTAAATATTTAAAATATGAAACTAATAAAAAAATTAAATTTAACTTGTATTGAAATTAAAAGAAAATAATGTTTTTAATTAAAATAAAATTTTTTACCATTCAAGAAAACATGACAGTTATCATAAAACCAAAAAAAAATTATGATGTTATGATTTCATAAAAGATTTTTATTTTCTCAAAAATAATTTATATAGGATTCTAAATCTATATTAAAAAATGTTTTCCATCAAAAGGCATAAACATTGCAATTTTAGAAAAATTATTCTTTTGTGCATAAAATTAGATTTTTTTCTAATATCTTGTCTCAAAAACAAAAAATTAGAATGTTAAACAATATATTTAATATAATATGTATGTATATCATAATTTTAATCTAAAAATAGTTATTTTTTCAATTATGGATGTAAAACAAAATTTTTCAAAATAAAATGGTTCTTTAGATAATCATATTATTTTGAAAAATGATTTTACATTCATTTATAATTAATTGTCCATATAATATTTTATAAATGAGTAAAAAATAATTTCATCAATTATTTATTCCTTGTCAAACATGATATTATAATTAATAGGTTATGATTTTGTTGGGTTAAAAAAACATTAATAAAATTATGTTTCTAAAAAACCTAGTGTTATGTGTAATGTATGATAAGTTGGTGTTGCATATATCACAAGATATCAAAGCAAAACATTATTCTAAAGATATAAATTTCATTAAAATATATCAGTGTTATAGACTGGTTCATGGTGAATATAGGAAGATAAAACACATCATCTAAAAGGTAATGGAATTTGTGATCCCATCCCACCCTGTTGGGGACCATAGGTCCTTGATCTAAATATGGAGAGAGTAGAACACTGCATCCATTATGACTTTCATGAGATACCTATGACTGAAGGACTATATATCTGAATGTTATACACACGGGGCATCCTCTTACCATGGTCTTTCATGTTCTGATTCTTTAGTGGAGGGTTCAATTTGGTCCCCTCGGGCGAGGGATCTGAAGGAATATGTGACCTTCCTTTTATGGTTTAAAATTGGTCTTGAAATTTGGCTCAAGTATGTGAATGATGGGTGATTAAATTAGGTCTCATGGTGTGTAGACATTGACTGATTGAATGATATTTTCAAAGGTAATCCAGTATTAGCTAATGGTGTTTTGGTGATGAGAGAGTTGGGAAAAAACTATTGGGTTGGTATTCACTCACATTATCAAGGGTAACATCTAGTGTTCCTAGAAGGATATCACACATGCACCTATTTTAGAATGGGACCATCATACTAGTAATTTTGAACTAGGGTTAAGGGGTTCCTCATGCATGTGTATTGTATTTCAGAACATGGAAGGACATTAATTTTCATAATAACCTTAATTCCTTTTACACTCAAGTTTCAAGGTGTCACATGGAGGGATTCCAAGGGACAATGAAATTAACTAGTGTGAGAAGTGCTTCGAGGCTTGATTGGGATTTTCACCATTTCAAATGAGGATTCAATGTGTCCTCTTTGTAGGGAAATACGGTACCTTGGGAAATGTGGTTAGCTCGTATATCATTTCGTGCCTGATAAGGCATGGGTATGTCATGTAGGATAATGCATAGGTGATCCCTACATGGTTCCACTAGGTGTATTTTTCTTCTATTCATGTGTAGTGAAGTTAGATGCACAAATCAACCCAACATGGTGACCATGTTCTAGGGGGGACATTTATAGAGGGGCATTAGTGAAACATATGGGAATTTGAATTGTTATATTATATTATGTTCTTCTCCTTATATTATTTAACATTTATATATTTTCATCCATGTGAAAACATAAATTATAAAAAAAATCACCCCCATTCAATATTTTATCAGATCGAAATAAAGGAGGCTGATCCTTGGTTAATGGGATGAAAATGTAATGGGAGTGTCCCAATTCATCGTTGCATGCCATTCACATATGTGGAGAATATACACAATCCCCCCCATAGGTTATCCCAAATCTATAAATATATCCACTACTCATTATGTATGCTCTTCTTTAATATGTATTGTTTCTCTCACCACACTAGTATTCCACACAAACCATCCAAATAAGAATTTTTTTTGAAATCAATGTTCATAATGACTAGTAATCTAAAAATCAATGTGACTTGTTAATCAGGGAAACTGAACTGCATGAGACCACTTGGGTGAGTGAAATGTTCAAGTCCACATGGGAGAGTGATATGTGTGAGGCCATGAATTTTCCAAATTTCATAATTTTAGAAAGATTTTACAATGAAGATAATTATTTCCAATTAAAATATTCCTATGTAATTGTACGATCAATGGCTATTAGAAAGATAAATGTTTCTCTAGAATAATCTAGAAACTGCATCATTGATATTGTAGACATTGTCAGTCCAAACTACTCTAATATAAAGGATAAAATAATAAATTATTTGAGATGCATATGTAGAATTATAATCGTGAGTATCCCAAGAAAAACTATCTTCCTCTATATGGACACAGATATATGAATGTTGTCATCATGATTGAGAAGAAGAATTATACCCCTATTTCATATTTTCATAAGTAAATGAAAATTACAAATACAACCATATAAAGTATGGGACCATAAATTAATGCCGGAATATCATCTAGGACATCTGTCATGAATCAAAACATCAGTTCTCTAGATCTGGAGTTGCATATGCATTAATAAAAGGCCCAAGATTAACCATCCTTCATTCATGATTCCATAATGGACTAGTCTAAGGGCTAGATGGAAGACTGGGACATCCAAAATGGAGGGTGTGTGAGACATGGGGTGATATGGGTATAATAGGTGTGTTATACCTATGCTGAATTTGATAATGTATTGAATTCAATGAAAATTTATGAGGATATCTAGATGGCCACAATACACATATACTTGAATCCCACCTTCATTCCCAAACTATCATGCTAGTGGATCCCACAAATGAACTCGTTCCTTCTCATGCATGGTGAAGTCAAAATTAGTATGGGGTATTTCCACAAGTTCACTAATGCTCACAACATTTAAAATATTTATGAAAAATTAAACCTACCAAAATTTACATGTGATGACAATTAATGAAAAATAGTTTGTTACTAATGTGAAGTTGATGAAATCTCAAGATATTAAGAATGAATAACCCTAAATGTATAGGTATATCTATCCTAAAGTATGTATTAATGATTTAATGGAGCTAATGTTAAATGGTCTTAGCTAAGACCATTCTATAAGAATTCATATGACCGAAAAGCATGGATTTCATGGTATTTATTGCCTACAATGGAACATGGTCAGTACGAAAATTTGGTTTACAAAGACAAGTCAGACATACCTTAAAAGAATTTTCTTGAGAGATTTTTTATCATGTTTTAATGTGTATATATTGTTCTTTCTATGAATCCAATGGTGTGTGATTCCATAAACAATTATTATAGTAGATATGTTAACATAGGGGAATCATATTTGGTTATAATCCACAATAATAGATAATATTGACCGATTTTAGCTACATAATCTTATATAGAAGGCCCCTATCATAACCAAAGGGCCAATACACATACTATAGGGATGGGTCATAGCCCATGTTAACTCATATGTTATGATATGTGGAGTTATAATTCCTTGGGGTTGGATTCGACCATTTTTAGGCCATTTATATTATTATTCTCCATCTCAGGATGCTTAACAATTCATAGACAACATTTAAACTATTCAAGGAGTGTATAACCATTTAATATAGAGACCCACCAATTAGGACAACAATAATTATGGAAAATATGGTGATTAACTATGACAATAAAAGATTTGCCTCAAATTTATCCTACTAGAGACACATAGTGATGGTGAGGTTATATGTCAGGCATACAATGCATATATAATTTCACGCTAGATCAATTTCTGGTATAAAATAATATTATTTATTCTAGTGAAAGACAAATCAAAGATGAACCCAATAGTGGCACGATTTTTTTGAATACTCATTATTTTTAGAAACTACCTGAGTAGTAATTAAATTACCTTTGGTGTGTCCATCCATTATGTTTAAATACTATCATATTGTGGACTATATTTCTTCATATCCAATGGGGGTGTTAAAAACAATTTCCATCAATTTGGGGATATGTCAACTATTGTTCTTGTGAAATGAGGTAGTAAGGCTCCCCCCACTCTTAAAGGTTATAATCCTCATCTAGAATATGTAGATTATGAGGTCTATATCTGGCCCAAATGGACCCATGCCTAGTTTACTATACATGTTAGGATCAAAAGGTCTATTGCAGATAAGGTTCCTCATAAGTGTTCCATCCTTAATCGCCATGAAGAACGGCTAACTCTATCTACATGTCCTTTTACCATGAAAGAGAGATTTTGGATGCCATTGAATAAATATATTTTCATATTGGTTTCATATAAGTATAGAACTACAATAGAATATATGTTACCAAATACATTACAACTATAGATTGACATACAATCTAATGTCGAGGGTGTGTGGTTTCTCCTTTGTACTAGGTTGTAGAATTAAAAAATTTAAGATGATTGAGACCCATTAAATATTCACATTGAGCATGATATTACTAAGGTGAGAATATAATTCTATGATCTTGAAATATTTATTTATGAAACAGACAAAAATATTAATTCCATGAGGTGTGGGGAGGATATGTTGACACATATGGCACTAAAGGAGTTGATGACCAGTCCTATGAAGTATTGGATTACATTGTTGATGTCATGTATGTTACTTATCATTATTTTTTTTCCAGTTTTTTTTCATACATTAATTTTTTTAATGAAGTCATATTGTTAATGGAAGGTTAAACAAGGTTTTGGTTATGTAAAGGGTAAATTTTCCATGATACCATCACCGAAGTATTGTCTTTCTAGTTCCCCACTCAGAACTAATGAATTTACTGTTGACAGTGAGAGTTATCATCAAGCTAGAAGATGATGAAGAATGAGATAGTTATAGAATCTATATTACAATCTCTAATACATGTTTTTATATTTTTTTTAATAGTCTCCCTATATAAGAATATATAGAGCGATGTAGAATTACATCTTAGGATAATTTCTTTATAGTGATGGTATGTCTTCGGGACATCATTTATGTCTTATGCATTGATAATTTTTTTTAATCTTGTTTGTGGGGGAATAATATCATTCTACATCCTCCTTTAAGTGGATTTACTATGATCCTGAAGGAAAATGGGATGATGTTATGGACATGATGTGGATTCACTCTAGTGAATCAACTCCTTTGGTAAGAGAATAGTCAATGTTTGATGCCACATTATATGCTCCTCCCACTTTAGATAGGGATGCCGATTTTAATAATGAAAATAATACGTAATAAGGCATTGTACATTGATTGGGTTCTTATATTAATTATGGTAATATAAATTCATTACATACACTAGAAGATCATAATGTGATTAGTGATTACCCAATTTTTGTCTATAAGGAATCTGTTTGGTGTCCAAGTTCAATAGAGGATGGTTTTGTGATATTTCATAAGCCTAATGTTTTGGGAGACCCCATGGATGATACAACCATGTGGCGTGTGGAGTTAATACATTCTGTAAGGAATCATTACTTTAAATATGATGAAATTCATGTACATATTAATATTATGATCTCATTATAAGTGTTTTAGGAATATACTATTCAATTTTATTGATATGAGAATTTATTTTTATGGTACCAATTCCAATGACATATGTTTTAATCATAAAATTTTGAATTATCCATCTATATCCATGGGGAATGTTGAAGTAGTGATGTGTGGAAAAGGAATTGAATTCCATTAATATCACAATTTTTAGGGAGTACCGAGTCATGTGGGTCATAAATCAGGGAATCCTCATGAGACACTATTGGAGAGTTCTAAGAAGACCTAGGAGATTTCACTTTGTCAATAGATTACATCTCAAAGTATTGTGTTTGTAAATATTAGATATATTTATACCCAATACATAGATTCATTAATCAATGAGTTGTAACATTCCAAGTAAGTAATAAATAATAATAAATTCTTATCTATATATATTTATGAATTATATAGTGTTTTAGAGGCTTAAAATGAGAATAAATCCAATATTAACCATGGAATACACTAATATTTTTAAAAGATTGTTTTACCGCCTTTTGATGGAGAAAAAATTTTAATTCTATCTTTTGACAATTTTATAAGCTCTATTTGTCAAAATAAACTTATTATTTATGATTGGGACATTTAAATTTACCTTGGGTAAATTTTTGGTACTTTTCTGACCATGTTCATTTTTTAATAAATAGTGAAAAATACTGCATTTTACATCAAAACTACTTTTTCATCTAATTTGATTATATGGTTAGATTATTTTTTAAACTGGTATTAAAGTGTAATTAGAATATATTTTTACCATCTAATACAATTGTGTTCATTATAATTAATTTCAATTTGGAATTGGGAATAAACAACTGCCAAACATTTCATAGATATTGTTTCAAAAAACCCACTATTTGTTTTGACAACAGGAATTATTTTTAAATTAATTATTTCCATTTCTATGTTTTTAATTAGGTAAAATGTATTCCATATTTGGAATCATATGGTCAAAATTATGTAATTAAGACTCTTGTTTTTGGAAATTATGAATACTTACAACGGTAATTATCTTTAATTATTATGATTAATTAATAATCAGGTAGTTAAGGATTAAAAAATAATATCATAATAATAAACAATGACCCCAATATGTGTCCTAATGCTAATGGTTGTGTCTTGGCCTACAATTTTTATTCCTTGTTCCAATCTTGGGGACCCCATGGAATCACTTTTGAGTGATAATGACATTTTATCTTTTTATTTTTAAAGAAAGTTAAATATAACAAAGAATGTATCACCTGAGTAAAACATTTTTAATTTTGTCTAACTAAATGATATATTGGACTATAAATAGTCATTGGAAAGCTAATAATATTTCCTACATAATAGTATTTTGTTTATAATTTTTAAAAATTAAATAAATTAAATTATTTATTACATCATGATGATGCAGCGATCTCCTCATTAATGAACGATTTAAATAAGATGAAAGGATAATGTATAATCTAAGACATAAACTTGTCAAAAACCTAATGGATGAGTATATTTAGAACACTTATCACCTTATCCTCTAATTATATCAATGTGGGACCATTAAAATCCGAAAATCATTTTGAAATAAAGTAAACATTCTTTACTTTCCAAGAGTGCCCCTCCTCTCCTCTTATAAAATCCCCCCACCTCTACCTCCTTACCCACACTTTTCAAGCCTTTCGATCATCCAATCTCTGATCATTTTATCTCAAAACATCCCTCTATTTATCATATAATCCTTAACTTAGGTAGAAATCTCTTCAACAAAGAATTTTGGTTCAAACTAAGAAGAGTTACCTGATTTAAAGGTAAATACTTCTCTAATGTTCTTTTGTATTATTTTTCATCTCCAACCGCCTAAACTCTTTTTAATAATTTATTTTTTAACAAAACCTGTATCTTAAATATACTAGGATGTTTTTATAATAAGTATTCGATCTACATTTATACACACCTTCATATAATGGTTAAAGATCATATTGTTTCCGTGGATGGAGAATTTCTGCCTCACGAAACGATGATTGTTCAATATTCTTCTAACACCTTTAAAGGTGGCCATTAGGATGACAATATATTTATATATGAAATATAATATGTCTATTGTTTCATTAATATTCTGTATTTTTCATTTTTTTTCATACCTTTATGGCTTCCATTATGGGTATACACGATATCTTCATTTTAGGAAGTGCGGACCACCGCCCCCTCAAAGTGATTTGATTCGTTAATGCCATATCTGGGACACATAAATGATGGAGTTAATGATTTTATATATGAAATTATACTGTAATTATAACATACCTTTATTTAATTATGAATAAATTCCATAAAATTCTAAATAGAAATGAAAGTAGCGTTCATGCGTACGTACGGCTTACCGTCTCCAAGAATTGTGCATTTTATTTCTTACCTCTAAATGTTATGTAATATTATAAATGTATGTATATACTAAATATATATGGTATATATGATATCTAAATCATGAATATAACTCTGGATATAATGGATACATGAACAAATAGTAATTATAAATTGTTTATTTTTGACTCAAGTACCAATGATCGTTAAAACGACCATTATTAACTTAAATAATTACATAGTGTTCATGACATGGTAATAATTTATATAAAATGAACAATGAACATGAAAAATGTTCTTAAGAAATTATAAATTAAATAATGTTTATTATTCAGGAGATTAAAGAACGATTGAGTCAAGTCGGACCCGAGGTAAGGGACTTCGTCTCAATCTCCATTCATTGAGTAATATTTTGTTTTATGCCCAACTTTCTTTTATACGGTGTATAAACCCCTTTGACTTTTACGTTTATTCAAAATTAATATTTTTTATTCTATGTTTTTAATAAACGACTAAAGGGAATGTTTTTTTGTTGTACATATTCGGTGATAACGACTTCTCCACCGCCGTGACCATTATATGAGTTTCGGCTTCCTATACAAGCCATAAAATTTTTATGAAAAATAAAAACCATTTTTTAATTTTCTTTTATTTTGGTATTGAAAATGGTTATTATAATGTTTTTTTATATCAATGTGTTATTGATATCTTGTTATTGAAATATGGAAATTTTATGTTTCCATTATGCATGTTTTATGTAATACGATTATGTTATGGTTCTTGGGCAATGTTTATGAAGACGGGTGGTTCTATGATAAACTAAGGGCAGGTGAGCCCGATGTAGCTCTCCAATTCATTGGGTAATGCGACAGAGTTAAACATTAAGGTTTCTGCAAAGATATTTAGGGAATATAATGTGATGGGTATTCCAAACATAACCATGAGGGTTACTCCCTAGGTAAGAATGTTATGAATGCCTCAAGTTACCTTTTTGTCCTATGATTTCTATGAATTATTCATGATTTGATGAGTTATGTTAAAGTGGTTATTTTTTATGAGTAAAGTATGATTACATTATGTCTTATGTATACATGGACTAATGTTTTCATTTTGTACTTTAATATCCCTTGGTGAGCTTTTTATGCTCATACCATGTTTTTGAGATGTTTGTCACAGGTCAAGGGAAAGGTACATGATGTGATGATAGTGTCAAGGATGTGTCAATAAGGAATCTATGTTTTATTTTAAATATGTTTCTGATGATGGGAAAAATGAGTACTATCTTTTATGTAACAACTTTTTTTAAATGTGGAGTGTAATGCATGATTTATGATCTAATTCCCTAAAACTCTAAATCGGAAAATATCCTCAACGTGTATACATGAAAAAACTCAAGATTAAGTAATGTTTAAGGTCGGGGCCTTATAGTTGGTAGCAGAGGTCAGTTTAGATAACTTTAGGAGTTAGAATTCTATTAATTTATTATCCACAAATATTTTTTTATAGTCAAATTTAAATGATATAGAATTTGAAGATTACCATGTTGCTTCATCTAAGACATGATTGTTCAGAATGGTTTTCCGCAGAGGAAACAGGGAAGAAGTGCTAGGAAGGAATTCATAAGGAAATAACCTTCCAAATCATCATCTTGAGACGATTTGGATTGGAACTTAATAGTTTGTTGTAGTAATGGTGTAGTTGACTCAAGCGATAAATGGTGGTGGTATCCATGCACGAGATCATCTAGATCAACCGCAGAGGAACATGTCAGTGGTGGAACATTTCATGAGGAAACATCCCCCATAAATCATAGGATCATCTGAACCTGTTCTAGCTGAAGGGTGGAATAAATAACTGGAGAAGATTTTCAATGTCATTGGGTGTTCAAACAATCAAATGTTTAGTCATGAAATTTACCGTTTGGAGGGTGAAGAAGATCAGTGGTGGTCGATGGTTAAAAATATCAGGGACACTGATGAGATTGATGATCTCAGGTGGGATGAATTCAAAGGTATGTTTCTTGAAAAGTATTTTCCTAAGGCTGTTCCACAAAGGATGGAAAAAAAATTATTTGAATTGAGGCAAGTGAACGACTCAGTCTATTCTTATGAAGAAAGGCTCACTCGATTGTCAAGGTATGCTCCAAATTTTATCTAAGACCTAGATAGTAAAATAAATAGTTTTTACTCAGGATTAAAGCCAAAATATCCAAGGGAATTGGCTTCTCGTGGGATCAAATGTTATGAAAAGATTGTTCGATGTGATGAGAAGGTGGAAATGGAGTTTTCCGATGATCAAGTGTTCTATAAAAACCAACAGATGATGAGGCTGAGGAGGCAGGAGAAAGGGAAGAATTCTTCAAAAAGGTCTGATTGTATGAAAAATAAGTTTCCAGTTTGTGATAAATGTGGAATAAGGCATGCTGGGGAATGTATTCTGAACTCTTGAAAGTTCTACCGATGTGGTAAGGTTGGACATAAGTCTTGTGATTTCTCTGAGAAAGATTAGGGTGATGGTAAGACCAAATTTGATTTACAGTTAGCGAAATGTTTTAAGTGCAATGAGATTGGTCACTATGAAAACGAGTGTCCGACAAAGAGCTCAAGTGATGGGAAGCAATTTGACTCCAAGCAGAAAGGGGTGGTGAAATCCTTTGGAACTACTTCATCAGATGTTGGGCCATCAAATGAAGTGGTATCAGGTACTTTGTTTTTTCAGATTATGCCAGTGTGTTTTTTGATTCAGGGTCTACACATTCATTCATCTCTGAAAAATTTTCTAGTAATATGGAAATACCATATCAAGAAATGACTCATGAACTTATGGTAAAAACACTTGGGGGAAATGTTGAGGAAAAATTAATTTATAAGAATCTTCATATCCTTATCTGTGGAAAGAACCTACTTGAAAACCTTATTGTATTAACTATAGTATAGTTTGATGTTATCCTGAGTATGGATTGAATCTATATTTACTATGCTATGATTGACTATAGAGCAAAAAAAATTTCTTTTCAGAAAGACTTTAAGTTTGTGTACAGGAATGAACCCTTACTGTTGATAACATATCAAGATTCCGAGATTCTTTTAATAGATGGAAATGAATGTTACCTTGCACATATCATTGAAAATAAGGGAACTATTCAGATTAATGATGTGCCAGTGGTAAATGAGTATCCTCATGTTTTTTCTGATGAGTTCCTTGGAATAATACCAGATCAGGAAGTTGAATTTACCATTTACATAGTTCTTGATTCTAAGTCAATTTCAAAACCCCCTTATAGAATGGCTCAAATTTTACTTTTAGAGTTGAAGGAGAAATTGCATGATTTATTAGAGAAAGGTTTCATTCAACCTAGCACATCACCATGGGGTGCTCCTTTTTTATTTGTTAACAAGAAAGATGGTTCAATGAGAATTTGTATTGATTATAGATCATTGAATAACATCAATGTTAAGAACAAATATCCTTTTCCTCATATCTATGATTTGTTTGATCAGCTCTAGGGAGCGTAGTTTTTTTCAATGATTGACCTACGATCGGGGTACCATTAGTTGAAGGTAAATGAAGCTGATATTCCAAAGACTGCGTTCCATAAACGATATGGCCATTATGAATTTGTAGTTATGCCTTTTGGGCCAACCAATGCACCTACTGTATTCATTGACCTTATGAATAGAATTTTGCATGAGTTCTTGGATAAGTTTGTGGTTGTTTTCATTGATGATATTTTGGTGCTTTCTAAAAGTAAAGGGGATCATGAAAGAAATTTAAGGGTTTTTTTTTCAAACCATAAAATAAAAGAAATTGTATGGGAAATTCAGAAAATGTGAGTTTTGGTTGCAACAAATTTCTTTTCGTGGTCACATTGCTTCTAAAGATGGGATAACTGTTGATCCTGCAAAAACAAAGGTTGTTGAAGAATGGCCAAGTCCCAAAAATGTAACTGAGATTTGAAGCTTTCTTGTTTTGGCAGGATATTAACAATGGTTTGTTAGAAATTTTTCACTGTTATCTACTCTAATGACTAAGCTATCTCGGAAGGGTGTTAAGATTATCTGGATAAAATAATGTAACGATTGTTTTCAGGAATTGAAAACATGATTGGTGAATGCTCCAGTTATGGCACTACCTTCCAGGAATGGTTAGTTTGTTATCTACCTTGATGCTTCATTGAAATGACTTGGTTGTGTCCAAATGAAGAATGGTCAGGTAATTGCATATGCTTCACGATAGTTGAAAACACATGAGGCAAATTACCCTACACATGATTTGGAATTAGCTGCTGTTGTTTTCACTTTAAAAATTTGGGTGCATAATTTGTAAGGTGTAAAGTGTGAAATATATAATGATCACAAAAGTATAAAGTATATATTCACTCAGAAATAATTGAACATGAGATAGAGGAGATGGCTGGAATTAATCAAGTTTTGTGATTGTATAATTCATTACCATCCGGGAAAAGAAAATAAAGTGGATGATGCTTTGAGTCAAAAAAGTAATGATTCATTAACAATGTTGTGTTTGGAACATGATCCTTTGGTTAAGGATTTTTGAACTTTGGCATAGAAGTTATTGGTGCAGTATGTCCTTCTATTTTGTTTTAGGTATCAGTGAAATCTTCTATATCATACAGAATTAAGCAAGCACAGAAGCAAGACAGTGAGTTGTAGAAAAAGGTAGAGCTGGGTCAGAAGGGTGATTTTCCTTAATTCAACATTGATAATGATTATTTTTTAGATTTGGGAAGAGTTTGTGTGTGCCATGTGATTCACAGTTGAAGAGTGAGTTGTTATGTGAAGCTCATAGTACTCTGTTTTCACTTCATCTAGGAAATACTAAGATATATAGAGATCTTCAGGAGTACTACTGGTGGCAAGGAATGAAAAGAGATATAGTTGATTTTACTATGATGTGTTTGACTTGTCAACAGGTTTAAGAAAAGCAGTAGTTACCGAAAGGGATGATTCAACCTTTACCAGTACCAGAGTGGAAATGTGAGAATATATCCATGGACTTTGTTGTGGGATTTCTGAAGACACCTCGGGGTAATAATGCAATCTGGGTTATTGTTGGTCGCTTGACTAAATCTGCTCATTTCCTTGCTATACGAGATAATTTTTCCCCAGATCAACTTTCCCATTTGTATCTTAAAGATATAGTCAGGTTACATAGAGTTCCCATCTCCCTTGTATCTGACCATGATCCTAGGTTCACTTATAATTTTTGGAAAGGCCTTCTGAAGTCATTGGGTACTGAATTAAATTTTAGTATGACTTTTCATCCTCAATCAGATGGGAAGTCAGAACGAATAATTCAGACATTGGAGGATATGCTACATGCTTATTCGATGGATTATCAGGGAAGTTGGGGCCAACATCTTTCTTTGGTTGAGTATTCTTATAATAACTGTTTTCATTCCAGTATACAGATGGCACCATTTGAGGCGTTATATGGGAAGTAGTGTCGAACTCCATCTTTATGGGATGAAGTAGGTGAAAGGAAGTTTATGGGACCAGAATTGGTAGAAGAGTTGGCAGAAAAAGTTCAGCTGATACAGAAACACATGAGAACAGCTCATAGTAGGAAGAAGAGTTATGCGGACAATAGGAGGAAGGATCTCTCTTTTGATTTAGGTTATCATGTTTTTCTCAAAGATTCAACATGGAAAAGTGTGACGTGATTTGGTAAGAAAGAAAAGCTGAGTCCAAGGTTTATTGGACCATATGAAATTCTGGAGAGAGTTGGATCAGTTGCATACCAAGTTTCTTTACTTCCGAGTTTATCTCAGGTACACAATGTTTTTCATGTTTCAATGTTAAGGAAGTACATGCTAGATCCATCTCATGTTTTGAGTCCAGAGTTAGTTCAGCTGGAAGATAATTTATCTTATGAGGAACAACAGGTCCATATTCTTGACCACAAGGAGTAGGTGTTACAGAATAAGTTGATTCATCAATTAAAAGTTTTTTGGATAAACCACATGACTGAAGAGGCAACATGGAAATCGGAAAATGCAATGAGGGATAAATGCCCTGACTTATTTGTTATGTAAATAAATTGCAGGGATGCAATTTTATAAAGGGGGAAGGATGTAACATCCCAAGTAAGTAATGAATAATACGATATTCTCATCTATGTCTATTTATGAATTAGATAGTGTTTTATATACTTAAAATGAGAATAAATACAATCATAAGCATGGAATACACTAATATTTATAAAAGAGTGTTTTACCGCCTTTTGATGGAAACCCATTTTTAAATCTAACTTTTGAAATTTTTATAAGCTCTATTTATCAAAATAAACTTATTATTTATGATTGGGACATTGGAATTTACCTTGGGTAAATTTTTGGTAATTTTCTGACCATATTCATTTTTTTAATGAATAGTGAAAAGTACTGCATTTTACATCAAAACTGTTTTTTCATCTAATTTAATTATATGGTTACATTATCATATTAATTGGTATTAAAGTTTAATTAGAATATATTTTTACCATCTAATCCAATTTTGGTCATTATAATTAATTTCCCTTTGTAATTGGGCATAAAAAAGTGCCAAACCTTTCATAGATATTGTTTTAAAAAACCCGCTCTTTGTTTTGAAAACGAGAATTATTTTTAAAATAATTATTGCAATTTATATGATTGGAATTTTTTAAAATGGATTCAATATTTGGAATCATAAATTCCAAATTATTTAATTAAATCTCTTTTGTTTTTTGACATTATGAATAGTAACGACGGTAATTATCTTTAATTATCTTGATTAATTAGTAATCAGGTAGTTAATGATAATAAAATAATATCATAATAATAAAAATTGACCCTAAAATGTGTCCTAATTCTACTGGTTGTGTCATGGCGGAACATTTTATTACTTGGGCCAAACTTGGGGACCCCATGAAATCACTTTTGTGTGATAATGACTTTTTATCTTTTTATTTTTAAAGAAAGTTAAATATATCAAAGAATGTATCACATGAGTAAAACATTTTTAATTTTGTCTAAATAAATGATATATTAGACTATAAATAGTCATTGGAAACATAAAAGGATTTCCTACATCATAGTATTTTTTTTTATAATTTTTATACATTAAATAAATTAAATTATTTATGACATCATGATGATGCAGCGATTACCTCATTAATGAACGATTTAAATAAGATGAAAAGATAATGTCAAATCTAAGCTGTACACTTGTAAAAGACTTATTTTATGAGGTCATTTCTAACCCTTATCAACTTATCCTAGAATAATATAAATTTGGGTCCTTTAAAATCCGAAAATCATTTCAAAAATAAAGTAACATTGCTTTACTTTCCAAGAGTGCCCCTCCTCTCCTCTTATAAAAGGCCCCCACCTCTACCTCCATAACCACACTTCTCAAGCCTTTGGATCGGCCAATATCTGCTCATTTTATCTCTACACATCCCTTTATTTATCATAGAATCCTTACCTTAGGTAGAAATCTCTTCAAGGAACAAATTTGGTTTAAACAAATAAGAGTTACCCGATTTAAAGGTAATGTCTTCTCTAATGTTCTTTTGTTTTATTTTGCTTCTCCAACCCCTAAACTCTTTTTATTAATTTCTTTGGTAACAATACCAGTATCTTAAATAGACTAGGATGTTTTTATAAGAATGATTCGAGCTAAACTTACACACACCTTCATCTAATTGTTAATGAGCATACTGTTTCCGTGGATGGCGAATTTCTGCCTCACGAAACGATGATTGTTCAATATTCTTATATCACCTTCAAAGGTGGACATTAAGATGACAATATATTTATATATGATATATAATACGTTTATTTTTTCCGTAAGATTCAGTATTTTTCATTTTTGGCATACCTTTATGGCTTCCATTGTGGGTATACACAATATCTTCATTTTAGGAAGTGCAGACTACCGCCCCCTCAAACTGGTTTGATTCGTTAATGCCATATGTGGGATATATAAAGGATGGAGTTAATGATATTATATATGAAATTGTACAGGAATTATAATATTTCTTTATGTCATTATGATTTCATTCCATAAAATACGAAATAGAAATGAAGGTAGCGTTCATGCGTACGTACGGCTTACCGTCTCCATGAACGGTGTATTTCATTTCATACCTCTAAATGTTATGTAATATTATAAATGATTGTATATACTAGATATATATGATATATATGATATCTACATCTAGAATATAACTCTGGATATAATGGATTCATGAAAAACTTGTAATTATAAAGAGTTTATTTTTGAATCAAGTACCATTGATCATTAAAACGATCGTTATTAACATAAATAATTACATAGTTTTAATGAAATTGTAATAAGTGATATAAAATGAATAATGAAATTGAAAATGGTCCTTATGAAAGTAGAAATTAACTCAAGTTTATTATTCAGGATATTAATGAACGATCGAGTCAAGTCAGACCTGATGTAAGTGACTTTGTCTCAATCTCCTTTCATTGATGCATATTTTCTTATATACACAACATTCTTTTATACGGTGTATAAACCCATTTTACATTTACGTTTATTCAAAAGGAATCTTTTTTAAACGAAGTGTTGACTAAAAGACAAAAGGAAATGTTGTTTTTTCATATGTATGCGGCGACAACGACTTCTCCACCACCGTGACCATTATTTGAGTTTCGGCTTCCTCTACATGTCATAACTTGTTTTTATGAAAAATAAAAAGAATCTTTTACTTTTCATTTATATTGGTATTTAAAATAGTTTTGATAATTTTTTTATTATATCAATGTGTTATTGATATCTTGTGATTGAAATGTGGGAATGTTATGTTTCCTTTATATATGTTTTATGTGATACGATTATGTTATGGTTCTTGGGAATTGTTTATGAAGATGGGTGGTTCCGTGATAAACTAAGTGTATGTGAGCCCGATATATCTCTTCAATGAATTGGGTAACACAAAGGAGTTAAACGTTAAGGTTTCTCCAAACTGATTTATGGAATATATTGTGATGGGTATTCAAAACATAACTATCAGGGTTACACCCTACGTAATAATGTTATGAATGCATCAAGTTACCTTTATGTATTCTGATTTCGTTGATTTATTCATGATTTGATGAGTTATGTTAAATTGATTATTTTTTATGATTAAAGTATGATTTCATTAAGTCTTATCTATACATGTACTAATGTTTTCATTTCGTACTTTCATATCCCTTGCTTATCTTTTTATGCTCATCCCATGTTTTTGAAATGTTTTTTACAGGTCAAGGGAAAGGTACATGGTGTGATGATAGTGTCAAGGAAGTGTCAAGAATGAATCTATGTTTTATTTTAAATATGTTTCCGATGATGGAAAAAATGAGTAATATCTTTTATGTAACCTGTTTGTTTAAATGTGGAGTGTAATGCATGATTTATGATCTAATTCTCTAAAACTCTAAACCTGAAAAGATCGTCAATGTATATTATTGAAATAACTCAAGATTAAGTAATGTTTTAGGCTGGGTCCTTATAGGAGTTAAACCAGATACCATAATAATCACCTTATTCTTCCATCTACTATCCGTTTGAAGATAACAATGATTATTATATATTTTTCTGTTCTATAAACAATAAAGGCCATGTTTAGAGAAGGAACTATTGTGCAGATTCATCCAACATCAGTGATCGATGTAAGTGATGTCTTAGTGGATGATAGGCAGGGATACTAATTTATTTCACTAGAACAAGAATAAATTTCACCCTAAAATATTTTTTTCATGTCATATAGAGTGAAACAAAACACCCTTCGTACCAAAAAATATACCGTCTAATGTGATATATAAAAGATACTATTTGAGATATCGTCTAAAATTTTTACCCCCATGAATCCATCAAATTCATTTCATGTTTGTAATTCTAGGAAATGAATATTTTATTACCATATGATTTATAATTCAATGAATGAGTTCATTAGATAAAATGAGTGAGAACACATTCTATGACAACACCACATCAAAGAAAAGATTCTTTTTAACAGTGATGATCTATGAGATACATTATCCAAAGAAGAGGCCAACCATGGAAATTAATTGATGTAATATAGAAAACATATAAATGATAATGAAATCAATATATAATAGAATCAATAATAAATTGAATCCTTCATAGGAGAGATCACATGATTTCATCATTTGATAGGTCATGATAAAACTATGTTTTCAACCTTCATTGTGATCATGTGTGAGGAACTCCACCAAGATGAGGAGTTCACATTTGTTTATCTAATTGATCTTTGACAGGATACCGATGAGGCTTGAGAGGATATATAAAAAATGAATATTTTTGTTGATGGAATTCTATAATTTATTATAGAGTTACAAAAATTATTGTATGTATCTTTTATTTTGTTTACGTCATAAATGAAAAGGGTATTGTTTCTGATCATCAATATCTTCATCCAAAACTTCATTGTGTGATTGTAACATAATGTTTAGGGTATTTTATATATAAAAATATAATTGCATCAACTAGTTGTAACCTAATTGATAGGTATTGTGAGATGCTATAATTTTTCAAGTCCTATGGGATATACATGCATATTTGGAAGTTTCTAGTGTTATATAGAGAATAGTAAAAAATAGATGCCTTTTGATTTAGCACCATTAATTTTTTCCAAATTCAAATAAATAATACATAGTGAGTGAGACATGGATTTTTTATAGGATTCCCATTTCATGTTTTAATGTTAACATGTTTTGTGTAATTTTTATTTTCATTTACAGATTGTTAACTGAAACATCAAGAGCGTTGGTCTAGAAATCAGAGGCTCAACCTTTATCCAGAGGGACCATTGTGGGTTTTAGACTAGGTGAGTACTAGGTCATTTATTCTATTCAATTTAATCACATATAAGTCAGAATAAATTTATTATTGTTTTAGTTCGAACAACATTCCCCATATGTTTTGATAAAATTACCTAACCAAGGATTCTTATCCAAGATAGTTGTACCATTCCTCAGATACGCCAAGGGGAATAATGAGTCATAATTTCATGATACACATGAATAAAATAGAATTTGAAACAAGTACCTGAGAAATATATGTGAACAAAGATCCAAAAGTGGATACCAATATAATAACATCATGGCTTATTGTAATAGGGGATGCCTCTCATGAGAATGAATTTCCCGCCATGTGGAAATGATTATGTGGAAAAAGTTATTCAAAACCAACTGGTGTATGTTACTACATAGTCAAATATTGGAATACTATTTAAATCATGCCTTGAATTTTGTTGCGATAATTATGAAAATATTACTATGGTATTTTAATTTATTGTCAAACAATGGTATCCTTTTGTATTTAGACATTCGATTAGCAGTGGCCGAGATATTTTTTAAGATCTACATTCCTCCAGACCATGAATTTCATTTTCCTAAGGAAATGTTATAGAGTCTTAATAGTTAATATTTTTTTTAATTAACCTTTAATGGAATTATAACCCTACAAGGTTTTTTTTAATTAGGCTATATTCCATTAAATGACTTACATTGGGGGGGGACCCTTTCTTACAATTTTTGAAACATCATGCAATTTAATATATTTTTTCCAGGACATATACCATGGAATATAATTTCTTAAGGTGAGGATTCTATTATACATTTTATTTTATTTCTAGCTGGAATTTATGCTATCATTTTTAATTTTATTCAATAAGGACAATTAAGACGATAATTTTGCGTTTATTAGATTTAATGAATGTAGAATCATTCTCCCTTTCATAGTAATCTATCCAATAATATGTGATCATTTTTAGGTATTAAGGTGGTAATATTATAAGAAACAATATGTGGGACTCCTGATATGAATATTGATCAAGGAAAAATGATCATGGAGATAGAAGTGGTCTCTCCTGAGGATGAATGTACTGCTAGATAACAAAACCATCTTTTGAGTGACATTATGAAATGAAAACATGGGAATATTACTTCGTAGTAAAAGAGTGGAATCAAGTAGAATAAAACTCATTTATTTTGGTTTCCTGTGAAAATTCTACCATGGTTTTCTCTTGCATATCCTGAAAATGGAGTTCTTATTAATTCTAAATTTCAACATCCAAGGGTGGAAATATGTTTATTGAGATATAGATTTCTCCAAGAAGAAAGTGTTTTTTGTAAAATGAAAGTACTTAAATATGGTAGATTTATTTTAATTTAAAATTCCCCATGAGTGAGAAAAATGAATTATTCTATAGGTTTTTCTGAAACCTTAAAATAACCAGTTTTTTAATGAGACTGAGCCCAAAACATAGGGTATGGACATCTCTACATATGATATGTTAATTAGAATAATTCCATAGATGGTACATAATAAATAATGAAATAGAACTCATAATGTTAGAATTTATTGTGAATTTCATATTTATGTACTAATTCAAACATGGTTATTTTAGTTTTAGGTCATATGACTTAGACAATAGTATTATTGAAATGATGAGTAATATGTGTCCCACCAGACCAAGGTTGTTCCAAGATACCACTAACATGTTGGATGAAATTTTAATCCAATATAATATGTGATTAGAGATTAGGAGAGGTCATCAAACATTAATAAAAGGGATTATATCTAACCATTATTGAAGGATTTGGTTCTAGCATGTTTCCATTTGGGATTATGGTTCCTAAAGAGGCTTCTCCAAAGGATGAATGTGCCACTGGTTGACAATCCCAATTTTGAGATACGTTATGAAAATACAACATGTGTATTTTAATATATTGTTAAACCATGGAATAATAAATAATATATTCCCTTTAGGTTAGATACTTACAAAAAGATAATAAGGATATGTTACAACATAGTTAGAAAATGGATTCCTCGAGTATCGAACATTTTATATTCAATAGTTTGATAAAAAATAAGTGTTCTTGAATGTATCCAATATTCAGAGTATGGAATATGGATGTAATATATATGAGAACCAATGAAGTAATTGGAATGGTATTGGGATTGATGTGTATATTCCATTTCATGGATTTTATTCATTTGTAGGAGGGGGAATCACTATTTCTTTTATGGACCTCTAAATGAGGGAAACAATTATTACCTCCAACATATATAATTTTTTGTATAAAGAAGGGGGAATTTTTCATTTCCACATTGATGAGACTAGGACATGATTTCTAGGAATCACTACACATCTCACTGCAATTAGAATTATGTGATATGTAGTTCTTGAGAAAACATGTTGTTTAAAGTCATTCACTATGGACTTCATCTATATTGTTTAAAGTCATGTGGTATTGATGAAGGATGATCAACACAAAATGGGATATTTTTACAAGACTAGGGTATAAGACCTAGGAATCACTATATATCCATTTGGATAAATGACCAAACCACATATAATTATAAAAACGATTCCCCATACAAATTGATTAATTGTGCGGGGAAGGTATCTTTTTTAATATAGTCCCACAAAATGGGCTATACCACACATTGGATTCTATCATATAGATCTGAATCACACATATGAGAGTTTTGAATTTCATATATTGTGTATAGATATAGATATATGATCTGGGTATCACTGTGTATCTCAGGGTAACGAGAATCATGATACTTGTTTTTCTTAAGGAACAATTTATTTTAAATTCATGCAGTCAAATACATCGGATGTTCCTTTTATGGTATTATAACTATGAGCATCGTAACCCTGATGTGAATTTACATTCCATACTCAGGCATGGTTTTTTTACTAAACCATTTATGCTGGCGTGATCTTTGATTAGTGTGAGAAACAAAGAGTGGAGAATGTTTGTTCCACTACAAAAAATATATAATTTGTGTATAGGATAATTTAGATTTTTTTGTGGCTGGGATATGATATGAAGTCATTGAATCTATTTGTATCTAATTAGAGTGAGAATACAGTTTTACAAAGTTCATGAATGATTCCCTCAGTAAGTCAAACACATACACAAGAATGGGAAATTTTTTGTTTGTTGTGGGTTGAACTATGAATGAATATCGGTGTATCACCATGTTTCACATTGGAATTAGATTCAACCAAAACATATTTCAAGAAATAAAGCATTTTCAATGTTCCAACAATTTTGATAATGATCATCTCAAACATGGGTCAAAAGTTATCATAGTTTTACATCCTTTAATAAGGACATGAATGGTGCAGTTTCACATATTGCGGGAAATAAATCGTCTTCATGTTTATCATCTTGATACTAGGATGTTGGGGTACATAGTTTAATTTCACATTTCTCGGACTATGGTGCCATCTTGGTTTAGAAAATACGACTAAGACCATATGTTGTTCATTTGATGGTAATGCATGCATGACCTCGATCCTATGTCTTTTACTGTCATTCAAAAAATACTCTATTATCTTGAATTTTATCATCTTGTTACTTGGATGAGACATTATGATTTCTATAGTTATACCAGAATTGATAACTATAATGTCTAACGTCATGAATATGATGAATATCAATATTTTGTCACATGATTTACTTTTTATGGAACCTTTCATTTCTTGGGGGTATAATGAGCTGTCCATGGATCATGATTTTTTAATAAGCTATGTTAGAGTGGACCTTGTATATGAAATAAGGCCCCCCTACATTGGCTCATGATTTGGAGGATTCTTAGCTAGAATCATTAGATTACAAAATACCAACACCAAAACCATATAGAGGAAATAAATTAAGAAGACCTTATAGTTAGAATCTTGTTACATATGATTTTGAGGGACAACTATTTGATTACGGGTGTAAAATATTGTCTCATCATGTCGATCCAAATAAACCATTCATTTTTCGAATTTTTAATCAATAGATATATGATCCCATACAGAAACATGGAGTGTGGAAAATTTGAGATTGATGGGGGAGGACTAATTCTGTTTCATATACGAGTGAATATTGTGATTTCGAGGAATCAGTGCAATTTGTGTTTTGGTAGGTCCATATGGAATAAATGTTTTTTTGAGGACAAAATTTTTTGTCTTTTTTCATCATTTTCTAGAATTTAACATATATGGTCTTTTTGAAGTCCTTTACATGTCCATTATCTACTCCATGGTGTTGGGAGGGGAGGTTGGATTTGATATTATAATCATGGTAGAATTTCTACAACTAATCATAATAAAAATTACTGAATTTATCAATTAATAATATATGATCGACACCATATCTGGTAATGATGATGTTTTCTATGAAACTGAGTGTTCTTTTGGCGTCGACATTTTTAAGTGGCATTACCTCATCCCCTTTAGATAATAAGTTAGTATAATTCAATATTTATTTTAATTTCGTTTCCATATATGGAGTGTATGATTCAACAATATCAATTACCCATATTGAAAACATATAAGAGTATTTGGATTGATGTAGAAACTCCATGGATTGAGGAAAGAAGGTTGAATTCACTTGTAATAAATTACACTTTTTTAAAAAATTTGTGTAATCGAGTATCATAGTGAGACATTACATCCCAAAACTACTATTATGATGAGAAATATTGAAACCTAACTGGTGGGTACCATAAGATTAGGTCTTCATTAATTTAAGGAAATAAGAAATAAATTCTCCATTAATAAATTTGAGAATAAATCCTTAATATACAAGTTTATAATTCACCTTTTTGTGTTTTGGTCAATCATAAAGTTAGGACATGGTTTCTAAACATTATATTATCTATTTAAAAACATTTTCTAAGGGGTGAAATGCATTCTAAATTTATATCATTATTTTTATCATCAACCCAGTGTTAGGACCATATGTTTTTGGGATAAGAGTGATTTCGTTGATCTCTTCCATCCTGACATGAGAAAAAAGATTTTTCATTCGATAATGTGCAATGATGCTGACAGTTTAAACCCATTCTAGAGTTTCAAAATCCATATCTATGTTTTTTAATGAATATGTTTTCAAATTATTTGATCATGGTATGTGAGCCAATTATGTCCATAAGGGGAACTCTACAATTAACCCCTATACATAGTCCAGAAGGGGGGATTAGCTCTTCCTTCCTTCTACAGAAATCTATTTGAACTCTGACACATAATCTCATTTCACCTCAATGTTTCCCAAAGCTATATTATATTCAATTTTAAGTATACATCTTCTAATAACATTTCTAATAATTTAATATTCACAACATGTGGAAAAAATATTGAGCTCAAATTCTTAATAAGGGTTATATGAGACAATAATAATTGAATCAATGTCATTAAATCATAGAAAATATGGATTGGTAAATAATATGAAATACACATACCATTATTAGAGAAATAATGAAAAAATTATACCCAATATTATGACATAATTAAAACCTCATAGAATGTGATAACATAATATTTAATGAAAAAAATAATTAATTATTGGGTGTCATGTATTTTTCACATGGAAAATTATATCTTTAATATGGTATAAGTTTGTGGGTGAAAACCATATTATTATGTTTTTAATTAAATATGATGAGTTACCTTCCAACTGTTTTGTCTCATTAGACCTACTGATACATCAAGGGGTTGTCTATAAGAGGGAACAATCTGTCACTGTAAGTCGAAACCATTCTTCCTAGATATATTAAATTGAATATATATATATATATATATTTAAAAACTATATTTGTATAATATAATAATAATATCCATGTTACAAAATATATGGATATTTAATGAATGGTTATCATAAATAAAAGTGAAATATACATACACTACACACGATGAATTTGTTTTCCAATGGAATATCACAGTGTATTCCATTAAATAAAGTATTCAAATCATAATTATAAATTCATATGGTAAAATTGAAGTATTTAATGATATAATATTTCTATCTAAAGTTAAAACATGTAAAAAGTTTTTTAGAAACATTATAATGTAGTGTCTTTAGTGCGATTAAAAGTGTATCTAAATTTAGATAATGAATAATTATTAAAATAAAATTAGTAGTGAAAAAATAGAGTATTTCATATTAATATGTGTTATTTTAGAAAATTATTGGTGTCCAGAAATAGATTATGTAATGCACCTAAAAATGTGTAAGAAAATGGGATTTTTCCTTAAACCAAGCTTCCTTATTGGGAGGAATTGAAAAGGTAACCTTATAAAATAAGAATTTCATCAAAAAATAAAGATTAATTTATCTAATAAAAAATTTTAGTAACATAAAAATTGTATCTAGTATTAATACATAATAAAAATAATTAATAATTAATTTGGGGTATCGATAGAGAAAACGTAACCCAAATAAAAAATTGAGGTATGTAGAGAATCTACTACCTTACTTATGAAACTGTTTTACATTTACACTTAATGTCATATATAATGATATTATATATATTAATAATTTAATTTAGAAACACATAATATTTTATTTTATTTGTAATTGTTATGTTATGTTCATTTATTTCACTTATGGTGAGTTATAAGATACAATATCATTATTCGGGAGTGCTCATTTCCTTGGTTTTCGTTACTGGTTCACTTGCATACATGAATGTAAGTTCATTAATAATGGAATTAATTTAATATAATAAAATTATATGTTATTAATCAACTTATAATAAATTACATGTCTTATATATCATTTTTAACCAAATAAGATGACGATTAATTAGATAAAATGTTATGGATGAACATTAGTTTATTTTTGTGAAATTTCAACTATCACAAACTTGTTTTTATTTATTTATTACGCTTATGTATGTATACTATTTCCAGAACATTATATGAAATATAAATAGAATAGTTAAATCTAATTTTAACTATAATAATGTTTTTATGTACATCCAGGAATGTGGTAATGGTAATGAAAATGCATCACCCACGATGGTGGTATATCGGCACATCATGGACGATATTTTAATTTTTATAACACTAGGGAGCGAATAAGTGGATTTCTGATATAATTTACTTTATAAAAATAAAATTATATTATTTATAATATATTTTATTTATGATGATTTTTATACTGTAGTTCTGTGAATTAATTAAAATAAATGGAACTGAAATGAAAATAAAGGGAATAGAAAAGTGAATTTACCTCTTAAATTTCATATACTTTACATCCATCTTTAGCATCATTGGATTTGTAATTTTTGAGACCAATGGATCCTAGACAAAGGGAAAATAATAAGGAATATTAATGGATAAAAATTGTGATATATTCAAGGATTAATAAGTGTGATAAGAAGTTGTGGTGAGTGATGGAATTTATAGTGGAGAAGAGGGGTGTTTTATCATTATTGTATTCAATAGTTTATTAATTTTCCTTTAGTCAATGAAATGTCTAATAATTATCAATTAAAATATTAAAATAATTTTGTGGAATTATATATTATGGGTATTTTGTCAAAAATTGATAAAAATTAGTATATTTATCATTTAATGTATATAAACCCTAAATTTCTTTATTTCACTGTTCACCAAAATTCTTGTATTGTAGAAAAAACCATGAAATTCACCACAACCATTTTACAAAATTTAAAATTCAAAAAAGAAAACAATTTTTGGAAAACAATCATCCAAATAACGTAAATTCATTTCTTAATTTAAATCATAATTTACATGGAATATACCAATTTTAAAATATTCGCTCATTTTATTAAACTTTGAAAAATATATTGAGGAATCATAAAATTAACTTATAGACATAAAAAAATATTAATTTATGATTAATTTTTTTAAAATAAATTTTAATTTAATTCATTATAATAATTATAAATTAAAAAATAAACATTTATGTTTATAAAAATGATCATCAATAAATTAATAATTTATAAAATAGTTAATTACTTTTACTATAATGTAATTATATCATTTTATCAGTGATAATATGCTTAATTTTTATTCATAGATTAGTAAGTGATGTAGATATTCAATTTTATGACTTAATTTTCCTAAAGTTCACTTAACTATTCCAAAGGTGAAGATACTATTTCATTGATATTTGTTCCTTTATGTCTTGATAAATACTATTATTTCATTAATTATTCATTTATGAAGTTCTTTTTGTCTTCTCAATGTTATTATATTTGAAATATACTATGTTAAATATATTTATGTTCAATGTAACATATAAATTGAATTGAATTTATTTAAGATTTTACATATAATAAAATAATGGGGTGTTACATTATTCCCACCATAATAAATTTCATCGTAATTATTAATTTACATTTACCAAAAAACAAATACTAGTGGTTCTTCTACATAACATATTCAGTTTCACATGTCACATATTCCATTTTTTGTTAATCCAAATAACATTTACCAGTTGAGTAATCTGATTTATCAATACTGGATCTCCTATGTCATGAATATCGATAGACTATTCACGGTAAGTCAAATAATGTTTTGTTTATATTTATTCATATGTGAGGACATGCGTTGGGTCTATAAATTACTGATTTAAAATAATTTTCAAATACATCACACACTTTAGAGAGACATGGAATCATTACTAATCAGTAAGCTCTAGATCCAATTCTATAAATTATTTCAAATGGTTCTATGTACTTGGGGATCAATTTCCGTTTCATACTGAACCGTAATATATCCTTAATTTTATATAATTTTTTATGTATTTTTCCACCGACATGAAATTCCAAATCCCTTTTTCAGTTTTCCAAATAACACATATTCCTATACTAAGATAGTTAATATATGTTTGAATATTCTTTACCATTGAAGTCATCTATTAAAAAGAAATTAGACATATATTTTTCCACTCACAAAATACATCCCAACAAGTTGTAGTTTGAAATATTGTTCCATAAAATGCATCATATGGCACTATTTGAATGAAATAATGGAAACTATTATTGTAGTAAAATTCCACTCTAGGTAAATGTTGATCTCACAAAATTTTAATGTGAAGATATCAAGATCCCATCATGTATTCAAATTATTGAATATTCCTTTCATACATTCCATTAGTTTGAGGGTGATAACATGTAATCAAATAAATCTAAGTAACCAAAGCTATCTAAATACTCTTATACCATTTATATGTAAATAATAGATCTGAATCAGACACAATTTATAGAGTTAAACCATTAATTATTAGATGTTCATTAATATAGATTATTTCTAGGATCTTTAGAGGTAAATATTCTCATATAGAAAGAAAATGTGGTGATTTATTAAGATGATCATCAAAACCCCATATTTTATCATAACTTATCAGTTTCCATGGTAGTATTATGATAATTTCAATCATAATTTCACCCACATCAACCTAAAAATAAGAGTATGTTTAATGAATCTTTTAGAATATTTTCCATCAGCATTCACTTATGGACAAACTAGTAATCGTGGCACATTATGAATAATATCATGCTTCATATTATTCCACCAAAAATAATCCTTCAGATATCTATAGATCTAGGTACTCGAAGGGTATATAGGGAAATTTATTTTACAATAATTATCTAATTGTTGTATTTTTAGATCAGGTATAAGTGGAACCGAGAACCTCTTTCTGAATATTAAAATTCATTCTACATAGTTGAAGTCATCCAATCATATTTCCATAAAGGTATTAATTTTCATTTGAAAATTATCATCATTTGAATGTGAAAATTGTATATTCTCTACTAAAAATTTATTAAAAATCCTTTAAAATGGATTGATGATTCCCTTTAAAAAAATTGGTAGGACCAATATGATGATGAATGTATTTTGTGTTGTCTTTTTGTCATGGTATGTTTTGAAGGAAGGAAATAACATCACATTTTTTATAGAAACAACTATGTGATTGATAAAAACAGACTGACCATGGGACTGGTAAAAATACAACTCATTGTGGGATTGAAAAAAGTCCAACTCACTATGGGATTGATAAATATCAGACTCAGATTGGGATTGGTAAAAACCAGACTCACTGTCAAATTAATAAAAATTGAACACACTTTGGGATTTATAAAAACCAGAGTCATGATAAATAAATAATCATACTCAATGTGATAGTCCATCATAATGAGAAGAATATATTATTAAATAAGTGACTTTTTGCTGGATAGTCTGGGTTAGAGTGACTACAATGTTTTAAATTGGTCGATAATTTGCTGATTTGTATTTCACAAATATCATGATATGAATGGAGAACATGTAACACAATCTTGATGGAAGAACAGAAGATTTAATGATATTCTAGTAGTTCTAAAAAGATTATATTCAGATTTATCTCATCCTAGATGGAGAGAGAAATAAGTGAAACCGAATTTTTTCCAAACCATCGTATCTGGTTGAAAGAAAATGAACACGAAATGTTGTGTTGATGGAAAGTGGTGTTGATTCAAAAGTGATTCCAATTGAATAGGTGATTATGATTTACTAGAGAATATTATTCTCTATCAACCCCTTTTTAAAGAACGACATCAGAATAATCGTGCCCTTATTGATTGAAAATGGGTTTTTGTTTGAAAAGGTGTTATTGATTAAAATTTTATTATTGATCTAAAAGTTGGTATTGATCAAAATTATGTTATTTATTGTAATTTTTGTATATATTAAAATGGGTAGTACTGATTTATTATAAGATATTTTATTTCCTAAGATTTTATAAAATATTTTTGTACAAAGTGAAATCGTACTCTAAAAAATCATACTATGTATACCGTAATCATGCTGAGTAGAATGGTTGTTTGAATTTATAAAGGAATAGATAGGTGAACATTTATTTAGTCTCAAATTTCATTTTCAATTGGGTCAAGATAAGAGGATAATTAGACGATTTGTGTTTGAATTTGGTCAAGAGAAGATTTGTAAAAGGTGATCAACAATGTATTCAACAATTTCAAAGGGTTTGAATAATTTTTTTGATGATTTATTCTAGAAAATGAGATTACCAAATCATTTCACAAGGGGTGGAATTACATTCAAATAGATGATTTTGATTCAAATCAGTTATGTGAAGTGTATTTAGTAGTTTAATTGATACAATCAGACACAGATGATCAGAAACATATATAACATATCAATTGAAAGTAGACATAAAATTGAAATTGGTGATTGGAAAAGAATATGTGATGATTTTGGAAGAATCAATAAGTATTTAGAAGAATCAATGATGTCAAAATCTATATAACATTTTAGTAAAAGTTAAAATTTGGGAAAATTTATTTGAGGGGGGATGGTTTTTTGATTCTTTCCAAAACCAATTGTGGGTGACCTATGAAAAGAAAAATTACATAGTACATGACTGACAACGGTATACCCTTCATCGTCGTAGAGAGAGGATATCTGAGTATTCAGTAAAATAAGTTGATACCATTTTGTTTTTTATTTATGTCATATTGAATAGAATAGTATTTCGAAGATATTGTTATCTATTTTAATTAATCAGAAAAGAATTTTAATACTAGGTTTTTTCAGAAATTATGATTTCTAGACTGAGGATGCATTGTATTGGGTTTTACCTTACTCAAAGATTGATGTGGTGCATGTTAATTTCTATTTTATTCTATCATTGAATCTGATAGAGGGAATTGTATCAGGAAGAATTGGACTCAGAGAATCGGACTGTGGAATCATACTCAGAAATGATCAGACTCATTGTTTAATTACAAAGACTAGGTGATTCAGACCTTTAATCTGGGTAAGTAATAGTTTATTTTTATTTTTATTTAATACAAATGCTGATTTAAAAATAATTACAGGAAACATGGTC
This sequence comes from Viscum album, assembly GCA_963277665.1. Lineage (NCBI taxonomy): Eukaryota > Viridiplantae > Streptophyta > Magnoliopsida > Santalales > Viscaceae > Viscum > Viscum album. The sequence continues at coordinate 1,637,506,678 of OY728119.1, read as the reverse complement.
TACTAGAATCCAATTGTATTACACTATTTTTGAAAAAAATGGTACACACCCATTTGTATTGTCTTCCAAGTTCTAAAAAATTTTAAGGGTATATACTAGTCATTATACTCCATGGAGTGTTTTCTCGTCAATTTTATTTTATTGGAATCTCTCAAAGTCTTACCAAGGACATAAATATTCGTATCCAATAGTTATCCTTGTGAATATTTGTGTTCCCGTGGATGTGTGTTGGTTTTGGTTTCAGAAGATATTTGAAATCTCCAATAGGAGGAGAATATAGTTTCAATGGAAAATAAATATAAGAAATAGTATCACTAATTCAACCACTCCCCCTAACATTGATACAATCATTGTCAATGGGAACTTATATATGGTATCATAGGTACTGATTCCTTTTTTATTCTTTGCGGATACATAATCAGAACTGTATGAACAATATAGGTATTACCATATTTGACAGAAATAATTCTCATTACTGGAAGGATATAATTTTTCCTTATATTATCTCAATCATTTATGATGTTATTGATGTTTCAAAATTTGTGTTTCTACTATTTGTGGATAATTCCCCACTTACATCAGTTGAAAAGATATATCTTGAGAATTATCGAAGGGAGAAAAATTGTATATTTTCATCACTTTATCAAATAGAATTATTAAGTGTAATTTCTTTTCCATATCCAAGGGGAAATGATAAAAATTGGAAAACATATATGAGGTCAATAAAAAATTATATAAGGTAATAATTCAATTATAATTATTGAGTTATGATACTTGAATATGGGTGAGCATAAATCTATGGTGGACTTTATTACTATAGTGAATGATATATGGTGTCCTATCAGATGTCGTAGTGAAAATATAGATGACACTATAGATTTTTAAAATATATTGAGAATCCTACTAAACCAATTTGATGCTAATGTTTCCTCATATAAAGATAGGGATGCAAAAATAATATCTCTTGATGATTTTCATAACACTATCTATTTACATATTAAATGAGAAATATAAATATATAATGATATAAAAATGTAGATAGGGAAATGCCTTTCATGGTTATAAATAATGAAATGTTAAAGAATATTATTTCTAAAGAATAAGATGGTGATTTTGACTTTGAGTATGAGTAATATAAAAATTTTATTGAAGTTAATCGTTGTTTCTCTGAAAATGTGAAAATATATATAGGGAAATGCAAAAGGAAACATCCATTGAAATTCTTAATATGTGGATCCATTGGTCACATTGTAGATAATTGTCCAAAAATAAATAATAAAAAGGATAGTGATGAAGAAGAACATAATCCATGATGGTCGTGGAAGAAAAAGGGAGATAATGAAAATTTTAAATCCATAGGTAATTAAAAGAAATTCTTTAAATCCAAAATGAGAAGTTTCTTATCAGATGATGAATAAGTAGAGGCAGTGATGCTGAATATGAAAAATTAGTTTAGAATGGTATTTAAAATAATTTTACTGAATATGAGAATGATGAATAATTTAGAATAATAATTCTTAAAGAATAAGAAACTCAATATTATATTAATTTGAAATAAGAGTTGAAATAATGTGTTATAAAGATCATAATTCATGCGAATAAATTAAATTGAAGATGAGTGCTCATGTAACCAATAATATTTTTTTGATGATAAATAAATGTGGTTGAAAAATATTGATGATTTGATGAAGTCTCTGGGAGATGAAAAGAATTGTATTGAGAATTTTGTAGTCAAAGTAAAGAAAAAAGAAGAAGACTTTGAATTTCTACAAAAAAACCATCCCAAATCATAATTGGGAGATACAAGTTCGTAATACTCTATTACTAAAGTGGGTGAATGTTTACATAGTTATATATAAGTGAAAAATTGTCACGACGCGCCTTCACCAAAAGGAGGGAAGGGTCAGCAGGTTGCCAGGCCCTTCCTTCTTTAAGTTGAAGGAGAGATAATGACCCCCGAAACCCGCCTTCAATAGGTCCCGGAGTGGCGACTAGCACCAAGGGTATAGGAAATTCTCGCAAATGGAAGGCATTACCCTTTTTATTTTATAGGATCGAAAGATAAGGAGGAGAAAACCCAACAACACCATGGTAGAAGGAAAAGTAAAGCAAAAAATAAACCATTCCCACATGCATGTTTCAAAAGTGAAAGCCACAAAGTGCAAAAAGGTGACTACAAGGTAAGTACCAAAAAAGAAAAGAGAAACAACTGCAACTACTCCAAAAGTCCGAGCTAGTAATGTCATGCGTGATCCCCGAAGTCCTCCTGGAAACCTGAAAGCAGTTTTATATACGTAGGGTGAGCATACAAGTACACTCAGTAGGGAAAAACCAAGACTCTCGTGCACAAGTGGGGGAACGTACTAAAGTCCCGTGAGAAAGAGTAAACAAAACACCTAACAAGGCAACTATCCATCCCAGACCTCACCAAGGCTCGCTCCCCAAATAACGCAAGTCAAATAATATATATATAAGAGCACATCGATGTTTGGGTACCCCGCGCCACTTTCCCACTGGTTATTGAGACATCCTACGCATCGGACCAATCCCACCATTCTCACCGCAGTCCCACTGCCGCACCTGCCCGCACACACCTAGGCCACAACCACACGCAGTCCCACTGCCGAATCCCGCCCGCACACACCTGGGCCACAACCACACGCAGTCCCACTGCCGAATCCCGCCCGCACACACCTGGGCCACAACTGTCACGTGTAACCATGCCTGCAAACACCTAGGCCAGAACAACCACCGCTACGCCCGAAGACACCTGGGCTAAAGGATCCACTACCACGCCCGAAGACACCTGGGCCTCATCCCGAAGACACTTGGGAAACCACCTGCCGCACACACCTGGCCAACCACCACAACACCCTGCCCGATGGTTCTTGGGCTAATAATGGACTTCAGGCCATCACAGCCTGCCCGAAGATACTTGGGCTATCCAGGAAAGGGAGCAGAAAAGGAGCTAATAACCAGCCACTAAGGATAGTGTTGGGAAAAACACCCTTCCCCCATAAATGGGGGTGTTCGGCACTAAGTGCTCAACTTGGGTGGGGCGCGAATAAGAAACACAAAGCTACAAGTATAGATATAGGTAACAAAAACTCACCCAAAACTTAGGTTTTCCTAGCCAACCTACAGAACACGGCATCACTACGTCCGAGTCACAGTTCACGACCCTTGCCCACAAAACCATTTGTCCCAATTCTTGTTTCACATTCAGTTAAAATGTTCAAATGATTTCAAGCACTACTGGGCAAGTACCATATGAATAACCAAGGAAAACGTCAAAAGCAAGGATCAACCAAAGCACTCACACCCGGTTCTGTTAACAGAGGATCTCTCCCCAATTTGTGATAAAAACTCTCAACCACTGAAATCATACCAACAGGAGATCCCATCCCCCAAATTCACACAGCCACCGAGAGTATAAAAAGAACGGGGGATCCCATCCCCTCCCACATTTCCAGCAAACGGCCCGAAGGGAAAACAACCAACAACCACTACCAACACAAGTCAGGGATTTTCAGAATTAAACGACTTAACACACTCCATGATTTCAAAATTCCATGTGCTCTATCCCTTAGTTATCACAGAAGGGTTGATCCTGGTGCTTTCAATTATTCAGCCGGATATACGTGATTAACCAATTTCACAGTAGGAGTTCACAATTTCAACAACCCATTTAAAACATCACGAAGGGATTCATGAGCGCACATACAACAACCACCAACGGTCTCAATTTCCAGAAGAATATCGACCAGCACAAATCAAAAGGATAAGCACAAGATAATGCATAAGCAACGATCACAACCCCTTCCCCTTATTTCTTTAGAACTCCGTTTATTATCTTTATCAAGGTTTGGTTCAACCAATTCCATAGGAACAAAAGAATAACGCCCACACCGCATGATACACAAAAGTGAGAGACGAGAGAAATTCCCTACTTGTTGATGGATGATCGACGCTTAGGCCGGGGGCGCGGAACTTTACGGATAACGATGCGGCGGTCCCGATGCACCAGAAGAGCCACGATCGAAGAAGGGGGAAAACCACGGCTTAACCCTTAATTTATAAGAGCCGGGAACGGTTGAGATAAAAAAAACGCCGAACCGCGTAAGACGTGGAAGTCGTGGGTTGACCACGCTGCTTGACTCATCATTATTGGTGCTGAGTGGTTGAAACCGACTCGTGAGCCGATTTAGTATTTAATTAAGCTTTTGTGCGCGTTACTGGAACAACTTGGCAAGGCCGGGTGACGTCGGCCAGTTCCGCCGATCAATCACACGGATCGGTCTCACCGATCGGTCCCATCGATCGGTCTCACCAATCGGTCTCACCGATCGGTACCCCTCAAGGATCCGGATTTTTGGCAAAGGAAGGGACCAAGGGGGGTCTGGGTAATCACATCAGATACCTCTTAAATGATTCTCGTCCTCGAGAATCACAACATCCCAGAAGGAAAAAGAGGGTCCGAACAACCATCTTCGAAAGATACCTCTTAGGAGCGAACCTCTGCTAATTAAAAACACTCCCCTGTCAAGAACCAAGCAACATACCACGCCAAACTGCCCGGTCATGTGGGTTTGTGGAGTTCCCCTACCCCATGTCAAGATATTATCTGCTTTGGGCGGCACTGACTCGCCGGGATGGGTTTAATCGCATCCACCTTAATGCGTCTTGATTAGGGGTCGGGTCCCCCCTTCCCTTTAGTCGGGGCTTTCCACACATAACAGAGGAAGGAACTAGTACACTTCATAGCCAAAAAGGTCAAATAGTTCTTTCACAACAGGCACCAAAGGTTCAAACCTCAGAACAACTCGGGGTATTGGGCACACATCTGTGCTTCCCTCTCCCACGTACTCTCTTCAAGGACGCCATGCCTCCACAACACACGAACCAAGCTGATGGTTCGTCCGCGGAGCACTTTCCCCTTGCGATCCTCGATTCTGACTAGCCGTTCCTCGAAGGTCACATCTTCTCCCACATCTAGCTCTCCCCAGTTGATGACATGAGAGTCATCATGTAAGTACTGACGAAGCTGGGAGACATGGAAGACGTCATGGACCCTCTCCAACTATGGTGGTAGGGCCAGCTGATATGCTACCTCGCCAACTCACCTCAGCACCTCGAAAGGTCCGATGAACCTAGGGGAGAGCTTACTCCCCTTTCCGAACCTCCGCTGCCCCCATCGAGGGGAAACCTTCAAAAACACATGATCTCCCACCTCGAACTTCAGGGGCCTCCTCCGACGATCATCATAAGATTTCTGCCGATCCTGAGCTTCTTTCATCCTCTCCCGCACTAGCTGGACTTTCTCCGTGGTGCTCTGCACTACTTCTGGTCCAAGAGTACCAGTCTCACCAACCTCTGCCCAGCATAAGGGTGAACGACATGGTCTTCCATACAAAGCCTCAAAAGGGGCCATGACGATAGTAGAGTAGAAGCTGTTGTTGTAGGAAAACTCTACTAAGGCAAAGTGTCGTACCCATGATCCTCCGAAATCCAGAACCCATGCTCGCAGCATGTCCTCCAATGTCTGGATAGTCCGCTCTGTCTGTCCATCAGTCTGAGGGTGAAAAGAAGTGCTAAGGCGTAGCTGGGTGCCAAAAGCATGTTGTAACCCCTTCCAGACTCGTGAGGTGAACCGAGTGTCCAGATCTGGGACGATAGTCTTCGGAACTCCATGCAAACGCACCACCTCAACCACGCACCTCTGTTCTAAGGTACTCACAGGTCCCGACTCCTTGATAGCCAAGAACTGAGCAGATTTTGTCAATCGATCCACCACTACCCAGATAGCATCATGCCCGCCCTGAGCTCTGGGTAGTCCTGTGACGAAGTCCATCGAGACGTCGTCCCACTTCCACTCGGGAACATCTAAAGTATGAAACAAACCACCAGGAACGCGGTGTTCAGCCTTCACCTGCTGACACACCAGGAATTTAGCCACAAACTCTGCCACTGCCCGTTTCACCCCGGGCCACCAAAACTGTCCCCTCAGGCCTTGGTACATTTTCGAAACACCCGGATGTACTGCCAAGGCTGAGCTATGGAACTCACGAAGGGCTTCATCACGCATCACCTCTGGAACAAACAACCTCCCATGAAAGAGCATCCGGTGTCGGCTGTCCTCCGACCATCCTTCCAGAGCGTTCCCCTGGTCGACAAGATCCCTCAACACTTCCACCTCAGGATCTCCCCACTGAGACTCTTCCACTTGCTGCAACAAAGAGGACTGTACCGTCATCTGAAACAAGCAGCCTCTATTACCTTCCACCCTTGCATCCAAGTGCAAGGCAGCCAACTCCTCCATCGCCTTCCAAGCATCAGCAGATTCCCGAACCACATCCTGATGCGGCTTCCTGCTCAGGGAATCAGCCACAACGTTTCCCTTACCCTCAGTGTATGAGATCTAAAAGTCGTAGTACTGGAGAAACTCGACCCACCTCCGCTGTCGCAAGTTCAAGTCATGCTGGGAGAAGATATAGCGCAAGATCTTGTGATCGGTGAAGACCATAATGCGCTCCCCAAGGAGGTAATGTCACCACAGCTTCAATGCGAACACTACCGCTGCAAGTTCCAAGTCATGGGTGGCATAGTTCCGCTCATGGGGGCGTAGCTGCCTGGACCCGTAAGAGATCACCCCTTGTCGCTGCATCAACACGCATCCCAGGCCCTGTCCTGAAGCATCACAAAATACCTCATAGGCCATCCCTTCTTCTGGTAATCTCAACACTGGGGCACTAACAAGCTTTTCTTTTAGGTAGCTGAAGGATGAATCGCACTGCTCGCTCCACACGAAACCCTGGTCTTTCTTGGTCAAAGCCGTCAAAGGGGCTGCTACCCGGGAGAAGTTGGGTACGAATCTCCGGTAGTAGCCTGCCAGTCCGAGGAAACTCCGAACTTCCGCCACATTCTTGGGTGCTGCCCAAGAAATAATTGCCTCATCCTTTGATGGGTCGACTGCTACTCCCCGCTCAGACACTACATGTCCGAGGAAGTGCACTTCTCGTGCCCAGAACTTGCACATTGACAACTTCCCATAGAGATGGTGCTGTCGGAGGACCTCCAAAACTGTCCTCAGGTGCTCTGCATGGTCGTCTTCTGACCTTGAATAGATCAGGATATCGTCGATGAACACCACCACAAACCGATCCAGGTACTCCCGAAAGATGGAGTTCATAAGCCCCATGAACACGGCCGGGGCATTCGTAACACCAAAGGGCATGACCACGAACTCGAAGTGCCCATACCTGCACCTGAATGCCGTCTTCGGGACGTCGATATCCTTCACCCTCAGCTGGTGGTACCCGGACCACAGGCTAATCTTCGAGAACCATCCTGCCCCCTTCAGCTGGTCGAAAAGATCATCTATCCTCGGAAGAGGGTAGCGATTCTTGATCGTTACCTGGTTCAGCCTCCTGTAATAGATGCACAACCTGAGGCCACCGTCTGCCTTCTTTGCGAACAAGACTCGGGCACCCCACGGTGATGCAGTTGGACGAACATAACCCCTCTTCATCAGATCGTCAATCTGTACCCGCAACTCCCGTAGCTCCGAAGGTGCCATCCGGTAAGGAGCCATCGAGATTGGTCGAGAGCCGGGCTGCAGGTCTATCCCGAACTCGATATCACGTCGAGGGGGTAGAGTCGTCACCTCCTCAGGAAAGACGTCCATAAATTCACGAACGATCACTGGTACTTCCACCGTTTCCGCATCTGTTGATTCTATCGTCATCTCGGTCAACAAGGAGAGGAGAGGTTCCTCCCTCCTGTTTCCCTTCGGACAGCTCCGCTCGCCGGTGAAAGTAACACGCTGGCGGTCCAAACCAGAGAACACCACCCTCCTTTGGGAACAGTCGATGACGGCGCACACAGAATATAGCCAGTCGATTCCTAGGATGACATCGTACGGCTGAATCTGTAGCAGAAGGAGATCCCTAACCGACTGATGTGGCCCTAACATCAGTCTACATCCCCGACAAACGAACAACAAGTCGGTCTGACATCCAACTGGTGTGCTCAACACCAGGGGAACTGGTAGTCTCTCGGCATCTAGACCCAAGGCGCGGGCTAGAATGGGTGCAACAAAGGAGTGTGAATCTCCGGTATCGAACAAAGCATAAGCAAGAGTGCTAAACACACTGATCGTACCTCGAACAACCTCTGGCCCTGCTGGAACTGTTGCTTCTGCGGCGTGTAACTGTCCACGCCTAGTTCCCCTACCCCTCGGCTGTCGGCCACCTCCCCGACCACGCCCTGGTCGAGGTCCCTGGGGAGCGCCCTGAGGTCGGCCTCCTCCTCCAATGCCTGCCTGCGGAGGAGTGGGAGCTTGCCGTCCCTGCTGCTGCTGCTGGAAAGGTCTGGCTGGAAACTGCTGCTGCGGCGGATGCTGGGGATGACTGCCACTACTGTACTACACTCGATCGGGGCACTGACTCCGGAGATGTCCAGGGCTCCTGCAGATGAAGCACTGTGGTCCCGAGCCTGAAGGAAAAGAACGTGGGCCAGGGGATCGAAACTGAAACTGCTGCGGTCTGCTCCCTGCGGGTCGGAACCTAGAGGGTCCCGATGCTGGAGGCATGGCGCTGACGGCCTTCCCCTTCGATGGTCCCAGCTGGATCCCTTCTCATGACACTCCGCCCAGAGCATGCATCCTTTCCACCACTTCGGCCTTCTTCTGAACCTCTAAGTATGTCGGAAGGGTAAAGGGGGTAACAGCATATTGGAGGGAGGGTCGGAGCGCCTCCTCCAAACGTCTTGCCCGAGACTCCTCATCGGGAAAGAGGTCCAGAGCAAAACGCCGGAGGTCCTTGAACTTGATTCCAAGTTCCCTCACAGACATGCTCCCCTGCTGGATGGAGAGTAGCTCCTGCCTCTTCTCCGCCTTCATCATCGAGGAGAGGAACTCCGCCCGGAACTCCTTCTCGAAATCCGCCCAAGCAACCTCAGACTCTTTCCTACTCCCCAGGTGAAGCATCCACCACTGACGTACCGCTCCTCGCATCTGGCTAACAGCCAGAGGAACCCAGTACTCGGTCGGGGCCCGAATCAGGCCGAAGGCTATGACTAACTCTTCTAGCCAGCCTTCCGTCTTCGTATCGGAGGTTCTCCCCTCATACTTCTCGAGGGCCTGTCGTTGGAAGGCTCGAAGAGTCTTCTGCCACTGGTCATCCTCTTCCTCTCGATCAGCTCTCTGCCGATTGGCCAAAGTAGTCTCAGGAGTCTCGATCGCCTGTACCACACGTGGTCTCCTTCCAGGTGTCATAGCTGCAAGGTAAACAAGGAATCCCTAAGCCCAGTAGTGCAAAGAAAATCGTTCTTAAAACTTATTAAGATTTAATTTATTCTTAATTTCCCAAGACATCCCAGAAACATAAGAACACAAGTCATTATGATGCATTTACCTTTCCTAGGGTCTCTACCCGGCAATCAGTGTGGCCTCACTTGGTCGTTCGGTAGGTCCAGAGTCCTTGCATCGGATCACGGGGGGCCCTAAAATCCCGTGTCCTAGCCGGTCTTCCCTGGCCTAATTCACGCTCCAAGGTCACCCAACACAGTTTCCTTACCACCCCATGCAATCCTCACTGTGCCTAACTCCAGACTCCGTCCTATCTCTCAACCATCACCTCTGATACCATTCTGTCACGACCCGCCTTCACCAAAAGGAGGGAAGGGTCAGCAGGTTGCCATGCCCTTCCTTCTTTAAGTTGAAGGAGAGATAATGACCCCCGAAACCCGCCTTCAATAGGTCCCGGAGTGGCGACTAGCACCAAGGGTATAGGAAATTCTCGCAAATGGAAGGCATTACCCTTTTTATTTTATAGGATCGAAAGAAAAGGAGGAGAAAACCCAACAACACCAAGGTAGAAGGAAAAGTAAAGCCAAAAATAAACCATTCCCACATGCATGTTTCAAAAGTGAAGGCCACAAAGTGCAAAAAGGTGACTACAAGGTAAGTACCAAAAAATAAAAGAGAAACAACTGCAACTGCTCCAAAAGTCCGAGCTAGTAAAGTCCTGCGTGATCCCCAAAGTCCTCATGGAAACCTGAAATCAGTTTTATATACGTAGGGTGAGCATACAAGTACACTCAGTAGGGAAAAACCAAGACTCTCGTGTAAAAGTGGGGGAACGTACTAAAGTCCCGTGAGAAAGAGTAAACCAAACACCTAACAAGGAAACTATCCATCCCAGACCTCACCAAGGCTCGCTCCCCAAATAACGCAAGTCAAATAATATATATATAAGAGCACATCGATGTTTGGGTACCCCGCGCCACTTTCCCACTGGTTATTGAGACATCCTACGCATCGGACCAATCCATCCATTCTCACCGCAGTCCCACTGCCGCACCCGCCCGCACACACCTGGGCCACAACCACACGCAGTCCCACTGCCGAATCCCGCCCGCACACACCTGGGACACAACCACACGCAGTCCCACTGCCGAATCCCGCCCGCACACACCTGGGCCACAACTGTCACGTGTAACCATGCCTGAAAACACCTAGGCCAGAACAACCACCGCTACGCCCGAAGACACCTGGGCTAAAGGATCCACTGCCACGCCCGAAGACACCTGGGCCTCATCCCGAAGACACTTGGGAAACCACCTGCCGCACACACCTGGCCAACCACCACAACACCCTGCCTGATGGTTCTTGGGCTAATAATGGACTTCAGGCCATCACATCCTGCCCGAAGATACTTGGGCTATCCGGGAAAGGGAGCAGAAAAAGAGCTAATAACCAGCCACTAAGGATAGTGTTGGGAAAAACACCCTTCCCCCATAAATGGGGGTGTTCGGCACTAAGTGCTCAACTTGGGTGGGGCGAGAATAAGAAACACAAAGCTACAAGTATAGATATAGGAAACAAACACTCACCCAAAACTTAGGTTTTCCTAGCCAACCTACAGAACACGACATCACTGCATCCGAGTCACAGTTCACGACCCTTGCCCACAAAACCATTTGTCCCAATTCTTGTTTCACGTTCAGTTAAAATGTTCAAATGATTTCAAGCACTACTGGGCAACTACCATAAGCATAACCAAGGAAAACGTCATAAGCAAGGATCAACCAAAGCACTCACACCCGGTTCTGTTAACAGAAGATCTCTCCCCAATTTGTGATAAAAACTCTCAACCACTGAAATCATACCAACAGGAGATCCCATCCCCCAAATTCACACAGCCACCGAGAGTATAAAAAGAACGGGGGATCCCATCCCTCCCACATTTCCAGCAAACGGCCCGAAGGGAAAAAAACCAACAACCACTACCAACACAAGTCAAGGGTTTTTCAGAATTAAACGACTTAACACACTCCATGATTTCAAAATTCCATGTGCTCTATCCCTTAGTTATCACAGAAGGGTTGATCCTGGTGCTTTCAATTATTCAGCCGAATATACGTGATTAACCAATTTCACAGTAGGAGTTCACAATTTCAACAACCCATTTAAAACATCACGAAGGGATTCATCAGCGCACATACAACGACCACCAACAGTCTCAATTTCCAGAAGAATATCGACCAGCACAAATCAAAAGGATAAGCACAAGATAAAGCATAAGCAACGATCACAACCCCTTCCCCTTCTTTCTTTAGAACTCCATTTATTATCTTTATCAAGGTTTGGTTCAACCAATTCCATCGGAACAAAAGAATAACGCCCACCCCGCATGATACACAAAAGTGAGAGACGAGAGAAATTCCCTACTTGTTGATGGATGATCGACGCTTAGGCCGGGGGCGCGGAACTTTACGGATAACGATGCGGCGGTCCCGATGCACCAGAGGAGCCACGATCGAAGAAGGGGGAAAACCACGGCTTAACCCTTAATTTATAAGAGCCGGGAACGGTTGAGATAAAAAAAACGTCGAACCGCGTAAGACGTGGAAGTCGTGGGTTGACCACGCTGCTTGACTCATCATTATTGGTGCTGAGTGGTTGAAACCGACTCGTGATCCGATTTAGTATTTAATTAAGCTTTTGTGCGCGTTACTGGAACAACTTGGCAAGGCCGGGTGACGTCGGCCGGTTCCGCCAATCAGTCACACAGATCGGTCTCACCGATCGGTGTCACCGATCGGTCTCACCGATCGGTACCCCTCAAGGATCCGGATTTTTGGCAAAGGAAGGGACCAAGGGGGGTCTGGGTCATCACATCAGATACCTCTTAAATGATTCTCGTCCACGAGAATCACAACAACCCAGAAGGAAAAAGAGGGTCCGAACAACCATCTTCGAAAGATACCTCTTAGGAGTGAACCTCTGCTAATTAAAAACACTCCCCTGTCAAGAACCAAGCAACATACCACGCCAAACCGCCCGGTCATGTGGGTTTGGGGAGTTCCCCTCCCCCATGTCAAGATATTATCCTCTTTGGGCGGCACTGACTCGCCGGAACGGGTTTAATCGCATCCACCTTAATGCGTCTTGATTAGGGGTCGGGTCCCCCCTTCCCTTTAGCCGGGGCTTTCCACACATAACAGAGGAAGGAACTAGTACACTTCATAGCCAAAAAGGTCAAATCGTTCTGTCACAATAGGCACCAAGGGGGGTCTGGTTCATCACAAAAATCTACAAAATTTTCCTTAAATGGGTGAGAAGAAGAGTGGAGTTTTTTATGAAAAGACGAACACATGGAAGGTTATGAATTTGGGAATAGTGACCAATTCGGAAGTTATAAAAAACTTCAAAGTCCAAAAAAGTGTTATGTGTATTCAGCAATTTTTTAAATTGTTCTAGTTCTATGATGGATGAAAAATAAGAAGAATAATCTAACTGAAAATTAAAATATGACTAAGAAACATACTCAAAATTATGATCAATATGGCTGTTTCAAAGGAAAATAATATTTTTATGGTTATTGTTTGAATTATGGGGGATTCGTGTACACAAAAAAATACGTGTTGGATAAAAAAAATATTTCTCTTATCCCATAGGATATAGAACCTAGATATTAAGGGGGGTTAATATCCTCAAGGAAAGAAGTTTGAGAAGCTTGTTGTGAAGAAATATGAAAATAATGATTCAAATATTGAAAATAGGTTCCAACCACTGGAAACTAATAATGAAAGGTTTTAAGAACAGGGAAATATTGTAATAGGATATCCATATTTGTTACTGGCTCAACAAATTATTGTTATGTCTCAAAAACCAAAGGTGAGGATGGTAAGAGAAGAATAAAAAGAAATTATTGTGGATATGTAATCAATAGATTCAAAGGAATAAGGAACTCATATACTCTATATTCAGTGTTCTTCTCACAATATAGGAGGCATTAATCTATTGAGGAATTTGGAAGATATTAATGAAGTATCATTGCCATTTTGAAATGATGAATCGATGAAAGTAAAATGTATGGGATCATCCATCATTGAAAAAATGACATCCCAGAAAACATTGAATGTGGATAGGATGAAATACATTCTTCTATGTGTTTCAAAATTTTCTGATGATGGTAATGATGTTATATTCAAAAAAGATGAGTATTTTTTGAAAAATTAAAAAATGGAACGATTTAATCCTGAGTGCAATGTACGAAAGGGAATTTGTTTCAGGTTGGTGATATAAAAACTCTTGTTACAAGATTATAATAGGTTATAATTATTTTTTGAATAAAAGGATGGAAACATGGTCAAGAAATCATGAAAAAGATAAATAACAGAAAAAATGTTTGATATATTCTTGATTTCAAATATATAAGAGATTGGCGTTTCACAAACTTCTAGAAAGGAAACATTTCAAATGATGTTCATAAAAAAGATGATATTTTATTTAGAACAACCCATAGAGATGATACAGTATGATATATGTGGGCCAATGTGAGAAAAAAATAATCAAATTGAAATAAGAAATGCATTAAATTCATTAATGATTTTCCACTCATTACTTATTTAATGTAAATGAAATATAAATCAGATACTTTTAAAATCATTAACAATTTTAAAAGAATAGAATAAAACGATTGTCAGTAATCTATGAATAAATTACGAATATATAATAGTGTAAAATATTGAAGTGACAAGTTTTAGTACTATCATGATAATCATTGAATTTAACATCAATATAGTTCCTCGTAAACTCCTAATAAAATTTGTTTTCTAAAGTAAATAACAATAGCTTAATGGAAATGGGATGAACCATATTACTTGAACATGGACATTCACATTTCCGTTGGATACAAGTTATGACCTCTATTGCAAACATATAGAACAATCATTTCTATAGTCCTTAATCAGGAATTATTCCATACGAATTTCATTTATGAAAAATTACATGATTGATGCACTTTATTGTTTTTGAGAGTCCATGTTTTATGAAGAAGGAATGTGGAAACTATAAAAAATTTGAACAGAAATGTGAATATGGACCTTTATTGGCTATGATCAAGAATTAATATGTTATAGATTCTTCAAAATTGACATCGAGATAATTTTTTATTCTGTTGATGTGAATGTAATTGAAAACAAAGAGGAAGGTAAATATGCTCAAACAGAGACGGAATTTGAGAAAAGTGAAAAAAACAATTCTAATATGGATACAAACAATGGAATTTATTATCATGAAGATAATTATACTCCACAATTTCAAGTGGAGAATATGAATCTTGAAAAACATATACTGGGTTAAAAAAACTAGTAGAAGCTTTGAATTTTATTGGTGATCAACATCAAAATGTTAAAAATATAAAACAAATAAAGTTGTCACACATACTTTATTGTATTCAAAATTGGATCCCAATGATGTTAATGAATATTTTTATAATTTATAATGGGTTTAATCCACGAATGGATCATTTCATTAGATTGAAATAAAAAATATAAGGTAACTTGTTCCCAAGATTGAAAACTAAAACATCATTAGCATTTAATCGGTATTCCGGAGAATGATATTTGAAGAAGGTGTGGTCTTAATAAAAAAAGAATTATTAGATTGTAATTGGAATTCTATGATTGATGTAATTGATTTCGGTGAAAAAAATTCTCTATTGGTTAGATTGGAATCAATTTAAATCGTTCATGTTGTTTCTACACAATAAATCTACAATATCATTCAAATGGATGTTAAATGTGCATTCTTAAATGGTGGTCATTAATAGGACGTTTGTATTGATCGACATTGTGGATTTTTTGTTCAGAATGATGATTGTTATATGTATATATTGATGAAATCCTTTTATGGGTTTAAATAATCACTAAGGGAATGATATTCAAAATTGGATACTTGGTTATGGAAGATGAGATTTATGAATGTAAGAGTGAATATAAATATGTATATGAGAGAAATTAAAAAGAATTACATTATTTTTAATTTTTATGTTGATGATATTATCTTTGTTATGAATGATGAAATATATTGTAGAGTATTTTCCAAAGAGATGAAGAAGGTATGTGAAATTTACATTCTAGTGGAAATGTAATACTTCTTTGGGTGAAAAATAATTCAATATATAGAATATATTTTTATCTATTAAAATATGTATTATATAGAACTTTTCAATAGTTTTCGCATGGAAAATTCAAAAACTATTTTTACACCCATTTTAGTGGAAACAAAACTTGGTAATGATATAGAAAGAAAAGAAGTGGATCAAATAGAATATTAGAAGCTGATTAGAATGTTATTTTATTTGAATTATTGAAGACCTATCATTTTTTATGTTGTTACCTTGTGATAATGATTTATGTGTGCACCAATATAATCAGATCTGATTGCTAGAAAATTAAATCTCAAATAATATCAATGACACATTATAATTTAGATTCATGCATTTCATATCATATAGTATTCATTCTTTTTAGATATTTAGATGATGACTGGGTAAGAAATGTTGATGATAGAAGATCCACATTATGTAGAGTATTCATTGTGGGAAAAAAATTTGTTAGGTGAAATTCAATGAAATATAATTCAGTAACTCTCAGTGCGGAGGATGCAGAGTATGTTTCTACCACTCATGCATCTAATCAACTCATGTGGATGAAAACACAACTAGAAGATTTATTTAAGGATAATTTACCATTTCTCATTATTTGTGATAAGCAAAGAATAATCAATCTCACTAGGAATCTAGTTCAACTTTATCATTCAATGAATATTTCTATCAAATATCATTTAATCAAATAGAATGTGGGGAAGAATGAATTGAAGTAATAATATGTTTCAAAATAAGAACAAGTTGTTGACATATTCACAATAACATTTTTTGAAGAAATAGATTTCTAAATTGAGATTGTACATGGGTTTCCAGCCTCATTATCTTCAAGGATGTGGTATTTATTTTTTTCCCCGCTTTCATCTTCCCTTTGGATATTTTTTTCAAGTGGGAGAACTAAATCGTTTCATAAATGAATCCATGTGATACATGTAAAAAGTGGGAGTTCTGGGTAATCTTTGAATTCAAAAATGTTTAGTGTGTAAACTATTATAAATATTTGTTGGAGTGGTTATAAGAAATAATTTTTTTTATTCCCTAGAAGTGGAAAAAGAGGTTAGGAATAAAGATGAAGATGTTGTCATAATCATTAATTTTTTATATCGTGGTATTTATGTAATTGATTCTTGTTTCATACTATGAGTTAGCTAACGTTGGAATATAATTATTTATATGTAATACATTTATTAAGGATAAAAAATTTCTTTTATTTATAAAACTTGTTTGATGAAAATACAAAGGAGGATATTTTGAGTAACAAACTAATGATGAAGGTGTTATGTGTTGTCTATTATTGTCAATGTTTGTTTTTAAGGAAGAAAGTCACTTATCATTGTTTTTGGAAACAACTATTGGATTGGTTAAAATTGGACTCACTATGGGAATGATAAAAATCATAATAATGGTGGTGTTGATAAAAATAAGACTAAAGTTCAATAATTAATTGGAGTCTTTGTTATAGTCTATTGTATGAGAAGAAGCTGTTTTGAACGAAGTGTTTGTTTTGATGGAATATTAGGGTAATTGTGAATACATTCTTTTAAATGTTATATTTCTTTGATGATTTATATTAAAAAAAATCAAGAGTTGAATAGAGAACATGTGGTAAAAACTAGATGGAATAATGGGAGAGTGAATGATATGATGCCAATTTGAAATAGATTGTATCCATATTTATCATATCATGGTGGTAGAGAAAATGAAATGTTTCCAATTATTTTTAAAAACAATCACATTCAAGTGAATACAAATTTATGTGGTGCTGCTGAATGTGGTGTCAATATAAAGTGGTATTGATTGAAATGATTTTACTGATAGAAATAGTGATTTCAATTTTAAATTCTATCAACCACTTACTTAAATATCGGAATCCGGATAATCATTCCCATATCGTATGAAAATTTGATATTGATGTAAATTGTGTTATTGATCGAAATTGTGTGATTGATAAAAAATTTGGTATTGATAGAAAATGTGGCATTGATTGAAAAGGTGGTATAGATTGAAAAGTGTGGTACTGATTTATTGTCACAACATGTATTCTGTCATATGATATAAAAACATTTTCTACCCTGAAAATCATACTCAGAATAACCATACTCTAAATATCATAATCATATGCAGAATGGTTCTTTGAATCCTATAAGGAAGAGACATATGCACACTGATTTAAATTCAAATTTCATTTTCAATTGGGTCAAGAGAATATGGGAAGAAGATTCTTGGTATTTGAAGAAGGTCAAGAGAATAAGTAAATAATGTGATCAATAATGTATTCAACCATTTATAAAGGGTTGAGTTACTATGATTAGATGATTTTTCAGAATAAAAGAGATTTTTTAATGATTTTTTGAGGGGATGATTAATTTTCAAATACAATATTTTGAGTCGAATCGGTTCTGTGAATCATATTCATCAATTGGATTGAGACAATCCGACTATGATGATTGGACCCATGAATTACTCATCAATTGAATTTGCACAGATAATTGAAATTTTAGTCTGGAGAAGAAGATGCGAAGATTATAGATGATTATATAAGAATCAATAAGCATTGAAAATGTCATAATTCATCCAAAAATTAATGATAAATTCAAATTCGAGCCCATTTCAGTGAGATGGAATGTTATTTTGATTTTTTCCCAACCATCTTGTGGGTTGCCTATAAAAGGTAAAATGTACATTGTACATGATTGATGAAGTGGTTTTGCTCATCGCATTAGATGTAATATATCTAAGTTTATATAAAAGAAAGATAAAATCTTTTGTTTTGTATTTAGGACATTTCAACCAGAATTCTATTCCGCTGATTTTTGTATTTGGATGAATGAATCTGAATGTGATTTTCATAATTGGTTTTTCGATATTGATGATTTCAAGATTGAGGAAGTATCATCATATGTATTAGAGTACATAGGTGTTTAATTTTTAATGATTAATTTCTTTTGTATTATATCATAGAATCAGACTAATAGAATTGTATTAGGGAGAATTGAACTCAGAGAATCAGACAGATGCATCTGGCTCAGAATTGAACAGACTCAACATTTCATTACAATTTCTGTGAAGTTCATACATTTCATAGGGGTTAGAAATTGATGAATTTTATTTTAATTGAATAGTCTTGTTGATTTGAAAAGAAGTGAAGGTAATATTAGTTGTTACAAAACTACTGCATTGACATATTTGTGCTATGAAGGTTCCCATGATCTTTTGTATTTTCATCAAAATTATGAATGAGTGTAGGGGTATGTCCTAATCGTTTTAATCCATTCTGTATTTTCATGTGGGTTTAATGGTATTTGATTCTCTCCACACCATGCCGATGAAATAGATATTCATATATAATAGTGAATCGTTTAAATCCTTGTGCTCTTTTAGATGTGTGTTGGATTTGTTTTTCGTAGAAAATTTAATTCCCTTAAAAGAGTCAAAAGTTTTTTAAAATGAAAAAAAAACATAAAAAATAGTATCACTGATTCAACCCCTCCACCTCTCAGTGATACAATCATCCTCACAAGTAACATATAAAGAGATTGAAATATACATCTTTACTAAATCTATGAAAATATGATCTTTCTCACTCCCCATTTGGATAATAAGTATAGGATCATTCATTCTCAATGCATCTTCTACCTTTTTAGCTTTTAATATATGATATTTTATTTGGAAATCATAATCATATAGTAAGTAAAACAATCATAATTTCATAGTGTTTAGTTCTTTTGTGTAAATATGTATCCTTGTATCTTATGATCAATATATATTTCAAATATATCACTATTTATATTTTATCTCCATATCATTACGGAAATTATTATGGAATATAACTCAATACCTTGAGTTGGATAAATGTTTTCATGATTCTACAACTTCTTTGATGTATAAATAATAAATTTACAATTTTTCATAATTACAAAACCAATTACATTCATCGATGCATCATTGTATATGAAAAACCAATCATTTTTTGGTGGGGGGTCAAAATTGGAGCATTGACTAGTCCTATCTAAAATTATTCGAAGAATTATTCACATTAGTTTTTCCATAAAAACTTATCAACTTTATGTGTGAGTTTTATTAGTGATATTTCAAATTAAGAAAAATTTTGAACCAAATACTGGGAGTTATGTTCTAATCCAATGAAACTATGCACCTCAGTTTCTTCAGTAGCGTAGGAAATACTTCGATTGACATTTTCTAAATAGGATGAACTATTATTCCACCATTAGAGACAATATATCAATGAAAATATATTTAATGAATGCAACATTGACAGTTGATAAATTTAAAATATTATTTCATATTTTGGATATTATTAATAAAATTAATAATCAACAATTTATTCTCATTTTCTTCATAGATTTTATAATACACTAAAATATCATCAATGAATAAAACAATAAAACTTCATGATATTCAATGAATACTATGTTCATTATATCCCTGAAAAGAGATAGATCATTAGTTATACTGTATGTATTTACTGTGATATCATAAATTCCACACCTCAACTGAAAATCTACCATCATAATATCAACCTTCTTTACTCACAAATGATAATACCCATAATGAAGGTCAGTCTTTGAGAAATAATGATCTCTGTGAAGTTGTTCAAATAAATTATCAATGTGAGGAATATGATACAATATATTTATTTTAATAACATCGAATTATCAATAGTTAAGTACCAATATAATGGATTCGTGTTTCATCTTATCAATGAGAATAGAGAACTCCCATAGCTAAAAAATAGGTAGAATAAATCTGTTATTACTCTAATCCTCTAGTTATTCCTTCAGCTCCACTAATTACACATCAACCATTCTATAATGAGACATTGATATTTGACTTGAATCAGGTATTAGATCAATGTTAATGTCAACATAACACTCTACAAGGAACCTAGGTAAGTCCCCATAAAATACAATAATGTATTTCAATATAATTGGTACATCCACAAATTGAAACTGACATTACTTATCCATTAATGTTTTTTTTAATTTTTTTGTAAAACATACTTCATAAATTCTATTGGGGTGGTTCTAAATAAGAATCATATGATGAAATTTCTTCACTAATGATATGTGATTCTATATGTTCCCCACCAATCATAATTTCAATCTTCTTGCAAAAAAAATTCACATAATATTTTAAATGAAAACATATTTAAAAGATTTTATAAATGTAAATCATGGGTGTTATGGTAATGTTGGAAACAAATATAAATTTGTGTGTTATATCGGGGACTGACCGACACATTTTTTTATTCATTGATACATCCAAAAGTGGTTATTACAGATAACTACCTTGTTAAATAAAATGGAAAATGACTAATTTTCATGTGGAAATGGGTATATATAAAATAGTGTGATGATCTATAATTAAATAAAGAAGTGTATATAATTGATATTATGGGTAATGTAACAAAAAATACTTCATTAGGGTCTTGAACATCAGTTGTAGTGAACACATAAGCTTGTACTTCTCCACTTAGCATTTTCAGTGGAATATTCCTATGACTCTCAGGTTGTTGATTTGAATAATTCCCCATTTCACAACAATTGAACCACTGATCATAAATTATTTGTTTCTTCCCCTTAAAATTTTTATATTGATAAAACTTGTATATATTCTTATAGTAGTCTTCCATGATATTTATCCATTTTCCAGGATGATTTATTCCACAATTTCCACATAATGGAAATTGCATCATTACATCGTTATTGTTCGATGCTTAAAATTTTCAATGGTTATAAAAATAACTCTTTTTATCATTATTTCCATTGAATATACATGGGATAGAAACATGCTTCCCCATTTTAATGCAACATAATACTATTTCATCATATGACTAAAATGTTTGAGAAGATAGTTCCCTTTAGATATAAGGATGTAGACCATCAATGAAATGATCAATATTTTTTTCACAGAATGTTATGTAATCGATATCACATGTGGATAGACTATTTAAGTCACCCTCATACTCTACAACACACTCTTTTTACTTTTTCATTATTCTAATTAATTTTATCTTTATTTTTTTATTTATCATGAGGGAAATATTTGTCGAACATTGATTCATTAAATTTTATCCATTCCATGTATTATCCATTTTCTTCCTCCTTTTTATTATGGTTCAACTAAAACCATTGTTCAAAATATCCCTTCATCAAATAGACTTCCAATAAATCCTATTCATTCCCAATGCTTCTAAAATCTTGAAATATATTTCCAATGTATTTTAAAGACTGATTAAATATCATTAAATTTGTAATCCCCATAAAAGATTGGGGATTGGACGTCATTAAATGATCCAAAATATTTGTAATGTGGATATTCATCAAATCATATATAATTTTTCTTAATATGGATATGATATTCTACCCTTAGATAGAAATTGTGTAGACATTCTAAGTTAGGAAATCCCTATATTATCAAAGTGTACTAATTCATTTTCTTCTACTATGTTCCATAACTAAATACATATACACAATAATATAGATAATAATAATCATTAATATTGATCCCAATATTATCTAAAATTATTTCATATAATTATTATATTTATTAAATATCTAGTTCAGAAGGTTTCTACTTAAAATCCTCGAATTCCTATAATAATAACCATGAACCCAATAGATTTGAGTTAGTTCAAATTTCATTAAATAGACATAGAAAAAAATCCACTCATCAATGATCGATAATTTTCGTAGTATTGATACATCAGACACATACATCGTTCCATTATTACACTAGTAATTAAACATAGAAGATATCAAAATAAAATTAACAGCTTCTTGTAACTTATTCAACAACATCCTCTTCACAACATGGGGATGAAAAACAAATAAAAGGGTTATCCAAAAAATCATTAAGGATTATTTTAGATAATGATAAATGAAAAAATTTCAATATTACACTTACATTGTGGATTAATATATAATCTTAATACATATACCTTCAATACACTGAGAATTAAAATACAACCATAGAATTTTTTTTCATATTGAAAATTTTATGGAATCTAATAACTGAATACTAAATAAAGAAAATGTGTATTTATGGGAAATCATGTATCTAGAACATGAACCATTATATATTCATGAGTTTTTATATTTTTAGATGATTTTTTTTGTTTTCTCCAATTCTTTTGTATCATGAGATATGTTGATTCATCGAGTAATATTCTTTAATCGTGCCCACTAATCACTATATGTATAATGAATTACTCATATATTGATTTTCTTAAATGAAAATATGTATATATAAATGGTATATGGATAATAAAATATTCCTATCCATGATATACGATGTATTTTTATATAATGAATTATGATCATTAATTAAAGGGAAATATACAGACACCAAAAAATGGAATAATTGTTCAATAGGAATATCATAATGGTTTATATGAAAGAATGTATTTAAATTATAATTATTCATTGATATGGTAAAATATCCATATATATTTATAAATTTTTTACAACTAATGTGAAAACATATAAAAATTGTATTAAAGAAACTTTAGAAAATAGTCTCTTCAGTGGGATTAAAAAAGTATCTAAAATGGGAAAATGCATAATTATTAGCATTAAACCTCTACTAAACAATGCTATTTTCTCATGATATAAATATTAATTTAATAAAAATTTTGGGTTCTTATAATATGTTATGGAGCGTATGTAAAAATGGGAAAGAAATTGGAAGTTTAACTGATACTGGGCTTGCTTACCGGGAGGAATAAAAAAATGATCCTTTAAAAGAGTGAATTTTAAAATAAAAGGAAGAAGAATTGAGCTTGGAAAATATGTATGGGATGTGAAAATATAATTTATGTAGAGTAAATGATATCAATTAAAATTTTTGTTTGGGAAATGATAGTGAAAGCGTAACCCAAATGATAAATCGATGTTCATGGAAAATCCCTCATCTTATAACAGAAATTTCTCTACACATGAACTTGATTTACAAGATATTTAAATTATATTAATTATTAATTTAATTCAGAACATATTAAAAATGTATTCGATTTTTTATAATTTTATTATGTTAAATTATGGAATTTTTTGAGTTTTAATAATCATTTTCATTTTATAGGATTGTTCATTTCCGAGCATTCTATGATTGGTTCACTTGTTTTCATATAAGAATGTTCCCATTAAAATGTGATTAATTATAAATAATTTTAATTAAAACATACTAATTATAAAATATATTTTTACATGGTCTTATATATAATTTATACCAGATATTAGGATGATTCATTAGATTAAACATTAATGATGAATGTTAGTTTATTTTGTGGAATTTTTGATTATCATAGACTTATATTGAGTTATTAACTAATATTATGTATATATACTAGTTACATAACATTTTATGACTTATAATATATATAATAAAAACTTATTTAACCAAAAAAATGGTTTTATTACCATCCTTTATGGTATTAATGGAAATGAACTCATCATCCATGATGGTGGTAAATCGGAAAATCTCATATGATATTATAAATTTTAGAATAAAAGGTATTGTAGAAGGGGAATATATGATTGATTTTCTTTTAACACAATAAAATTTAAATTTATTTGTGATGAAAGTGTTAACATTCAAGTTTTTATAGATGTGGTTATTGAATTATACTAAAATAATAAAAATTGAAAAGAAAAATGAAAGAAAATGAAAGAGGATTTTGCCTTTTGAATTTATTCTCATTGATAACCTTCTTAAGCCTCATCTATTTGTAAATATGGTGAGGGAAATGATATTTTATGTGGGTAAGATACATTGATATATTTTTGGGTTGGAATTATAAAATCGTCAGGGCTTAATTGTTGTGAGGAGAAGAGGTGGTGGGTGTTGAATTTATATTGGAGGAGAGGGGTATGTTCTCAAAATTGTACTAATTAGTTTATTTTGATTATCAAATTTATTAATTGTATTAGAATTATAAATAAATATATTATAATAAGGACTATTAGTTGGCGATTAAATTAGAAATTACTAGATAAATAGTTTACATAACATTTAATGAATATATACCTTATATTTCCATATTTATTTATTCACTAAAATATTATGTACTTTAGAAGAATCACAAAAATTAAAACCAATCAATATAAGAAATTTAGAATAAAAATTGTAGTCAAATTTATGAATAATATTTATAAAAATTTTAAATTTTAAATTTATTTAAAATAATAACTTATATTGAAAAAATTAATTTCAAAATTATAAATGATTTTATAACAAATTGAAAAATTATATAAGGTCTAATAGAACTATATTATAATATATGAAAAAAATATATGTTTTTGAATAAATTTTAGAAACATAATATTTTTTCTAAATCATTATATTGATTACAACATTTGAATATAAATATCTATGTTTAGATAAACATTCAACACCTAATTAATAATTTTTAAAACATTTATTTAATTATACTATGATATTATTATATCTTATTACCATTAATAATATTAATATGTTTTATTTATACTTTCATAGATGAAGATACTATTCTATTAGCCTATTTACTATTTCTAAGAGTGACATTAAAATTCAAAATGTTGCATTACTATTTTATTGATATATGTTTCTTAATTTCTATGAAAATAGACATATTTCATTCATTATTCATTTATAATGTTTGGTTTTTGTTTTTTAATTCATATTATATAATTCATAATATGTGAAATAATTTTTGGTTCAATGTATGTATAAGAAGAAATGAATTTATTTAAGAGGATAAAAACAGTATAATCAGGGGGTGTTATAGTAAAAGAGAAAAAGGATTTATGGTGATGCATGTAGTGCAAAAATTTCTAAACATTGATTATTTACACTAATAAGTTGTTCTTGATATCCAAATAACAACTATTAGTGTCCATCATGGTTTAAAAAAGGTAATAAAATATTTTTTGATTCCCCAAATCATTATATTGTGTGAGGAAATATGCTAGTGATCACTCTAGGGCGATCAAATATTTAATGAGTGGATTTCCCTCAAAGATGGAATTACAATCAGATATATCAAGAGACATTTCATGAGGTTCTCAAATGCTTTAGTATAGTTGTAAAGACCCGGAAATTCTGTGGAATTTTTTTTCTTAAATTCATGGGATTTTTATGAGTCTGTAGTTTCTGACGGAGCTTGATTCCAAGGACCAGTGTGCCCGAAATCAATTTCTGAAGTTTTGTTTGGGTACGTTCAGTAAAAGTATGAGCATGATTTTATAACTTTTGAAACGCTGTCCGAAACTGAAATATAAGAGAATCGTTGAAATTGTATCATTGGTGATTTCTTAGTGAGTCTGTCACTGCATTTTTATTTTTTCTAGAATGGAATATAGTTTTTGGGGGTTTTAAAATAGAATTAAATAAAAATAATTCCTGCATAAATTTATTTTTTGGTGGTTAAAACCTCCAAGTGGAGGTTAGAGGTGGGGCCCACCTGCACATAACCTCCCTTAGGAAGTGTATAATGAGTGGGAATGAATTATAACTTAAAAATAATAAATATAATAAAATATAACAAAATTAATAAGTTTTATAAGATCATATTGTAAGATTTTTAGAATGAATTATAACAATAGAATTACTAATAAGAAATTGATTGAGAGAAATATGAACGACTACATGAACAAATTAACACCTTAGTGAAAAGGGAATAATTTGTGTTATTGAATAATATATCATAGAAAATTAAATTGATGAATTTTAAAAATATTTAAATAAATTCATATTTTTATATTACATGTAATTTTAAAAATATTATAATAAAATATTTAGAATTGGATAAAATAGAGCAGAATGGGTAACTATATATTAGTATACACGAGATTATAAGAATATAATAATGTAAGTGAATTATTGATATATAATAAAAAAATATAAAAAAATATTATTATATAATTCAAATTTATTTAAAATATCATATTTAATAAAATTTGAAATTTTATTACATTTAAATAACAATAATTAGAACAGGCTATGGTCGGAATATGAACACATAATTTGGAATAATAAAAACCAATGAAAATGGTATTTTTTTGGAAGTGTGAACGTTATAAAAAAATATTCAAACAACCCAAAACTTCAATACATAAGTCTTTTCAAGTATGTAGTGTATATCTTTTAAAATATGCAACACACAACAAAAATCAACTACGATACATTAATATAAAAGTATAATTGTTAAATATAACCATTATAATTTTACTTCTAAAATATTATGTACAAATAGATGTAACTATATTATAAAAAATATATATCAATAAAAATAAACATCATTTCTCATAATAATAAATTTATAAAATTCAATTTCAATAAATAAATAACTAATAAGTTCATTTTTTGAAAAAAAATATATTTGAATAAAAATTTCCATTTATGTATTAAAGATGATTATATTTATATTAATTGTTATAATATATATAAATTTATTCTAATATAATTATTATCAATTTTTTATTCACTATATCAAAATTATGAAACAATTTCAATTTGTTTTTTTAAATGAAAAAGTGTTACCAATCTAAATATTATTTACGCTGGTAAAAAGATTGATTTGAAAATAATTTATTTAATAATATAATTTAATTATTATAAAAATAATATTTATATTCCTATTTTAAATAGTTATTATAATATATGTATTTCAAATATAAACAAATATATTGACACACATTTAAATAGTAAATAAAAAAATTACTTAACGTAGAAAATTATGTTTTCTAAGAAAACTTTTTTATATATATGATATGTTATAATTTAAAAGTAAATATTTTAATATTTATAATTCTAATTGGATTAATAATAGTGTTATAATATATATTAATAACATAAAAATTATTTGGGATTTGTCATATTATATTTTATAAAATAAAATAATTACCAATGTAAATTTATTATTAAGGTTAATAAGGGTAAAAAATGGGTAACATATGTGGAACATTTTTTTTAATTCTTCTCTAAACATACAACTTCTATAAGAGATTATTTATTTTATAATGTCATATATACATGTAGAACCAATCATTTATCACCCATCTCGTTGAACTCTCATGTAATCCCATTCATACCTCTCGCATTCCATTCATTATCAATTTAAACTTCATGTTTTCACGTCTAAAAGGTTTCCACTCTAAAAAAACCATAGTTAAAAATTAGATTAAAAATAAAAACATTTTATTCTCCTATAATCCATATCAATTTTTTGAAAACAATGGTTATATTAAATTTCTCCAAGAAACAAATTTCCATGATGTCTTTCAACGGTAGTCTCAAATTCTCAATGTGAGTGCCCATCTATTTCTAACCATTTTTATTCTCTATATTTATATCTAAAATATTCCATATCAATTATAATAAAATGAAAAATTCGTTTTTTACACACTAATTTATTTACCATAAAGAAATTCTCATTTTATACCTTCCCCCATTAGAAGAATGAAAACTTTGATCATGTTGTGTGCAGACTACAATCTCCAAGAAATTTTTTTTTTATAAATTCATATGTTTTCTTGTTAAAATTGGGTAGCTAATAAATAAACATGGAATTTATAAAATTACCAGAATTATAGAAAAAAATACATATATTCTATTTGTATCTTCTATGGAAAAGGAAGACATCCATCGTGTTTATGTGTAGGATACTATCTTTACAGATGAACATATTCATTATTTTATCACTAAAAACATTAATTGATATAAATTATAATTTTTAAGATATGTGATATAAATGATTAATATATTTCATTAATATGATTCTGAAATGATGAAATAATTAATGATCATTATAAATGTAATGACCCGACACATCGGGGCCATCCAGGCTGGTGAAAGACATGACCACCACAGCCTGATTCTTGCCTACATTATGGAAGGGAATTGTGAAAATAATATATTAGGAATAATGTAAAATTGGATTACATTGAATAATCTACCTCTATAAACACAACAATCGAATTCCATGCATCATTTAAGTGAAATAAAAAAAAGACAATAACATCTAGAGGTAACCATGAGATCAATAAACTATAAGAATCCTATCACAGTAAAGAACAATAAAATTGTAGTAAATATGGTAAAAATTAATGATCAACCAAAATTTAAGTCACAAACAGACATAAAATGGAAATCATTCAAGAAATACCAACTCATCGTCTCCATGTTCTCCCCTGGATGCGGTCAATGTACACATGCTTCGCTATCTCCACCAATATCATCATCGATCACTTATTATTATTCATATGACACAATATGTGTGGTCAAGATCAATATAGGGGTGACTATGTACTTTACCATTAAGAACCCCATAAAACTATATAATGAGAAATAGATTGATACTGAAAATGAAATCATCTCATCCAAAATAAGTAGTTATACAAAACATGATAACTATATATCAATATAATGAAACCCAAAAGAGATATAATGTATATATCCTTATCAAAACCCATCCAGTGTTAACGATTTATCATACTACACTAAAAGTCCATCCCTGAAGCTCGTCAACAATGAAAGCTCACTATAATATGTGTGGAGCACCCAATCATCACTAGTTATCTCTATAGTCAAGGAAGCCACAACACGCTTATAGGACCAATAAATTATCATAGAAAAATGATTGGGTAGTACTACTTCATAGATAGAGTAATATTTATTGGTTTTAGGGAGTAAAATATATATATATAATGAGTATGGTGAACAAGAACCAGGGTGCGGTTGGGCAGTACTGAGCTCGATAACTCTCTAATAATCCTAAACTAATCACTATCAACATAAAGTATCTCCTAAATTATTATATTTCTCAAAAAACATCATAGAATATCTATTATACAAAAAAGTATCCAACTCTTATGTTCTACTAAAAAATTACTCTTTATATTGTACTCTTATGAAAACATGTCAGTATAAATGTAGGATATATGAAAGGAAGAAGTCAAATTAGGAAATACATAATGTGTATAGGGGTAGACACATTGTCTGATCCCACCAAATATTCCGGCCTTGTTATCCTGTAAACACATATTGCAAACTATGAAATATTACATAGTGTGTACATGTGTCACATGATATGTATCACACACTTGGGGTCTACTCGAGCTTAACCTGTCATGCCCACGTAATTTCGGCTATTCCAAAGTACCAATCTATTTTCATGTACAAGACATTGGAAATATACTACCAGAGTAAACATCATTTAAAACTATACATTGTTCTCAGAATTTTACAATTGGTACAAGGATTGGATTCCCAGGTTGGGTCAGACAATCTGTGTGTTTGACCGCATGCCACGTGATCCTTATCTTTTTCAGAAACCTTGGTTTTTCTTCCCAAGGAGATGCACCACATCTTCTTTTTTTAGATTCACTTTCTATAATTTAATTTTTATAGAATCCCTAGATTCATGTCACTTATTTTTGGATCCATCCATTTATTAATAGATCTCACATTTTTAGTCAAAAAATGACAGGGAGAAACAAAAACCATCTTTTTTCAGTATCTGATGGAATAAAATAGAATATGGTGTTCCGTTCAAAGATTCTCAATGTCTCGTGCATGTCCCATTACTCGTAGACACTCCTGTTTTAGAGATCCATTATGTATCACCCAAAATCAATCATGATCGACCTGAAAGACGTTGATCTATTCATCATTTTCCAAACATCCATGAATCTACTATTCAACTATGGATGAACCCTCCCCTAAAATGTCAAAACACAACTCTATAGTCTAATGATAAACAATTAGATGAAAGTGTGAATGAAAGACATAATAATATTGGTGAAATTATCATTGGATAAGAGTTCATGGTCAGTGATTCTACTTAAAATATTTATAGGATCAATAGTAGGTAAAATCAAGAATACTGAAAAATTAAATAACTATAATTCGTAAAACAAGATCATGCAATGAATTCTTCACCACAGAGTCAGAAAAATAATATCAAAACCATGATTTGAGAAATTATTCATAAAATAGAATACCATAATTGATGATCCCTAGTATTTTTGGGATTTATCATTGGTCATAATCACATTCTGTAGGGACGATGAAGACCCACTTTTTTGCATCCTTTCAATCCAACTCGATCAGATAACTTATCATCCTCTGATGTGATCCACCAATAAATAAGGATTTGATAATCACATAATTATCCTAGGGGTTTTATTCCTAATGTTTCATAATTTTTATAACAATATATTTATAAAATTATTTATTTCATTTTCATTTAAAATAAAATAAATAATCACAATTATTTATTTTAATTAAAGTCACAATAATTGACTACCTCAACCGAAGTCCATTTAAAAGTGACATTACGTCACATATAGGGTAAAACCTATGTCATGGAATAAACCGTGGTCTAAAATTACAATTTTTAGACTGTTTATGTGATTCATTCTACTATTTTATGAAATGTACACATGCCTGATATTAATATAATTAATATTTATAAAATTTTGACTATGGGATCACTGAGCCATATAATCTCTTTTCGTTATAGCTCTCAGATATGAAAATATTTCATAATATATTTAAAATTATTATAAGGTAAAATAGATTCACTACACCAACCCATCTAATAATGATTTTTACCCAATAAAGAATAAAAGAAACAAAAAGGTGGGGTTATTGTGCCAACATTTATCTCTCATAATACCAGGAGCTATCCCGTAGGCTCCTCTACATCCACAAAACAAAAAACAAAGGAATGGTCCACCACTATATAATCTTATCTAGATGATAATCAATTTCAAATAAGTACTCCTTTAAGGTGAAATCATCCTCGATGTCGAAATCACCCCAGTCAATCACATGAATAGAATCATTCACGCATCTCCCTAGCTGTGACACATTGCAGAATTCCTGATCCAGGGTGCAATAGTAGAAGTGAGGCTTCATGGTAGACAACCTCACCACTGCTCCAAAAAATTTCAATCAGGATGATGAACCATTGAAGAAAATTTTCGTATCTGATTGAATCATTTTAATTACTATCTTTGGGAGACTCTCAGGAAAACATGATCTTCCTCCTCGAACTCTAAAGTCCTAGGACATTGATTTGAATTATAATTTTATTAGCTATGGTATATCCTTATCTAATCTAGATCACCTAGACCTTATTACTCATTAAATTAACCATAATTGGTCAAACAAAGTATGTCACACCAATCTTAGTCCAACATAAGGGGAAAAATAGTGTCTCTGATATATAGCCTCAAATGGTTCCATGAAATTAGTTTTGAGATAAATATTAATATAAGAAATATATTAAAATTTAAAATTGGTCCTCCTAGTCCCAGTAGAATTCTAATACAAAATCCATCAATATATACTCCAACAACCAGATAATCTACTTGGTCATCACATTCATTTTAGTGTATTTTTTTACTCATACTCATATTTTTCTTGATTTCATACTACAATACTTTCTATAATTATTATGTAAACTACACATCACAGTTGAAGAAAATCTTAAATGGAACCCAAGGGAGTTAGATGATATCAAAAACATATAAAATCATTGTAATCATGATTGATATCTTCTACCTGATAGAGAGGATGTTCATTTACTTGTTAATTTAGTCAACTATCACCCAAATTTCATATTGTCCACTCATTGACAATGGAAACCATATAAAAAATTCCATGAATATTTCATCCCATTTATATTCCTTGATATATAGTGTTTGTATGAAATATTATGAATCATAGTTCACAAATATCACCTACTGGCTTGTGAGACACCAAGAGGTGAACTTGGATAAGCCCTGAAAATGTGATTCCACCAAACCTACAGATGATGGTATCTATATATCATTTTCATTCATGAATAAACAACTGATGGATATGTGTGGAAATATTTCATCACCTACAATTTAATCATGATCAGATCCTTCGTATGTCCCTATAAAATTATGGTGTTTTTCTCTTCTTATAAGAATCCATCATGTGACACCCATGAGGATATCTATTCATGAATTACCTTATAGTCTATGTCCACCAAATTACCCACAAGTACACATAAAATAAGTATAAAATTCATAATTGTTGACTAATGAAAATATATACCCCTCTCCTCAACAAGTTATATATATAATGAAACCAAATGGTTATATAGATACTCCACAACATGTAAATGAGACTTCCTTCTATTGTTATCATCGCCCATGTATCCCTTCCTAGGTGAACAATCTATATCGAAGTCAATGTTCATTATGACCTCAAACTAGTACCTTTACCTCTGGTTATGATCAATTAATGTGAATTCTTACTTCAAAATATTTAGATTAAAGTGAAAAACATTGTGCTCTCATAGAAGCCAATGACGCCAAATCATTAGAGTGAAGACTGCAACTAAAAACTCTATGTTTTTAGTTTTTTAGTTCTTACATTGGGTTAACAACTACCTTGAACCATATGAGTTATTATCCATCATCTACATCAACAACCAATATAGTCCATATCTAGAGCCATGAAAACATTCAACATACTCCACATCCTCCTCTATCAGTCTCATCATATGAGTACTAACCAACATCATCCTCAATTGATCAAAGGCTCCCTAAAAATTATCATTTATGATAAATGGATATCCTTTTCATGACAGTGTAGAAAAAATTGATGGTACAATTTAAAATTCATGAATGAACATATTTTAGCACATCACCATGTAATGAAAACCTCACAAGTCTATCATAATATTAAGAACCTCCCAATATTCAATTGCATCAACTTTTTACATGTCCACATGAACCCAATTCAATGAAATTATATTTCCATGAAATTGAACATCCAGTATCCAAATATTGATCATAAAAATAAATCCAAAAATCTGATTCTCCAACAGTATGCCTCGTACCATCATCAGATAATATTTAGGATACTCCTATTACATAGAGTAAATGATTTCTCCATCTACAATGAAAACCACAAATTGGACCAATTATAGTTGGGGGATATGGATAATGATATCCATAAACATAGATAAGGAACTGTTAACACCCAAAGAAGTCACTATGAACTCATAGTGTCATTAGCAACAACATACCATACTTTTTAGAATATCACCCTAAATAACACTCAATTTATTGTAACTAAACATGAGATTGATCTTTGATAACCAAATCACATGTCACAACTAGTCAAAGAGGACACTAATCATATAAATGGTGTACCTTTTCATTGTCAATAAGTAGTTTAGATGATGATAATATAAAAAACATTCAGATGACATCCTCCTTTTTCAAGAACATGACTAGACTTCCTAAGGGACATACTGGTCATGATACAGTGATTATTTCAATGGTCAACCAAATACACCCATAGCTACCAGACATCAACATGGGTAATAAAAAATTCCACTAATGATATAAGTGTTTTCCTAGGGTGACTGTTTTTGTATAGGTACATCTCCTACTATAGTGGAAGTCCTAGAACATCCTTGGGAAATCTTTCCATAAATTTATCAACTAGCGAATAGTTATAAATCATTTAATAGCATGATGTTTCAAGGTACAAGCTCACCAACCCATTGGTTATGGTTTTAAAATTATCATCAATAAAATGTAATCACTACACCATGAGAACTCTATCACCCATAATCAAGTTTCATATCCCATCTTTCTGTATAAACCTAACTACTATGTCATGATAGTAAATCTTGACCTGGACCACAGTGATTATAATTTTTTAAAAATTTAAAAAAAAAACGAATTTTTTCACCTAACCAGCAATGGAAGAAGTTAAGTCTCCCATAAGATAATCCCAATGTTTTGGATTCAATGGTGATATTTGATTTATATTTTGTGCACCAGTTCAAATGATAGAAAACTCCGCCCACATGTTTACTAAAAATACCTTAACAATTGATAAAAAATTCATTATGGACACACCGGGACTCACAATCACATGTTTCCAATTTTTTTTGACTTGTTATGATGCCTAACAATTTAAAAAAAATTAATTTAATTTACGGGTCCTTACATTCTACCCACCATAGGTATTTGTTTCCTGAAAGTTAGCCCAGAATTAGACAAACAAATGGGGTTACTGAGAACGTATCTGAGTCTCCCTCTCCCATGTGCTCTCCATGAGATATCCAAGCTACCAACAGACTCGCACCAGAGGAATCTACCACCATGAATGACCTGAAAATTTTGACCCTCTTTCTCCACTGGGAACTCCACAAACATCGCCCCATCTTCGATGTCCAGCTCTCCTGAGTCGATAACATGGGATAGATCATGCACATATCTCTTAATATACAACATGTGGAATACATTATGCACCCAGTGCATATGTGGGGGAAGGGATATATGGTACGCCACATCACTTAGTCTAATGAGGATCTAGAATGGTCTGATGAACATCAATGATATCTTGTCATCCCAAAAATCCTCTATAATCCATGTCGAGGTGAGACCCGTATAAAGACATGGACCCCTCCTAATACTACAAGGGTTTCCATATCCTCTCAGAATAAGGATTCTACCGGCTCAGTGTAGTCTTGATCTGCTCCTAGGTGATCTTATACTTCTCTGTGGTTTCTTGTACCAACTTTAAACACATATTTTATGACTCCCTTGCGTTTTTCAAGCAAAAAGATAATCTGCATGGTTGTCTGTACATGGCCTCAAATGGAGCCATGCCGATGGTGGAGTGATAACTGTTGTTTTAATAGAACTCCATAAGGGGTAGGTTGTTCTCCCAACTATGGACAAAATCTAGGACACATGTACAAAACATGTCCTCGAGTGTCATTATGGTCCACTCCATCTAAACATCTGTGTGAGGAAGGAAATTTTTCCTCAAGCATATCTGAGTCCCAAAAGACTCTTATAATCCCTTCCACAAATGGGATGTAAAATGAGTATCCCGATATGAGATGATAGTTGATGGCTCTCCTTGAAGCCGTAAAATCTCTTGCACATAGAGGCACCCCTTTCCCTCTACTGATCCCTACTCTCAGATAGGTAGGAAGTAGGCCAACTTGTTGAGTTGGTCAACATTCACCCAGATAGAATCATGGCCCCAAGATGTATATGGTAGACCTATCATAAAGTCAGTGGATATACTATCCCATTTCCACATTTGTACCTAATGTGGTTGAGCTAATCTGATTTTTCCTAGATGCCCGACCATCAATTGCTGACAAGAGAGTCATCAGGATAAAAACTTTTCCACTTCATTCATCATCATTGGTCACTAGTACTGACACTAAAGGTCATTGTACATCATTTCCATTCTTTGATGTACTGCCAAAGGGGGTGTATCGAAATCCCTCAACACCTCCTACAGTAGCTCCAATGGTTCCATAGTTCATCCTATAAAGAGGATGGAATTCTCCCCACATTTTTAAAATCGTATAGGATCCTATCATAAGGATATGTGATCACATCATACATCATAGTCCACGTCCCCATGTTGTGCCTCTCATCCTCACTATAGAAGTTGTGGAGTAACAATAATATACTAGAGGTATGTTTCTCTATCCCTATCCATGAATGATATTTGATGTGCGGCTAGCTGCTCTGTCGTCTCACTCAGCAGCTATATACCAAACCTCCCGCTAAGTGTGTCTGTTACTAAGTTCCCCTTTCGAAGAGTATAGACTATCTCAAAGTCATTATGCTCGAGGAACTCTTGCCAGAGTTGATGTATCATGTTGAGGTCCATTTGTGAGAGAATATACATGACACTATTGTGATCAGAGTAAACAGTAAACTATTCACTAATCATGTAGTGCCGCCACATCTTCTGTGCAAAGACCACTGCTGCTAACTCTAGGTCATGGGTAGCATAATTCTAACCGGGTTATCTCAAATATCGTCGGCTTTAGGTGATCACCACTCCCTCCTATATTAGGACACAACCTAGCCTAGTCCCTAATGCATCATAGTATACAACATACCCAACACCCTCTTTTGGTATCCTCAAGATGGGGGAACTCATCATTATCTTCCTCGTCTCCTGAAAAATCTACTATCACTTCTCTGTCCACAAGAAAAGATTCCCCTTCTTCTTCAGGGGTGAAAATGGTACTACTAACCAAGAGAAGTCAAATACAAATCTCTCATAGTACCCAGCCAATCCTAGGAAACTCTGAACCACATTCTCACTCATGGGTGCCTTCCAAGGAAGCACGACCACTATCTTTGACATATCCACTGCTTCTCTGGCCTCTGAGATAACTTTCCTATGGAAGTGAAATTCCAGTATCCAGAACTGGAACTTCGAGAGATTTCTATAAGGTTGGTTATCTTTTAGTGTATCCAATAACTATCTTCAAGTGCATGGCATACTCCTCCTCATATGTCGAATATCTAGATTTTTTCAATGAAGTCTATGATGAAGCGATTGAGGTAATGGTAGAAAACACTGTTTATTGGCACCAGGAACACTACAAAAGCATTGTTCATGCCAACATTAATCACCAAGAACTCATAATGTCCTTACTAACATAAAAAGTTTGTCTTTAGTATGTCCTCAACCCATACCCGAAGCTAGTGATAGCCTACTCTGAGGTCTATCTTCAAAAACCAACGAGGTCCCTTTAGCAGGTCGAAGAGATCATTGATCCTCGATATGGGAGAGTTGTTCTTCATGGTCACCTAGTTAAGGTGCCAATAGTCCACATAATTCTTTAGATTCCCATATTACTACATGGAGAACATGATCGATGATGCCCAGGTGAAACACTAGGCCTTATGAACCCCTTTTTCTGCAAGTCATCTACTTGTACCCTCGGCTCACGAAGTTCCATGGGAGCCATCTGATATAATAGTGTAGACATACGTTCCATCCGAGGGTAAAAGTCGATGTGAAAGTCTATCTATGTGCATGGAGGTAGTCTGGGTACATCATCGGGAATGATATCGACATACTGTTCAAACACTATTGGATAATGCAGACTCCTCATGTCAACTAATCCAAGGGTACGTCTAGACAACTGATGAGTAATCAACTACACCCTCCTCATGGATAGTCCATCTTGAGCTGCAAATGATTACTCCTCACTAGTGAAGGCAAACCTAATAACATCCTCACAAAAACACCATGATTGAACCTAAAATAGAATACTTGAGCATAGAATGCGGATAGCCATTCCATACCCAATATGACGTCGTAAGGACTAGATGATGCTACTACGAGATCCCAGCCAAAGATATTGCCTCGTAGACTGACCTCAAACTGCTGGAACTTGTATATAATCTCTAAATCTTATGTTGTAAGTTCTATAAATGCAAGGATCGAGCCAAAAACTCCATCAAAAAATCTAAGCACCAAACGAGTTTAATGGAAATGAAATAGTGATTGGAACATGTACCTATATGTACTGTAGCTTTGGTGGAATATAAAAATATTTTACATATAATAATCATCGAAGCGCCATGGTCATAGGCCTTTGATTCATGTAGTTGTGCTCTCCATTGTCCACCTACTTCTTGGGGTTGGGGTGGACCACCTGGGTGTGGTGGTGGTAGAACATGAAACTATCACCCGCCACCTACTGCACAGCCTACTCCTCTACCATGTACACCGCCCTACATACCTCCTTGCTCCAATATCTACCTCTTAATTATAGGTCCCCAAAACATATATAGTTATTTTTCATGTCAGGTTAGGCAGTCGAAAGCCATGTGGCCTTTCCCGCCACATGTGAAACAAACTCTGCTAGCAGCTGACCTCCTCTGCCTCATGAGATCCGTACCTCTGGACTTGTGTCCTGGGGACATCCTTCGGAGGTTCTAGCTCACTTGGAGCTATGAGTTATATTCCTACTGCCACTTGTAAATGAATCAGATACCTGTCGCCTGGTGGTATCTCTCATCATCGGTGCCTGCTCATCCAAGATAATCTCCACTAGCAATGCTCACTCGAGAACTCTAGCCTAGGTCAAGATATTCATCGTAACATTGATTCCTTGATCAATCACTATAGTCCATGATCAATGTTCTGGGCCCTAAAAAATTTGTCCCATACCAGGTCGGTGGAGTAGTGTGAGAGGTCAGTTAATCTTGGTGAGTGATGGGCTTCTGTCAGGCTACCCTACTGTAAGTGTAACAACACTTGAATACCCATAGAGCATAGATTCTCTAGGATTAAATCCACCCTGAAGAGGCTATCATTGTCCATCCAGGTGAGTGTCACCTCGTCATTCATCTAGAGCGTCAGACTCCACTATCTTCTGGATGATACCTAGAGAAGACTAGTATCTAGGATCACCATCTTCTCTTATGGTGTCCCAAATAGGTGGAAAACTTGTGCCACAACCTTCATCCAGTACTCAACTACATGGGAATTTGTCTCTCCTCAAATTCTCAAATACCTCTAATGGTAGAACTCATGCAACACGCTTAGTCGGTGTGCACAGTCTTCTAGTGGGGCTAGTGGAAAATGCTGCCCAACCGGTGGTGGTGTTGCTGGTGCACCACCTGAAGGTTCTAACACAATAAAAGGGCCCTCAACTAAATCCTCATTTCTCGGTGGGCCATCATCATGTACTCTCTTGGGACTCCTACTTTGATGTCCATGCAACGATATCCTGAAAAGAAACATATGTGACATGGTCAATATGTTATACCTAGTGAGATGATTGAAATGCGATTTAAAGTTAAAAAAATAATTTTCAAAACACACCAAATAAGGATTTTCATGCACCGAATCAGATGTTAGAATGTAGGGTCTTGGTGTATGGATACATTGGCTTATGCACCAAAACTGGACTCCCCAAACTAATAAATGTACGCATACCAAATAAAACTATTCCTCCATGAGAAATATCATAGTCCTATTTATTTGGTAGAACTGACATCTCTAATACCAGATTGTCATGACCCATCCCTCAGGGCTCGTTCCATGACTACATCACGTATGCCTTCTATAGGCTATGGTTTGACGACTAGAACCACAAAGGTGTATCCCTAAAACGAGAAGTAATTTCCTTTAAACCTTTACAAACACATAGTCCAAGAACACAAAAATATGCAACCATGATGTAATATTGTAGTAGAGAATTGTGTATTGAATGTAATGGGGCCAGAATGGAAGGAAAACTTATAAGAAACAACTATAAAAGAAAGAAGAAAACAACTATTGATATCATCCACCAATGATCATACAATATGGGTAGGTACAACTTGTCTATGAATCTCTCCATGTCAAATGTCGCCGCCCATCCAATCGACAATGGTTCCAAGAAGAACCGACTTCATCTGCGGCATGAGAGTGTCGGTCTCCACCTTCTTCGCCACCATCGGTCACCAGTGTCATTCCAACGGATGTTCTGTGGGCAATGGTTTGAGATTTTTTGGTCTATTCTTCCTTCCGAATGCACCTAAGTCCTCCCCGGGATGCTGTGGTCATTGTGTGTCTCCCTATTTTCTCATTCCATCAAGTTGGAAATCGTACCACAAATAACGACACTAGTGACAATGTGGTGGATGTTTCAGTCCTTATTATTTTGGATCGCCCCCTCATCGTTAGCATTACAACGAGCATGAGATAATTTAATTCAACATTAATAAACTGTAATACTTATATGAATCATCATCCATTTCAAGAATTAGGTAAATAAATATTGAAGATGAATTTAATAACAAAACCCCTACCTCTTGATCTGATGGATGTGGTGACTATTTTGGAGGGCATGGTGTCCTCATTCATTGAAGTCCATAATGATCATTTTTCTTGATTTGATTCCTTCGACGTTGTCGTCAATTCATTCATTCCTTAGTGGAAGTTATCGCAACACTTCACAAGAGATTCCTCTCATGATATATCCATGCCAAAAACTCTATCCCAAGATCCATATAAATATAAGGAGAAAGGGGGAGTAAAGCACCGGGGAATTAATGTGGTTAATTAATTGACGTAAATAATGTGCCACATTAATTACATGAGGGATGGTTACACAACCATGGTGGAACTGGGCATT
Source organism: Viscum album (assembly GCA_963277665.1). Classification (NCBI taxonomy): domain Eukaryota; kingdom Viridiplantae; phylum Streptophyta; class Magnoliopsida; order Santalales; family Viscaceae; genus Viscum; species Viscum album. The sequence goes on along the minus strand of OY728119.1, from coordinate 1,637,466,268 downwards.
TAATAACCCATATTAAATGTCTTACCACCTCCATGGTCCCCAACACCACCACTCAAACGGTGGTAGGAAAAAAATTTAAATAACAATTTCTATATTATTTTATTATTTCCTAAAAATTATACAGAAACTAACTTTTTTACTCGACCAACTACGGTCGATGTTAAGCCTCTTTTATGTGAAACTATGAAATATAAATTAAATGGAGCCCCCAAATTTTTAATATGAGAACCAGTTTAAATGATATAAATTTCAAATGCAATTTTACTAAACATACAATTAAAAAAAGATCAAAAATTAATTATAATACACCAGTGCTCGGAATCACACACTGTCAATTTTCAAAAACACATAATAATCTCAAATAATTTTAAAAAATAATTTTCATGGAATTTATGGGTTGTTACAATAATTAATGGAATTAGGAGTATGAGAGTGTCAACTCATCTAGAATATATATTACCACCCAACAATAGCACCTTAATACTCCATAGAAGAGAGTGTATTATATTTCAATTATATGATATCATAGGTTCTGAATGAGCCTAGAAAATAAAATAACATACTCAATATAATCCTTTGACGTGTGTGGGTCTGTTCCATTGATGAACCTCTATGGCCTCATTTTTTAGAACTCACATAGTGTGTTAAGCCTGCAGTCATCAACCTCTCAAACTATCTGTAATAGCTACATCCTAACTAGTATATGTGATTCCCCGTGATAGTCTATTTGAAAAACCTAAATGGATAACCCATAAAGGGAATCATTATCACTCATAAAATAATTGTCATGATCTAGAATTAGTAACATCGATGTTTGTATTCATAATAAAAATTCAATGTAAATAGTAAAAACCAATGAGAGATGATAATACATGTGTATGGTGATGGAAAAAAAGGATATTAAAATGAGTAACCACTATATGATGCATGTATCATTGTTACATACCACCAAGGGCTCTGTATGTTTAGTCCACAAGGAGGTAGTTTGTGTCATAGTGAATTTGTACATCAACCTCTAAAAAAACACTGGGTTCATTTCCCTGAAAAACTACACTTGGGACACTCTTCCACAATTTACATTAGTCCCAAACAATATATCATAATTTTAAAAATCCAAACACCATAAAAATGATTCAAATCCTATAATACTCTCCATAACCACTTGACCTAAGGGTACACATGACTAGTGGAATGTCACGCCAAAAAACCCTAAATCCTATCACCAATACGATAGGGGATAGTGACATCCATTGAGAAGGGATAATATAAAACATGATCCCATTAATGAAAATACATATATGTACACACCCATCTGTCCCCATAAAAAAATGTGTATGTAAATGATTAATAAGTTGATAAAACAATGAATTAATTAACCAATAGAAAATAAATCATATTACGAGAATACACTAGAAGTGAAAAGGTTAAAAATACATACCCAACTAGAAATGAAGTCCCAACATGACATAAACTATAATAAAATAATGTCGAGGTAGCCTATCTAAAGAACTTTTTGATAGGCCACAAGATGCACTCAATGAACACATGTATCACTATTCTCCACCAAAATCATTTATGAACTATTTTACATCAACATAATTCAAGACACATGGGGAAATTGAATACCTGGGTGAGACGTAGAAAATATATTCATGTTTTTCCTATAATCATAATGGTTAATTATTTTTTTCTCAAGATCTAGATCATCAACCACATATAACTCTCATTTATTTCTAGAAACTAAAGGGGAACACATCATGTTATCCTATATCGACCTCTAATCCCATGAAAACAATTTTTTATGATATGATCGAATTCAATGTAGGTACTATGTAAATCAATTCACCTTCTGATGATATCATATCCTAGATACACAATTTATAAATAAAATCCATCTTGATATATACTAAAAAAATAGATTATTCATCGTTTTCCAAACCACAATTAAACTCGGGGTTCAATCCCACTTGGACCCACCACATAATTGTTGAACTGAAACCCCATGGGCCAAAGGAAAAGAACATGATGAATTTATGGGGATAAATAACAAGAGTAATGTTTCAATCTTAATTTTCCATGATTTTTTAGTATAAAATCATTAATCAGTGATATCCATGGTGAATAGAATGGAAAATAAATATTAATCAAAATTTAAAAAAATTAATTTTTATGTGAATTTCATTCAAAAAATTTGAGATTGCAAAATCAAATAATTAAGATGAAATACATAACATTAGAATCCATTCAATAGGTGAAACCCTCAATTGATAATATCTACTTTTATTGGGATTTATAATTATTGAATAATGAATTATCTTATTATGATGATGACCAACTGAGATTATTTTCATTCAATACACCTCAATCTAATAACCCACCATCCTCTCATGTGATCTGCATCTAAATAAATCACAATAATACACTCAAATATCAAAAAAAGTTAAATATAGTAAATTTATAAAATGAGGTATATATATAGTTATTTAGGTCATGGTAATTTGAAATAAAATAAATAGTTATAATTATTTATTTTAGGTAAATGAACTAGAAATGAATGAAACGAATAAACATAGGATGCCAACCATTCTCAGGTCACGCCTATGGTAAAACCCACCACATAGAATCAAGTATGGTATTAGATTTATAATATCTTACTCACTCTGGGATTTATTAAAATATTTCTATAAAATTATCCACTTGTGATATTAATAGAAATAATATTATTTTAACACCAATTCTGGGTTCACCATGAATCAAAATCTCACTCTGGCTATGGATATGGCTCCAAAAATATCGCTTAAATATATTTAAATGTTTTATAAGAAAAATATTGAGTTAACATAATAATTTTATTCATTTAATTTGGATATCTTACCTGAAATAGACCCGTCATGGATTCTGTTCCTGTGAACCATTATCATAAATTATATTAAATTATATTAAGTATTAATAATTCATTAAAGAAAAATGATTCAAATATTATAGAAGTGATGGTATTAGTATGTTAGATTATGTTTCAACATTTATATTACAAAAATTGAACAAAAAAATAAAAATTAAAAACATATTATAATTAATATATACATTAAAAATCAAATACAAGTGTAGTTGGTAATTATAATTAAAGGAAGTGAATATAAAAAAATATGAATAAGCAATAATGTGATTTATCATTATTAGATAATTTTTTATTATTTCGTGGATGTTGGGAGTTAAGGTATTTGTTCATCTTCTTATAATATCTATACAACGGATTTTATATATTGTACTCATTTTAATTTTATTAATGGTATTTAATGTTTTATTTCAATTTCCCTCTTTCATGAAAATTCATATAATTAAATACCAATGTAATAAGGGTTTTTTCAAACATGATTTTTGATAATTTATTTTTGATTATTATTGTTAAATTTTGTCATTATTATTTGGATTCATCTTACCTTATGATTGAATTATAATATATTTCAACTCAATTTTTATTTAGTTTCATCTATTTCTCATAAAATACCTTTCGAAATTATGATTACGTCCATTTTTCCACTTTTTTTCATTTCTTTTACTATAAAATTAGAACATCATTAAAGATAATCCTTATCATCCTTAATGGTTGTATCTATTTTAAATTCATAATCATCCATTACAAAAAAGATTTGAATTATTATTTCAAAAACCATAAAATGTGTAATCCTCTTATGTGATCTTATTTCTATTTATACTTATTTAAAAATAACTGTATACCAGTATTTTTTATATGTGGAGTTAGATAAAGTTACTTCCAAAATATAATATAATCTATTCCATTTAGGATTAAATATTTTATCGTCCACTACACATATACTATAGAAACAATTAATATTTTTTTCATGGATCCATAATTATAGATTTTGTTTGAAATTAAAATTTAAAAAACTATTCAAATCACAATTATGAGTATTAGACCTTATAAACCCTAGTTATATATATATATTTTTTTTACTTTTTTCATTAGTATTTTGAAATTAAATGGAAATAATCTTATATTATATAAAACAATAGTTTTATTTTAGAAAGGGATTCATGATTTAAAAATTGGTTTTTAATAATTTTTATTTCTGGAATGAAGAAATAATTTTTTTATTTCATTTCAATGAATGATTTATTAGAATATTTATTTTAAAAAAATTGAATTTTTTGTGAAAATAAATTTTTTTATTAATGGATTATTTTATAAATTTATTTATCAATCATAAATCATTTCGTTTTAATGAAAAAGATTTCATGTAGTGTTAAATAATTTAAAAAAAAACTATATTCCCTCTTATTTTAGAAGTGATTTATAAAATAATAATAAAAATATTTTTTTCATCTATATAAACATCTTTTATAGTTTCTAAATTTTTCAATTATTATATGAAATAAGGGTACCAGATTCCTTCATCCTCCAAATTACTAACAATCATATTATTCTATTTAATAAATAGGTACTGTATTCAAATCACATATGATTGTATTAAAATATGAATGTTAGATAATTTCTAAGGAATGTTGAAAATTATTTTATTTATCACTAAATAATGAAATAATATTAATGGTGTAATATCAGTTCTATAATTCTAATTGTAAAAAGGATGTATTGTATGTGGTTATGATGATAGGGAAACTAATTTTCATTTAGTCATGTTGGTATGGAAAACATCACTGAAATAATGATATCTTGGTGGTGTGAATGATAGTAAGAATTATTTCATGGATGAGGTCATCATAATATGTATTGTGTATATTCTAGAATCATTATGGTATGCTTTATTTTTTGGATGTGATCATGAATGAAATATTAAGTTGTTTTGAATTATTAATTTAATCACTATAGAAATTATTAATTATTTTCTTGTGATTATTTATGTCAACATGTAAAAAATTGATATAACAAATTATAACTTTATTGATTATATTGATATTTTATTGATTATTAACACTACCATAAAATGTAATCAACTTTTATCCCTGATAGATTCTACTATATGACTCCCCTTATTGAGTATCTGAGTTCACCCTTATTATGATTCTAAATCCCATGAATATGAAGAAAACTATTACACATGATATATCAATAAGAGTATCTTTTGTGGAGAAGTTTGTGGGAGATATAGAATAATTATGGCAGAAATATTAATTCTTTCTATATGGGGGAAATATTCATTATAAGGGAAATATAATGTTTTTGAATGATTAATTTTTGAACCAACTATCTAAAATTTAAAGTCACTTAGTATTTAAGGCACTCATCATTTTTTATTTGATATTGTAATAATGAAAGTTTATGTTTGAGTCACATTAATTTATTTAAAACTCATATATAAATGAATATGTTTAATAACATTGAATTCAGTGAGTGTAGGCTGGTTTTCCTAAATGTTATCAATTATGTTTTTAAATTAAATCACATTTTAGGGAAATTAATTGATCATGTTATAAATTTAGGTTCATGAAAATTGAGGATATTTTGGGAAAATTTTAATACCCCTTTGAATATATAGATGATTAAATTATATATTTATTATTATATTATATAATATTTATTAGGGATTGGGACCTGAGAATATTAGTGGAAACCATAGTTACAATCTATAATATTAGTAAAAATCTAATAATTTTGGTAATGTATATATTTCTCCATTTCCTAGTAACGATATCATTGCCTGGATACAAACAACTGGATGTAATGTTTTACATAGATGCAACTAGGGGTAGTAACACTTATATGATGAATCACTATTAACCAGATCATCAATCAGTTCTTGAAAAATAGGCCTAACTATAATGTAACAATACAGTTCAACTAATAAATTCACCTGATTTATACTTCAATATGGACTACTGATAGTTCCCAATTTCCCTTAGATAGATACATGAACCCTAGTTACATAAAATTAAATGTATGAATGATTTCACCGTCTAATATTCTTATAATAGGATAAAAATATCATCATAAAAGATGATCAGATTATATCATATGTCAAATAGAAAAATATAAGGTATATATCCAATATATGGATAATAATATCTCAATGAACTATAAAAAAATATGTAATCATAGAACTCTAAGAAACACAAGGATCCACCTCAACATGACCATAAGTCACCACTATACTAACCCACTAGAAATGTGTGATGATCATGAAATTCATCCTCTTCATAATGCTAATCCATTTACATATATCTTATAATAAAATGTTTTATTAATATAATTTTAAAATTAGGTTATAGGAACTAATTCATAATAGAATACTAATGGAGAATCTATACAAAATTTTTTCCAAGTGAAACTATTCGTTTAATTTTAAAATATTCTACTAAAAAAAATTAAAATAAATTATTTTCTATAAAAAATAAATATTAGTTTTATATTTAAAAGCCATTTCTCCCCTTAAAAAATCATTCCATATTCAATAAATAGATAAATACGAAAAATTAACATATAAATATAGATAATAATAAATAAATTACCATTCAAGAATATCAATCCACATCATAATCAAGTGGAAAAATAAGAATTCCAAAAATCCATACACATAATGAAATTAAAGATAATCAAAGGAGGGAAAGAAATTATTTTGGTTTGTAGACAAGAAAAACATAGATAAAAACTAAAAACTAGTTAGTATATGTGACTCATATTATTTAGGAAACTCAGTCCCTCAAAATGGACACCCCTAACTTCTATGGAATCAGGGGATCCTCCCAAAGTAGTACCATACACCTCTAGGTCTGGCCATGATTAGTTTTTCCTTATAATCCATGGTCTCACTATGTAATTTATATCATCAGTATACTAACGAAATAAAATATAGGTTTTAAAATACATTTTCCAAGGAAAAACTGTTGACTTTCCCATGCACAAATTTTCATAAAAAAAATAATTTTTTGATACTACACAATTCCTAGTCTTGAAAAACGAATTCAAATTCAACTATTTTGAGCCATTTATTCCAACACATAATTTGAATAAAATTCATATTTTAATGAAACCCTATTTTAGAAACCCCATTAAATTGATCATAAATAATAAATTCCAATTTGAATATTTAAAACCAAAACAAATCATCATAAGAAAAGAATAATTACTAAGGGATAAACCCTCAGATTGAGGCACATATCTCAGGAATGGTGAAAATAATGTCTCCTCCTTAATTAGGGATGATTGGGATTGAGATTGGATCCTAGATAACTTAGATCTGAAAACCAAATGAATTATTCATTTGTATATTATATTTATTGATCTAGTTTCAATTGACATCATAATAATGTATAATAAGACAATAAAATAGGTTGGAAAGGATCAAGATTACCAATTTCTCCTAAAAGTGAATCAATACTCCAACTATTATGAGGATTCACCAATAGGGTGATGGAGATCGCATAAATTCTAACATAGGTGTTATTAAAATAATAGAAACTGAGTTTGGGTTTTATATGTTAGATTAGTAGAGATAAAATGAAAATTAGAGAAAAATGAAATATTCCACATTACTTAATCGGACATCAATAAAAATCAGTGGCGAGATTCTTAGACTCACTATCTGGACAATGTTTTCATGAATAAATAATGAACCAATAAGAATCCCACTGGCCAGTCGGTTTCACCTTTAGGCATGTAGGTGTTCTTCTAGTTAGCACAAACAAGATAGTGGACTCATTATGCCACTAACTAAACAAATACCACCACCAATCTACGTAAAACTGAGAATTGAAAATAATAATAATATTATCCGATTGAATACCTGATTTTAGATACCATTTCATTACAATTATGCCCAATGTAAAATCATCATATCCCCAAAAACTCTCAAGATCATGAAACTGTGAAAATATAAGCTCATTTCTACAATATCAACACTAATGGAAATTCCTTCTATACCAACGACTATATCCCAACTGTATAGAAAAATAGTTTGTATACGATTCATATACCAATTTTTTGTTGAAAAACATTGGTATAGTAATTGTTAGAGTGTTTTTCTACAATGTTTTGGAAAACCATTTGGATAGGCCTGGGTACAGACTTCATTAACAATGGTTATATATAACTGTTTGTATAGATGGTACTTTTCGCAATGGTTTTTTTGAAATCATTGGGATAGGTGATAGGTTTCTCCACTTATGCCAACATTTCATGGAACTATTTTTATTGGTATGATATTTACCAATGGTTTTAAAAAACTGCTGGCATGGAATACAGAGAATGCAGCCCCAATTCAAATGGGGATCCTCCCGGATTGCACCCTAAATGAGAGATACCTTCTATCATTCAAACCAATCTACTGAGGAACCGATAATTGTTTCTTCCACATCAAATATTTATCTTATTATTTTTATGTTCTACCTCTATTTATTCCATTTTTCACTCTGATTTCATTAAAGAAAAGGTTTTTTTTATTATTCATAAAGGACCCAACCTGCAATCCATCCTTGATTAACATGTCATGATTTTTTTTGCTTCAATGGTAGTGGTGGTGTGAAATGGGAGTGGGTTGGATATGGGGGGAGGGGTCTGTGTAGTTGGATGGGTTTGTAGGTGGTTTTGTGCAGTGGGAAGAGGCTATAGGGGGTGTAGTGGGAATGGGGGGTGTTGTGTAGTGGGAGGGGGTTGGATGGGCTATAGATGTAGTGGAAGGGGGATTTAGGGGGGGTTGTTTAGTGGGAGGGGGCTGTAGGGTGTGTTTAGTGGGAGTGGGGGGGCTGTGCAGTGGGAGGGGGTGGCCTGAAGATGGAATGTGCAGTGGGAGGGCTATAGGGGTGGGTGTGCAGGGTGGGGCTGCATGGTTTGAGGGGGGATGCGCAATGTGGGGGTGGGGGCTTCAGGGGGAGGTGAGGGAGGGGACTGCATGTAACACCCCAAGATTTTATGGAAAATATTATTTAAATTTCATTGATGTCTTGTGTTGTAAGCCACACCAAGATTACCTTTCACTATACGTAACACCGTATTAGCTTGCAGTATACACAACACTATTCTTGGATCATTTTACACAAAATTTTGATAGTAGTTATTCTACGCAACATTGAGTGTTTATATATATATACATAAATACATACATATATATATATATATATTCAATGTATAAATTAAATTTTGTTGGATTCTGTTATATGAAACAACCATGGAGTCCTGCATCACACGCAACCCTGACTTGGTTTGCATTATACGCAATCGCGACCTTCCTTGATAGCGTGTGTAGTACGCAATACCGAGTTTCACTAAACAACGATATATGGTTATAATATTAATATGGACTAGTCGTTATGAACAGTATTTACTACATATGGAATTTTATAAAATTATTATTCGGCTTACATATTTTCTAGAACATGGTATGAGAACAAAATCAAATTTTTTAGTAAAATAATTATTTTAAAAAAAATGTAGTTTTTCCACCTTTTGATGGTGCACCCTTGTTAAATCATGTTTTTGACATGTCTATAAGTTCAATTTGACAAAATAAAATTCTTATTTGGAATCAGGATATAAAAATTTACATTGGATAAATTTTTCATATTATTCTAATAACTTTCATATTGTTATGAATAGTAAAAACATGCTATATTTTAATTAAAAATAGCTTTTTGTGTCACAATAATTTATATGTATATATTCGATTTTTAATTGGTTTTAAAGTGTAATTAGAATATATTTTTACCCTTTAATCTAATGTAGGTCATTGGAATTAATTTCACTTTGTTATTGGACATTAATAAGTGATGATATTTTGATAGTTATTGTTTCTTAAAAAACACACAATTTGTTTTGATAATGGGAATTACTTTAAAAATTAATTAATTCCACTTCTATGTTTGGAATTTGGATAAATAGAAATCATTTTTGAATTCGGAATATAAAATATAGCTTTGGCAGAATTTTTGGTATTTTTCTGAAAAACATCAATTTTTGATAAATAGTGAAAACACTAAGTTTTTGGTTAAAACCAACTTTTTATTTAAATAATAATTTATTTGATTTAAATTTTTTATTTCAAAAGAGATAAATAATACATATATAAGTTAATTAAATTCATTGGAATCATTTTATAATAATTTTAGAATTATAAAAATTGTATTGAACTTTTCACCGTCTTTTACCCACCTCCTAAGAGCTTTTGCAATTGTTCATAAAACATAATTTTACCACTTCTGTGAGTTGAATTTAGTAAATCCAAGAGGCATGGTTAATATCTAGGAGTAAAATTTTGTTCAATTTGATAAAATTAATTCATGGTGAATAGTAACTTTTTACTTTTATTTACCATGGTTAAAGGTAAATACGGTAATTCATGTTTAAATGAATATTATTATAATTCAAAATTTCCTTAACATTTGTCCAAACCTTATTGGATGAGTAATGAACGACCTTGGGCATCCATGAGTCGATTTTGGGACCCCATGGTGCCACTTATGAAATAAAATGACACATTAGATTAATTAATTGAATGTAATGACAAAATTGGCATTAACAAAAATCCTTTAATAATTAATTTTTATAAGGGGATATATAATCTATCATTTAGACTATAAATATTCATTGTAAAGATAAAAAGATTTCCTACATTTTGGTAATTTTTTAATAATTTTTAGACATAAAATAAATTAAATTATTTATGACACAATAATTATGCAGTATTTACCTCATTAATAAATTATTTAAATAAATAAGATTGTATTGATTAAAATATCTTCCAAAAACTTTAAAATTACTATTGGATGATTTTATTTCAAATACGAGTCATCTTATCTTTGAAATTAATGTGGTTTGGACCTCTTGAAACCGATAATAAGTTTATAATAAAATAATGTTTTCACACTTTCCTAAAGATCCCCTCCTCTCCCTTATAAAAGGAGACCACTTCTATGCAATTCCTCACACCTGTCAAGCCTTTTGGCTCATCCAAACTCTGCCCAAATAAGCTCCCTCCATCCATATCCTCCCCCGAGAAGCCTTACATTAGGCATGAGGCACTTCAATAAGTCCTTTTGGTTCAATCCAAAGGAAGGTACCCAAATTAAATGTAATAATTTTTTTAAGTTGTTTTCTTTTATTCTACTTATCCAACCCCTATACACTTTTTAATCCTTTATTTTGTGACAACATAAGTATCCTTAAAATACTAGGATGTTGTTATGATATTAATTAGAACTAAACTTACACACACCTCCATCTAATGGATTAAGAACACAATTTTTCTGTGATGGAAAACTAACGCCTCACGAAACGATGATTGTTCAATTTTCTCCTAAAGCCTCTCATGGTGTCCATAATGATGAAACTGTATTTATATATGATATATATTATGTTAATTATTTCCATTTTCTTCTTTAATTCCCAATTATATCAATCCTTTATTGTTTCCATAGAGGTGAAATACGATAATCTAAATTTAGGAAGTGCGGACTAACACCCCCTCAAAGTGATGTTATTCGTTAATGCCTTATGTGGGATGTATAAAAGATGGTGTTAATGTTATTATATTAGATATTATACTGGAATTTTAATATACCTATGTATCACTATGTTTTAATTCCATTAAAATAATAAATAGAAATGAAAGTAGCGTTCATGAGTACGTACAGTTTACCGTATCCATGAACGGTGAATTTCATTTATTAACTCCATATGTTATGTACTATTATAAATAGATTTATATGGTGTATATATAATGAATATATATGATATATAAATCATGATTTAAATTCTGGGAGTTACTAAATCATGATATAAGTAATAATAAATCAAGAACAACAAGTCCAAACGTGTACGATAAATAAGATGATTTTACCCAAGATGTTGCATTAACATGGGATTTAAAAAAGAAAGTGTAATATAAAGTCATAAGTGAACCATATATGATATAATAACAATGAATATTCTTCTATAATAAGTCAATGACATTATTTAAATCATTATATTGGAGGTTCAGTTACGTACGAAGCATATCAGACCTAAGGTAAGGGATAACCTTTCCAATCACGTTCTTATCCGAGATTGTTTATTCATATGTATTTGTTGGGGTTATTGATATCATACAACTCCATGTTTTCTAAAAATGTTTTTATGTATGTTTAATGTCCTTTTACCAATTTCTTCTTTTACTAAATGGTATGTATGGAAACTTTTTTTGTTTACATTATGAATTACTTTTTTACATTTCTAACAAAAGTACAAGGAGAATGTTTTTAACTTATACGGCCTGAAATGATTTTTACGGTTTTATAAAGCCTTATTTTCATGAAGATTACTCCAAAATATTTCATGACCATTTTAAAAAAAATCACTTTCTTTTAAAACTGCATGACTTTTTGTGAATCGAAATTGATTTTGAAGAAGAAAGGATATTTTCTTCATAAATTCATTTCAAGTGTTTTATCAAAACCATTTTTCCATCTAAAATGACATTATTTAATATGTGTATGTTTCAAGTATAATGTCTCTATGATTTACATGGTTTGACTTTTCTTATGATGAAATGATATCCATTTTTATATGGATTATGTTATGATGGGATGATGTTTATGAGACCCATTTTTATTCTTTGGGTTATGATGAATGTTTTAAGTTTATTTTGTGTCACAAGTAAGAATTATTTCATTATGAGATGGTTCAGAACTATATCTCTATCCAATGAATTTTGTAAAGATTTACATCTCATGAGATAGACATGGATGGAATGGAATGTAAATTCGGTTCAGTAATACAGGGATGGAATGATAAGAAAACCTGGTTCAGTAAGGGACTTTGTCCACTAAGATGGTCTTGGCAGAAATGCCTTGGCTACTATGGAAATCATTACATGTGCTTAATAGATGCCACAATTACATGTTTTATTCCCATTCTAGTTTCTCATTATTAATGTTCCTTTATGATCTATTCCTTATGTACTGCCATGTTTTATGTCATTGCTCATGATTATGATGTTTAAACATTATGTTCATGTATTTAAGTTCAAATGTATATGATTTGTTTTCTTTTATCCATGCTTACCCTTACTGATCATTTGAGATCACCCTTTATATGTTTTCTTTTCCTCAGGATTTACAGAAAGGTTTTAGGTAAGAAAAAAAGGGGAAGATCTTATGGGCGATGTTGAAGATCGTTCACAATGATTAGAAGATTATATTCCGAGTTTCCAAAGACACTAAACTATTACGTTCCTTGTGTGTCTGTTTTTGTTATGTATTATGTATTCCAGAAAAGTAATGTAATGTCCATGTACGTCAAGATTCGGGCCTCTACACTGCAGGGGGTTGTATGGGGGTGTTGGCTGGAGTGGGGGTTGTGTAGTGAGAGGTGTTGGCTATGGGGGAGGGTGTATGGGGGTATGTAGTGGGAGTGGGGGGGATGTTTTGGTAGGGGTTGGTAGTGAGGTTGTTGGTTGTGAGAAGGTGTAATAGGTCTGATTGCAGAACTAAAGCAGACATCATCCCGACGTATTCTTGACCACAAAATACCTTCTAGATGAAGATCCTTATTCAATAAAACAAATTCTTAATTATACACTTCAAGTTAGTAAGTGTTATCTTAGTTTCAGTTTTCTTCCTATTTTTGTTGTATGTTTTATGTTCTGATTTTGGTCAAATTATATTTATTGGTGTTGGAGTACCGAACCCATTGTTTGTTTTATGTATTTTTGTTCTACACATTATACATCATAAATGGGATGTTTCGTGGGGTTTTTTAGTGAAAGGGGTAATGGGTTTGTTTTATGTTTTTTGTTTAATGGGGGGTGGGCTGTCTGGGTGGGGCGTGTGGGGAATCCAAGGGTTGTGGGGGTGGGATGTCATAGACACCCCGTACCACATGGAAACCCCCACCAATTGATAGCACCCCACCCCACCCTGGGCACCTGACCCCCTAGAAACCCCTTCCACCCTCGTGGACACCCCACCCACCCCCTGGACACCTCGTACCCACCTGGATAGTCGTGCCAGCCCCATGGACAGACCAAAAACCTGCCCCGTACACCCCTGGACAGCCCCACCCACCCCATGGACACCCCTCCCCCGTTGACATCCCCCACCCCCATTGACAGCCTTCCCACGCCCTAGACACAAATTCCCCATGGACAGCCTCTCCACCCCCACCACCCCTGGACCGCCCTCCCACCCCTGTACAACTTGTACCCCATTGACAATTCCCCCACCCCTGGAAAGCCCCACTCCACCTAGACACCCCGACCTCCTGGACAGCCCTGCCACACCCGTGGACAACCTGCCCACCCCCCTGGATAGACCGTACCACCCTGGAAAAACCCCCACCCTTGTGGACAACCCCCCCGGACACCTGACCACCACGCCCGAACACCTACATCCCCATGGAGGCCTCCACCCATGGAACCCCACCCCCACCCTCCATGACACCCAACCCACTGGACAGCCCTTCCACCCCTGTGGACAGCCCGACCACCCCCCGTGGAAAGCCCACCCACCCCCCACGACAGCCCGCCAACCCCTAGACACTCCGTAACCCCCTAGATAGCACAACCACCCCAATGGGAATCCCGCCAACACCCCTGGACACCCCGTACCCCTGGATATCCCCACCCTCCACATGGACACCCTGATCACCCCTTAGATAGCCCGCCCACCCCATGGACTCCCTCTACCCCCCTGGACAGCCCAACCACCCCCGTGGACAACAGCCCACCTAGACACCCCGACTCCCCTAGACAGCAGCCAACCCCTATACACCTTGGACCCCCTTGAATATCCAAGACCCCCCTGGACACCCCGCACCCCCTGGACACTCCACCCTTGGATAATGTATGTGGTCACTCAAATTATAAACTAAAATATAAAATTTATTCAATCTAAAATTTAGTGAACTCCACAATTACTCTACTCCAAAATTGTACATGATCTTGTAGACTAATGAATTGTTCTTCAAGGATATTTTGTTATAAATATTTTAGTTTTTGTAATTTATATTATGATTCTCATATGGAGTATTGTGTCAATTATGGTTTTATATAAAGTGAACAATTATCGTTTACATAGATATATTTTCAATGAAAATTCAATCTTATTGAATTAATTTTGTCCAAATGACTTATAAAAATTATTTTTCTCTAGAATGGACAGATGTTGGATGTATTAAACTGATCAGATCTCAAGATATTTTCAAAACAATTTGTAGAGTTTTTTAGATTCTTCATTTCTCAATGGTTCATATTGTGGTCACATACACATAACATGTTCTATTTG
The DNA here is from genome assembly GCA_963277665.1 of Viscum album. Lineage (NCBI taxonomy): Eukaryota > Viridiplantae > Streptophyta > Magnoliopsida > Santalales > Viscaceae > Viscum > Viscum album. The sequence goes on along the minus strand of OY728119.1, from coordinate 1,637,451,040 downwards.
TATTATCAGACCATGGTTGAGCCGTAATGAAGTCAGTGACCACATAAAAAAATATGGTATTCAAGAAAACTACTATGTGTGGTATCACAATGGGATGAAAATGAAATCTCAGATTGATGATGATCCAAATGAGATGACTAGAGTATAGAATTAGTAATTTGACCGATTTCCGTTTATTCAACATCATGAAAAATAAAGTATTCTGACCGAAGAAGACTTCCATATGAGCACACATGATGCATCTAATGAAAATGATTATTTTGTTAGGGTGGAAAAATTGAACGATGATTCCACGACTCCAGTATATCGACAATGCAATAAAATAAAAAAGATGGAATTTTTAATCCGATTGTTTCATAGGAAAACTATCTATGGGATTTCTAGTACAATAATAGATTAAATTGTTACCTTCGTGATGTATTTACTTCTAGATTATGTAGATATACCATCAAACATATATATGGCATAAAATTTAGTTGAGGAACGTGGATTTTCAGGAAAAAAAATTCAGGCTTCCCCAAAATATTACTATTTATTCTCAGAGGAAACCGCGGAACGAGATGACTGTATATAATGTGGAACATCCCTCTGGAAGTAAAAATCTAATGGAAACCATTTCGCATGCCACATAACATAATGTGGCTCTTTCCATTAATCCCCAGGCTCCAGAATCTATTTATGTTTAATGAAATATCAATAAAAATGAGATGGCATGATTCTGAGAGAGTACAGTCTAATGATTAGTTGGTTCACCCTACAAATGGATTTGAATGGTAGAGATGTGATGCTCAATATCATTATTTTGCAGATGACATGAATAATGTGATTCATGGTCTTTCATGCGATGGTTTTAATCCATTTGGGTAGATGCTTACTTCACACAACACATAGACAGTTTTTATTAACATTTATAATATTACCCCATGATTGTGTATGAAAAAACCTTTCACTTTCATGATTATACTAATATCTGGACCTTTTGATCCTGGCATTGATATTGATGTATAGATGCAACCTTTAATAAAATAGCTTAAACTACAATGGGATGTGGGTGTGTATACAAACGATTTATATTCAAAAGACATATTTCAGATTTTTGATGAGTGTATGTGGATGATCAATGATTTTTCAGATTCTTCCATGATGTTTGGATAGAGAAAGAAGGATAAACTGTCATGTCCTGTTTGTATAAATAATACATGATCTAGATGACTGAAACATCATTGTAGTCTCAGTTTTATGGGACATCATTGATTCTTGCCAGTGAACCATCCATATAGAAATAATCATCGATGATTTGATAATACTATATAGACCGATGATCCACCTCAGCGTATGTATGGAACAAATCTGCTTAATGAATTGAATGATTTATGTTTTTCATTTGGGAAGGGTCAAATGAAATCTGGAATGAGAAAGAATTTTTCCACAGAAACGTATTACAATTGAAGGAAGATGAGTATCTTTTTTGATTTTCCCTGTTCGTCAACCTATTTGGTACATCAATACTTAGAAATAATAAACCTTGAAAAGAAAATATGTGAAATGTTGGTTTTTAAACTTCTAAATGTTAAGGGGAAGAAAAAAAGATGATTTACGGTCTCGCAATGGCTTAGTGAATTAGGGAATCAGACCATAATTTCATCCTATGCGTATTAGTGGAAATAAATGGAAAGTTAAATGTGATTCTGATGTGATGAAATCTATTGAAAAAAACAATTTTTGGAAGTATTAGAGACTGTTAGAGTTCACGATGGCTATTCAAGAAACATATCTAAATGGGAAAACATAAGAGAGTAGAAGCTAAAATCAGTGGAGACTCATGATTATCACATTCTTCTACATGATTTATTTCAATAGAAATCCATCATATTTTTTCCAATAATTTAAGGGTGACTGTTATTCAGTTGTGCCATTTTTTATTGATAATTGTGTTAAGATGTTTTCCAAGTCTTTCTTGAAAAAATTGTTGACAGAAGCCCCATTAATTTTGTTTGTGTTGTGGAAAATATTTCATCTGTCATTTTTCACATGAATGTTGCATCTGACTATCCATATTCCCACTGAAATACTTCCTGAATGACTGATTTCTTTTTAATGGATGTATCCAAGTGAATGAAATATGTAAAAATTAATGTATTATGTCCGAAACTAGAATCACCCCGATGGTTCTATCGTGGATGGTTTCTTGGCTCAAGAATGTATGGATTTCTGCTCAAAGTATTTTTCTGATCATACTAAAAGTATTTACAGACCAATGAGAAATCAAAAAGGACAGTATGAGAAAATTGAACCTAGTTTTTCATCACTTCCTTATACAGGAGGAATTCATGGATCATATTCATTGTATACAATAAGCCTTGAAGAGCAGGAGATGGAACATCACATAGTTTTGATCAACTGCGATTTGATTAATGACTACATAAGGTAACTAAATTTAATATTTATATCATACAGATATATATGTTAATCTATTCATATTTTTTATCTACAGGGAATATAAAACAATGATGAATAGAAACCATCATTTTTTATCTTTGAGAAAGTGGGAGTATTTTTATAGCAAAGAGTTTTCTGTTTGGTTAAAACTGAAGGTAACTATATTAATGATTAAAATAATTAAATAAATTATTAATTATGTATAATATTCATTTATATTGCAGAAATTGAGTTTTCCTGCTGACTCTGTCTCAGAAAAAATAAGTGCTTTGGATTTTGGTCCTAATACCCTGGTTCGTGACTATAAATCAATTGTTATCAATGTGTACAAATATTTTTTATATGACATGACATTTATGTCCATTTTCAATGTTTATTAGATTGATTTTTTTTGAATTGCATGTTCTAATTTAAAAATGAACTGTATTTAAACCTACAAAAAACATTTCCAACTTGGTGAAAATTACAATGCCTCTATTTTGATTTGTATAAAATTTTTATGACTCTAAGACCCCTCTTTAACATTTTACAAGGTAATGAAAACGATGGGTTTTATTCATTGGAAAAACATGTATTGAAACCTGCATCATCTACCTGAGATAATGAAATTATGTTTTTCATTAATTTGAACAAATGCTTTACCACTTACGAATCTGGTAGAATCAATGATTTGTGATTTTAATAGACTGATTACACTTAGAAAATAATCACCCTACGAAAAATTAAATTTCATTATTACATATTTTATGATATATTGACATAATTATATATTTTTTAAATCTCACCTAAAACAATGTCTAGTTAAATTATCCATAAATCCCTCTATTCCCTCTCATTTATTTAGTTGTCTGGGATACACATTAGTTATACATGTCTATTTACTTTTGTATTTGTTTTCAAATGCAGGAAATGAATCCAATTGAAGAGAGGTAACGAAAACAAATTAAAAAAAATCGTTGCATGGCTGAGCTAAACATTCCACCACTAGTGCCTATAGTGAGAAGTTTGTTTCAAATTTATTTATTTAAATAATATATAATTACATGTGATTAATTTTTCCAAACATTTTTTCAGGATCCATCTACTATATGACAATTATTTTATGAGTAGCCTAGTAGTGGTCCTGGTAATCATGGTGTTCGTACAAGGGTGGGGGTGGTACGGGAGACAGAGGATCTGGTCGACATAACCGATCAGACCTTGCACCTCCTAGTGACATACCATCCATCCCACATTCTTATCCTAGTGTTCTGTTAGGGACACACGAGATATTTAGGCCTCCGATGTTTTCACGACCCTTTACATCTGAGCCACCTCAACCATATGTACCATATCCGATGACGATTTCCACTCCCCATATATCATTTTCCCATCCATCATCTTCTTTTACTTCGGCTTTCATCTCTATAGGATTTTATATTCTATCTTCTTAAACTTCCGCTCCACCATAGTCTGTCCCTACGGAGCATACATTGGGACCCACTCCATCTGTACATGGTGTTTCTTCAATTTCTAAAGATCCAGTGGCTCCCACTAATCAGACTACTATAGGTATACTTATACAATCCTAATAAATTGTCACACCACTATTTAATTTCATTATAACATGTATTGATACTAAATTTGTTTTTCTTTAATAACAGATACATCTATTGATAGTAGGCAGGGGAGGGGGAATACACACATGTGTGCGGTGTGGACCACCTCACACCGTTGATAGTGGAATAAAATGAAGATAGTCAGATGACTAAAAAATCAGGGCGGTAATGTCAATGATTTTTGGCGATGCATGCCAAATACTCTGACATCATTTTTGTTAGCCCGCTCTCATGGAGACAACTGCCAAATGAAGTTCGGGATAAAGCTTGTATAGAGATATGGGTAACAAAATATGATGTATTTAATGAAATATATTAATTTTTGTATTTATATGAATTAATATTTTGGTCTCAACTATTGTTTTATTTCCCCGATGGGGATGGTGCACAACCAGCACTTCTAAAGGATTTAGGTGAGCATTGGAGAGCTTATAAGCATGATTTGTACATAGGCCAGCGTGATAGAGTGGGAAGATAGATAGAGGTGGTCCATGTCATTGATTATTGTCCATTTGAAGAGTACCAATTGATGATTACTAATTGGACGACTAGACAAATAATGGTATTAATTAAATTATAATTATTTAAATGAAAATTTTTATGTTTTTCATTAATACTAATTATTGAATTTTATTTAGGATGCATCTTGATGAAATAAAAAAATTGATGCTAATAATTACATCCACACATTGGGACGTACTACAATGCCAGATCACGAGAGACAGCCGTTAGGACATTTTATAATCATTCTTTATAACTTGCACTTTCTATTTCTTCCTCTGTAATTTATTTGATTGCTAAATTTGTTCTATAATTTAAGTATTCAATTACTATTTTTTGGTATCATATTTTTAATTAAGGTTTTCAACATTCAATGTCATTTTAAAGGAAAAAATTTAATATAGAAGGACGTGTTCCATGAGGAAAACTGTTTTTCTCGAGTAGAATGAAGAAAGAAGGAAGTGCAGTTATTGAACCGACTCAGCAGTAGATTGTAAATTTTACTTTGTAGAATTATAATTTTAATCTCAAATTTTTAACATAATAATCTATTTATATTTGTAACAAGTTGATTTAGATGACCTTGAATCCAAGGAACCTGAAAACATTGGGCCAAACGATCACTTGCATCTGCTGTTGGGAGTTGAGGACCCTGGTAGAGTATGTTGCTGACCATGGAAGAGTATAGTTTTGATAAGGTATTGGACCTCCTCATGTACGATTTTTAATGCCACCAAGTTTCATCAAGTTAAGGCATAGCCAGAACAAGAAAAAAAAGGGCCACATATATGAAAGCACAGTATGGTACGGAAAACACTGCATTTATAAAAAAATGGAATCATTATTTCCAATGATTCCACAAGAGGACATCACTAATTTTCAAGAATATATGTAATCGATGTGTTCTATATATGGTTAACTAGGTGGCAGTTCTAGTGGTGGTCGAGATAATGGAAGGTAGGAGGTCGAGGTAAAAATGTAGGAGGGTGAGGAGGAGGCCATGGCGGAGGATGATGGCGATTAAGAGGCTGAGGCTAAGTACCAGGGCGAGGAGGAGGGCATGGACGATGATGGGGTCGATGATGAGGAAGAGGGTGAGGGTGATGATGATGGTGATGATAATGATGGTGGTGAGGGAAAGATTGATCTGTTACATTTTTTACTAATATTACTGACCTTTGAGATTCAAAATTATTTAAATTATTATTTATATATTATGAATGTTTTATTTTTAAAAATCATGGATGTTTTAAAATCCCCCAATTTAAATTAAATTGTAATTTTTAGTGGAATTTACAAAATTGGTGGTCTGATTAGAAGTAGATATAATTAAATTATTTATTTGAACTTGAAATAATTTTCTTATAAAATATATAAATAACATCCTATAAAACTAGGATAGCCCCCCAGATAGCCCTTGGATAGCCCCCTGGACGTTGCCCTAGAGATCCCCATAGAAAGCCACCCAGAAAGCCCTCCCCTCCCACAACCTCCTTACTGGACTTGGGACAGCCCCCCTCCCCCCCCCAGACAGCCCCGCAGATAGCCCCCTGGACAGCATCCCCACCCTCCTTCATGGAACCATGATAGCCCCCCCCCCCACACCCTCCTCTCTGGACCCCGGACAACCCCCATACAACCCCTCAGATAGCACCCACATGCTCTTTCTTGGACACATGACAACCCCCTAGTTAGCCTCCACACCCTCCTCCCTAGACCCCAGACATCCCCATGGACAACCCCCCACCCTTCTCTCTAGACCCTGGACAACCCCATAAACCCCAGACAGCCCCCTGGAAAGCTCCCTGAACATCCCCCTGGATAGTCCCCACCCTCCTTCCTGGACCCCATACACCCCCCGGACAACCCCCCACCCTCAAACCTGGACCTCGAATAGCCCCCCAAAAAGCACCCCACCCCCTCCCTAGACCCCGGACAGAGAACCTCTCCCCTAGACTCTTTTATGTACCCAGAAAATCCCCCACCCCTCCACCCTTCTTCCTAGACCCCTAATATCCCCCAAGACAGCCCCTCGACCCGACACCACAACATTGGGCGAACGACGATTCGTCATATATAAAACATAATGATAATTCATGAAATGATAAGGACCACCTAACTTGATTCCAATAAGGAGGGTTTTATAGCTTTGAAATAATATGAGAGAATAGTGAAAACCCTAATCGAAAAGGGGAAGAATATAGTGGATTAAACTCACCCAGTTCTTCAATCCACACATGACGACACTAAAAACACCCATGGATCGAAGGAGATCCCCACTTAAGAGCTCTTGGGAACTTTAGACTGTGTTGATACATTAGCACAAGGATCCATTGGAAATTTTTGATGTGTTCGAGTTAACCATGCCTCAATCCGAGTCACGGTGTTGCCGGTACCACTCAAAGTGTCTCTCTTTTATTCGAAATGGACATGATTTCACGAAAAAACAACAACATGTATATGGAAAACTGATGAAACCATTTCTGATTGTATTGATACTTCTGAAAAATTTTCCATGGGTTATATTTGACATGTATGAGTAAACCCCATCTCAATCAGAGGCATGATGTGTCCCTAATTATACAATGGCTCTCTTTTTTAAAATATATACTATTTTATGTAAAAACTATAGACAAACAGATAACCGAACTAATAGATTCTTATTGTGTTGATACATTATCATAACGATCCATGGGTTTTATGTCATGGGTACAAGTCAATCCCACCTCAATGAAAGTATTGGTGTTGCTGATATCACTCGATGTGTCTTTCTTCTGTATTAAATTGACACCCTTTTAAGTAAAAACAACTTTCATATAGAAAACCAACCAAACATAACTGAATTGTGTTGATACTTTAGCACAAGGATCCATGCTTCATTTTTTATGTGTATGAGTCAACCCCTCCTAAATTCAAGGCACGGTGTGGCTGGTACCACTTAATGTGTGTCACTTTTATTTTAAATAGACAACATTTAACGTGAAAACAACAACTGACATACGAAAAAACAACTAAACACATTCGGATTCTATTGATACATTAGGAAAACGATTCATATATCATTTGTGATGTTTACGAGTAAACCCCACCTTAATCCAAGGGACAGTGTCAGCCGATACCACTCAAACTATATCACATTTATTTGAAATGGACTGAATTTTAAGTGAAAACAACAATTTTCATACGGAAAACCATCCAAACATATTTTGATTGTGTTGATACTTTATAACAACAATCCAGGGGTCAAATGTGATGTGTACAAGTCATCCCCGCCTCAATAAGAGGCATGGTGTGAATGATATCACTCTATGTGTCCTTATTTTGTTTAAAATTGACACCCTTTTAAGTAAAAAACATGCATACAAAAAGAAGACCATACATATTCAGATTGTGTTGATACTATAACAGAAGGATGCAAGGTTCATTTTTAATATTTATGAGTCAACTTGGCCTCAATTTGAGGCACTGTGTGGCCAGTACCGCTTAAAGTGTCTCACTTTTTTTTTTGAAATGTACAACATTTTAAGTGAAAACAACAACATTCATAGGAATAACCAACAAAATCCATTCGGATTTTTTTTATACTTTAGGAAAAAGATTCATTGGTCATTTTTGATGTGTACGATTAAACTCCACCTCAATCTGAGGAATGGTGTGGCTAGTATAACTCAAATTGTCTCACATTAATTTTAAATGGACAAGATTTTATGTGAAAACAACAACATGCCTACGGAAAAACGACAAAATTTATTTTGCTTGTATTTATATTTCAGTAAAATGATCCATGAGTCATATGTGATGTGTAAGTGTCAACCCCACCTCAATCATAGAGACGTTGTGGAAGGTATCACTCGATGTGACTTTCTTTGGTTTAAAATGGATAACCTTTTATTTAAAAACTAATTGCATACGGATAACCGATCAAACCTATTTGGATTATGTTGATACTTCAGGAAGGGATCTATGGTTCATTATTGATGTGTATTAGTCAACCCCGTCTCAATTAGAGGCACGATGTTTCTAGTACCACTCAAAGTGTCTCACTTTTATTCGGAATGGACAAACTTTTATGTGAAAACAATAAATAGAATACAAAAAACCGAACAAACACATTTGGATTCTATTGATATTTTAGGAAAACGACTCATGGGTAATTTTTGATGTGTATGATTAAAATAATCCTAAATATAAGTCATGGTGTGGCCGTTAGTACTAAAACTGTCTCACTTTTATTTGAAATGGGCATGATTTTAAGTGAAAACATAAACCTGCATACAGAAAAACAACCAAACAATTTTTGATTGTATTGATACTTCAGAACAATGATACATGGGTCATTTATGACGTGTACAAGTCAATCTTTCCTCAATATGAGACACGGTGTGGCCGAAACCACTCAAACTGTTTCACTTTTATTTGAAATGGACAATATTTTAAGGGAAAACAACAACTTGCATACGGAAAACAGACCAAACGTATTCGGATTATTTTGATACATTAGAAAAAGGATCTATGGTTCATTTTTGACATTTACGAGTAAACTCCACCTAAATTCAAGTAATGGTGTGGCCGATACCACTCAATGTGTCTCTATTTTATTTGAAATGGACAACATTTTAAGTTAAAACAAAAGTTGGTATCCGAAAAACAGACAAAACACATTTGGATTATGTTGATACTTTAGGGAAATGATCCATGGGTCATTTATGATGTGTATGAGTAAACTCCACCTCAATTAGACGAAAGGTTTCGGTGGTACCTGTCAAACTGTCTCACTTTTATTTGAAATGGACATGATTTTAAGTTTAAACAACAACTTGCATAAGAAAAACATACCAAACGATTTCTGATTGTATTCATACTTCCGAAAAATGATCCATGGGTAATTTGGGACGTGTAAGAGTCAACCCCATCTCAATATGAGGCACGGTGTGGACAATATCACTCAAATTGAGTATTTTTTTAAAATAGGAATCATTTTAAGTAAAAAAATAGACACATGAAAATATGAGCGAACATATTCCGATTGCATTGATACATTTTCCCAACGATCTATATGTAATTTGTGAAGTGTAAAAGTCAACCCCACCTCAATCCAGGACCCGTTGTGGTGGGTACCCCTCAAAGTGCCTCAATTTTACTTGAAATGGACAACATTGTAAGTGAAAACAATAACTGACATATGGAAAACCATCCAAAAGCATTTTTATGGTGTTCATACCTTAGTAAAACTATCCATGGGTCATATGTGACATGTATGAGTCATCCCCACATCATGTTGAGGCACAATGTGGCAGGTATCACTCGATGTGTCTTTTTTTGATTAAAATGGATACCCTTTTATGTAAAAACAATTGGTATAAGGAAAATAGAACAAACGTATTCGGATTGTGTTGATACCTTAGAATAAGGATCTATGGTTCATTATTGAGATATATAAGTCAAACCCGCCTCAATTAAAATCATGGTGTTGTCGGTACCACTCAAAGTGTCTCACCTTTATTTGAAATGGACAACATTTTAAGTGAAAACAACAACTAGCAGATGGAAAACTGACCAAACACATTCGGATTCAGTTAATAAAATATGTCAATGATCAATGGGTCATTTGTAACGTATACGAGTTAACCCATTCTCAGTCTGAGGCACAGTGTGGTAGGTACCATTAAAAGTGTCTCAGTTTTATTTGAAATGGAAAAGATTTTAAGTGAAAACAAAAACTTACATATATAAAACCGACCAAACGCATTCGGATACTATTGATACTTTATGAAAATGATCCATGGGTCATCTGTGACATCTGTGAGTCATTTCATCCTCATTCCATGTCATAGTGTCACTGGTGCCACTCAAATTTTATCACGTTTATTTGAAAGGGATATGATTTTAAGTGAAAATAACAACTTGCATATGGATAATCATCCAAACATATTCAGATTGTGTTGACACATTAGTCCAAGGATCCATGGTCTAACCCCACACAATCCACTTCTCATGTGAGGAAGTCCTACCCCTATTCTGAAACACATGGCATTTAATACAACAATCACATTCTCAAACATTGGGTTCTAGGACCTAACCAAAGTCCCATTAGGACCCCAATACAAATGAAAAAATTGAATATTCATACACACTACCCAAAATGGGGATTCATCTCAAATGACACCCAGGAGACCAAATTACAATTAGCCACATACCCCCTTATTTCAATTGAAAAGTCTATGAAAACCATGTAGGCTATTCTGGTAACCCATCTCATATGTCGATATTGGCCAATGTTTCCCACTAACACATCAAGAACCATTTATACATGGATACAAAGTCATTATAGGAATATAAAAATCCAATTATATTTATATAAATCATACTAGTTCTAGGAAAATGACCACTACCATTGTCTATCTTATGGGTATCATGATCCTTCTCCACTATACTCGTGTTTTTCTATTGGTTCTAAGATATCCAAACTGAAACCATAAGTAAACATCCCATGTACTTTCTATAACATGTGGGTTTTTACTCTTGTGTGTATTTGTGTTGTGGTTTGAGTGATGAGTGAATTATAAATTTTGAATACTGTTATGGGTGTTATTTATTTTAAATTATAAATTTATGAATTATGAATGTATTGGATATTAGGTGTTTTAGTAATGAAATCTAAATTTTGAATACTATTATGTGTATTGGATTCTGGATGATTTGGATTTTTATTTTGTATTTGTGTTATGGGTTTTATTTCATTTCAATTGTGGGTGTATTGGATTGTGGTTGTATTGGATTCTAGATGTTTATCTTGTGTTGTGGTTTTAGTGAGGAATGATTTTTAAATATCTAAATTTCTGAATTCTAGATGAATTTTAAACATCTATGTTGCCTTTTGGATTCTGGGTGTATGTGTTCTTGGAGTTCATGGAGATTTCCAAGTTGGAGGGCTACTGGTTGCTGCTGCTGCTTCAGGTTGGAGGTGGTTGCTACTCCTGTGGAGCCGCAACAATGTATACCAACAGTTTTAAAAAAAGTTGGTATAAATTTTGTTGTACATTATACCAGTGGTTTTGTTATAACCATCAGTATAAGCTTCTAATGTAAATTATATACAAACAGTTGTAAATCATTGGTATAATGGTAACATATACAAACGGTTTGTGAAAACGTTATTATATCTCTCACATTAACACATATACCAAAAGTTTACATATAAACTTTGGTATAAGACTATACGAATGGCTTACGTGACCACATTTTGGGAAACCATTGGTATATAATATACTAATGGTTTCCAAGCTGTTACCAGTGGTTATAAACTGTTGGTAAAGGGTAGAATTATAGTAGATCAAGGACATTCACTCCCATTTGTCATTGATGTCCCTACCACACTACCATCTTACTCGAACCAATGGGATCATCATTAGATGCAACTAATTATCCTATAAATCTATCATTTGAGAATTAATATAATTCACTATGTTGTAATGTTTATTCTAAAAATCGTATATCTTAATCACACGAGACATGTTTGGATAATAATTTTTCAGTTAGGAAACATGGAACAATTTATTGATAAAATTTAAAAAAAGTTGAATTTATAAATGATATGAATACTTCTATTACCACTCCAAAATATAGAACATGTCAACATAATTTGCTGAACATTCACCTTTTTTACCAAACATTTACTTCCCAACCAAGATTAAACTCTATGAAAAATTTGATGTCTAACCTTAAATTATAACATATGAGGATTCCAAACAGCATAAGATATCTGATGACTTTGAGATATCACTAACCTATACATGATCAATTTCAGGTATTATGTTATCTCTTGAATTATGAATGTTTCATTTAATGAACATTCTCTAAACACTTTCCAATATGTAAGTCCACTATAAGGCCTCCATTTCAAAGACATCGAATTTTCCAGTCATATTTTTTGTTGATAATAGGTTTTATAGGAAAATTTAGAAAATGTATGATTTTTCCATGATCAATTGAATTCATGAATGCATTCCCATAGAATTTCGTTACAAATATAGATGGGTTTCTTAGTATGGTAATCCAATTTGGGATAATATTTTATGATCAACTTCAACTGAGAACCCATGGAATTCTTCAATCCACTCTATAAATAATATGTAATATGAAAGTTTCTATTATATATAGTAGTCCTTGTAACACCATGTATACTAACTTTTCACCCCACATTCATGATTCTGAGGTCCTCCACATTTGATGATTCCTTAATAGGTAAAAAATTTACCTATTTTATGAGTCAATAAATAATCACCGATATCACATTTTTATCATTTTTATTACCATATAGATGAATAATGAAGTTCATGTCTATCTCATCCCTTTTCCTTACTGGAATGTGTAAATTCTATATTAAATTACTAGGTCAATGTTCTTTTCCCTTAATTATCAAACATGCGGGGAATTGAGATGAAAAACACACAATCCATCATCACATATCTAACTACTAGTGATGAATTCCGTTGTCATGCTATATACAAGTAGCTCCAAGATGCACATTAAAAATTGTATATTCCTTTTTTCCATCAATTCTTTCAACACAATTTTTATAACAAATAATCTACCTCAAAAGAAAAAAATTCCATTTGGATACATATATCAGTAAACTAAAGTATCATAACTATAATAATTATTATAATAGCAATTAAAATCCATGTCCCCATATAATACAAGTATAATATGATCATCTATAACTTATTTTACTCATGTATAAGTCAGGAATAACCACATGTAATCGATCTCTTCACCTACGTACATATATAAAAATATAATAAATCACAATTCTTCCAATAATTACTTTTACACCTGATTCGGTATTTTTGTTCTCAAGGTATATACAACTTTGTTACATTTATTTTGGTTCATAATCAATAAAAATTTCAACTGTCAGGAATTATTCTACATATAACCTTTTCCTCAATTTCATATCCATCTGATTAAATATGTACATTATAATCATATGGTCTGAATACACAAGATATAGCTCCTAGATGAGGTAGTGGATGTGTTTTATAAGCACATTAATCAATATATCCAAATCATAACCAGTAATGGTATTATTATTTTTATGATGGAATAATAGATGATTGATATAATATTACCCATTTATCCCTTTCATCATAGATATTAATAAACCATACATGAGGTACAATAGTAAAATTTATAAAAAAACTCATGGATTTGGAACAATCAACATTGGATCTAAAGTAAATATAACATTAAACTCATCATCATACCCCCACACTAATCACTCAAAAAATATATACATCCATATGGAGTAATTGTATCCCAAAATATATATAATAGGAGATTATATAAAATGTTTCCATAACCACCCACTAATGACAGGAAACATTAGATCTGAAAAATATTTCTAGTCTTATCCTCGGTTTTCACTACAGGAATCATCTGCAAATCCACCAGGAAACCCTTCTCATAAATCACATGGCCCACAAATTAAAATTTTCTAATACATAAAAAACAATTTCATAGAATCCCATATAGATTATTCTATATCGATATTAAATGGATAATATTTATATAGATAGAATTATCTTACTTAGATCAAGAATAAAATATTATATCATCTACATAGATACCCCTGATGGAATCTCAAAATTTAGAATATATATTATTTAATACGTCTATAAAAAAAACAATAGTGTTTGTAAAGCTGATGGACATAACCAGATACTCATAATTCCCATACCTACTCTTAATCATCGTATTTGAAATATCATCATCTCAAAACATCATCTGACTGTACCCTGATCTTGGATCATGAAATATCAAGTATCATATGGTAAAATGGTGAGAAATCATCAAACAATAATATTGAAATTTACATATTAAGTCAATATTCATTCCCAAATTAATAGAAGGATACTAAAAAATCTATAATCTCCATGGAAATTCCCAAAATATTGATCACAATTAGGATAGTTAATGTAATGAGATTCAATAGTATAAAATAATTCACAACCATAGTGGATACAAAAAATTACAAACCTCTCATAGTAGATAGTCCTACATATGAATCCTTTGTTGATCACTCCCTTGATGAAAGAAATATTGCCACATCTATCCCATTATAAACATTTTGAGCATCACCCATTGCATGAGGTTGAAATACCTCACAATTTTCAATGTTAGGTATACACTGATAGCCCTTGGTATAGGTGGATGAGGATATAAAACCTAAAGATGACCTCTCAGAACAACTCTAAAACTGTATTTTTTTACCACATTCATGATACACCCAAGGTGTTTCCTTATAATCAAGTTTTATGTGACCCCTTTTCTATCAACATAAACATATGTTCTAACTATTCCCGGATGTTCATTTAACACTCAACACATAACAATTTCACCCATAATTACACATCCATTTCTAACTAGAAACCGATGACTCTCTAAAACATCCTATAACTAATGATCTTATGTGAATTATATTCACATATATTTCCAACTCATATATATCCTCACTATTTTTAAAACTATTATAGGTTTTTTGGATTATAAAGATCACCATTAATAAAAAATATTCAATCATTACAATTTCGATCCTTCTGGACTTAATATAATCATTGAATGTAATCCTTAGAGACGTATTCACTAGATCAAAAAATATTGTAGAATACTCTATAACAAAATTATCTCCATAATCCATGGTAATAAACTACCATAATTTTTCTACTCTATGTTATGGAAATTTTGATTGAATTATTTTATGATGGTGTTCCATGTGATATATTCATGAAACATAGATGTCATAATAGAATGTTGGATGAAAAACCAAGGAATGTGGCTCAAAGGGAAAAATATTTTTTTGTGAGGTATTTCATTGAAAAATAATCTACCAATGAAAAATAAATAGTTTGGTTAACATTATCGATGATACTATCATTATTTTTATGTTACTATTGAGAATTAAATGTTTTCCAACAAAGTTGTAAGTAAATTAGTTATAGAATTTTCCTTAACCAAATAGAGTGGGGGAATCCTATGTAATCCCTAATACTAATGTGTTTCATGATAATTAATTTATTATTCTACCTACTCTAGATTATTGGATGTTCTATTTGAATTTTATTCTTTATAACCAAGTATATCTTGGTTGTTTTCTAAGAGAATTTGAATCACCATGTCATTGATTTGATTATTATATAAAAACATCTAGTTCAGTTATTATTATATACCATGTGGAGTTTGTGGAAATTTTCTTTGGGTAACACGTAATGTAATTAATTTTAATGAATTTAATGTAATTTTGGAATTGGATTTTATATCTCTATATAGACTATATGTCAAATAAAAAAATTAGATGTCAAAATTCATAGAATAATCCATCCAATTATAATGTATTTATGAAAAAATGACTATGAACACTTTATTTCAATTAAATATATTACATAGGACATAATAATCACTTGGGAGATTAGTTAAATAGTATTACCTAATATAGTTTGGTTGATACTGCACATGAAATTATGTATTGAGTGACATCCATATTTTAGATTCCATATTGATTTTCATTAGAGAGGGATAAATAAAATTTACAGGACGCAATTTATTTAATTGGGGGAGTAGTGTAAATCCGTTAAATTTTAATATTTAATTTTAAAATAAATAATAATTAAATTTTTTAGAAATTTGAAACATAGTACAAAAAGGAACTATGTTACTTTAAGACATAACTACAAGTATCAATAATAACCATTATAATTTTGTTGATGAATGTATTAATATATGTAATAGAATATCGAAACATATTTTGGGAGAAAAGTAAAATTCATTATAAATTCTTATTCATTAATAAAATTAAATTATTATAACAAAATAACTAATAATAATATTTTATCATCAAAAGAGAAATTTATTATCAATTGTATCTTTATACATTTACACATTTAAATTAAAATAAATACTTATCAATACGCTAAATTTAGTATAAAAATTTATATTCTTATTTTTAATCTTAATATCTAATTTTTATAAGTAATTTCATTTTATTTTTGACAATTTTTTTTTACTAATGTAAATATTAGTTATAATTGTAATTGTTTTTTGATTCTATAAATTTTTTTATAATAATTGTTTTATATTTTAATAAACTAATTAAATTTACATACTTTAATAAATAAATATCTTATAACTTGTGAAAATATAATAAAATATATTCAAACATATTTAATTGTTAAAAATGTAAAAACTATTTAATTCATAAAAATAAATATTTTCCTATAAAAAATATTTTTTATATTTTTATTTAAAAGGTTACTTTCTAATTTTTATAAATAACGTACAATTAAATGGATTTGAAATTCACATTTTTCAAGTTTATATACTGCAGGACAAACCATCTAATATTTTTTTGTAAAAAAATAATTACCATGGCTACTTTTTAGTCACAATTTATAATGACAAAAAATGGTAAATTAAGTGGAACAGATTTTATTTAGTTTACGTGTTGAATAGAACATATTAGAGATATTTATAATTTTTTAAATCCATAAACACATTTATCAGAAACCATTCCTCTATTAACTCACATAATTCACATGAAATCCAATTCTTAAACCCCACAAACCATCCAATTCAAATTAAGTCATTATTTTCAACTTTAAAACAGTGACACATCCACCATTTTAATGCCACACTAATATTTTAAAATACAATTTATCCATTTCCAATTTCCTATCCATGAATCCTTCTACATGTTTGCTATAGCCTAGCCACATTACATTTTACCAAGTCCACTAAAACAATAAATTCTTTATAGATTATCTCTAATCCAAACCATGAGTACTAACCAACCTTAACCCCTTTTTATATAAGATATTCTTAAAAAACTTTCTATCAAATATAATGAAAGTAAATAAAAAATTTTCATAAAATTTAATTTCACAACGATAATAATATTATCAATATATATATTCCCCAAACTCCTTAAAATAAATTAAACATCCTTTGTTTTATTTATGGATTAACATTTACAATGAAAATCATTTTTTTAATTGATGTCCACATTGTTTTTTTGATAACAAGAATTTTCTATTTAATAAATTTGATAATTAAAAATTTATTATGATTATTAAGAGAAAATAAATCTATAACTTCTTTGGGTTCTCTGTACAATGAATATATTATTCATGTGTACGTACAATGTATCGCTTCCATAAAGTGTCTTGTTTCATTTTTAAAAACAACCTTAAATGGATGGTTTTAAAATATAATTTATGAATATAAATATAAATGATATCGAGGATAATATATGTCAATAATATGTCTCTTAAATAATTAAACTTTTTAATTGCATTTATAAATTAATTCATTGATTTCAATAAATTATCCAAATCAAGCTCCTCATTGATTTCATTCTTGAAACCAATGAAAATAAATTTAATTAAATTTGGATAAGGATGAATATTCTTTGGAAAATTTAATTCTGATGTATTTTATAAATCTTAAAAGATGAAATTTGTTTTATCATATGGAATATGACATCTCTATTACTAAACAAGAATGAAACCAATAAAATTAATAACATTTAATGGTGGAAGTAAAAAATTAAATTACAAATACATGTGTAGTGAGTAATTATACTTTATGTATATGAATGTTAATATATATGAATAATTTTCCTAAATTATTTATTAATATGGTTATTATAATTATAAATTAATTTAATGTTGTTTCATTGAATCCAAGAGTTAATTTAAGGGTTTATTGCAAAAAAAAAATACACTTTTTCAGACATGCTTCATATAATGATCTTATGTTCTATTATACGATTTATAAATTTATTATGTTACAAATTACATCATATTTATTTTTATATATATGGTATTTAATTCTAAATCAATTTTTCATTCATAGATTAATGTTTGTTCATCATGAATTTTATTTTTATATGTTGTATACATGATAAAATATGATTAAATTAAATTACACTTAATCTAATATTTTTGGATTTAATTTTATTTATCATAAAAATTCTTTTTAAATATGTTTACATTAAACATTCATCATTGTTAGATTCAATTATTCATAGTAATGAATCATGTTTAAGAAAAATATTCATCCATTATAGTGATAGTTTCTATTTTATAGATATATTATCTCTTAAATATTTTACCATTATTATTTTAAATTAACACAAATATCATCCCATGTGCTTATCTCTCACTATTTTAGAAAAACATTTTACCAACCCCTTTATTATGTGGGTTCTTATAATGATATTTTATAAATAATTTAAAAGATTTTTATTTTGTTGTTATTTACTTTATCTACCATTAAAAATATACTTTTAAAACCATTATTTCTTTATAAATGATTCATTATTGATTATGTGTTTTATAAAATTGAATGCATTCAAATGTTTTCACATCACCATTTAGGAAAATGAATTTTCTCACAACCCAACCCACAAAGGCCTGTTGTCGGTGTCTAATATCAATCACATTATAATTATTACATGTAATAAAATCCAATAGGACCAACAAGTTTTATAGTTTTGATTTAACATATACATACACAATTAATGTATTAACAATTAGTAAACAAATAACAAAAAATATATTTTCTCAAAATAACATTGAAGATTACCTTATTCTATCTAGTATATCGATGTATATGATTAATAGTATGCTTTCTGGATTCCAAGGGAAATTTATAATGATAAGGGAGATCTCAAATACTTCGTGACAAAATATTACATTGTTTTAAATAATTAATGAATGATAATAATAATTCTAACATCGTAAGTAACAGACCTCACAATTTATATAATCAATTAACATTAAAGGATGTGAAAAAATAATTTTCAAAGGTAATAACAAGAAAAAAACTCCATTAAAAGAAATTGTTATGTAAAAATGGATATAGCAAGGTATGGAACTGAAACACATGGCAATTAATGAAATAATTAAAAATAAAATGTATCCATAGATATGCAAATGAAAAACCGCATGGAAGAATAATAATTAAAAGTAATGGAGGAAAATTACTAATAATTGGATGCTATATCTAAGGGATATGAACAAATATACCATAAATACCTTTCAAAAGAAAATTTATAACAATGAATACAAACATACTTAATTTTTTGCAACTAGATTGTATCATGAGAATTTATCGTTGTATTAAAGAGCAATATATTGTCCTATGAGTACTAGTCCAACGAATTAATCCTATCTAAATGAAAAATAAATAATAATAATTATCAAATTTACTTATATAATGAAGAATAAGTAATTATCAATAGTTCTCTAAATAATAAAATAAGTATCAATTTAAAAAACATATGTAAAATGGTACACTATTTATGAAATAGTAATATCCATGATAAATGAAATGGATAATTTATTGGAAATTAAAAGGTCAATGATCATAGGATATTGAATATTTCTAGGGGACTAATAAATAAATCAATGAAAGGAATGTGAATACTATCCTTATACAAATAAATCATAAACCATGTAGGGGAAGAATACTGATGGAATCAATAAAATATATCCAATGCAGAGAAAAAAAAGGTGTTATTGTCACTGATAAATAAAAATAAAAATGTATTTTAAATAAATTAATGTAGAATATATCCCTTTTTTAAATAAATTATTTCAAAAAAATTTTATTTTAAACCATATTTTGAAAACATTTTCCTTAAATGTAATTATTTTAAAAATCAAAGGAACTCTTAAATTAAATAGTGGTGAGTAAATATATACATGTCATACGAGGTAAAATGAAAAACATGTCTCCATGGTAAAGAGGTTATAAAAATGAATTCCTCCAAAAGGGTCAATAAGATTTCTATGAAGAAATTGTTTAAAATAAAAAACTATAAAAATATCATTACTAAACCGTTTAAAAAAAATTAAACTATTATTGAAAACAATTGTTTTTGGAAGGAAATGTGTTTGCTGAATAAATTGAGAAATAAATATTGGTTTTATTAAAAACATTTTCAACAATATTTAGTGTACAAAAGAATATGAAAATGTTAATATTAATTAATGAAGGTCATGAATAACCAATGTAGAATAATGTTAACAAGTATATTATATATTGATCAAATAATTATTATATATATAAATTTATTTTAAAAGAATCCTGAGCAAAATGAGATTGTAATGTAAACCCTTGAAATGATTATAATGTTGGAGTTAGAAGAAATCAACAATTATATTTTGTGTATCAACTGTTAATACATATATAATAAAGGAAATACATCAATATGTATCCAATTTTATAATACACATGATCATGGAATGTTAACAATAATGAGGATGTAATAAAAAACAATGGAATGAAATAGGGTTATTAAATTCTTTTCCACTTATACAATTTTAACTTAAATAATTTTCTATTAAATAATTCAAATTGAAAATAAAGATATCAATAATAATTTTTGAATCATAATATTATATAAAAAGTTATATTTATGAGTTCCATATAAAAGAAATTAGTTGAAAATAAATACATTTATTATTTCATGAGAATTATAACAATCAAAAAAGGAGGTGAGATTGCATTGATAATCATTAAAAATGTATTTTAGGAAAATATTATTTTACCTTCAAAATTGTACAATACCACATCAATAAATTTGAATCATAATACCCATGATGTAATAACCTTAAATGAAACATATAATATCAAGATAATAATTTATCTCATGATAAAAAAATTTAAATTGTAGTATATACACCATATAAATTAAAGTAGGTTTATAACAACAAATATGTTTCAATTGAATATAAATTGAGATGAAATAACATAAATTGCGTTTAATTTGATTTATGTGTATCTAAATTCATGAATAAAAATCTTTTGTTAATTATTTAAATTGTTGAAATATTTTTTGAATTTTATCACAAATTTTATTATACTTATTACCATGTTGTACACAACTACTTAAACAATTTTTTATACATCGGATTTTTATGACCATATTTTGTTTATGTGTCAATAACAACGTTGGTAGGTAAAATATTGTATAAGGGGTAATAATATATGATCAAAACAATAATATTAATAAAATTATAATTATATATTAAGACCAATTATTCTTTAAAAATAAATAATTAAATATTGTTTTACAAAAAAAATCAATGTTACAATCACGGAGATGGTAGGCTGTACATATGCATGAGTAACATTATAATTTTTTAAATGATCATTATGAATGGAAGGTAAGTAATATTGAAACAATTTATTATATTAAATAAATAATAAAATAATTTTCATTTAATGTTATATACTTATATATATAATAATTTATATGTAAAATGAATCACATCGGGTCTAGGAAGCGGTATTCCACACATCCACGAACGACATTATTACTTTTTATGTGTAGGAATGAGTAGCAAAGAAAATTACATATGATATATTATATTTATAGAGAAAAGTTATTTATTTAATATATATACATTGGTATTATATGCCATATTTGTAATTAATATCATCCTTAATTTATTCTATGTATCGTGTGATGGAATCACATCACTTTTCATAGGTTGTATTCCACACTACCTCAAACAATGTAATAATATTACCAAACTAATAGAGTGTATAATGATATAAAATAATTTAATAATTATTAATAATTTTAAAATATCATTGGTAACATATATAAAAATGGTTTCCTCAAAATGAGCAGTAAGAGAGGCAGTAAATGAAGAACGAATAATCATCTTTTTGTGAGGAGATATTTCACCGTTCACATAAACAGTTTGTTCATTACCCATTAGATGGGAGTGTGTGTTTGTTTAGGTATAACCCTAATCATAAAAAATAATATTATATTTAGTATACTGATTTCTAAAATAGTAATTTAATATGATAGTTTTAGGTGGTGGATAATCGAAATAAATCTATAGATCTTAAGGAATGATGTTACCACATATTTGGGTAACTTCTAATGGTTCATACCAAAAGACATATTTTAATTTATTCCACACAATGTGATTATTGTTAAATTTAGGGGAGGTATTTTTAGGATCTATTTTGGTAGGTATTTTATTATCGAATGTGGATTTATATGTGGGAGTAAGGGGGAGGAGAGGGGGCCTTTTATATTAAAGGAAGAGTGAAAATGATTTCAATATAGGGAAAATAGAATTAAAAGAACATTTTCCCATCCAAAGTTTATCCCATAATATTAAAATTTAGAGAAAATATATGATAGGATAAAAATATTGTGATCCAATGTCTCTTAGAAATGTTTTTAGGATGTTTGGGCCCTTATGGTTATTTTTTGTCCCTTATAAATCTTAATTTTTATTTTATCACAGTAAACATTAATTAATTTGATTAAAAAAAATTTCCAAAAAATGGTTAACATATTAGACAGTAAAATTTAATCTTATTCAAAATATTTAATCCATTTTTATAAATAACTTCCGAAAATGTGGGAGAAATTAATTTAAATTTAATCATGTTGAAGGGACAAGAATACGAGTTTTAAAAGTGAAAATATGGTGATGTTTATTTTTTTATTATAGTCATCATCAAATTAAATTGATTAATATGAGCTATATTGGACTAATTTTATAAAATATCTAATTATATTTCAAAAAAAATTTAGAATCAAATATAAACATATATTTAAATTTGATAGAAAATTAATTTTAACAAAAATTCTATATTTTTCACTATTTAATAAAAATTTAAAATTAATAGAAATAAACCGACCCAAAACTATTTTTTTCATTAATATATTAAGTTTAATTTGATATATTATATTTATAAAATTAAAAAAAAATAGTTTTTAAATTATGTTTTCCAATAAAATACTGTAATAATGGATGAATAAATTTATAGTTTTTTAAATATATAATTTTGTTTGTTCTTATATAATTAAAATAAAATCCATTGGATGAATATCAGAAATATTATATTTAATTTATAATATATATATATATTACATTATTATGACTTACTAGTTTCAATTAATTTTTTTTTTGTTAAAATATCATTTTGATCATAATAAATATTTTTCTATAAAATATTCCCTTTAGTTTTAATTTTCTATTTTATTTTATTTAATTAAATTTTAACAAATGAATTAGTTGTTCAACCATATATTTTCTAATTTTAGATAATACTATTCATAATGAATATTTTATTATACCTTTTTATATTAAATAATAATAATTTAATAAAATTAATTTAATAATCTATTGTTGTTCTGTTAATACATGGTCTTCTGTGTAATGAAAGCCATGGAAGAAACTCATTTTTTGAGTATTTCACACTATAACATAGTTACACATGCATTTCATTCTAATATATATATTAAAATTATTAAATATATTAAATATATTATAAATTCTTGGGATATAATATTCTGTTATGCACTAGGTGTTATGTGGTATACATGTTATTGAATGTAATGTTTCTACTTTATATTTTCAAGGTGTTACATTGTTCCAAACTTAATTAAAATATGTCACAAATTAAACTCTATATTTTTAATGTTTTTTTATATTTCATATGTTTTGAATCCCTCATTTTTATATGTTCTTTTAAAAAATAATATAGAAAATAGATAATTGGATGTATAATGGTCACACAGAATACCATATAAATAAAACACTAGGTATGATAACATTATACGTACATGAAAAAAAGTGTAAATATTTATATGGATTTATTGAGTTCATCAATCAAAAATAAAGAAATTATAAATATAAACTTGAGTGTCTCAAAATAGTAAATATGATAGGATTTAGAAGACAATAGGTAAAACAAAAAATAATCAATTAGAATGACATTGTTTTTTTATCATTTTCCAAATGTTGAGTAATTATTTTTTTGTATAATCATATAATGAAATATATTTAGTTGAAATGTTTTAATTGTATTGAATAATTATATATATTTTTATGTTTAAATAAAATTTTAATTCACCCATTTATTCCAAGATAATAATATCCGAAATTTATATTTTTATGCTCGAAGAACTAAAAAATATTCAATATATAAAAAGGCCCACAAAAGAGTGAAATGTCTATTTATTTGTATATAACTATTCTTTAAATTCTGTATTGATAATATTTTAATTTTTTAATAAAAATATTTACTCTATTGGTTCATCATTAAAATTCATTCATCGGATTATTTAACAAAATACATTGACATATTAGCAAGATCATTACATAGGTTAGTGATTGGTGTTAAAACCTTATCATCCATCAATCACGGTTTCAATACCCCCAAACTTCTATATTTTATTGGTTATCAACTGAAATTCATTTTTTTCATTCTCCAAAACAAAAGTAATATTATTTATAAAATAAATATGATTGCCATCATTGAAATAAGGGTAATCACTAAATAGCCTTTTAACTAAGAATTTCAATAAAATACCAATACATAAACACTCCATACCTTTTATTTACACATTTGAAATTATATGACGTATTATTTATCAATAAATGAATTTTATAGAAATTAAATTATGAAACATTATATTCAATCCTAAACAATATAGTATTAACATAGGATATACATTATAACCATGTTTTCATATCCATAAAAATGATTTTTATTTACGATGTGAATTATCTTAATCGTATCCCCCAGAATTATCAAATCAAGTACGCATTAAGTCCCATTTAATTTTACAAGGTTACATATACTCAAATTAAACCTTATTATATAACTGTTAAAATATTATTTTCTGCTATACATATACTCAAATTAAACCTTAGTATAATTTGATCTAATCTATGTTATCCTAAATCACATTATAATCATTTCTACTAAACATCCTTTAATACCAACAATATCGACCCTACCCCAAAAGGCCCAAAGTAGGTGTCTTATATCAATTACATTGGCATAATTATATGTAATCAAATCCTTAAGGACCTGTTTTTTAAGTTGTCTATATAAACTAGGTATATACGTGAGTCTTTTATTACAAATTATTACAATAATTATAACATTATTTTAATTTCTAAACAACAACTATGTTAAATCTTGACCATATTGTATATCACTTCATATATTTTATAGTATTCTCCTTAGATTCCTTTGTAAATGAGTCATAATAATGGTGAGATAAAATTGTATGTATGAAAAAAATACATTGAAATAAATAATGAATCAAAGAGAATAATAATAGTGACATGGTAAATAACTAAACTCTCATTCCATATAATAAATATACTGATAAGTAAGTTCATAAAAATTACTGGAATGTTATAACTATAAATACCTTCCACTAATGTAACTAAATAAGGAAAAATAAATATGGAAATATAATAAACTGAAACACAATCCTTACAACCAATGAACTGAAAATTAAATGGATCCATAGATATATTTTCACAAAAACTGATGGATAAATATTAATGAAAACTAAATGACAGAAATGTTTAAATATTGTATGTCATGTCATTTTATCATGAAAACCTATACCCTTAAATCCATTCAAGAAGAATGTACAAATATATATGTAGAAAACCATTTAATATGTATAATTAGTTTTTCTCATAACTACTTATCGATGCATTCAAGAGACATATATATTTTGATCCACCCATCATTAGTTGTCAATAGACATTATCATATCAAATTACCAAAATAAATAATATTACATATCAAATATACATGTTAAATAATGAGTTTAGAATTAAAAATATTTCCAAAAATAATCAAATAAAAATTAGTAGATAGCATATGTAAAATGGTACACGGTTTAGGAAATAATAATAATCATGATAAATGAAATTTACAAATTTGGGGAAATTGAATGTACAATTTCCATAAGTGATTGATTAATTAATGGGGAATAAAAAATAAATCAAGCTAGTGAATGTGAATGATATGATTTCCCCAATTAATCATAAACCATCCATAGGAAGAATAATGACAGTATAAATAAAAAATATCTATTGTGGAGTAAAATAAAGTGTTGTTTTTGTTCTCGAATATAAATACTAATATCATTAAACAAATTATTTGGAAAATATCATTTTTTACTTCTAAAAAACATTTTATTTGAAACATAAATTTTAAAAATATTCCAAAAAAATATCCCTCTAAATCTGCATCGGTGTCATCAAATAAACGATAACGA
Source organism: Viscum album (assembly GCA_963277665.1). Classification (NCBI taxonomy): domain Eukaryota; kingdom Viridiplantae; phylum Streptophyta; class Magnoliopsida; order Santalales; family Viscaceae; genus Viscum; species Viscum album. The sequence goes on along the minus strand of OY728119.1, from coordinate 1,637,424,376 downwards.
TAAAATATGTATTTATGGTATGATGTTAAATGAACATTCCACTTTCATGGTATAATGGTACTGAAAATTTTTTATTTGAAAAGAGAAAATAATATTAATTTTAAAAAATTTTTAAAATTCAATAAGCGTACAATGTTATATACAAAACCATGATAATTGTTTTTAAATTAAATTTAAAAAATGGGTTTTATAGAAGAAAACACCCTCTCTGTCTAAAGAGAGAAATAAACTCGGGTTTGGATAAAAAATATTCTAAATCATTTTATTTACAAATGTATTTAAAATAGAACAATTACCTAATAATGTTAATGAACAATCATATGAGACTAAAATTAACCGTTTTATTATAGAGATTTCAAATAATTACCTTTTTGGATATTTTAGTGTATATAATACCAATAAAAACATATTGTAATGAAAACACTTAAAAATATTATAATGTTGAAGTGAGAATAAATGAATTAGTAGATTTAGTGTATCAATAATAAATCCACATATAGAATAGGAAATACACAAATAAATGTTCAAATTAATTATACAATTTATTATAGAATATTATCAACACTGGGGATGTAATATAACCCACTAAAAATAAATTTCTTTGTAAAATTCTCTTATATCAGACAAGTTTTTGAAAAAATCCCAGCAGATGAAATAAATCAAATTAAAACTAAAAATATCAATAAAAATTTTTAAATCATTATACTATATGATAACATGGTTGTATGTTCACTGAACATAATAAAATAGGTAATAAACTATAAAGTGATTGTTTCAATAGGATGTTAAAATCACCAAAGTATGTTAGATTCCAAAGAAAGTCATTAAAAATGTTCTTGAGGTGAATAATCATTAATCATTTAAAAGTGTCCCATAAAACATTGAAAAATTTGAATAATTACATCCATGTTCTAATAAAATTAATTGAATCATATAATACAATGAAAATAAATTTTTTAATGATATAATATTTCAAATTTTTTAATATACACCCTATAAAACAATCCTGGTACATAAAAACAAATAAATCTAAAAGGAATGTAAGTTGAGTTGAAATCCCACACCATGCATCATATTTTTCTCATGTTTCGTTATATTCCTAAAAAACTATGTTATTTTTTTTACATTACTAGGATCCTAATTCAATTTTATCATAACTTATATTTCACATATTACTATATTGTATTTAATGACCTAAATAATTATGTTTACATTGGCTATTGTTTGACCAAAAGTGATTTTTATGTAAAAAAACATTGGTAGGTCATATATGGTCAATGGTGTTGTTATATAATATCAAAACAATAATAAAAAAAATAAATATCATATTTATACATATATTACAATTTACAGTCAATCATTAAATATGTTTATGAAAGATGAATCACTGATAAAATCATAAAGATGGTCGGTCGTAAGTACTCTTAAGGAACATTATAATTTTTAAATTATGAATATGGAAATAAGGAATGCAATATTATATCATTAAATATTTATAATTATATCATAAATTCCATGTTATTTAATCTTATATACTTATATATACAATTCTTGTGATGTGAAAGCAATCACATCATGTCGAGGATGTAGTAGTCAACACATCCACACACAACATTATCAATTTTTAAGTGTAACAATGGGTAGTATGGGTAAATATATAAATATTATATTATATTTAAATAATGTAAATAACGTCAGTAATATCATTTTTATTTTTATTTTTCAAATATTAATAATAAGAATTATCCTTTTTTTTCTCAATGTAATGTGTGATCGAATTACATCTATTTTTTTGTGGTAGTAGTCCATATATCGACATGTGATGTTATCATATTCCAAATAAATATATTCAATAAATATATAAAATAAATGAATATGTATAAATAAATTTTAAATATTATATTTAATATATATAATTTTTTTTTCATCATAATGTCCACTATGAGAGGCGGTAAAGGAAGTTCGAACAATCAATGTTTCATGAGGCGGAAAATATTATATACTATTATTATAATAAAATAATGGAAGAAGAAGCATTTAAGGTGTGTGAAATTCATGTAAAACTAACGAGCATAAGGAATCATGGTTTCTCTTAACTGGGTAACTACTTTTGGTTTGTAAAAAAACGAAACATTTGATTTATTCCATGGAAATATGTATTATAGTATGTGGGAATCTATTTTTAGGATATATTTTCGGTAAAATTTACTAATTTGTTGTGTCTTGACAGGAGTTAAGAAGTTACAGGAGATGATTTCTTTTATATTCAAATAAGATTGGCACTTTTGTTAATTTTTAGAATTCAAATTCCACCCATGATTTTCTAATAGAATTCATATACCATATTTTTATAAGTCCTATCGAAATACCCTAGACCATTAGTGTGGATGGGTTACCCCCCTCCCTAAAGGTGGGAGGGAGGCAGCGGTTCCTCCTCGACCTTCGATTCCACATGAGAATTTTGTAGATTTTTTAACCCTATTTTTTTCCTGAATTTCCATCAATCATTTTGAGTCTGAAGGTTTCGTAGTTGCATCTTGGGGATCCACAATCGACGATTTCACTTTTGGAGTTCTCAGGAGTGTCGAATCTGCTAAATTTAAACTTGGTCGATCGCTTTAATCACTGAATACCTTCCGTGGATGAATTTGATAGATTTTATTTTAGTAATTGGGATCTACAGGATCGCGCGGTTGTGGGGATGATTGATAAACATCATTTGATGAAACATTTTTCAATTGAGGAAGATTAAATTTCATCTTTGTCCCGAGATCACCGACGCTGTAATGGATGTCAGTTTTTCCTTCTCCGATGGACTTTTGACCTATGCGTGAACCAGGACTCGCCCACTGTTGCGACATGGGTAAGCTTTCGCCATCTTCCTTTTCCCTTTCAAAATTCAGCAATCATCAGCAAGTTAGGGAAATTAGTAGGGTGGTTCTCTGCGCTGATGCACGTACTACGTTGGTTAGTCACCTAGTTAATCCACAACTCTTCGTTGAGGTGGATGCTTCAAAGGCGCTCGTGGAGTGGATTTGGATCACGACAGGTGAGGAGTACCACTAGAGGCAAGAAGTGGTGTTTGAGTCCTAGACTGATTTCTATCTGGGGTGTCATCGTCCTAGCCATCAGAACGAACAAAGTCAAAGTAGATTTATATCAGGAGAAGTGGGAAGAAATGGAAGAGCAGTGGATCAGGGGAAGAAGATTCACGGGGCTGCGAATAGTAGAAATGGTGTGAGTGAGTTGGGCTTGGGTAATCCTTCTGTTGTTGCGGTGTTTGAAAGGCTGAAGAATGACCTAAGGGTTGGGTCCTCTGGAAATAGTGTTGTACAGTATTCTGTGGTGGCACATACTGCAGGTGGTTCTGTTGCTATCACTCCGCATGGGGAGAGTGGAACCAAACAAGTTCTTAATGATGTTGCTGACAATTGTGCTAGTCTGACTGAGGGGGGTGGGGGGCTTCGAACTCAGCTGGATCTGTTGCTGTTTCTCCGCATGGGGAGAGTGCTGCTGTAAATTTTGTTGGTTCGTCTGAGGGGGGAAGCCTTCGAATTCAGCAGGCCATGGCTGAATGGCAGATGCAAGTTCATTTTTGGAAAGTGAAAGACACCAGGTTCAATCTGCTATCATAGGGAGTTATGCTGCTTCCTGCAACCGGTACCATGTGTTGGAGGCTGAAGAAGGATTCCAAATGGTGATGGGTGTCTTAGGGGAAGATGGTAATAATATGAATTGTGTCTTATTTGATGCATTGAAGGAGGAGGATGATGGCCAGGAGTTTGAAGGGAAGTATAAAGAGACTGGTTTATTTAATGTTTCAAAGGTTGTGAATGTCATCCAAGAGATGGAATTGTAGCTGCAATGTTTGGATGTGATTAACTGCAACAGAGGTAATGAACAGAACAGAGGGGTGGCCGATTGTTTCAATGATGACACGACAATTGGAATTTGGGGGGATGCCCTGGACAACAAAAATGAAAATCATAATATAGTGGTTAGACCTTCCTATTGTGAGGTTTTCAAGGATGGGAAGGGGAATTCTGGATAAGAGGTGGCCATCATAGCAAAAATAAGGACGAGGATGGACTACTCGGATTTTCCAAATCCATTTCCTATTAGGACTTATTTCAAAAAATCTTCCCAGTATTTGATATCTTTGGAGAAATTGAATCTTAGAAAGAAGTATTCCATGATCCTAAAGAATTATGAAATCTCGGAATGGGAGACAACCACTTGAGAAGGAGGCTCTTTTGGGGTTTTGATGGGTTTGAAGCTTATGATATGTTATAATTCCTCTTTGTTCTTGTCGTACTTTTCTTTTATTTACAAAATAGTCACGGGCCTACCTCTTACTGACTTTAATAGTATTGTTATAATTCAGATACAAGGAAGGATATGTTATAAATATTGATATAAAATATCTGTTGGACAAATTTATAGGTCATTTTCATCTTTAGGATTAAAATTTAGTCCCTTATTATGTTCAATTTAAATTTAATCATTCCAAATATATTTAATTATTGTCACAAATTTTTTTTAAAAAAATATTACCTTATTACACAATATATGTTATGATAATTATAATTAAGGGATAAATTTTTGGAAATGAAAATAACATAACTATATGAAATTAACTTAAATTTAATCTTATAGATGTGGAGACAATGTGTGTTTTTAATGTTTAAATTTCAAAATGATTACATTGTATTTATAGTAATTTCCAAATATTTATTGATTAAAATTAACTAAATTAAAATAAATTAGAAAATATTATCTAATTTAACAATAAACTCAATTTATAAGGAAATTTAACCGTATAAAAAATTACATTAAAAAGTTGTGTTGAACTAAAATTCAGTAATTTTCCATATTCATTAAAAAATAAAAATAATTAGAAAAAACAAAAAATTCAATCAAACATATTTTTTATTCTTATATATAATTTATTATGTTTATTTTATAATATAATATTTATAAAAGGTCTATATATTTTATTCTATATAGCTTCCCAATTAATATGTTGTAATATTTTTTTAAAAAATTTATGTTTTTTTGTGTACAATTGGAGTTTTTCATATATTTTTTAAATAAAAGAAGTAGGATGAATATTAATAATATAAAATTGAATATATATATATATATAACATTAATATCAATAAAAAAATTAATTATTTTAATTTATTAATGGAAAACATCTTTTTTAGAAAAAATAATTTTTTCTTTAAAATAGTCCCTTAATTTTAAGTAGGATCTTATATTCATTTATAATTAATTTGCAACCAATGATTTATTTGTGTGGATAAATGATTTTGTTATTTCAGTTAATATTATTTATAATGGGTAGTTTATTATTTCTTATTATAATAGAAAATAATATTTTAATAGTTTATTGTTTTTTCGGCTAAACCATAGTCATGATTTATAAACAAGCCATTAAAGAAACTCGTTGTTTCGTATATTGCACAAGCTAACTCAATATCATGTACATATAATGATATATAATATATTGAAATTTTATAAATATATTTTTATAATATATTCTTGTGATATTATATTCCTTTGTTTTGTTGTCCTTTTGTTTCATGCATGCTATCAAATAAATTGTTCATACTTTAGATTTTCACGGTGTTACAACTTTTGAATCTGAAATATAACATCATCATTTATGTCTATGTTTATAATTTTATATAAAATAACCTTTAGGGTTTATTTAATTGTTATGAACACTTTTTTCAGGAATCTTCTTTTCTATATATTCAAATTGTTTTGAATTTTGTTTTAATTTTTAATGATTTTGAAAAGAAAACAAAATATTCATACATTACTCAAAAGTAAACTCATTAATTTAAATGGAATTATTCTTTTAAAAATTTACCTTAATGTATTGTTTTTTATGGAACATGTATTCAATGTTTTTATATATTCTCATTTAATGTTTTTAAAATAAATTTACATTTGAAAAATATTATGAATTTAAAAAAAGTCAGATGTTAATAGATAATTTTTACATTGTTTTTTCATAATCACGGTTTTTATTTTAAAGAAATTATTTTAAAATAGATATCATTAATTTAATAAAGGGTTTTTATTATTTTTTAAAAATGACTTCTATTTTAGTTCTTTGATTAGTGTAAGGTCACATAGAGGGTGATTGGGTCAAATATATATCATGTATTGTTTTTAATTAAACATCATTTTAAATTTAACCATTATAGATGTTTAAATAATTATTATACTCTTATTAAGTATCTTAGCCTCACCTATAATAAAATAACAAAATAAAAGGAACTTAACTCAAGGATTTATAAGGATCATTAAAAATAACTACTCCATACCATGTTTTTTTGGACCACCAAACTGATATTCTACATTATATGGGAAGGTGAATAAATATAAACAATGTTTATGGATCCCAATTATAAACTATATATGTCCCCATTTCTAGTCCACCATCAACCATGGTTAGTTATATCCACAAAATATCTTCTTCTTATATAATATTTGTACCACTTATCTTAGACCTTCTTTAAAAAACAGGTTATTCCTATCGGTAAAAACCACATTCTTCTCTTTTATCATGAATCAATATGGGAAAATCTCTTGATCACCCCCCATGAGTTTGGTGACACTAATCTTTACAATTAAAATTCATGAAAATTTGATGGTTTTTATTATAGATAAAATATATATAATAAACTATAAAATATCAGTATTCTTAGTGAAACAATGCTCATGATATTCCCCAGTTAGCTAATAATGTCTCAAACTCACATAATGTTGGACAATATTGCATAAAATTTAATCAATATTTTTTCAAAAATAGTAATTATAAAATATCAATACAATAGAAAATAAAAAATTGTCCTGCTGATATTTTTATGGGCTTCATTATAATGTTTACATCAAACTATTCATGAAGAATATATCACATATTAATTCCTTAATCTTCATGAATTTGAAATAAAATGCATGGTATTCTTTCATTGTAATCTAGTTCACATAATTTTTTCCCCTAAATATCCTATGTGAAATATCAACTATTATTTATTATATTTTGGTTATATACTCAGGTGAGTGAATACTGTGGTATAAATGAAATTATGTATCCATTAATTTATTATTCTTCTAGAAATTTCTTTCATACTAATATAGGATCAAACTAATATCCACTTTATCATTAATAAAGACTTCATGTGAGTTATCACGTGGACACCCCCATTTTCCTCTGCATGGAAATTTTTATTTGTAGATGTCTTTACCTTAACTTTATGATAATGAAAAGGTATGTGTGTTTTTCTTCATGATATAGATATTTTGTATCTTAGATTCATCATTTTAAAATGTTTTTCTCTATAGGTTTTATCATTGGAAATGATTTATAAAAAGATTATTATTTTTACAGAAAATTCACATGAGATAATCTTCCATTACATTAATGGATAATGAGGTGTTTCTTCATTGTTTTGAAGGGATCATGTAAGAACATATGTTATAATATATTTGTAGATATCTCAAAGTTAACTAATATATTCACTTATCCTTGACTATGTTTATATAGGTAGTATTCATCCAATTTTTATTATGCATTAAGACTCATTAAACACTCCCAATGATCTCGATTTATCTCATGTATATTGATTGTCAACAATTTCAGTTGGGATCAAACAATCTCAATATCACTTTAATTATTCGTGTATCACCTTGGTTCTTTATATGATTGGTCTCATCTTTTTGTTACACCAAATTGGATAGATGATGTAAAATAACTGGAAAATCATAAATACCTTCACAATATTCTATACTTACATGACCACATCATTATATTATTGAAATATGTATTATTTTTTATGTGATGGTATCACATGATCACAATACTTCTTCACATAATTTAAATAATATCACATGACGCCATGGATAAATGTGACTACCTTTGGTGAATTTCTATATGGATATATTTATTATAATTTACCCATGTGATGGATTCACATGATGAAATCCTTCAAAAATAAGAATTTCATTATTTGAATCATGGTCTTCAGGTAATGTAAATCATGCGAGAAACTGATGGTGTGTATTCTATTTAGTTTGGTCATGTGGTCTCTTTCTCTTGGGGGGATCACTAGATATAGAAGATAGTATGAATGCTATATGTCTGAATTGTGCAAGCATGTTCGTTTGTGGATTGTTATTTTTATATGATAAATTTATTAAATCTCAAATGGTGGATTATATTATACAATGCATATTTTTTTGATCACACAGATACATTTCATTCATATACATTAAGATATAGAGCTATATTTTCTACTTACCTCGCACCACACATCACCTAGTTAATATTTCGAGATTTTCATAATAATAAAACATTTTCTATCACTACTACGAGTTTCAATTTAGGATCGAATCCCACAAAACACTACATATTTTCCTCATGAGACACATCAACATGAATTGGCACACCGAAAGTCCATCACATCATCATACAAGATATCTTATTTCATTACACAATGGCTCATCCACTGATCCACCATATATGTCAGCTATCAAAAACCATTTCATATGGATGATCGATGATCCCAAAATTCCATGGTTTAGTTATATGGATACCCCTTTTATGTACATAATTCTTATATAATCCATTAAAATAAATAACAAATATAAAATGAGATATTCTATTCCAAAACTCAATCTTATTATTCATATCTTATACCTCCTTATATATTATTTTTCTAAAATATAAATATTTTTTACCTTAAAATAAAGCAATATTTCATGAAAATAATAAACTATTACATTCCATTCCCTTGTTTATATTTTTTTAAATAATGATTCACCATTGAAAAATGTAATTAAATATATAATCACTTATACAATAATTATATAATGATATATAATTTCTCAATAATGGAATCAAATACCATAAATTGAGTATAAAAATATTCTCCATGATTCACCACTTCATCCACAAACACATATTGACTTATTTACAGAAAATGAAAATTGGGATCCACAATCCGCCCTTTTTATTTGTTTTTAATATAATCATATATTATTGAATTTAATATGTGGTGAATAATTGGTTCCCCATATTGACAATAAATTGAAATAGATTGTTAGGGGTCTTCTAATTTTCTTTTCAAAAAATTTTCTCATTGATTTGATGATTATTTGTTGTTGACATATGAGAGAGGAATGAATTAAAATTGTTCTTAATAAAATATCATGTTATTTATTAAAATCTACATATATGAATGCTAACCCACTCTAAGAAAGAAGGGTGATATAACCAATGTTTTTATGATATCCATAATCAAATATTTTTTTTAAATCATTCCCTAATATTTTAAATTATATTTTAGGTATTTGAAATAATAATAATTTTTAGTTATTTTAAAAACAACACAATGACATAAAAAACATAAATTTCAGGTTAATATGATATCTCTACAATAAATTATTAAAATATATGAACCCCATGATATTGATTTTTTAATAATTTAAATTATGGTTTTGGAATGATTATCATACCACTTCCTCCAATTTTCTAAATCAATTCAAGTGTTTCACAATCACTATATACCAGATCTGTAATATAATTTTCTTTTCACCACTCATGTCATGAGATTCATCCATATATATAAATTTCGTTCATGCATGTAAATATGTTTAAAAATATTGTGGAATAAATTGGGACCTTTGAGTTTATTATAGATAACCTTTATACTGAGAGATTCTCCCAATATGAAATTATATTTCGTCATAGATTCAGCATGATATATTTTTATATATTATTTTTTCCATAATGTATAATTGAATTTTCCAAAATCTGTTGAGACTAATGATGTGGATGTCTTTTTTTTAAATTATTATAGGAATTTTCTTATGAATTCTACATATTCATCATGATATGTTCATGGGATAATATAATTTCCAAACAATGATGTGAATCATGCCAATTTTTAAAACCTTTAATACTTCATAATTTTTAATAGATCATTTTTGATGGATTATCATCAACATTAAATTATTCAAATATCACTACATTAACTATTGTTTCCCTTGTAAATGTTAGGATCATATTATATTTTTTATACATTTCTTGTTGGATAGGCCAGATAAAAAAACAATCTTTCATAATGTGATTATATTGTTTAATTATTTTTACATAATTAATTAGTGGTTGTATATTTCCTTACAATCTATCTTCTAATTTATTTATCATATTTGTGGCCTTAATTATCATATATTCCATAAAATTCATTCCAACAATGAAATTTTAGTTGTCATGATATTTTAGATGATATCCTGGTCACATACATCTCTTTCCGATTATATAGTATAATTTCATTTCATTTCCACCCTTGGTTCATGTCTAATTACAAATAGTGACTCATTATACCTGTAAATATAATGTTTATATCTATACAGACCACCACACAAGAAGTATCCTCTAAACCATAATCTTTAATAATAATATCAATTACTATATAAATTTTATAGTTTATTTATTTTTATAGACTATAATGATTTTTTACACGGGAGGAAACCGTGTGGATGATTTATTCCACTCATTATTTTTGTAATATTATTTAATAATTATTCCACTAGTTTTAAATTGTTCATTCATCTCTATCAAACATTTATTGTAATAGATGATAGTTATTCATTGATACTGACTAAGAGTAAAGAATACATATCAGGATTATCTGATCTTATATGAAGCATGTGATTATTCACTTCTAGGATCAACTACCATGGTCAAGACTTATTTTATATTAATAAGCACTTTTTCATCACAAAATGTTGATTTGTTCTAGGAATGATATTTCATTTTCAGTTAATTTTTATCAATGTTAATCATATTGTCTTCTATATTAGATATCTTTATTTTTTACATTGTATCATTATGATTTGTATCTTATTTATAGAATGGGTTTTTCTTATCAATGGAAATATTATTAATTTATTTATTCTGACTTCTATTTAATTTATAGTGCTGCATATGGATCTAAAGAGTTTCTTCATTAATTTTTTTAATCTCAAATATTGTGATGTTATCTGATCACCCTCCTAACCTTCAAATGAGTTCTTAAATTTCATATCATTCTTTATAGGTAAATTAAAATTATTAGAAAATATTCAATCTTTGGACTCCACATTTCAAGATAAAAATTAATTTATTTATCTATTAAAAATATTTCCCTTAATCGAGGAAATCCTATCATTATTGGACTCCCATTATATTCTGGGATTTATTTTTTTTATTCTTTTTAATCTATGTCGATGTTCATTTTATTTGGATAATATCTAGAAAATTTTTTTTCTGTAAATTCTAGTATTTTAGTGATTAGTTGAATTTTCCTATTCAATTACATATTTTAATCATTATTGTAAATAAGGATATTAATCTATTGAGTTCATATCCATCTTCCTTAGACTCAGAGTCACATGATTTTAGAACATCTTTAACATTAACCCTACCCCTTATTCGGATTTAAATGATATCTCTTATTGTTCCTTATTCTTCAAAAATTTAGATTTTCCATTTAATATTCTATGAGAATATTGTGAATTTTATCTAGAAAAAGATAATATGGTTATTCTCATGTAGGAAAATTTATTACAATATAACTTGAAAGATCCTCATAAGCATCTTCAAAATGGCCGATTCATTCTTTTTTCACTAAAACCTATAATGGTACAAAAAATCTCATTTAATCTTGTAATATATTCATCAACACTTTTTTTGTCACACATTTTGATATATTGAGATATGGGTATCAGTATTTGAAACTTATCTTCATTGAATTTTATTTTTAATAATTCATACATAGTTTATCCTAAATATCAATCACATTATAGATATGAAAACATTATTGAACAAATTTTATAATTAATAAATAAACATTACTTTATTTTATTTTAAATCTGTATTAAAATATATATTATTTTCAATTATCATAAAATAATTCACAACGAATGGAGAAAATCCCACTGTATAAGCTTCTACATATTATACCAAATGTTATAAGAGACACAATATCATCATATTTGTTAATATGTGATGGTTAAAACTATTAAAAAATGAGAAAAACAATTTATGTTCTAAATCCTCATTATTAATTTGTATATTTATAACCCAATATTTCGCTTATACCACTTTTATGGTCGGATCATTGTGACATCTAGGAGTGGGGGTGAGTAAATCATTGATATGTATTTCTTTAGGAAAATTGATTTATTTAAATTAAAAATATATGGATGGTTAATGAATTAATATAATCTTATTATTTCTGTTAACCTATCCCCATATAATGTTTAAAATATAACATCATAGAACATAAGGATTTAAATTTTTTTTGTCAAAGACATATTCCTTTCAATGTTGGTTACATCCCCCAACGTTAATTCCCCATTAAGTAAAAAGTAGATTAAAAATAGTAACTGGTTATTCACCAATAAAAAATTGGTTATATAGCTTTTTTATAATACACCATTAACCTTATTTGGTTATACACCCCCAAATATATTCTTCCCCAAAACTAGATATAGAAATATCCCTATGATTCTTTAGAAACTATTTATACCCCCATTCATAAGATTTATCATATCTTCTATAATGATCCAATATAAGATGATCTATAAATAATCCTCTAGGAGTTTTCTGATTTGTTATTTCCCATGTAAAAATCAAAAAACATTTTTGATTATAGGTCCATCCAAAAATATATCTGATTACATATATAAAATATATATTATCAGTGTGATAATGATTTTTTAATTCTTCCATCAGCTGATGATGTCCTTATCATAGTTAATGTGTGTAGTAGTGCAAAAAAGTGCATTTCTATTTAATAGAGGAATTTTTCTTTCACAATGTCAACACACTGTTTAGTTTGAAATAAAATCTGTAGATAATTTTCCCATATTCATTATCGTGATTAATTCGGAACTATTCATACAAATCATATTAGTTTTGAATTTCAAAAAATTAATTCATGAGATTGTTTTTAATGACCTGGAAATTTCAAGGGAATTTTTTTCTTAAATACTTATGAATTTTATGAGTCTGCAGTATCTGACGACACTTGATTCCGAGGGCCGGTGAGCCCGAAATCAATATTTGATGTTTTGTTAGGATACACTCAGTAAACGTACATGCGGGTTTTTATATCTTTTGAACCGGAACTCAGAAATGAAATTCAAGGACATCGATGAACTCGCAGCGCTGGTATTCACTTAAGGGGACCTTTAGAGTAATTTCATTTTCTGTGGGTTAAGAGTTAATTTTTTTGGGGATTTAGAATTAAATAAATAAAATTTGTGGAACACAATTTTATGTAAGTTTGTTAGTTATTTCCTCTCTAGGGGAGTTAGAGGTGGGTCCCACACCCAAATAGCCTTCCATGTTAGGATATATGTGAGGTGGGGCCCATTCATGCCCTAAACCTTTCATCTCCCTATAACTACCCTCTCCCCTTAATTAGATTGTGATCTCACCACCTCCCAAACTTTAATGATGCCAACTAATGTAATTAAAAACATTATTAATCAAATTGCCACACCTCCTTTGAATTAATTTGAATTTCTTGGCGATTCCTTAAAATTGGAGAAGTCTTTCTTAATTTTTGGCTTTGTAAATATTTTGGGAGGAACCATTGGATAATTAGAGGAGATTCGTTCTTCAATGAAGAACATCATCCCCTCTCAGTGAAGAACACTCCACGGCATGAAGAATGCTCCACGACCTGAAGGACGTGAAGAAAATTCTTCAATCATCATCTTCCTCTGTGTCAAGGGAGGAGACACAGCCGCGGGGGAATTCCGCCAACGACGATTGCTCTTCCTCCAATTTTGACGGAGCGACACCGTTCATCCACGATGCCCGACAACCGTGACACTTGTCTTTCATGGCTCAAAGACGCGAGACGTCAATTTCGAGGTAGGGGTATTTTTTATAATTACAAGTACATGATTTATACCCTTGACCATGTGCATTTATTTAAACAAATGACGCGGTGGGAATGGGCTAACTAACATGTCCGGACCCACCTCCATATCTTTTTTGATGCGCAGATTGCTTGGAGATGGGTGAACAGAAGGGAAACATTGATTTGAGGTCATTGTAGTGAATAGAAGAACGTGAGAAGGCCGTAGGTACATAAATGAGCTTAAATGGACCACCAGAATGACTCCAGGGGCCCGCGGAAGGTCCCAGCGACACGTTCGCCTGCGCGGCGGCAACGGTGAACGGAGGCGGCGACAGTGGTGTAGATCCCGTGCCATGTAGGATCCGGGGAGACAGGGCGCCGCCAACCTGGCGCGGCTGTTTCGATTAACCCCCCCCCCCCCCCCCCCCCCCCCCCCGCCCCGCCCTCCCGCTCGGCCTGCCCAGGCTGGCCCACGCGAGCCGGGTCGGACCCGAACCCGAGTCGGGTCGACCCAGTTTGGGCTGACCCCGAGTGGGTTGGGCCGGTTTGGACCGGGCCCAGACCCCATTCTTCGAACATTTTTAAGATAATCTACCATAACATGAGCTATGGACCTCTGATCAATGCACCGTCAGTTGTGTAAAAATCCTTGGATCAAGGTGGTAGTATTGGTATATAAAAATCAAGACTTTTTTGAAGTTTGGGAATGGTCGGGTTTGTTCGAACATGAAACCAGCCTATCCCTCAGAGCAAAAACGCTTATAACATAAGGACCGGACGTCCTATTGACGTGATGTAAACAACATTTATTTAATTTTTACGAGATGTTTCTTTTGGTATAATCAATAACGGATTCGGATTTGAATAGAGTATGGACAAGTCGTATTGTACTCAAAATCCAACAGGGCCCCTAGAATGAAAAAGCTGATTAACTCACTGACCGGGCGTCCGATTGACACCACGTCTATTACGTTGAGACCCCTTTAACACGGAGGTCCTTTGAGATAATTCCACCGGAGACTTCGTAACACTTGGAGTATCGACCAGTAGTTCGTGGAGCAGAACCTCCCAAAGACGAGCATACAGAGTGCAGAGACTTAGTAGGAGTAGACCTGACGACTGCCTGACCAATTCGACTCGGAGTAATTTGACTAGCATAGTGGACAGAGCGCCCAGTTTGGCAGTAGAACCACGGTGGATGGAGTGCTTAGTTTGGAAGAAGACCCACGATACTCGACAGGAGGAGTACCTCTGACGGCTATTAGTGGGAGCACACAGTTTGGCGGAAGACCCACAGCAGAGGAGCACCATGTTTGGTAGCAGACCCACGGTACTCGACATGAGTATTACATCAGCAGTCTATGGTTAGTGAGTAGAGCCTCGGGGACATGACATGGACATTGTACTCGATAGAGGAGTATTTCTCCAGAATATATGGTTTCGATAATGAAAAATCCTGGTTTGAGCTGAGTCAATGACCTTTGTGTTTTCATCATGATTGAGATGGGTTATTTGATAACATAGTTATATGTATGGGAATATACCTATGTGATGGTTATAGTTTTAAATAATTATTTGTGGTTATCCTTGTTGGATTTAGTGAGGCCTTGAGTGTGTCGGGGTCCCTACTGAGTTTCATTATACTCACCATTACACATGCTATGCCCGCACCTTGTTGTTTTGGATGCAGACGACAAAAAATGCAGACCGAGGTAGAGTGTACAAGGACTGGACAGTAACCTGAGGTGGACACTCGGCGTGACGACACATAGAGCATACCATTATATGTGGAGTGCTAAGGAGTACATTTGTTCCTATCTTTCAGGTAGGAACCTAGTGGACTATCCAGGAGCTGCTTCCATCTTCCAATAGTTTGCCTTTGCAGTTGTACTTTCTTTCAGTTGTAGTTGTAACTTTCTATTGGGCTTGTATTTCCGGCCCCTTTGTACTTTCAACACACTTGTTATACTGATATACATAGTGTTTTATTCTAGTTGTACTATGGTTGTGTGTGTTTACATTTTATAAAGGCAATTGCTTCCCAGTTTTTAGGGAGTTATGCCTTTGGTTCTAGTTGCCAGCCCCTGGCCTATGGAAGGCGGGAATGGGGTAGTCATGGCACGTTCCCCAATGATGGGTCGTCACAAATTTGTATAAGAGGAGTCAATTCGACCACATAACTTTGGAATCTGATCTTTCATTATATGAAGCCATAGTGTTAAGAGTAATGATTGTGGTTTTCACTTCAGGGAGTCCAGTTTTGGTGCGGCGGCTGACGCATCCGCACACCAATACCCTTACTAGTGATTTTCGAGTTAGAGCATGAAAACACTAATTGTGTGTGTGAATCAAATGTTTTCCATTAAGTCATCTCAAAACATTTCATATCACAAGGTATAATCTTTTTATCGTGGAACACCAATTTTTTCAGGATGTCTTCACCTAGTCAGTCAATGCGGGTTCAGACTGAAGATATTAATGGTAGCCCCCCGAGCAGTGAGGCCATAATGCATGGCCCCATCACAGCAGAGGCACCATCGGTTCCACTTCCCACTAGGCCACTAATACCACCATCCTCAGCAGGAGAGGGTGTTCCCCACTTGAGCGCATTGCATGGGTTCCTGTGATAGAGGCCTTTGAGGTTTCAAGGTGAGACATATTTTCATATGGGAGATTGCTGGCTAGAGGTTGTAGCACGATTTCTCCACGCAGTTGGAACTCCCATAGACTTTATGGTGTACCTAGCTGTTAGTCTCTTTCCGGGAGTAGCTGAGAGGTGTTGGATCCTGATGCTCCAGTGTTACGATGAGGCGAACCTCACCTGGGGAGACTTCGAGGGTCTTTTTAGGGAGGAATTTATACAAGTAACTCTACGTTCTATGCGGGCTCAGGAGCTACTACTCTTTCCGAAGGGATTTTCGACCATAGAACAGTCTTCAGTAACCGATAGTAGATAGATGACATACAATTCCATGTGGACTAGGACAATAGGTGGTCGACATCAAGATAAAGGTTCGTTTGTGTGAGGGACATGGAATAGAGCCAACTAGTTGATGTGCAGGAGGTGCTATGCATGTGGCAGGCTAGGTCACATGGCTCGAGACATCCCGACCCGTCCAGTAGATGAGAAGTAGGTAGTAGAAGAACCTACCAGGAAGAGACAGAGGTTTGACCATGTTGGTCCTTTGAAAGCGGGAGGACTTGGAAGAGGATATAATCAAGCAACAAGGGGAAAAGTGCGGGACTAGCTTCGCTGATGTCATTTTTTGTGGATGCTTTGTGTCTTTTTACATTGAGATGCATTAATAAAAGACACTTTTCCTTGTGACGTTTTCTTCCATGTCCTTTATGTATGGTTGATACTCAGAGGTTACAGTTAAAACAGCTGACTTGACCCTCACTTTCAAGATTCCTTCTAGAGGAGACCCAGTGACCACACACTACTTCCGACATTGTGACTCGACCCTTGGAGGTCACAGTAACAGTTGGATCTCTTGGTAGTAGCGTCGAGGCCTTACAACGTTGTCCATGTCATAATATAATACCATTTATGGAAGTATTTACTGTATTAGGCAAAGAACGTGGTTCATCTATAGGATGAGACCAGATTTATCTTTTCGACAAGGGAGAAATCTTAGCAGCCCTTGTAGGACGTAAGAAAAAAAGTGTGTATTAATGTTGTTTACAAATGGCTAGTCACACCCATAGTTCATTGAGATAACAGTTTACGGTTTAATCTAATCTCAAAAGTGTGAGGATTTTCTTCTCATAGAAGGAACTGGACCTGAGACGGAGACATTGACGTGAGTTCCTCCGGGACTATGAATTTGAGATAGTCCATACTCCTGGGAAGGGGAAAGTTGTAGCAGTGTTTGTTTCATGATGCCTCACTTGTCAACAAGTGAAATCGGAGCAACAGGTACCATCAGGCTTGGTACAACCCTTATAGGTCCCAGAGAGAAGTGGGACGGGATATCCATGGATTTCATGATGGGGCTTCCACGTACTTTTAGAGGACACAACTCCATCTGGGTAATCGTAGACCAATTCAAGTAGTCGGCCCACTTCCTACCGATGAGAGAGTAGGGCTCAGTAGAGTGTGTGGGATGCCTCTACATTCAAGATATTATACAGATTCATGGAGTTCCATCGTCTAATTTTTTTGATCGAGATTCTTGTTTCACTTCCTGACTATGGAAGGGGTTATACGTGGCTTTTGGGATGTAGCTACATCTGAGCACCGCATTCCATCCTCAGATAGACAAGCAGACAGAGAGGACCATGAAGGATCTCGAGGACATGCTCCATGCATGTGTCCACGACTTTGGTCTCAGATGGGAGGATCACTTATCCTTGGTGGAGTTTTCATACAACAGTAGCTACCACTCCACCATCGGGATGGCACTTTTTGATGTGTTGTACGGTTGACCGTGCAGATCAACTTTGTGCTAGACAGACCCTAGGGAGTCAACACTTATAGGACCAGAGATGGTTCAGGCTACAACAGAGAAGGTAAAGATCGTCCAGGAGCTGATGAAGACTGCACAGAGTAGACAGAAGACCTATTCTAATAGGAGACAAAGATTTGACTAGGGCGACATGTTATCTCCACTATTCAACAGAACTTTCTAGGTCCTCACCAGAGTAGGTGAGGTGTCTTACCGTCTGGCCCTTCCACCTCAGTTGCACCGAGTGCATGACGTCTTCCACGTATCTCAGTTGAGGAGATACGTGCACGAACCTTCCCACATCATCAATACCGGTGTGATGGAAGTCGATGACGGGGTGAAATTCATGGAGGTCCTGGTAGAGATAGAGGATCGATAGGTGCAGGTCCTACGTGGGCGGTCAATTCCTCTGGTGTGCATTCGCTGGCAGCACGAGAACCTCCAGGAGAGATTATGGGAGAAGGAGGCTCAGATGCGTGCTCAATACCCCAATTATTTCCCCAGTGTGTGTTGTAGATTTATGGGGACATAAATCCCCGATGTGGGAGTAATGTAAATACCTATAAATTTAAAAGAAATTTATCTCTTAAATACTTTGGAATTTTATGAGTATGTGGTTTCTGACGACACTAGATTCTGATTCATGGTGTTTCCATAATCAACTTCTGACGTTTTGTTTGGATACGTTCAATAAACGTACGTATGGGTTTCTCTATCTTTTGAACCGGTTCTCTGAATTG
Organism: Viscum album; assembly: GCA_963277665.1. Lineage (NCBI taxonomy): Eukaryota > Viridiplantae > Streptophyta > Magnoliopsida > Santalales > Viscaceae > Viscum > Viscum album. The sequence goes on along the minus strand of OY728119.1, from coordinate 1,637,405,254 downwards.
AAATATGAGGACACTGATGAACTCGCATCACCAGTATTCTCTTAAGGGTACCTTTAGCACAATTGCATATTGTGCAGGTTGAGAGTCAATTTTTTTGGGGATTTAGAATGAAATAAATAAAATTTGTAGAAGACAATTTTATTTAAGTTTGTTAGTTATTTCCTCTCAAGGGGAGTAAGATGTGGGGACCTCAAACACATAACCTCCAATGAGAGGTTATTTGTGATGTGGGGCCCACCCATTTTCTAAACCTTTCATCTCCACATAACTCCCCTATCCCCTTAATTAGTTTGTGATCTCTCCACCCCCCAAACATTAATGATGAAAACTAATGTAATTAATAACCTTATTAATTAAATTGGATCATATCCTATGAATTAATTTGCATTTCTTGGCGATTCATTAAAATTAGAGAAGTCTTTGATAATATTTTCCAAAAAAAAATTTGGGAGGAACCTATGGGGAATTATAGGAGCTTCATTCATTCACGAAGAACATTGTCCTCTCTCAGCGAAGAACACTCCATGGCACGAAGAACGCTCCACGACCTGAAGGATGTGAAGAAACTTCTTCAATCTTCTTCTTCCACCACGTCAAGGGTGGAGACACTACCGCGGGGGAACTTCCCCACTGAAGACAACTCTTCCTCCGACGTTGACGGATCGACATCGTTCATACGTGACGCCCGACTACTGCGATGCTCATCTTCCACAACATGACGATGTGCGATGACAATTTCGAGGTAGGTGGATTTTTTATAATTACATATATGTGATTTATACCCTTGAACATGGGAATTTATTTGTTGGGTGTTTATTTTAACCACTAACGTGGTGGGTATGGGCTAACGAACAAGTCCGGACACACTGTCATATCGTTCATGATCTGTGGGATTCTTGGTGATGGGTGAACGGAAGGGAAACATTGATTGGAGGCAGTCGCAGTGGAGAGAAAAACCCGAGAAGGCCATAGGCGCAGACAAGACCTAAAACGGACCACCAGAATTACTCAGTTTGCCCGCAGAAGGTCCCGGCGGCGCGGGCCACCGGCGTAGTGGGGTCGACGACCGGAGGTAGGGGACGACAACTAGGAGGCAGTAGTGCTGCAGCACGCTACCAGCGGAAGATACGCTATGGCACCAGCAGTGGTAGAAGTGGTGTAGATACCACTCTGTGTAGGATCCAGGGAGAGAGGGCGGCCCCATACTGGCGACGCAGTTTCGGTGAACCGGGGGGAAATCCCCCCCCCCCAACCCGGGCGGCTGGCCGGGCTGGGCCGCGCCGGCCGGGTCGGACATGGACCTGAGTCGGGTCGACCCGGTTTGGGCCCACCCAGGGTGGGTTGGGCCAGGTCAGACCAGGCCCAGTCCCCCCTCTTTGTTCCTTTATTGGATAATCCCCCATAAAATGAGTTATGGACCTCTAGTTGACACACCGTAATTTGCGTAGGATTCCTTGGATTGAGAAGATAGTTTTCGTATATTGCACGAAAGGTTTTGCAAAGTTTGGGTATGGCCACGTTGGATTGAACTCGAAACCAAACTGGCCCTCAGGGCGGATAAATTTATAACCTAAGGAACAGACGTCTGATTGATGTGTTGTCAACTAAATTGGTTTACTTTGGAAGATAAGGTACTTTTGGTATACTCCATTCGGGAATCAGATGTTAATGGAGTATGCCTAGGTTGGATTGTACCTGAAATCCAACCGGGGCTATGGAATGGAAAAGCTGATTAACTCACTAACCGGGTATCTGACTGATGCACCGTCTATTGAATTGATACCCCTTTGACGCGGAGGTCCTTTGAGATACTTATAACCAAGCCTTCGAAACACATGGAGTATTGACCAGTAGCCCGTGGACTGGATCCTCCAGGAGATGACCAGACAGAGTGCAGAGACCTAGTAGCTGTAGACCCGACGACTGCTTGTTTGATTCGACTCGTAGTGATTCGACTAGCCCAGTGGATGGAGTACCCAGTTTGGTGGTAGACCCACGGATAACGAAGAACCTATTTTGGCATAAAACCCTTCAGTACTCGATGGGTGGATTACCTCTGACGGCTATTAGGGGGAGCACCAAGTTTGGCGGCAGACCCACAACGGAGGAGGGCTGAGTTTGGCAGCGGACACGTGGTACTGGATAGGAGGAGTACCTCTGCAGTCTATGGATAGTGAGTAGCACCTCAGAGTCGTGAATGGTTCACTGTACATGACCAAAGAGGATTTCTCCACCAAACTGGTTTTGATAATGAAAAATCCTGGTTTGAGCTGAGGCAATGAACTTTTTGTTTTCCTCATGATTGAGATGGGTTACATGATAACATAGGTATATACATGGGCATATAACTAAGTAAAGGTTATCTATTGAGATATTTCATTGTGGTTATTATTTTTTAATTTAGTGAGACCATGAGGTTCACGGGGTCCCTACTGAGTATCGTTATACTCAACCCTGCTTGGGCTATGCCCGCACCTCTTTGTGTTGGATGCAGACGACAGACAACACTAACTGAGGCAGAGTTTACGAGGACTGGACGGTACCATGAGGTAGACACTCGACATGATGACACAAAGAGAGGACCATTAGGTGCATAGTGGTGAGGAGGACATTTTTTCTATCCTATCATGTAGGAATCCGGAGGACGATCTAGGAGATTCTCCCTTCTTCTAGTTGTTTGTATTTTAAGTTGTACTTTATTTTAGTTGAAGCTGTACCTTCCTATTGGTCTTGTATGTCTGGCCCTTTTGTAATTTCATCACACTTTCTATACTTCATTACATAGTGTATGCTTCCAGTGGTACTCTGGTTGTGTGTGTTTATGTTTGTTAATGGCAATTCCTTCACAGTTCTTTGGGAGTTTCAGCTTTGGTGCTAGTCGCCATCCCCTGGCCTATGGAAGGTGGTCTTGGAGTAGTAACGGCACAGGCCCAGAGGATGGGTCGTGACATTATTATTTCATTTTAAACTAGTGAACATAATATTTAATACTTTATTATATCATGTAAAATCTTAAATTGTTGTTATTCTATTTAGGTTATCTAATCATGAAATTGTACACTTATTTATGCATGCATGAATTCTTAATCATACTATTTTTAACATGAAAATATGGTTTGGATAAGGTCCTTAATTATTTAATATATAATGGATTTTTATGAGTGATACAATGAACCATATTTTTCTTTCATTATGTGAATGTTTTTTGTGATATTTTCTTTTAATTCTCTTTATAATGATTATAAATATCATGATTTGTTTATTCATGAAATTAAAATTCTTTTTTCATGCATCTTCGCAAGATAATTGTTTTTTTCATGGTTTCCTTCATGATATAGGGTTAGTCAGTGGGTTATGATTTACATGAACTGAATACGAGATATTCAATTACTTATGGTGAATGGGTAATATGGGTGCCGCTTCATTCACTTGAATGAATAACATGAGTTACTATCCATTGATGTTAATTGACCATAGGGGTGTCTCTCTTTTTTATATCTCTTTCCATATCCCAATGTGTAGCATAACATTACATAATCCTTAACACTATTTATATAATATGTTATCCTATTATTTTTTAGAGAGTAAATAATCATTAAACAATCCAAATTATCCCATCATTTCTCAAGAATTTTGAATACCATATCTCTAAACATCATCATGAGATGCAGAGGTGATCACACCATCACGTGATTGATTCATTTGATCATATGAACCCTTCATTATTCATTTGTTTGGTATCATCTTCATGTTAATTATTTTTTTATAGTTGAGGGAAAACCAATAGAAAATAACCAATGAATTTATTCTAATAAATCATTCTATGGTGGAATCTTCATGAATTTGACATATACATTATGTTTCATGTTACGACATCATGTGATCACATGATTGCACCATGACATCCAAAGTACCTCACATAATGGAAATGAAGTATTATCTCACATCTAATGATTTTATGGATATTTCAAAAAAAATTATACTTGTTTAAATAATGGATTCATGTGATATTTTCTTTAATTATATGCTTTTTACATTAGTTGAATCAAGGTAATTGAATTAATAAAATTCAATGATTTCATACATGTTATTTGTTTTTATAGAGTATTCTCATTTAATTGGGATGATCACTGAATAAGATAATCAGTTTGATTATCACTTTTATTATGTTCATATATTGTTTCATCTATGTCAAAAAACATAATGAATATGATTGTATTTAAGCCCATGTGGATTGGGATATCTAATGATACATATCTCTTTGATTTGATTGATATATTTTATAAATTTAATTTAAATGATGTATATACATTGAGTTTTTATCTATTTTCCCACATATCTATGAACATGAATTGGGTAGTGCTTAATAACAGACATTATTCCATCACCGCTTCGGTCTAGAAGAGGGGGATGAAAACTCAAAACAAACTAATAACTCAGCTCAGAAGACACATAGTCATGCACTGGCCCACTCGAAGTCCATACCAACATCATGAACATTCTCCTACATGAAAAATAATCATATCCACTCATATATCCACTTCAAAAGGTGGATAGAGTACTCCCTTGTGTATGGTTTTACCATAAACCCACAATTCATAGAAGAGATGGCTTATTGGATTCCATGGTTGGCCATAACTTTTTTACTAAAATTAAAACACATAATAAATAATACAAGAGAAGTTAAAATAAAAAATAAAATCATCTTATTTATACCTTCTATTCAATTAATAATTTTCATGTTAATTGTAAATAAATTTTATATGGCCTAATTATAATTATTTATGCAAATAAAAGAATATATAACTGAATTTACTTCATTCACATTTTTGTAAAAAAAATTTAAAAATGATACAAGTCATTGAATATAATTTCTCTTCAATTATCATCATTATTGAAATGGGTAGTTTAAAAATTAGGACTCTTAATCACATCAAGTGATTCCATAACAAATTTTCAATAATAAACCCTTCATACACTAACATATATTATCTTATTAAATATAAATGAAATCTGGATAAACAAATCTAATAAACATATTTTTTCACATATATCTACATTCTTAAATGTTTCTCATGTTTCATTAGGTATATTTCTCTAATATTCCAACCATCTTCTTTCTATAGATGGCATATGATCAATTTTATTTTCATTATTAACTCGAGAATATATTACAATAATATATATTAGTATTTAAATATGGATATTTATTAATCTCTATATAAATTTTATCATTTATCTCATTCATAGTTAAATGGGTAATTAATTTAATTAATATAACATCATAGATATGGTCAAAACTCTAAGAATAATTTCATTACTAATGTCTTGATGGAATGAAAACAAATCATTGGCTACATTCATCAAGGTAAGAAAAATCTATTTTCTATAGTTATGACGGTAAAAATGATTTTTGGATATATAAATGATTATATAAATGATTTATTTAATATGGTTATGATGGTAATAATGATTACTTTTTGGTGTTCATAGTAGTAAGATTGATTTCATGGTTTGTGGACATAAGGGTAACAATGTTGTATTGGCTTATTCTAGGATAGTAATAATGACTTATCTATTTGGGTCATGATGGTACAAATGATGTATTTTTTATTATGAGTATGATATTTTTATTTAAATTAGTTTTTATTGAATATAATATTAATATGGAATAAATTGTTCTATCAACCACTAAGGATTAATTTATATCTATTAATGTTCTTATATACAGTGGAATGTTATCTATTAATATATTGAATTCTGATGTAATTGATTATAAAAAACATTTATGTATCAATTTCTATTCTATAATATTTATTCTAATAGTATCCATGATAGATCCCACTATATAATTCCCTTTATTAAGAATCTATGCTCACCCTTTATATCATTCTGTCTCCGTATGTTTTGAATAATCCTTTTATAGATGATTTATCTAGAAGTGTAGAATGTGTAGATAATCAAATGAGTGATATTGAAAAGATATTATAGAATACAAAATATTGATATTGTGGAAAAAATGTCAATGGTATCAGAAATAAAATGAATTTTTATTGTGCAATATGTTTCGAAACTCTTTAAATCTATGAATATAAATGGTCTTTATTGTAAAAGTGACTCAATATTGGTTTTTTATATTTTCTTAATAAATTCTTATGTTTCCATACATAAGTAAATTTAAAATATGTAATTTAAAATAATATATTTTTTTTCACCTAATTCTGAGATTGTGGGTTCGGGTTGTCAAAAATCATGGTGTTATGGTTTAGACCATATCATGTTTGATTCTAGTATGCACCATTTCGTGGTGAGTGTCACTATTTCATTCTACTTTTCATCACATTACCTTAGTAATTACGTAATTCATTGTTTCACAGGATTATTCCATGTTATCTATCATACATTGGACTATTAATCATATCATCACGTATCTTAAGAGTTTGAACATCTTATATATTTATATAAATATTATAAATATATCAAAAAATTAAATAAAAAAATTATAATGAGATGAAACATATGGAATTTAATTAACATATAAAATTTATATTGACTGAATATTGTAGTTTTTTATTCCAAAATAATAGTGACATGATCCTTATATAATGAGTGTCAGACTTATTGAAGTGAAATAGTACTTTATGTTAAACAGGGGTTATTTTTTTTTAAAATTGAGCAAAATATTCAATGTGTCTGTATTATGGTATGTTAATTAATATACCATGGATACTTCCACAATGTGTATAGGTCCATAATAATGTAAATTTATAATAAGTTTTAGAAATATTCAATGTTTATATCGAATTCAATTACATAAGATCCCCTCTATACAACTCATATAACCACGCCAAAACTAATGAAATTAAATAATTAAAATGGATTCTAATACACTCAAAAGTTATGATATATTAAAAGGAACAAAATGGTGATAAAAAAATGTTTTTATGATAAACTATTTTAAAATTATTTTAAGTTTTTTAAATAAACTGTCCAAAAACATTTAATTTGGGGCATGACTGTGCCATGCTGAATCCTCTAGATTATTTAAAACGAATAGAAAACTATTTGGTTGATATGATATTGGTTTAATGTACATTTTCAAGGATAAAATGTGTTGAATTGTTGTAGTTTTTATATTCATTTTTATTATATAAAAAAATTATATAAAATGTATATATTGGAAGCAATATTTTAAAGAATTTATATTTGTATAAATGGTTTAATAAATTATTTATTTTTTATTATGTGATCATAAAAGTTTTCATAAATATCATTGTATTCTAAATCATGAAGGAGTTAATATTGAAAACAAGTAAATGATAATATGAAAAGTCCATCTTGGATGATAGAGATTTTTTCATAATTATCTATGCCTAAAGTATAAAATGCATATTTTTTTATTTATGAATTTTTCATAAATTTGTATGTCATGTATATATGTATAAATTTTTCATTTATATAATATATTTAATATATTAATAATCATGAATATATATATTTTATTATTAATTGTGATGTATCTAAATGTTTAAGTAGTATCTAAGATTCTATAAATTTAAATATATAATTTTTAGGAGTTCTATTCTTCATATAAAAATTGATTTCAATTTAATTTACATTAAAATTAATATGTATTTGGTTATGAGACATAGTATTTTTAAAGGGGATATGGGTCATGTAAAAATTAGTAAAATGTATTTATCTCATCAATTAATTATAAGACCCCGCCCTTAAACCTTACTTAATATTGAATTAAATGAATAATTCACGCTGAGGATCTTTTCAGGTTTAGAGTTTTAGAGAATTAGACCATAACTATTACATCTCAAAAGATTACAAAGTAGACACTTTTACTAAGTTTCCATAGAATAATAAAAAAATATCTTAAAAAGAAACATGTCTAGTTCCATGTTTTATAAAGCATGACTTTCCATTGATCCCATCCTTGACCCTATTCCATATTAAGTCCTGTGAAAAACATTTCAAAAAAACATGGGGTGAGCATAAAAAGCTCAGTAAGGGATACAAAAAGAATAAAAACTGTTAGTTTATCAAAACAAATAGTAAACCATGTATACTTTTTCAAGGTAATACTTTTCACCTTTATGAAGTAGTAAAAACTCTTCACTGAATAAAATATCATTACTTACCTTTTTGTAACCAAAGTATTACCATAAAACCCATATAAAGAACACATAACATATATAAAGGTAACTTGGGACATAAACATACTTAAGTGGAATAACCATACGGTCGACTCCCACACATATCACTTAATGGAATAGCCATACGGCCAATGTCCATACATACTTAATGGAATATCCATACGGCCGACTTCCATACCCAATGCATTGGAGGTTATAACGTAACCACCCATCCTGGTATTCATGGCACCACCCGTCATATGGTTTATAATGTAACCACCCGTTAAAATGTCCATGTACCAGTATAAAATCATAAAATATAAAACTAATATAAAGGAATGATAACATTTCCACATTTCAATCACAATATATCATAAATATATTGACATAATAGAATCCTTTTTCAAAACCATTTTCAATACCAAAATACATAACATAGTATATGGTATTTATTTTATTCTAAAAACATTAAGGCTTGTTGAGAAATCCAAAGACCAAATAATACTCACTGCGACAGAAAAGGTCGGTGTCGCCGCGTACGTTAAAAGAAACATTCCATTTTGTCGTTTTGTATAACGCTTCGTAGAAAAAGATTCCTTTTGTATAAAAGTAAAAGTCAAAGGGTTTTATACACCGTATAAAAGAAAGTTGTGTATAAAACGAAATATGCCTCAATGAAAGGAGATTGAGACGAAGTCCATTACCTCAGGTCCGACTTGACTCGATCATTATTTAATGTCCTGAATAATAAACTTGAGTTAATTTATACTTGATTAAGAACCTTTTTAAAGTTCATTATTCCTTTTATATCTCTTATTTCCATGTTATAAACATTATGTAACCATTTAAGTTAATAATGATTGTTTTGTCAATATTTGGTTCTTAAGTCGAAAGTGGACTTCTTACAATTATATGTTGTTCGTGTGGTCAATGGTTCTTTATATCCAGAATGACATTCCTGATTTGGATTTCATATATATTATATATATCCAGAATATACATGTGTTTATAATATTACATAATCATTTAGAGGTATGAAATGAAATGCACCGTTCATAGAGACGGTAAGCCGTACGTACACATGAATGCTACTTTCATTTCATTGTCATATTAATGGAATTAAAACTAAATGAGAGGTATGTATATTTTAATTACAGAATTATATTCATCATTTAGATATATCATTAATTATATATATCTATTATATACATGTACTTTTAATATTACATTACATTTTGGGATAAGAAATGAAATGCACCGTTCATGGAGACGGTAAGCCGTAAGTACCCATGAACGCTACTTTCATTTCTATCTCATACTTTAATGGAAAGAAATAACAATGATATAGAGGTATATTATAATTCCAGTATAACATCATATATAATAACTTTAAATCCATCCTTTACACGTCCCACATATGGCAATAACGAATCACATCACTTTGAGGGGGCGGTAGTCCGCACTTCCTTAAATGAAGATATCATGTTTACCCATAATGGAAACCATAAAGGTATGCCCAAAATGAAAAAAAAACAGAAGCTTAATGAAAACATAAACACATCATATATCATATATAAAAATAGTGACATCATAATGTCCACCTTTGAAGGTGTTAAATGAGTATTGAACAATCATCGTTTCAGGAGGCAGAATTTCGCCATCCACGGAAACCGTATGTTCTTTAACCATTTGATGTTGTTGTGTGAGAGTTTAGATCGAATAAATCTTATAAAAAAATCCTAGTATATTTATGATACTGGTGTTGTTACAAAATAAGTAAATAAAAAGAGTTTAGTGGGTTGGAGAAACAAAATAAAACAAATGAACATGAGAGAATGAATTACCTTTAAAAGTGTAACTCCTTTTGATTTGAGGCTAAAGGTTTCCGTTGAAAGGATTCTGCCCAAAGGTAATCCTCTAGGATGAGGATAGGGATGTGGAGAGAGTAAATGGGCAGGGGTTGGCCGAGCCAAAGGCTTGAGGAGTGTGTGAAATGTGGTAGAGGTGGGGGCCTTTTATAAGAGGAGAGGAGGGACACTTTTGGAAAGTAAAGAAATATTACTTTATTTGAAAATGTGATTCGGTTTTAAAAGGTCCCACATTGAAATAATTCGTGGATAAGGTGATAAGGGTTCGAAATCCACTCATACAATTGGTTTTGGCCATGTGTAGGTTTTATATTTTCCATTATCATTCCATTTTATTTAAATCGTTAAATAATGAGGTCATCACTGCATCATCATGATGTCATAAATAATTTAATTTATTTAATGTCTAAAAATTATAAAAAAAATACTATGATGTAGGAAATCGTTTTATCTTTCCAATTTCAATTTATAATCAAAAAATCTGACTTGTATAACCCCATTTTAGAATTGTTTTAGTAAAACATATCATGTATGTGTCATTTTTACTTTTACATTAAATAAAAAGTTATTTATGTCATTTCCCAACCAAAGTGTCTCCATGGGGACCCCAAGTTGACCCATGTCTTGTCTTGGTCGGCCATGACACAACCAATGAGGGTAGGAAATGTGTAAAGCTCATTTTATTTTATTAAAGCATTATTTTTACCTTCAACTACACTAATTACCACTAATCTCGATTAAGAACTCAATAAGTTACTATTCACCAAAAAATTATTATAATCTCATTGAACCACATTTTACTTCTTAATGACAACCATGTATGTAGGATTTTTGAAATTCAAAACACAATTATGGAAAAATTTCATTTAAACGGAAAATCAGTCTTTATAAGTACCACTTAGTGGATTCACTATTCATCAAAAATTGATGTTTTTCAGAAAATTACCAAAAATTCACCCTAAGCTATATTTGATATTACGAATTCAAAAATGAAGTATATTTTACAAAATTCAAAACATATAAGTCACATTAATTAATTTAATAATTAATTCCCGCTGTCAGAGCAAATAGCGTGTTTTTATGAAACAATAAGTATCAAAAGATTGACACTAGTTTAAGTACGATTTCAAAGTGAAATTAATTCCAACGACCACTATTGGATTCAATGGTAAAAATATTTTCTAATTTGACTTTAAAACCAATTCTAAAGGTAATATAATCATATAAATAAATTAGATTAAAAAGAGGTTTTGAATTAAAATACAACATTTTACAATATTCATTAAAAAAATGAACTTTATCAGAAAGGTACCAAAAATTTACAAAAAGTAAATTTTGATGTCCCATTTCTAACGAAGAGTTATATTTGGTCCAATAGAATTTATAAGATCGATCAAAACTATATTTAATGACGGTTCTCCGTTAAAAGGTGATAAGTGGACCTTTCATGAAAATTAGGGTATAAATGCCTAAAATTGAACTCTTTCCGTATTTTAAGCCTTTATCATTTATTGGGTAAATGTAAAAACATTTAAAAACATATATAATCATATTTTAGTTATTTTTATCCATTCCCACCAGTACAATGGCTACTCGTTAACTAACATTTAAAATAATATTATTTTATTACTTGTGTGCAACGTATGTTTTCAAATAAACTCATCGTTGCGTATCGAGTACGCTATTGAACGTAGAAACCCATTTTAACTAAAATTAATATTTTATTTTTAAATATTAATAAATATGATAATTCTTTATTCTTTATTTACCTGGGATGTTACATCCTTCCCCCCTTTTGGGAATTGCGTCCTCGCAATTTTATTCACTTATCAAAGTAAGTGGGGGTATTTATCCCTCATAGCATTTTCAGGTTCCCACATTTCCTTTTCAATCACATGGTTTTTCCAAAAAAACCATTACCTGATGAATCACCTTATTCCGTAACACCTGCTCCCTGTGGCCAAGAATCTGTACCGGTTGTTCCTCATAAGATAGGTTCTCTTCTAGCTGAACTACCTCTGGACTCAAAACATGAGATGGATCTGGCATATACTTTCTCAACATTGAAACATGAAAAACATTGTGTACCTGAGATAAACTTGGAGGTAAATCCACCCAGTATGCAACTGATCCAACTCTCTCCAGAATTTCATATGGTCCAATAAACCTTGGACTCAGCTTTCCTTTATTACCAAATATCATCACACTTTTCCAAGGAGAAACCTTGAGAAAAAACATGATCACCTATCTCGAAAGATAGATCCTTCCTCCGGTTATCCGCATAACCCTTCTGCCTTCTCTGAGCTGTTCTCATGTGCTTCTGAATCAACTAAACTTTTTCTGCCATCTCTTCTACCAATTATGGTCCCATCAGCTTCCATTCACCCACTTCATTCCAAAATGCTGGAGTTCGACACCGCTTCCCATATAATGCCTCAAATGGTGCCATCTGTATACTGGAATGAAAACTATTATTATAAGAAAACTCAACCAAAGAAATTTGTTGGTCCCAACTTCCCTGATAATCCATAGAACAAGCTCGTAGCATATCCTCCAATGTCAGGATCGTTCGTTCTGACTGCCCATCTGATTGAGGATGAAAAGATGTATTAAAATTTAATTCAGTACCCAACGACTTCTGAAGGCCTTTCCAAAAGTTAGAAGTAAACCTGGGATCACGATCCGATACAATGTATATAGGAACTCCATGTAACCTGACTATCTCTTTAAGATACAAACGGTAAAGTTGATCAAGAGATAAAGTATCTCATATAGGAAGGAAATAAGCAGATTTGGTCAAGAGATCAACAATAACCCAGATTTCATTATTACCTCGAGATGTCTTCGGTAATCCAACAACAATGTCCATGGATATATTCTCCCATTTCCACTCTGGCACTGGTAAAGGCTGAAGCATCCCTTTCGGTAACTGCCGCTTTTCTTTAACCTGTTGAAATGTCAAACATTTCACAGTAAAATCAGCAATATCCCTTTTCATTCCATCCCACCAGTAATACTCCTGCAGATCTATGTACATCTTAGTACTGCCCGGATGAACTGAAAACGGGGAACTATGATCCTCACATAACAAATCATTCTTCAACTGTGAATCACAAGGCACACATGATCTCTTCCCAAACCTCAAAACACAAACACAAACTTATCAAAGAACTCATGGAAAATTTTATTCATATGGTCCATGAATACGGCATGTGCATTTGTTAACCCAAAAGGCATAACTACAAATTCATAATGGCCATATCTAGTACAGAACGCAGTCTTCGGAACATATGCTTCTTTTACTTTCAACTGATGGTACCCTGACCTCAAGTCAATCTTCAAAAAATACTGAGCTCCCTGGAGCTTATACCACTTAATTTGATGGCCCAACATCTGCTAAAGTTGTTGCAATGGATTTCACCACCCCTTTCTGATTGTAGTCTGGATGAATTCCCCCAGCTGAGTTCTTCGTTGGACACTCGTTTGCATAATGACCCATTTCATTACACTTAAAACATCTTACCGTTGGCTTTTCATTTCCTGCTTGATCATCTTCCTTACCATTACGAGCAATATGACCAGACTTACCACACCGAAAGCACTTACCAGACTTGGATAAACATTCTCTAGGATGAATTTTACCACACTTTTCACAGGATGGATATTTGGTTTTCTTACCTCCTTGCTTCTTTGATGAATTCTTCCCCTTTTCCTGCCAACTAGACCTCTTATTCTATTGTTTGTCATATAACACCTGATCATCGGAAAACTCCATTTCCACCTTCTCTGCACATCGAACAATTTATTCATAACTTTTGAACTCACGAGAAGCTAAATCCATTCGATACTTTGTCTTTAACCCTGAGTAAAAATGGTTTATATTACTATCAAGATCTCGTATGATGTTTGGAGCATACCTTGCCAATCGAGTGAACTTTTCTTCATATGAAGCCACTGAATCATCCTCCTGCCTCAATTCCAGGAACTGTTTTTCCATCCTAAGACGAACCACCTTAGGAAAATATTTCTCAAGAAACGTACCTTTGAATTCGTCCCAGTAAATATCCTCAATCTCATCACTATCCCTTATATTTGTCACCATCGACCACCACTGGTCAGCTTCACCTTCAAAACGGTAAACAGCAAGACTAACCATTTGATGTTCTGAACACCCCATGACATCAAAAATCTTCTCCAGTGCTTTAATCCACCCTTCAGCTTGCACAGGGTCAGATGATCCTCTGAATGATGGGGGATGTTGCCTCATGAAATGTTCCACCACAGACATGTTCCTCTGCGGTTGATCTGGCTGATCTCGTGCATGGATACCACCAACACTTATAGCCTGAGTCAGCTGTTCCATCATTGCAACAAACTGTTCAGTTCTGATTCTGACCATCTCAGGTTGCTGATTTGGAAGGTTATCTTCCTCCTGATGTCGTCCCAACATATCTTCTTTGTTTCCTCTGCGGAAAACCATTCTGAACACAGAAATATCTTAGGCGAAGCAACATGGTAATCCATAAATTCTATATCATTTCAATCATATAATAATTTAACACTTTTCTAAATCCTAAAGTTGTCTAAACCGACCTCTGATACCAACTATAAGACCCCGGCCTTGAACCTTACTTAATATTGAATTAAATGAATAATTCACGTTGAGGATCTTTTCAGGTTTAGAGTTTTAGAGAATTATAACATAACTATTACATCATAAAAGATTACAAAGTAGATACTTCTACTAAGTTTCCATAGAATAATAAAAAAAACTCTTAAAAAGAAACATGTCTAGTTCCATGTTTTATAAAGCATGACTTTCCCTTGATCCCATCCTTGACCCTATTCCACATTATGTCCTGTGAAAAACATTTCAAAAAAACTTGGGGTTAGCATAAAAAGCTCAGTAAGGGATACACAAAAAATAAAAACTGTTAGTTTATCAAAACAAATAGTAAACCATGTATACTTTATCAAGGTAATACTTTTCACCTTTATGAAGTAGTAAAAACTCTTCACTGAATAAAATATCATTACTTACCTTTTTGTAACCAAAGTATTACCATAAAACCCATATAAAGAACACATAACATATATAAAGGTAACTTGGGACATAAACATACTTAAGTGGAATAACCATACGGTCTACTCCCACACATATCATTTAATGGAATAGCCATACGGCCAATTTCCATACATACTTAATGGAATAGCCATACGGCCGACTTCCATACCCAATTCATTGGAGGTTATAACGTAACCACCCGTCCTGGTATTCACGACACCACCTGTCATATGGTTTATAATGTAACCACCCGTTAAAATGTCCACGTACCAGTATAAAATCATAAAATATAAAACCAATATAAAGAAATGATAACATTTCCACATTTCAATCACAATATATCATAAATATATTGACATAATAGAATCTTTTTTCAAAACCATTTTCAATACCAAAATACATAAAATAGTATATGGTATTTATTTTATTCTAAAAACATTACGGCTTGTTGAGAAAGCCAAAGACCAAATAATACTCACGGCGGCGAAAAAGGTCTTTGTCGCTGCGTACATTAAAAGAAACATTCCTTTTTGTCGTTTTGTATAACGCTTCGTAGAAAAAGATTCCTTTTCTATAAAATAAAAATTCAAAGGGTTTTATACACCTTATAAAAGAATGTTTTGTATAAAACGAAATATGCCTCAATGAAAGGAGATTGAGACGAAGTCCCATACCTCGGGTCCGACCTGACTCGATCGTTCTTTAACGTCCTGAATAATAAACTTGAGTTAATTTATACTTGATTAAGAACCGTTTTAAAGTTCATTCTTCCTTTTATATCTCTTATTGCCATGTTATAAACATTATGTAACCATTTAAGTTAATAATGTTTGTTTTGTCAATATTTGGTTATTAAGTCGAAAGTGGACTTCTTACAATTACATGTTGTTCGTGTGGTCAAAGGTTATTTATATCCAGAATGACATTCCTGATTTGGATATCATATATATTATATATATCCAGAATATACATGTATTTATAATATTACATAATCATTTAGAGGTAAGAAATGAAATGCACCGTTCATGGAGACGGTAAGTCGTACGTACGCATGAACGCTACTTTCATTTATTTGTCATATTAATGGAATTAATACTAAATGAGAGGTATGTATATTTTAATTAAAGATTTATATTCATAATTTAGATATATAATTAATTATATATATCCATTATATACATGTACTTTTAATAGTACATTACATTTGGGGATAAGAAATGAAATGCACCGTTCATGGAGACGGTAAGCCGTAAGTACGCATGAACGCTAATTTCATTTCTATCTCATACTTTAATGGAATGAAATAATAATGATATAGAGGTATACTATAATTCCAGTATAACATCATATATAATAACTTTAAATCCATCCTTTACACGTCCCACATATGGCAATAAAGAATCACATCACTTTGAGGGGGCGGTAGTCCGCACTTCTTTAAATGAAGATATCGTGTTTACCCATAATGGAAACCATAAAGGAATGCCCAAAATGAAAAAAAAACAGAATATTAAGGAAAACATAAACACATCATATAACATATATAAAAATAGTGACATCATAATGGCCACCTTTGAAGGTGTTAAATGAGTATTGAACAATCATCGTTTCAGGAGGCAGAATTTCTCCATCCACGGAAACCGTATGTTCTTTAACCATTTGATGTAGTTGTGTGAGATTTTAGCTCGAATAAATATTATAACAACATCCTAGTATATTTAATATACTGGTGTTGTTACAAAATAAGTAAATAAAAAGTGTTTTGGGGGTTGGAGAAACAAAATAAAACAAATGAACATGAGAGAATGAATTACCTTTAAAAGTGTAACTCCTTTTGATTTGAGGCTAAAGGCTTCCGTTGAAAGGATTCTGCCCAAAGGGAATACTCTAGGATGAGGATAGGGATGTGGAGAGAGTAAATGGGCAGGGGATGGCCGAGCAAAAGGCTTGAGGAGTGTGTGAAATGAGGTAGAGGTGGGGGCCTTTTATAAGAGGAGAGGAGGGGCACTTTTGGAAAGTAAAGAAATATTACTTTATTTGAAAATGTGTTTCGGTTTTAAAAGCTCCCACATTGAAATAATTTCTGGATAAGGTGTTAAGGGTTCGAAATCCACTCATCCAATTGGTTTTGGCCATGTTTAGGTTTTAGACTTTCCATTATCATTCCATTTTATTTAAATAGTTAAATAATGAGGTCATCGCTGCATCATCATGATGTCATAAATAATTTAATTTATATAATGTCTAAAAATTATAAAAAAAATACTATAATGTAGGAAATATTTTTATCTTTCCAATGACTATTTATAATCAAAAATCTGACTTGTATAACCCCATTTAAGAATTGTTTTAGTAAAACATATCATGTATGTGTCATTTTTACTTTTACATTAAATAAAAAGTTATTTATGTCATTTCCCAAACAAAGTGTCTCCATGGGGACCCCAAGTTGACCCATGTCTTGTCTTGGTCGGCCATGACACAACCAATGAGGGTAGGAAATGTGTCAAGCTCATTTTATTTTATTATAGCATTATTTTTACCTTCAACTACACTAATTACCACTAATCTCGATTAAGAACTTAATAAGTTACTATTCACCAAAAAATTATTATAATCTCATTGAACCACATTTTACTTCTTAATGACAACCATGTATGTCGGATTTTTGAAATTCAAAACACAATTATGGAAAAATTTCATTTAAACGGAAAATCAGTCTTTATAAGTACCACTTAGTGGTTTCACTATTCATCAAAAATTGAAGTTTTTCAGAAAATTACCAAAAATTCACCCTAAGCTATATTTGATATTACGAATTCAAAAATGAAGTCTATTTTACAAAATTCAAAACATATAAGTCACATTAATTAATTTAATAATTAATTCCCGCTGTCAGAGCAAATAGCGTGTTTTTATGAAACAATAAGTATCAAAAGATTGACACTAGTTTAAGTACGATTTCAAAGTGAAATTAATTCCAACGACCACTATTGGATTCAATGGTAAAAATATTTTCTAATTTGACTTTAAAACCAATTCTAAAGATAATCTAATCATATAAATAAATTATATTAAAAACAGGTTTTGAATTAAAATACAACATTTTACAATATTCATTAAAAAAATGAACTTTATCAGAAAGGTACCAAAAATTTACAAAAAGTAAATTTTGATGTCCCGTTTCTAACGAAGAGTTATATTTGGTCCAATAGAATTTATAAGATCGATCAAAACTATATTTAATGACGGTTCTCCGTTAAAAGGTGATAAGTGGACCTTTCATGAAAATTAGGGTATAAATGCCTAAAATTGAACTCTTTCCGTATTTTAAGCCTTTATCATTTATTGGGTAAATGTAAAAACATTTAAAAACATATATAATCATATTTTAGTTATTTTTATCCATTCCCACCAGTACAATGGCTACTCGTTAACTAACATTTAAAATAATATTATTTTATTACTTGTGTGCAACGTATGTTTTCAAATAAACTCATCGTTGCGTATCGAGTACGCTATTGAACGTAGAAACCCATTTTAACTAAAATTAATATTTAATTCGTAAATATTAATAAATATGATAATTCTTTATTCTTTATTTACCTAGGATGTTACATCCTTCCCCCCTTTTGGGAATTGCGTCCTCGCAATTTTATTCACTTATCAAAGTAAGTGGGGGTATTTATCCCTCATAGCATTTTCAGGTTCCCAAATTTCCTCTTCAATCACATGGTTTTTCCAAAAAAACCATTACCTGATGAATCACCTTATTCCGTAACACCTGCTCCCTGTGGCCAAGAATCTGTACCGGTTGTTCCTCATAAGATAGGTTCTCTTCTAGCTGAACTACCTCTGGACTCAAAACATGAGATGGATCTGGCATATACTTTCTCAACATTGAAACATGAAAAACATTGTGTACCTGAGATAAACTTGGAGGTAAAGCCACCCAGTATGCAACTGATCCAACTCTCTCCAGAATTTCATATGGTCCAATAAACCTTGGACTCAGCTTTCCTTTATTACCAAATATCATCACACTTTTCCAAGGAGAAACCTTGAGAAAAAACATGATCACCTATCTCGAAAGATAGATCCTTCCTCCGGTTATCCGCATAACCCTTCTGCCTTCTCTGAGCTGTTCTCATGTGCTTCTGAATCAACTAAACTTTTTCTGCCATCTCTTCTACCAATTATGGTCCCATCAGCTTCCATTCACCCACTTCATTCCAAAATGCTGGAGTTCGACACCGCTTCCCATATAATGCCTCAAATGGTGCCATCTGTATACTGGAATGAAAACTATTATTATAAGAAAACTCAACCAAAGAAATTTGATGGTCCCAACTTCCCTGATAATCCATAGAACAAGCTCGTAGCATATCCTCCAATGTCAGGATCGTTCGTTCTGACTCCCCATCTGATTGAGGATGAAAAGCTGTATTAAAATTTAATTCAGTACCCAACGACTTCTGAAGGCCTTTCCAAAAGTTAGAAGTAAACCTGGGATCACGATCCGATACAATATATATTGGAACTCCATGTAACCTGACTATCTCTTTAAGATACAAACGGTAAATTTGATCAAGAGATAAAGTATCTCATATAGGAAGGAAATAAGCAGATTTGGTCAAGAGATCAACAATAACCCAGATTTCATTATTACCTCGAGATTTCTTCGGTAATCCAACAACAATGTCCATGGATATATTCTCCCATTTCCACTCTGGCACTGGTAAAGGCTGAAGCATCCCTTTCGGTAACTGCCGCTTTACTTTAACCTGTTGAAATGTCAAACACTTCACAGTAAAATCAGCAATATCCCTTTTCATTCCATCCCACCAGTAATACTCCTGCAGATCTATGTACATCTTAGTACTGCCCGGATGAACTGAAAACGGGGAACTATGATCCTCACATAACAAATCATTCTTCAACTGTGAATCACAAGGCACACATAATCTCTTCCCAAACCTCAAAACCCAAACACAAACTTATCAAAGAACTCATGGAAAATTTTATTCATATGGTCCATGAATACAGCATGTGCATTTGTTAACCCAAAAGGCATAACTACAAATTCATAATGGCCATATCTAGTACAGAACGCAGTCTTCGGAACATATGCTTCTTTTACTTTCAACTGATGGTACCCTGACCTCAAGTCAATCTTCAAAAAATACTGAGCTCCCTGGAGCTGATACCACTTCATTTGATGTCCCAACATCTGCTAAAGTTGTTGCAATGGATTTCACCACCCCTTTCTGATTGTAGTCTGGATGAATTCCCCCAGCTGAGTTCTTCGTTGGACACTCGTTTGCATAATGACCCATTTCATTACACTTAAAACATCTTACCGTTGGCTTTTCATTTCCTGCTTGATCATCTTCCTTACCGTTACGTGCAATATGACAAGACTTACCACACCGAAAGCACTTACCAGACTTGGATAAACATTCTCTAGGATGAATTTTACCACACTTTTCACAGGATGGATATTTGGTTTTCTTACCTCCTTGCTTCTTTGATGAATTCTTCCCCTTTTCCTGCCAACTAGACCTCTTATTCTGTTGTTTGTCTTATAACACCTGATCATCGGCAAACTCCATTTCCACCTTCTCTGCACATCGAACAATTTTTTCATAACTTTTGAACTCACGAGAAGCTAAATCCATTCGATACTTTGTCTTTAACCCTGAGTAAAAATGGTTTATTTTACTATCAAGATCTCGTATGAAGTTTGGAGCATACCTTTCCAATCGAGTGAACTTTTCTTCATATGAAGCCACTGAATCATCCTCCTGCCTCAATTCCAGGAACTGTTTTTCCATCCTAAGACGAACCACCTTAGGAAAATATTTCTCAAGAAACGTACCTTTGAATTCGTCCCAGTAAAGATCCTCAATCTCATCACTATCCCCTATATTTGTCACCATCGACCACCACTGGTCAGCTTCACCTTCAAAACGGTAAACAGAAAGACTAACCTTTTGATGTTCTGAACACCCCATGACATCAAAAATCTTCTCCAGTGCTTTAATCCACCCTTCAGCTTGCACAGGGTCAGATGATCCTCTGAATGATGGGGGATGTTGCCTCATGAAATGTTCCACCACAGACATGTTCCTCTGCGGTTGATCTGGCTGATCTCGTGCATGGATACCACCAACACTTATAGCCTGAGTCAACTGTTCCATCATTGCAACAAACTGTTCAGTTCTGATTCCGACCATCTCAGGTTGCTTATTTGGAAGGTTATCTTCCTCCTGATGTCGTCCCAACATAGCTTCTTTGTTTCCTCTGCGGAAAACCATTCTGAACACAGAAATATCTTAGGCGAAGCAACATGGTAATCCATAAATGCTATATCATTTCAATCATATAATAATTTAACACTTTTCTAAATCCTAAAGTTGTCTAAACCGACCTCTGATACCAACTATAAGACCCCGGCCTTAAACCTTACTTAATATTGAATTAAATGAATAATTCACGTTGAGGATCTTTTCAGGTTTAGAGTTTTAGAGAATTATAACATAACTATTACATCATAAAAGATTACAAAGTAGACACTTCTACTAAGTTTCCATAGAATAATAAAAAAAACTCTTAAAAAGAAACATGTCTAGTTCCATGTTTTATAAAGCATGACTTTCCCTTGATCCCATCCTTGACCCTATTCCACATTATGTCCTGTGAAAAACATTTCAAAAAAACTTGGGGTTAGCATAAAAATCTCAGTAAGGGATACACAAAAAATAAAAACTGTTAGTTTATCAAAACAAATAGTAAACCATGTATACTTTATCAAGGTAATACTTTTCACCTTTATGAAGTAGTAAAAACTCTTCACTGAATAAAATATCATTACTTACCTTTTTGTAACCAAAGTATTACCATAAAACCCATATAAAGAACACATAACATATATAAAGGTAACTTGGGACATAAACATACTTAAGTGGAATAACCATACGGTCTACTCCCACACATATCATTTAATGGAATAGCCATACGGCCAATTTCCATACATACTTAATGGAATAGCCATATGGCCGACTTCCATACCCAATTCATTGGAGGTTATAACGTAACCACCCGTCCTGGTATTCACGACACCACCTGTCATATGGTTTATAATGTAAACACCCGTTAAAATGTCCAAGTACCAGTATAAAATCATAAAATATAAAACCAATATAATGAAATAATAACATTTCCACATTTCAATCACAATATATCATAAATATATTGACATAATAGAATCTTTTTTCAAAACCATTTTCAATACCAAAATACATAAAATAGTATATGGTATTTATTTTATTCTAAAAATATTACGGCTTGTTGAGAAAGCCAAAGACCAAATAATACTCACGGCGGCGAAAAAGGTCTTTGTCGCTGCGTACATTAAAAGAAACATTCCTTTTTGTAGTTTTGTATAACGCTTCGTAGAAAAAGATTCCTTTTCTATAAAATTAAAATTCAAAGGGTTTTATACACCTTATAAAAGAATGTTTTGTATAAAACGAAATATGCCTCAATGAAAGGAGATTGAGACGAAGTCCCTTACCTCGGGTCCGACCTGACTCGATCGTTCTTTAACGTCCTGAATAATAAACTTGAGTTAATTTATACTTGATTAAGAACCGTTTTAAAGTTCATTATTTCTTTTATATCACTTATTGCCATGTTATAAACATTATGTAACCATTTAAGTTAATAATGTTTGTTTTGTCAATATTTGGTTATTAAGTCGAAAGTGGACTTCTTACAATTACATGTTGTTCGTGTGGTCAAAGGTTATTTATATCCAGAATGACATTCCTGATTTGGATATCCTATATATTATATATATCCAGAATATACATGTATTTATAATATTACATAATCATTTAGAGGTATGAAATGAAATGCACCGTTCATGGAGACGGTAAGTCGTACGTACGCATGAACGCTACTTTCATTTATTTGTCATATTAATGGAATTAATACTAAATGAGAGGTATGTATATTTTAATTAAAGAATTATATTCATAATTTAGATATATAATTAATTATATATATCCATTATATACATGTAATTTTAATAGTACATTACATTTGGGGATAAGAAATGAAATGCACCGTTCATGGAGACGGTAAGCCGTAAGTACGCATGAACGCTAATTTCATTTCTATCTCATACTTTAATGGAATGAAATAATAATGATATAGAGGTATAATATAATTCCAGTATAACATCATATATAATAACTTTAAATCCATCCTTTACACGTCCCACATATGGCAATAATGAATCACATCACTTTGAGGGGGCGGTAGTCCGCACTTCCTTAAATGAAGATATCGTGTTTACCCATAATGGAAACCATAAAGGAATGCCCAAAATGAAAAAAAAAACAGAATATTAAGGAAAAAATAAACACATCATATAACATATATAAAAATAGTGACATCATAATGGCCACCTTTGAAGGTGTTAAATGAGTATTGAACAATCATCGTTTCAGGAGGCAGAATTTCTCCATCCACGGAAACCGTATGTTCTTTAACCATTTGATGTAGTTGTGTGAGATTTTAGCTCGAATAAATCTTATAACAACATCCTAGTATATTTAATATACTGGTGTTGTTACAAAATAAGTAAATAAAAAGTGTTTTGGGGTTTGGAGAAACAAAATAAAACAAATGAACATGAGAGAATGAATTACCTTTAAAAGTGTAACTCCTTTTGATTTGAGCCTAAAGGCTTCCTTTGAAAGGATTCGGCCCAAAGGGAATCCTCTAGGATGAGGATAGGGATGTGGAGAGAGTAAATGGGCAGGGGATGGCCGAGCAAAAGGCTTGAGGAGTGTGTGAAATGAGGTAGAGGTGGGGGCCTTTTATAAGAGGAGAGGAGGGGCACTTTTGGAAAGTAAAGAAATATTACTTTATTTGAAAATGTGTTTCGGTTTTAAAAGCTCCCACATTGAAATAATTTGTGGATAAGGTGTTAAGGGTTCGAAATCCACTCATCCAATTGGTTTTGGCCATGTTTAGGTTTTAGACTTTCCATTATCATTCCATTTTATTTAAATCGTTAAATAATGAGGTCATCGCTGTATCATCATGATGTCATAAATAATTTAATTTATATAATGTATAAAAATTATAAAAAAAATACTATAATGTAGGAAATATTTTTATCTTTCCAATGAATATTTATAATCAAAAATCTGACTTGTATAACCCCATTTAAGAATTGTTTTAGTAAAACATATCATGTTTGTGTCATTTTTACTTTTACATTAAATAAAAAGTTATTTATGTCATTTCCCAAACAAAGTGTCTCCATGGGGTCCCCAAGTTTACCCATGGCTTGTCTTGGTCGGACATGACACAACCAATGAGGGTAGGACATGTGTCAAGCTCATTTTATTTTATTATAGCATTATTTTTACCTTAAACTACACTAATTACCACTAATCGCGATTACAAACTTAATAAGTTACTATTCACCAAAAAATTATTATAATCTCATTGAACAACATTTTACATTGTAATGACAACCATGTATGTCGGATTTTTGAAATTCAAAACACAATGACAGCAAAATTTCATTTAAATGGAAAATCAGTCTTTACAAGTAACACTTAGTGGTTTCACTATTTATCAAAAATTGATGTTTTCAGAAAATTACTAAAAATGCACCCTAAGCTATATTTGATATTATGAATACAAAAATGAAGTCTATTTCACAAAATTCAAAACATATAAGTCACATTAATTAATTTAATAATTAATTTCCTATGTCAGAGCAAATAGCGTGTTTTTATGAAACAATAAGTATCAAAAGATTGACACTAGTTTAAGTACGATTTCAAAGGGAAATTAATTCCAACGACCACTATTGGATTCAATGGTAAAAATATTTTCTAATTTCACTTTAAAACCAATTCAAAAGATAATCTAATCATATAAATAAATTACATTAAAAAGAGGTTTTGAATTAAAATAAAACATTTTACCCTATTCATTAAAAAAATGAACTTTATCAGAAAGGTACCAAAAATTTACACAAAGTAAATTTTGATGTCCCGATTCCAACGAAGAGTTATATTTGGTCCAATAGAATTTATAAGATCGATCAAAACTATATTTAATGACGGTTCTCCATCAAAAGGTGATAAGTGGACCTTTCATGAAAATTAGGGTATAAATGCCTAAAATTGAACTCTTTCCGTATTTTAAGCCATTATCTTTTATTGGGTAAATGTAAAAACATTTAAAAACATATATAATCATATTTTAGTTATTTTTATCCATTCCCGCTAGTACAACGGCTACTCGTTAACTAACATTTAAAATAATATTATTTTATTTCTTGTGTGCAACGTAAGTTTTCAAAGAAACTCATCGTTGCGTATCGAGTATGCTATCGAATGTAGAAACCCCTTTTAATTAAAATTAATATTTAATTCGTAAATATTAATAAATTAGAAAATTATTTATTCTTTATTTACCTGGGATGTTACATTAATCAGAGTGAATATGGAAGCTAATTCAAATCTAGAGGGTCTGTATCTGATCTAAAGGATCTAAAGTCCCATATGTTGAAAATGGTGAAAAGGAATGTGTGGAAGCCTGCATCATTCCAAAAACTAGCTAAACATATTTCCACACTCTTTCTAGAGAAACTATGCCAACAGTTCTAGTCAAATATTGTAACATCCCTAGTAAATAATGAAAATGAATTTTTTCATATTAATTAATTTTCGAATTGAATATTAATTTTATATTAAAAGGGTTGTTATGTTCGATAGCCTACATGATACGCAACAACGGGTTTCTTTGAAATCTTATGTTGCACACTAATAATATATTATTATTTTAAACGGTAGTTAACTATTAGCCATTGTATTGGTGGGAATAAACAAAACAAACTAGAGTATGATTTTACATGTTTGTTATATATAGTTTCATTTATCCAATAAAAGTTAGAGGCTTAAAATTTGAATGAATATTATTTCAAGCATAATTTAATTAAAAGGCCGATTTAACGCCTTTTAATGAAGAACCATTTTTAAATCTAGTTTAGGCCACTTCAATACAATATATATGACCAAATAAAATCCTTCTTTAGAATAGGGACAACAAAATTTACTTTTTGTAAGTTTTTTGAATTTTTCTGATAAAGTTAATTTTTTAATGAATAGTTCATTGGAAATAATTTTACTTTAAAATTGGACATAAAAAATTATAAATATTTTGATAGTTATTGTTTCTTAGAAACACACTCTTTGTTTTGATAATGGGAATTAATTTAAAATTTAATTAATGACACTTATATGTTTTTAATTTTCAATAATTGACATAATTTTTGAATTCGGAATATCAAATATAACTTCGGCTGAATTTTTGGTATTTTTCTGAAAAACGTAATTTTTTGATGAATAGTGAAACCACTTAGTGGTAGTTATAAAAACTGACTTTTTCATTTAAATGAAAATTTACCACTTCTGTGAATTGAATTTAAATAATCCTACATACATGTTTGTTATCAAGAAGTAAACCGTGTTTCATTAAGATGAAAATAATATGTGGTGAATAGTAACTTTTGACTGATTTTCTACGGCTAAAGGTAAATAGAGTAATTCAAGGATAAAAGAATACTATAATAATTCCAAATTACCTTAAAAATTGTTCAAACCTTATTTGATGAGTCATTAAGGACCATGAGCATATTTTGGTCGATTTTGGGACTCCATTGAGCCACTTGGGATTGATAATGATAATTTAGATTAATTAATATAATGTAAAGACAAAATTGACATTAAAAAACATATTTTAGTAATTAATTTTTATATGGTTTTATATAAGTCATATTTTTTACTATAAATATTATTTGTAAATATAAAAATATTTACTACCACATGGTATTTTTTTTAAATTTTTATACATCAAGTAAATTAAATTATTTATAACATAATAGTGAAGCAGTATTTACCTCATTAAAAAATTATTTAAATAAATAAGATTATAATGATTAAACTATTTTCCAAAAAATATCCAATTCATATTGTATGATTTTATTTAAATCAGGAGTACTCTTATCTTCATAGGTAATTAATTTTTGACCTTTTGAAACCGAATATCATTATATAATAAAATAATATTTTCACACTTTCCAAAAGATCCCCTCCTCTCCCTTATAAAAGAATATCATTTCTATCCAATTACTCACACCTCTCAAGTCATTTGGCTCGTCCAAACTCTGCCCAGTTAATCTCCCTCAATCCCACTCCTCCCCATAGAAGCCTTACCTTAGGTAGAAGGTACTTCAAGAAGTCCTTTGGTTCAAACCAACGGTATTTACCCAAATTAAAGGTAACGATTTTTCTTAAATTGTTTTTTTTATGTTACTTCTCAAACCCATAAAATCTTATTATTCCCTTATTTTGTTAAAAAAAGTATCCTCAATATAATAGGATGTTTTTATGAGAATTATTCGAACTACACTTACACACTTCCATCTAATGGATGAAGAACATAATGTTTCTGTGGATGGAAAACTAACGCCTCACAAAACGAAGACTATTCAAATATCTCCAACCGCCTATCATGGTTTCCATTATGAAGAAATTTTATATGAAATATATTATGTTTATGTTTTCTTTATGATTCTGTAATTTCCATTTATAGCACGCTTTTATGGATTCCATAGTGGTAAAATACAATAATCTCATTTGAGGAAGTGCAGACTACTGCCCATTGAAAGTGATGTGACTCGTTAATGCCATATGTGGGACGTATAAAGGATAGAGTTAATGATATTATATATGATATTATACTGGAATTATAATATACCTATGTATCATTATCCATTGAAATGCGATATTTAAATGAAAATAACGTTCATGTATACGTACAACTTACCGTCTTCATGAATAGTGCATTTCATTTCACACCTCTATATGTTATGTACTATTATAAATACATGTGCATACTAGATATATATGATATATATGATATCTAAATAATTAATATCATTCTAGATATAATGAAACTTTGACCACAATAACAAAATGTAATTATAAGAAGTCCATTTTTGACTCAAGTACCTAATATCGATAAAATGAACATTATTAACTGAAATGATTAAATAATGTTTATAACATGGTAATAAGTGATATAAAAGGAATAATAAACTTGAAAAAGTTTCTTAATAAAGATTAAAATAATTTTAGTTTATTATTTATGAGATTGAATAATGATCGAGTCAAGTCGGACACGAGGTATGATATTTTATTATCTCACTTTCAATTCCATGAGATTTCCATTGTTCGCCACTAATTTATTGAATTTGGTGTATTGTGTACTTCCATTTTATATATATTATCATTATTATATTTATATTTAGGTTTGTCTGTGAATAATTTGGTTGTTATTAACTTTTGGTCATATGATTCAGTTGATTAGAACGTGGTAAAGGGTTTCATCTCATTTTTAATTCCTGTGAGATTCATGCTATATTTACCACTATTTCCTTTTTGGTGGTGTATGTACTGCCCATGATTTAAATATTTATTTCCTATACTTTCATTTATGAGTATTTACATCTTCATTGTATGATCCTTCATTCATATGGATTATTTTTTGTAAGTTACCAAATCGCTAAGGGTACCTTTCAACCTCCACTTTTTTAAAAGACTTCTTTTTTTGTATGACTTTTAATTTACATATTATTATGTTGGGATATGTTATTATGTATCCTTATTGATTTAAACATTATGTCCTGGTGTTTAGGTACCCTTTTTATCTTATCAACTCATTTTATGAATTTTAATGTGACGTTGTTATCCTGTCAAATTTTTACAAGGGGACTTCTTAACCAAATTTCAATTCTTTGGGTTCAACTTGTACTCATTTAATATGTCATCCAATGAGTATGTGTGAATGAAATCTGATTGTTTTACACATAATATCCACTTATATTGGGTGTATGTATATTTTTCACACATAATTATGTGATTTATTTATCCTTAATTTAAAGATACCATCTTTAAAATGGATTTCATCTCAATTTACATTTCTATTGAGAATTCATTGTTGTTATGCACCAATTCACTATAATATGGTGTATATACTGTACTTTGGCATATTATATCATGAATTACTTTATTCTCATGCTATTATAATGTTCTAATAAAATTTTATTCCTCAATTATTTGTATTAAAGTGTCTCTATTTTTGTTAAAAAACACTTTATCTAAAATATCGTTTCAAATGTATTAATGATTTATTCTTCTAAATATTTCTCATTAATGTACATGTTTTAAAAATGGGTTTTCAGATTTATTTATATGGACATTAATTTTTTAAAATGATAATTCATTTTAATTATTCAATGTGGTATGGGACACTTTATTTCAAAAATCATTTTTTAAAAGGATCTGAAAATGATTTGATAAAACATTGTTTATTTCAATATAATTATATGATATATTGGAATTGTGGAAATGTTATATTTATTTTATACATGTGTTAAATTTTATGATTATGTTATGGTTATTGGGAATTTTTTACGTATATGGGTGGTTCCATGATAAACCTAGGGCAGGTGAGCTCGGGATAACTCTCTAATGCATTGGGTAATGTGACAGAGGTGAACATGATGTTTCACCTAATAGATTTAGGTAATATATTTTGATGGGTATTCCAAGTGTAACTCCCTATGTAGCTGTGATAGATAAAATTTACGTTTGATATGGATGTCATAAGTAACCTTTAAGATTTATGATTTTTCTGTGTTCTTCATAAATCATATGATTTCATAAGGTATGTTATGATTGAAATGTATAGTTTCATTGATTTGTATTTATTGATGGGATAATGATTTCCTTCCTTATTATAAAACCCTTAATGATATTTTTATGCTCATCCCAAGCTTTTGAATTGTTTTCCACAGGACTTAATGATGAATAGGGTCAAGGATGTGATCATGGAAAAGCCATTTTATCTAAAACATGTAACTATACATGTTTTTTATGAGTTTTTCTTTTATTTAAAATATGGATACCGAGTAGTAGTGTCTACTTGTAATATTCAAGTTGAAATTTAATAGTTATGTCCTAATTCTGTAAAACACTAAACCTAAAAAGATCATCAATATGATTTATTCATTTAATTCAATATTATGTAACTTTTAAGGCCGATTCCTTTTAAATATAGTTCATGAAACAATTATAAAAAGGTGTTCCATATTGAACTAACAAAATAAGGAAGGGAACCAATACACCAAACATAGGCATGTTGGTGATTACTAGATGATAGGTTATAGTAGATATGTCTCTTTTTTGGGATGGTTTCCCAAAAATTCTTTCCTGTACTGATCTTCTATTAAACTTTATATATATATATTTTAATATTAATAAAAAATTTAGAATCCTATGGGGCTCAAAACCAATAAATATGTCATATGTGTGAGGTATGATTACTGAATAATGGGTGCCATCACACCCATACCTCTATTGAGGTATCATACCCAATGGTACAAAAAACGAGTTAACCTATACTGCCTTCCAAATGAATAAAGTCAACTGTCTAGCCACTTTATGACTCCATCAACATTGAATAGTGACCGGAAGCCCCATGAAAAAAATTAATGGCCCAATAGAAAATTCCCAATAGAAGATACACTATGAATAATAATCATACATCACACGATGTCTTTGTGGATATAGTCTATAAATTTAATGCCCAATAGAAAGGGAACACCAGAACACACCTTATACACTCGCATCCCTGAAATCAATTAACAACCATTACCACCAAAATTGTTTATGATAGCTGGGTCATTACCAAATGTGTTGATCATTCAGATTATACCTTTTTCATATTAACCTCAAGCAAATCCAAAATAACTCAACATATTGTGTCTTCGAATTCACATGGAGTCTGACCACTATCACCCTAGGAAACCATATCTTGGTCAAAAACGACACCTACCACATTACCAAATGTCTACCCTGAATATTTTTACCTTAACCACCTAATGATAGTTTACACGAATCCAATAATCAGAGAATCATAAAATATCATAAAAATATTAAAGGAATCATGGTCTTAACACATTTGGAAAATCAATGTGAACTAGATCAGAACATGAGCTCATTGCATGTTAGAGAGATGACGACGCAAATCTAATGAGAGGATTAAATATGTTAATTATTCAATTAATTGTTGTTTATAAATATTAGGTTTTTTGGTTATGTTTTAATTTAATTATATATTGAGTAAATAACCGTGGGTAGAGGGACATTGTTTTTATATGAACATTGTTCGGAATACTTATAAATAATATAAAAATACAGTGGTTGGCTACTTGTAATTCCATGATTGGTATAGTTGATATTTTTAACTTCATATGATTCTAATCCTTTACATGAGAGGGTTTCACGATAGGATAGAGTAAAAACTAAGGGATTGAAGAAGAACTAATGGGATATTACTTTTCCTCTTTTTAATATAACAAACTAATAAAAAATTGAAAAAAATTCAAGTTATTATTCCATTATAAATCATATTGGAATTATATCATGATATTCCTCCAAGTAAGATGGAAAAAGTCTTCCTGATGACACTCTAACAAAATAAAAATTAAGAATATATCATACAATATATAACTGAACATTATCTAAGGAGATAAAAATAATATTTCTTATGGTGAAATATTCAATGAAAATTTCGATATATAGAACCATTTTTCACCTTCAAATGTCCTCCAAAAGTTATAAAATTTCCATCCCTAACTCCACATACCATGATAATTAACTATTGTTTTTAGTGCCCTAGACAATCTTATTGGTACATAATGATTAAATATATTACTATATTTTAATTTTTATAATTTTCCTATTATATCATTATTTTTCTTCTATATGATATAGTATGTTATAATATATTAACCATACTTATCACACTAAATTGTCAATGTAGATTGATTATATTATGGGAACCTAAAAGTGTCATGAATATATTCATATATATAAGTTCAATAAAACAATTATTTCATTTTATGAGACAAAAATGATACAATATATTATAAGTTGAGGATAATAATTATTTGAGTCAATTTATCATGGTGTATTCCCTCATTTATCATTATGGTAGGAGATTATTGGATCATGATCCTCCAAAAGGAAATTCACATATATATGTTTCATTATATATTTCAATATAAAGAAAAATTAAATTATTTATAAACACTATGATTGTTAATAATATATGTCATGAATCTTGTAATATGAAGTACTGATGAAACAATGACGATATATTCATGCAGTTTGGTAGGATACTTTGGGTATATAACATGTGATGTTGAATTTATGAATAATGTTAGAAAGGCTATATCCATTTTTTTATTTTGAAAAATTTGATATGTCTGACCCTTTTATCGAATATAATTTCCTAATTATGTCCATTGTATTGAATGTGTTTCCAAAAAGTTTATTTTTGTATAATAAATTAATGAGAAAATAATATTATAGTTTGATGTTAGTAGTAATAATCCTGATTGACTAGAGATATCAAGGAAAATGGATTATATTTCTTAGTTTATTTTCATTGGAGGATAGATGTCATTTTGTCTATAAATTCATTCTCTATGGGAGCATTGGTGTGTTTCTATTTGCGAATTTTTTAATATAGGCAGTATTGCTTAATTCCACAAAGAATGGGCCTAATAGTGTCACACAATATGTGTATTCAGAACCGTATTAGATTAAATGTGAATTTTAATGTCGGATTAATATTATTAAATGTAAAATTTTAATAAATATTTAGGTTGGTTTGAAAGTATATATTTTATCTCTAGTTATATGAGACAATATATAAATTAGTTTAATATTGAAAAAATATTAATTCAAGTTGAAATTATTTATTTAATTACAGGAATATAAAATATATATTTATTCTTGTTTATTCAAGAGGTAAATATAATTTATTTATATTTTATGTGAATTCTGATGAAATATTTACTCTCCGTTTTTGTTTATATGAAATTTATATATTTTTGAGAGAATAATGAAGTGATATTTATTTATTTAATAAATAGACATTTTTAAGGATCAATAAATAATGAGGTGTATTAGAAGACCATGTTTAATGGTTTGGAATAAATATCATATATAATAGTATATAAATAAATATAAGCTAAATATATTAAATAAAAATAATATCAATATTATCATCGAGTTTAATACATTCAATGTAAATAATAATAAATAGTCTGTTATTAGACATCCCTTTTCTAGGGATAAATATGATAATTAATTTCTTTACAATATTATTATTTTAAAAAATAGAGAAAAATATAATCATGGTTATGTTATTTTGTGGATTTATAAGCTTTATTCCACCATTGTGCATGATGAGTTCTAGAGTGAATACCATCAAGCCTTGTTGATTTCTTTCTTTGGAATCCTTCAATGAACATAATATAATTCTCCTCCTATACCAGAGAGAATCCCTTCTCCCTTAAATGATCTATTTTTAACAAACGATTATTATTGAAATAATTAAATTCAAACGTAATAGCACACTAAGGATTCTATAGTGATGTTTGAAAATTGTGAGAGCATGTATTTATATCCACTATAGGGAATATACCCATTAATCCCATGGTGGATCAACAATTTGAAAATATTTTCTACTAATTCATTAGTAATGAATGAATTCTCTAAAATGAAATTATTTTATTAAATAACTTAAATATAAATTATATCTGTACATAATCTCTCTTAATAGATTTAAGAAATTATTTATATATTGTTTCGGATAAATCCAATGAAGTTGGTGGAAAAAATTTATTTGGAACTGATCCAAATGCTTTCACCTCACCCCATCACCATAATGCTGTATGAGACAACTAAGATTATAATTTATAATTATTTATTATTTAATGATTGAATATTTTTAATTTATGATAGTTATTAACTTTTAGTTTATTTTTTCATTAATTATGAGTTTAAGTAACTTGTTTTCAACATATAAATTATATTTATTCATGCTTTATTTCATTTGAAACATATATATAATAGATTATAAAAAATTAAATATTCCATCAAGAGGTGTTGATGATTCTGGACATTAGTCAAAGATACCTAATTGGTGACCAAATTATAAATGATGTACTCTAGTTTTTTACAGATGGTTGTGTTTAAGGACATATGATTCATCGATAATTAATAGAATAGATATCATTTAATACAAATCATATATTTATTTGTTTATCATAGTACATAGTCAATTAGTCAAACTAAAATTTAACTAGCATAAAGGTCGTGTATTCAATATTTCATAGGGCTAAAAATTTTTATAACCATGTGGCAAAATATGCGACATAATGCTTCATGAGATCAACATGTTATATGATCAATAACATACATGATGTGTAATAAGCATACACAAAATGTGATAAATAATTATTTTTAATTAATAACACCACAATTCCATAGGAATGTTTTATGAACATATTGAAACTAGAACACATAGTGTTTAACATTAGTACATTCCAAGTAACATATCTGAGATACATGTCTAGTCATTACGTTTTGATACTATATATATTGAAATATACAAACATGTTCTGTAGCTCAATAGTATACACTGTGTAGTTACCCAATAAATAACACAATGAAATTCCTTGTAGAATAATTAATAGCATCACAAAAAATGTAATTAAAGCATTAAAATATGATTTTTACTATGTAATAATGGATTATATTATTAATAAATTATATATTACTTCTTTATAGTTGTCTTTAACTTGTGGTAAAATTATTTATTTTTCATTTTGTGTCTCTGATATATATCTCAAAGAGACTATAAATGTACATTAATATAATGGGAAATCAATAATTAATTATATAATTGAATTATCTCAGGTAGGTTATACTTAAGAAAAAATAATTAATTGTTGTGAATTTTACCATGTGTAATTTTACATATTCATTACATGCAATGTGGATCATCATGATCTCACACTTCCATGTGATTTTTATAGGTTTCATGTTTTTATTTCATGATTTTATTAATGATTTATTAAATTATATAATTTTTCTACGATTCATTTCCCTACTCTCAAAATATAATGGAATGTGAGTTAATTTTATAAAGTAAAACCCATTTAGGAATCATTTTGTTTCACTCAAACTAAATATTGTAAACATATGTAATATATGAAGATCCTTGATGAGAAGAGTTCTTTCATGTCTTGAATTGAGGGGAAACCAATCCATGTGGGCATACGAATGTAAGTTGCATGTTTAAACTCTAACAAGTCATAGTTCATGTAGTTAATTTCAGGGTTCAAGGGCTGCTTTATCATATTCCAGATAAACCAAACATTAGGTATTCTCATAAACACTCCACATGATTTTATTTATTTCTACCAATTTCATAGTTAAATATATATGGATGATTAAATAAGTAAAATAAGTAATTATCATACATTAAATATGGAGTTAAATGAAAATTTATCATATTTTTATATGTTATTTATATAAGGATAATAACATATATAAAATCCACTTACTATTTACTAGCATGTAACATGATAAAAATGTAATTTTACTCTATAGATAAAAATAAAAATAAAAATATTACGTTGGTTTAGACTTGTCCTCAATAAGAAAGAATCAGAAAATAGTTTAAAGTGCATAGGCAGACCAATTTGGGGTGATTTCAATTATTGGATAAATTTATATTGAACCCTTGATTTGAATTAACTATGTTCACATCAATGGATGAATGACCAAGTATAACTTTGTGTATCTTAGTGGGAAAATATTTAAAAAACTATTTTCTATGATTTTACTAGTAGGGAGTCCAATTACCAGATAATGGAGTTTATAATTTGTTTATTGTTTAAGTAATACATTCCTAATACACATAAAATGACTTTTAAGGAACATTTATATGTTATGAGATTGAGATTGTATATCTTTTACACTTGAATATTCATCCACTGAATAATTTTGAAATCTTTTTTTGGAGATATTATGTTTCAATAAAATAGTTGGTGGATACTAAATTAAATTAAATTAATTTTCATATATATACTAAAAAAAATGGGCTAAATATTTCCTATTATTATGTGTTGATAAGGAATCACATATTAATTTGTCTAGATTTTTACAATCCAGTATGATTAAGGATAACCCCCAAACCATATCAATGATTCTAGAACAATATATTAATTTTATGTGATATATTAACTATAAATTAAAATTATTTTTCTAGAAAAATCTATTTATTATGTGTCTATACATTTTGAAAGTAATGAATAATTATATCTCTATAAAAAATATGAGTGCTGACATAGATGTGAAATTTTTCGTGGAATCAACAATGTCAAGTGACATTTTATAGAAACATGGTGACAAGGTGGCATATAGAATTAAGTATCACCATTAAGATATTTATGAAGGGAATGTGATATAATAGAGATGTTGGATCTCCAATGATTTTTTTAACAAGAAAGTAAATGATTGTTTGTGCCCTGTGGGAATCACGTAGTCAATAAGAATATAAACATTAAGAATTTATATATATTTTTATTTATGATCAATAATTATAATTTAATCATTCTAATTCCTTCCTCACAATATACGAGATTCTGCATTTTCATTAATAATGATAATTAAAATAATATTGCGAAAAATATCTTTGAACACACTTCATTTATTTAACAATTTTATAATACCATGAGGGAAGAAAAGCATGTTGTCCTTATGATTAATAACAAGAAGAACAAAGTTAGGGGGAACAAGAATTATTCCATGTATACAGATCTCAACTTTCATCAGTACAATAAAACAAAGAACCAATGATACGAAAATGAAATGGATGTAGTATGCATTTCATGTGGAATAATGGTCACTAAATAAATAACAACACGTATTTTGAGAATAAAGTGGAATCATTAGGTGTGTTTGTTATCGAGAGATATATTTCTAAAAATATATATTTGTTAAAAGATACAAAATAATCTTCTCAAATTTTTATTAAAATTTATGAACCATGAATGTTTATAAATGTTTCTATAGGGGAGGTACAATTATTTTATTTCATAGGTAAAAGGTACATTCTCTAGAGAGTGGACACTACACCATCCATTTCATACAAAGATAATCTTGGTTGTAAATGGTTATTATTATGTATAAATATTTAACAAAAATTGTTTATGTATCATTATTATATATATTTTATTTTAAATATCATAAATAAAAGCTATTTCTTTTAAAAAGTGATTAGAAATTATGTTGTAAAACATTTACATAATAATATTTTTATATAATGTTTTAAAACCCATGTATTTATAGATTATTTTGAATCATGTTTTAATGACTCATTTCAAAATCAGTAGTTGTGACAATGTATTTTAATCGTGAACCATTTTAAAATCTAATGAAGATGGTTATATATAATCATTTGAGCTCAAGATAGTAGATAAAGGGATTACCTGTTTATAAGGAACAAAGGCCAAAACAATTTTTCGTCGACATTATGATTGATCTAAAAATATTCTATAATTGGTATATGATAATTTATGTGGAACATGATCAATAGAATATATAGGTTTGTATGATTACATTATTATATTTAATAATTATTTCTGTATATGTAGATATTTTCTGCTTATTTATGTATATGACAGAATCTTTAGAGAAATTCAATGAAATAATTAATGTAGTAGTGACTGAATTTGTTTGGAGATAATGAATAATTTATCTGAATGATGATGTAAAATTATTAACAATGAAATTATCAAAATGTTATAAGAACTTGTGATTCTATCCCTAATCATTACAATGTATTAACTATTATTGAATATTGTTAGTGATTTGAGGACACATGCCTTTTTTGATTGGGAATGTCCAATGATGATACTTATAATATGACTATTATGTTAGATTTTGATATAAATTAAACACGATAACATATATAATGAAAAGTATAGTAACCAAAAAAGAAAAATATTCAAATTTATTTTTGGAGAAGAATTAAACTGTTGTTGTTATAGGAGTTGGTTCACTAGAATCAACATGAGTCTCTGTTTTTATAGAATATATTCATGGATATTAATATTAATATACACCTTATCACTTCATAATTGTTCTTTTTCATAACACTATATATGATAATGTCCCAGTTTTATTTATCACACTATAAGTCATAGTAGTTCTGCATATGATGAGAACATGGATGTGCTAAAATACTATTCCAAAATACATGTTATGTAAGCAAATAATATCAATTTAGTGTAAAAAATGACACAAGATCTCAGGGTTGGAGACTCATAGGAATTATAAGAACCATCACATGGTGTACTCCCTTGGTAATATGTAGTAAGACAATATAGGAATGAGTCGTACCTGTATGAAATCCACATTTAAATGAAACATTCGATGTTACTAAAGTAGGGTTTATGTGTTATTAATAATACATTATTAAACTTATCAATGATTTTTATGAGTCACATACATTGATTTATTAATGAATATTGTAACAATAGACGTTCATGGTGAGTTAGGATATATTGGGTGTTTCATGAGGAATATTGCACTAATGAGTAATATGAGAAATGATTTTTTTGCTACAATTATTTAAATAAATTTCATATATTAGGACCATTGACATAAATTATACAACCTAAATAAATCCATGGTAATGGTGTTTTATAGACAAGCTCAACTATTTTGGTGGAAAATAATGAATTATCAATTATATAGGTTGATAGCATTAGAATGAAACCAGTTTGATTTGAGATATCATGATAAAGGGATTATATTACACAGTAAAAATCCATATGAGGTATTATGAATTTATTACATTATTTTCATTATATATGTGTGGAATTCCATTTTTCTAGAAAGTAACGTCAGACTTTAAGATTATTTGCTTAATTCCACTGAGAATGATTACTAAATGTCCACATAATAAGTGTATCCAGAGTCTTAGTTAAATAATAAATTTTTTTATACTATTTGACAAGTTGAAAAAAACAATCTTGAATGTCCTTTAATAAAAATCTTATTTTTATTGATATCATATATTATGTAACTAGTAATTTTAGACAATATTACCTCTTCAAAATTTGTAATAAATTATTTATTCTATTTTATGAATTTAATATTAATTTTTTATTTGAAATTAATTTAGTGATATTTATCTCATAAATAAATAGTAATTATATAAGGCCACATAAATATCATGGAGGAATAGTGGGATGAGGATCATGGTGAGTTGGAAATATTAAAAGTTGATTATTATTTAGTTAAATAATATTTTAAATAATTTTCAGTTTAAGAACATGTTTCAAAATAATAAAAAGATTATTACTATTTTTTAACATGGGGGTTCATAGTGATTAAAAAATAATAAGGTGAACTAGTGAAATTAGTTTTCATTAACACGATTAGTGCATAAACCCAAAAATGTTTTTTTCCCTATGAGAGTATTCTATTTTTTGGTAGAGAATAATTTATTTGGAGATACCTATAAATCCCTAGAGTTATCAATTTTTAAAGAACGCTCCAATGAATAAAGATAAATATTCCTTCACATCCTACTCTCCTGTTATGGGCGAAATATGTGAATGATTTGGAAGTGGTTCTCAAGGTTTTCATTAAAAGATAATGCATGTGATAATATCTATCATACTAGTACCAAAATATTCACATGATATATTTTAGAGATTTTTATAACACATCTGGATCACCACATGAGGGAATCTTCTTGGATTATAGGAAAACAATGAACAATCAAAACAAATATATTTTCAGACATATCAATGAATAATGAATTCCAATGAGGTAATTCTTAATTGATTATATTAATTATAAATTAATTTTTATGATCCTCCCATTGGTTTTATTTGTCTACACCTTTGTTGTTTTCATTTATTCTATTCCATATAAAATAAAGTTTATTATTGTATAAATCAATAATGGATTATCAATCATGACAAAAAGTATAGTGTAGAATGATATGTCGCACTGTTGCACTATTTTCTGAACCAAATGGTGGTATCGGAGTGTTTACATAATTATTTATAATAATTAAAATAAAAAATTTTAATTTATATATTTTATATTTAGTTTTCTTGTAATGTTTAATTGTTTTTTAGTCAAAAAATGAGGTCTTATTTTTTACTTCTTCATTTCTGGTTGATCATATCAATATGATTAATTTTATGAATTAAATAAAATCAAATATCTCATGTTGATGATCTAGGGATTCTAGGAAGATAACATAAGAGTATATGGTTTGGAAATGTTTTCAATATAGTAGGTATTAATTCTAAAATTAATTAAAATCATGTTCGTCGATGACACATAGTGTATTTGTTTCTTATTATGTATGTTTTTTGGGATGATGCTGAAGAATTTCATCCAGAGTACACATTGTGAATCCCACTTCCACATCTTGTAGTACCAGTGAGACACATGTTGGCCATGTGTTACTATACACGACCTACCCGAATGGTCATCGTTTAATTCAGAGACCACATAACATGCAGAAACCTATACACACTATGTAATCCAATTTAATGAGGTTTTTCACAAATTAAATAATTAGGTGTGCGATTTTAATAGAGAGTTAGATATGTACTTTTTTTTGTAGCTCACCTGTACACACTTTTTAATTATAATGAATTATGCAGATTGAAAATTTATTTATAATAATGTGTGAAAAATATAAACAAGTTCTTGCATGTGGTAATTAAGTTGATTGGATTATCCATGTGATGTATTTTAATATATATAAATCTATAAATTTTTTATTAATATCTCTATAATGTACCAATCCAAATATAACGTATGAGTCACACTATTGATTTTAAATTACATTCATAAAACCTTGACATGATATAAAAAAATCATTTAATTCATGTAATCACTTATTTGATAATACAGATCATTAATGTACATGATAATTCATGTATGTTATATTTAACAAAAACATATATGAGTATAATTCATGTTGTTTAGATTAATGTAGGTATTCACCCTATTTCCTAAAAGGTATATTTATGAACACATTTAATTATAAATTTATTTATTGAATTTGATTAAAATTATAATGGATTATAATCCAAGAAAAATTACTATTGTAATAAAGAAAAAATAATTTATTGACTAAAGATTATTATTGATTGATTTGAGCATAGTTTATCCTAAATAAAAATGATTCAGAATTGAATGCTTGTTTTCTTAAATTTTTTATTCATTGTAGGCATTTTTATGATAATGTGCATATACCATACCTCTTTATGGGATTTTTTTCATTTAAATAATTTTTAAATTAAATTGTTGGATTATGTACATTCTCTCTCATTATTATATAAGGGATTATGTTCTCATGGTTTCATTTATGAAAACCCCATATTCCCTTCACCTAAGTGTTATTAAAAGGATATGTTATGGAGGGATATCCAAATATAGTGGAGGAGGCTCATGTTTGGAGTTGAGCTGAAACCATCCCAAGATAGATATAAAGGTGGAAAGGCGGAAAACTGTGACACCGACCTTAATTGGTTCATTGTTTTTTGTCCCCAGGTCAACAATTATGTTATCAAGTGCTATATAAATAGATAATTATTATGTGATCCTAATAATACTGAATTATAATTTTATTTCTATCACATTTAATTATATATCATTATGGATGTGTTTTCTTTGTCAAATTAATTAATGAAATTAATGAACATGAAAGGCCAAACTAAAATGAATTTTCATCTATGTAAATTTTATCTAATATATGATTAACCACTTAAGTTAATTAACATAATATTTACAACCATGTGATATAGTTAACAATTTAAAATATATTCATAAAAAAATAAAATCCAGAAATTACATATATTAATTGGGTATATCCGTCTAATAATCCATTTATAATCATACCATAGTTAAAATTGTATGACCACACAATGAAGGGGTATTTAAAATTACAATTAAATTATAATTTGAGGTTTTTGGATGACATAACACAGTACAGATCAAGGGTTGATAGCCAAATCAGGACATGGTGTATCTAATAGGAATGCATCAAAGAAATCTAGTTTAAAAATTTCATGATTGGGTGGTCTGGTCAATAGTCCAGGGAACAATCAGTTGATTCATTTTCATTTTGGAATGCCTTTGTAAAATCATTCAAGTTTGTTGACCAACCAACATTTTTTTAATGATAATGGGAATATGGATCCTTGAAACTTGAATTTCCCAGAATTAGGATATTATGATGACAATTGTGAGGGATATTGGGTTTTTATAAAATAGTAGGAAACTAATAAATATAATATTCATTTATTTTTCAAAATTAATCTTATTATGGACGAAAAATTCTACTCGAATTATTTTTTGAAATTATAATAAAATGACATCAATCATATTTTTATGATCTATAATTTATAAGGATAACATTATCATTGGTACAATTTTTTAATAGTGGAAATGGTTCTTACATATTATCCTTCAATATGAAAGGAAATTGTATGTTTGCGAAGCACCTATTCCGGAAGAACTTGGTACTGAGGGAATTGAAAAATTGTTATCCTTGTATGAGAAACGTTTGAACAATGCACATATGTTCAATTTTATATACTATCATACCTATTAATTGTGCAATTGAAACAACATGTCAACATGGATATGTAAACATGATGTCGTTAAATTGGGATATCTATCAAGAGAAATAAAGATAAGATATGTTTAAAATCTCTAATTATTTGTTTAGAACTAAACCTAAAAATTCTCTACCATATTGGCCTCATGTATTAAAGATTATGGGATAAATTGAAAGCTTAGATATATTAGGGATTAAATTCAGTGATGATTTAAGTAAATATCTCATAATATCATAACATCCCAAGACATTTCCCAATTTTAATGTTATTTAAAATATAAAAAATTATTAGAATAAACATTCAGATTTAATACTTTTATTCTCCAAGAGAATTTTGATATGAAGTATATTATTCTGGAGGAAAAGAAATATAAGGACAAGGGAAAAGTTCCTAGAATTATAAAAATTATAATTATCCTGATAAGCTTCCTTCATAGATGAATAAGAAATAGGGTAAGGGAAATTAAAATGATGATATATGTTTGTGTGTGGCAAGACAGGCCACTAGAAGAGTAACTGCACCCAGAATTAAAGGGATGTTAAATTTGAATTCGTTATCAAGTGTATTTTTTCAATATATACACATTGGGTATCAGATACACCTTTGTTGCACACATATATTTTCAAATTTAAGAACAATATATATTCTAAAATATTTCTAGTGGATATGTGGATCTAAGAGCTACTAATGTCGATATGTTGGATTCTCTATCCATTGTTGACTACCATAATTCATTTCCAATGAGAATCATTTTGGATTTCAAAGACTGATACTGTGTGAATATTGTTACCATGAACATAATTTATATATCATGCCTATATGAAAATGTGTTTTATTTCAATTTTTGATATAATTTTTTTCTTTTATAAATAAAACATAAGTTATGGCACAAAAAAATTAAAAAATGATCTCTATGTATTGAATTATCAAGATCTTGTTTTGGAAATTGATAGTGAATCACATTCACAAAACTTATATAAATCCCAGTTATGAAATCACTATCTTGGTTATGTAAATGAAAATGGTTTGATAATGTTTTGAAGGATGGTTATAGTCACTATTATGAGGTAAAAAATTGAAATTTGGCCTACTTCCTTACAAGGAAAAATGAAAAACCTTCTATTTGGTGGATAGGTTTAATGATTCAATGAAATTTTTGTATTGGTATACACTATTGTGTGTGTACCACATCCAGTAACACATAGAGGTGGGTATTACTACATTATAACATTATATGATGGATTGTGTAGTTATGTATATGTCTATATAATGTGGTATAATAACATATCCTTTGAGAAATTAAATGAATTTAATAATGTAGTAGTGAATCATCATAGAAATATAATAAATAATATTACATCATATCATGGTGCTCATGATCTTAAATAAGTGTTAATCCACTTTCAACTGGATTTTGTGATTAAATATCAAATCAAAACACCTTATACACCATAGTGTAACAGTGTTATTGAAAGGAGTAATCGTAACATTATAG
This sequence comes from Viscum album, assembly GCA_963277665.1. Lineage (NCBI taxonomy): Eukaryota > Viridiplantae > Streptophyta > Magnoliopsida > Santalales > Viscaceae > Viscum > Viscum album. The sequence continues at coordinate 1,637,361,003 of OY728119.1, read as the reverse complement.
TCATGGGGATGTCAATTATGAGTCATAAAGATATTCAATTTTCATTTTGGGTAAATATAATAAAAAGTATTGTATACACATCAAACTGAGTACCAACTAAATTGGAAAAGAAATTTACCTTAAACATTTAGAGTTGAATGAAATTTGGTTTGTCACATATATGTGTATGGGGTTGAGAAGAATTATCTAAGGCCTTGTTAGGAATAAATCACAATCCTAGAGGCTCAAATTAATCTTTATAGGGTATCCAAAGGAAACAAATGTATATTAACAATAAAAATCTCAAAAAATAATGTGATTGTCACCAGAAAATCCATTATTCATGAGATGGATCAAACCAGGAAAAGGGATAGTGGGTGAATTATTGACATCAGCTAATTTTATTCTCAAGATACACATGAATTAGTGTACAAACATGTTTGATAGGTACCTATGGATGAATTATTTTTGGAAACACATGTGCTGTGTAGGAGTGTAAGAGAGGATACAGAATAATAGAGATATGGTTTTCTAGTCCCCAATGATGTTGTATCATTACTATTTCACAATTATTAACATATTTCCTAGAAATAGATATTAGAGAACTCATAATAATTATCCTAGAAATAATCCATGGTTATGAAATGAATTCTTTGAATCAGAACCATGTTGGGGATATGGTCGATGCACTAGTTGATGTAAATATCATTGGGTGAAAATGTGTAATTATGAAAAAAACAAGACATTTAAACTAATTTAAACATATATAAAGCATGGTTATGGGATAATGTTTGTAAAAATCAACAAGTAATTTACATATATGAAAAGATTTCACAGGCTTATATGTTTATATCCATTATAATTCGAATTGATGTTGTATTTTACCATGTCGATGAGATTTGGATGATGGATGTAAAAACTACATTCCTTAATGGGAACTTCAAGAATATGTATATATAGAAGAAACGAATGTTTGCGTGAATCCATGTTTTTATAGAAGGATTTTAATTCTGTAGAAATCCGTTTATGGATCGAACTAAGATTCTATGTCATGGAAAATTCAATTCGATGATGTTATAAAAGAGTTGGGACTCATTGAAGAAAAATGATATCCATGTTTTTAGATGTGGGTTTCTAGGAATTCATTTATTATTGTAGTAGTATATGATTATGAAATATTATTTATTGTATGTAGAATGACTGTTGAATTGTCTAATCAGGATTGGTGAAAATAGTATTTCTATATGATTGAAATAGGTGAAACATCCTATATTATGGGATCATGATCATTCTTGATAGAACAAAGAGGATTCATGGACATAGTGGAAGTACATATGTTGACCAAATACTAAAGAGATTTTATATGGAACAATCCAAGATAATATTGGTTACAATGTTCCTTGGTTGACATATTTCAATGAAAATGTTTCCCAAAACACAATAAGAGAAAGATAGAAAGGTAAATAACCCATAATATTTTGTTATATGTTCAATCATGTACTCCAGGTTATGTACTAGACTTGATGTTAACTATAATTTGAGCATAAAACGAATATATAAAAATGATCATGAAGAACAATATTGGTAATCTATTATGGATATCATTAATTATTTTAGATGAATTAAGGATTTGGTCTTGGTGTATGGATGAGACAAAGATCTGGTCATCAAGGGTTATATTGACTCTCAATTTTAGGCATATAAGAATGATATGAAATAATTTTAGGATATGTTTCTTATCTTAATAGAAAAAATGTGAGATGGAAGAGTTTAAAAGTATCACGTTGTCACTGATTCTATAGTTGATTAAGAGTATATATAATATCATTATGTAGCCATATAATCTATTTGGATATGAAACATTGTATAATCTATTGATTTGATACCCAATAGTAATAAAACTATAACATTTTATTTTGATAATAATGTACTAGTGGATCATAAAAAAGATCCATGGTCACACTAACGATAAATGAATATACTCAAAACATATCACCTATTAATGGATTTCAGTCATAAATAAGATGATTCAGTATGTAGTGTACCCAAAGATGAGAATCTAGAATGCCCCATAAATAAGACCAATCTCAATTAAATAATGGGTATCATGTGAGATATAGTAGACATAAGGTTTCTTTTACTATTCTCTAGTGCAAGTAGTAATTAATTGGTGTTGGTTCCATAAAACCAACTTGAGTGTAAAATATTAATACACATTATTCATGGTTTTAAATAATAATATATTCCTTATCAAATCATGATTGTTCTTTTTGAATTACATGTTATGGGATAATGGCTCATGAGTAGTTTTCTTAATAAAAGGTCATTTTATTTCACTGATATGATGTGAACTCATAAGTCCTCAGATGTGATTCTTCGATATTTTTTATATAGCCGAATTATACCATTTCTTGGAAAAAACATGATATAGGAAATCTTGGGTGGAGACTCATAGAACATTGAGGAACCTTTCTATAGTGTATTCCCGTTGTAATATTCAGTTTGATATTATGATAATGATACTTTCTAGTAAGAGATCCACATTTATATGTGTCCATAGATGTTCCTATCTATAGATGTGGGTAGTTTTTACATATAATTTATGATTAGAATTAATGAATATTATGATTCATGTAATTCAATGTATTGACAAGACACATAACAATATATGTTTGTGGTGATGTAAGATATGTTGGGTGCATCACAAGTAATATTGAGTTTTTGAATAATTCAAGATATATTTTATCCATTGTGTTCATTAAAAATAGTTCATATATCAATAACTTTAATGGAAATTATATTATCTAAATAAATCATTAGATATGGTGTTATATAGTCAAGGTAGATTTTTAGGATGTCAAAGAATAATACATTGATCACATAGGTTGATGACACTGACATTCAACCTACTTGATTAGAGATATAAAGATATAGGGATAATATTAAAGATTAGGTATCTATATGTGGTATTATGTCATTGTCACGTAAACATATTTATCTATGTGTTCCTTGGTGTGAATCTAGATGATAAGAATGTAAATTATGATTCTTCACCTATTTCCACTGAGAAAGAGGCCTATAGGGTCACAAAATAAGTTTATCAAGAAAAGGGATAGTGTGTGAATTATTGACATCAGCTCGTTTTATTCTCATGATACACATGAATTAGTGTAGAAACATGTTTGATAGGTACCTATGGATGAATTAGTTTTGGAAACACATGTTCTGTGTAGGAGTGTAAGAGAGGATTGAGAATAATAGAGATATGGTTTTCTAGACCCCAATTATGTTGTCTCATTAATATTTCACAATTATTAACATATTTCCTAGACATAGATAGTAGAGAACTCATAATAATTATCATAGAAAAAATCCACGGATTATGAAATGAATTCTTTGAATCAAAAGAATGTTGGGGATATGGTTGATGCACTAGTTGATGTAAATATCGTTGGGTGAAAATGTGTAATTATGAAAAAAAAAGAAATTTACACAAATTTAAACATATATAAAGCATGGTTAGGGGATAAAGGTTGTAAAAATCAACAAGTAATTTACAAAGATGAAAATATTTCATAGGCATCTATGTTTATATCCATTACAATTCGAATTGATACTGTATTTTACCATGTCGATGTGATTTGGATGATGGATATAAAAACTACATCCCTTAATGGGAACTTCAAGAATATGTCTATAGAGAAGTACCAAATGTTTGCGTGACTCCATGTTTTTATAGAAGGATTTTAATGTTGTAGAAATCCGGTTATGGATCGAACTAAGATTCTAGGTCATGGAAAATTCAATTCGATGATGTTATAAAAGAGTTGGTACTCGTTGAAGAAAAATGATATGTTTTTAGATGTGGGTTTCAAGGAATTCATTTATTATCTTTGTATTATATGATTATGAAATATTATATATTGTAAGTTGAATGACTGTTGAATAGTCTAATCATGAATGGATGAAATATTATTTCTATATGATTGAAATAGGTGAAACATCCTATATTATGGGATCATGATCATTCTTGATAGAATAAAGAGGATTCATGGACATAATGGAAGTACATCTGTTGAACAAATACTAAAGAGATTTTATATGGAACAATTCAAGATAATATTGGTTACAATGTTCATTGGTTGACATATTTCAAAGAAAACGTTTCCCAAAACACAATAAGAGAAATATGGAAAGGTAAATATCCCATAATATTTAGTTATATGTTCAATCATGTACTCCATGTTATGTACTAGACATGATTTTCACTATGATTTGAGCATTAAACGAAGATATAAAAATGATCATGAAGAACAATATTGGTAATCTATTATTGATTTCATTAATAATTTTAGAAGAATTAAGGATTTGATCTTAGTGTATGGATGAGACAAAGAACTTGTCATCAAGGGTTATATTGATTCTCGATTTTAGGCATATAAGAATGATATGAAATAATTTTAAGGATATGTTTCTTATCTTAATAGAATAAATGTGAGATGGAAGAGTTAAAATGTATCACGTTTTCACTGATTCTATATTTGATTAAGAGTATATATAATATCATGATGTATCCATATAATATATTTGGATATGAAACATTGTATAATATATTGATTTGATACCCTATAGTAATGAAACTATAACATTTTATTTTGATAATAATGTACTAGTGGATCATAAAAAATATCCATGGTCACACTAACGATAAATGAATATACTCAAAACATATCACCTATTAATGGATTTCAGTCATAGATAAGATTTTTCAGTATGTAGTGTAACCAATGATGAGAATATAGAACGCCCCGTAAAAAAGACCAATCTCAATTAAATAATGGGTTTCGTGTGAGATATAGTAGACATAAGGTTCCTTTTAGTATTCTCTAGTGCAAGTAGGAATTCATTGGAGTGGGTTCCATAAAACCAACTTGAGTGTACAATATTAATACACATTATTCATGGTTTTAAATAATAATATATTCCTTATCAAATCATGATTGTTATTTTTGAATTACATGTTATGGGATAATTCCTCATGAGTAGTTTTCTTACTAAAAGGTCATTTTATTTCCCTGATATGATGCGAACTCAGAAGTGCTCTAATGCGATTCTTTGATATTATTTACATAGCCGAATTATACCATTTCTTGGAAAAAAACATGATATAGGACATCTAGGCTAGAGACTCATAGAACATTGAGGAACCTTTTTATAGTGTATTCCCATTGTAATATCCAGTTGGATATTATGAGAATGATACTTTCTAGTAAGAGATCCACATTAATATGTGTCTGTAGATGTTCCTATCTATAGATGTGGGTAGTTTTTACATATAATTTATGATTAGAATTATTAAATATTATGATTCATGCACTTCAATGTATTGACAAGACCCATAATGATATATGTTCTTCGGGATGGAAGATACATTGGGTGCATCACAAGTAATATTGAGTTTTTGAATAATTCAAGAAAGATTTTATCCATTGTGTTCATTAAAAATAGTTGATATATCAATATCTTTAATGGAAATTATATATTCTAAATAAATCATTAGATATGGTGTTATATAGTCAAGTTAAATTTTTAGAATGTCAAAGAATAAGACATTGATCACACAAGTTGATGGCACAGACTATCAACCTACTTGATCTGAGATATAAAGATTAAGGGATAAAATTACACATTAGGTATCTATATGTGGTATTATGTCATTTTCATGTAAAAATAATTATCTATTTGTTCCTTTGTGTGAATCTAGAAGCTAATAATGTACATTATGATTCTTCACTATTGCCACTGAGAAAGAGGCCTATATGGTTACACAATAAGTTTATCTATAATCAAAATAAACATAAATAAATTATTTTTATTTAACATGATGAATTAATATAATTCTGACAAGTGGTATAAAATTAACACATGTATTCTTGATCACATATATTCTTTCATCAGTTATTCGAGAGAATTAAATCTAATTAAGATATTTAATAAATACTTATTTTCTATTCAATAAATAAAATAATAATTTTTTTCTTGTATAATAATGAAATTGTATTTATTTAATAAATAAATAGTTGTTATTAAATGTTCAATAAGTATCATGAAGGAACGATTTACAATGTTTAATAATTCGATGAAAAATAAAAAATATAGATAATTATTTGATTAAATAATATTTTATATAATTCCTAAATTAAGAACATGTTAAAAAATAATAATTATATTGTAATTTGGAATGGGGTTCTGTAGGGATTAAATAAATAGTTAAATAACATTCTAAATTATTTTATTCTATCCCTATTAGATTAAAAACCCTACTATATTATTTTCTATTAGATTCATATTATATTTCTGGTGGGGAAAAATGAACATAGAGATTCATCACAATCACAAAGATATCCCTTATCAAAGAGAATTCCCAGGAATAGACATGAATATTCTTCCACCTCCCACTATCTACTAAAGTGACATTTAGGATAAATCATAGTAATTTTTCCTTTTGCTGATCAAAGGTAGAATAAAATGGAAGTAATATCTATCATTCTAGAACCCATGGATTCCATTGGCGATAGTCAAATTATTGTGGAATATGTTTGTTGAACCGATATGGGGAATGTACATTGATTCCTAAAATTGAATGACCAGACAATGTATATTGATCATCATATCTATCAATGAATAATGAATCAAAAAATGGTACTTCTTAATTTATTAAATTATTTATAAACAATATGAGATGTTCATCTCTATGTTCCAATGTGTTATACTTTATCAATTTTAATTGATTCAATTACATATATCGTGACATATTTTATTGTGCAAATCTATGATTAACCATCGATCATGAAAAAAATAAATGTTTTGAAAGAACAATATAACACCTCAATTGTTCTTGGAATATATAATTATCACATATTAATAAATGGTGTCATGAGGTGTTTGTTATGAAATACATTTTAACAAAAAATTATCCTTGAGGAAAAAAGGGTATCTTTATATGGTATCACATTGAATGAAGAAGATATTATCTATATAGCCTCTCAGAAAAAATAAGGAAATTGTTTTACGATAATAAATTTTTTATAAAGGGAGTAAATCATAGAGAAGGATAAATAGAGAAAATTAACATCGGTGAAGTTGATGGTCAAGATACACAGGTGTTGGTTGGAGAACAGATTCCATATGAGCCTAGTGAATATGTTTTTCCCAAAAATGGAGTACTATGTAGGAGCACTAAAGAGGTTATATAAAAAAATATGGTTTTATAATCTTCATATATGTAAACATGTTAATGCTTCATAATAACTACCGCCTTTTATAAAATGGGGTGGTAGGTATATTTGAATAAACAAGTAGATAAACTATTTGAATTCCAAAATAGATTTCATGTATCTGAAATCATTCATGGTATTGGTTATTACACTAATGGATGTAATGTATATTTTTTGAAAATGGGAATCAATGAGGGAAAAATAAAAGGATGTTAATTTGAGTACATATAATGTAAACTTAGTGGTTAATGGTTTTAAAAACCACCAAGTAATTGACTACATTGAAACCTTTTTTGTATTCACTTTGTTTATATCCATCTTAAATATAATTTTAATATTTTATTTACATGAATTCGAGATTAGGAATATGGATATCTAAATATCATTCCATAACGGAAACATTCATTATAATGTTAATATGAAACAACCTGAAGGGTTTGTGACTCATATAAATTTTAATAAGGTATGAATGTTGATTAGATCATTTTATTGGCTAATGTAGGTATCTAAGACATAAAATATTAATTTCAATGAATCTGTAAGAGATGCTGGTTTAATAAATAATAATGTGAAGGATGTGTTTACATGAGGTTTAATGGTAGTTCTTTCATATCCTTTTTAGTGTATGTTTATTACATATTACTAATTGGAAATGACATATCAAGGTTATAATAATTTCTGGATAGGTTGAAGAATTTTTTTTCCATAATGGAAATTAGTAAAAAATATATATACTTATAATAAAGATCATTAATGACAGATCCAAAATTATTCATGAAATATTTCAAAGTATATTCATTGAATATAAATTATTTGATTTAGTATAGAAATATAAATGTGTGATTAACCATTGATATTTTAATTAAAACAAGTAATAGAGGAAAATAAAAGAATAAATGAAATTATCAGATACAGATATTTATAGCGGATTACAGAATAGAAATCTCATAGTCCACTCAACTATCTCTCAACTCCATGATCACAGTGATTTTCACAACAATAGTCCTTTTTCCAGGAAATTACATTATTTTTTTCCTACAAACTGAAAAATTGAGTAAAATCAATAGAAACATTGTACAATAAAAATATTTTCTTTTTACAATAATCCAAAAAGTCATTTATAGTCAATAAAACTCAAGGTTATGTCACAAGAAACCATTCAAAAATGAAGAGATAAAAAACAGTGTGTTTATATATTGGTCTTGAAGTTATTAAAAATTTACAGTCAACATCAAGAGAATATGATTATAATATACAATAAATCATTATTCTAAACCCAACATTGATTATTGATATATCACAAGTTTTGATCTTGAATATGTTACTTTTTCAAGAGTAAAACAATTAATCAAACCCGAGATTCGATAGCGTGTTCATGGATGATCAAACAAATGATTATTTTCCTATAAGTATACTATATATCACAATTTATATATTTCTATAAAATAGTCAATAACTTATTATTTTTATTTCATAATAATATATCATAAAAATCAACAATTCGGGTTTTAAAAATGCACATCCATTATTTTAAAATACCTCATTAATAGTACTATCCATTAAAGTGTCTATGTAATTTTTTATTTTATCAAAACATTACATTTAATATAATAATTTATAACATATCTAGGTAATTCATTATTTAAATAATTAGTTATTGTATTTACCCTCTCTGAAATTAAAATAATGGTAAAATATACCAGGTTGATTAGAAATTTACATGATTGGTGATCACAATATAGACGAATTCTAGATATTTGAATTCATGTAAAAGAACTGATCCATGTATCAATTCTAAATGTTGTTTATTTTTCAATGTACGCTATTTTTCATTTGAATTATTCATGTATCTAATTTTATTCATGTAGGAATCATGATCATGTAGCTAAATTTTATGTACTTGAATCAAATAAAATAGATGAATTGAATTACCATTCCATTTGGAACTATGTATTAAATTTCACCACATATCCAAATGGTAAGTAAAATGACTCCACATAACTGATTCAAATATTTTTTTATCTACATGGCTGATTTCCCATGTTGGTGATTCATTAACATATGTGATTTCACAAATCCTTGTTAACAAATTTTCGATTTTATGTAGAAAAATCCTTAATAAATGCAATTTACATAAAAAATCATTGACGTAGCTATTTATCAAAGTATCCAAACATTTCACTTTTGAGAATTTTTTGTCATAGTTATATTTTATATGTATAGAATTGTATATAAATATGTTTTAATATAATAAAACCATAATATAATTCTTAATCATGATTAACACAAATAAAAAAAATAATCATTATTTTATGAAGGGTATGTGAGATTAAAAAAACCAAAATTCCAAGGGATATATTAGAACAAAATTTGTTGTTAAAAAACCCCTCTTTTATTAGCTCAAAAATCACATAATTCTTTATCCTAAAAATATTAATAGGAATAATAGAAAATACTGTAAAAAATAATTTAATATATATATATATATATATCATTTAAAATTTTGTATTTTCCCCCATAGTTTGAATCATATCCCATTTATATTTCATTTGGAATTCTCCCCATATTAATAAAAATAGTGTAAACGTCCCCAAATTCTCTCCCATTAGTGAAATTAAAAATATAGGGAAGAATAAGATACAAATATTTATTGTAGAATTTTGGTTAATAGAAATTTTTAATATTGTGATAATATTAAATGTGTGAATATGGAAATAATGGAATTCAGAAAAAAAATAGAAATAAACATTATGTTGAGGAACATAATCCAAAAAAATAATTGAATTAATAATATTTATATAAAAAATCATTATAAATTCTTAATTAGAAATTTCATTAATTGGAAATATTTTTACATTATAAATCCACTTGAAAAAAAGAACATTTATAAAATACAGGTCGGAAGTCCAAAGCCTATGAATTATGTAAAATGAGACAGTGGTTTGGGTGATGATAATATTCATGTAGGATTAGGTCTATTTGTATCTAGAGTGTCTATTAGTGTTGGTTTCACAAATCATCCAACTCCTACATGGGAAGACTCTTCAATAACGATAGATGTACTGTCTTGTGACCTAAGAACGTTCCATCATTGAATTCCTTCACGATTTCATTCATTTATTATAAACTCATAATATCATAAAACATGAAAAGGTATATACTTTTGAGGGTCAACATATGAGGTTTTTTCCCTTGATTTCTTAGTATTTAGTGCAACATATAATTTCTAATTCATTTTATAATTGATATATATTAGATCATAAATTGCATAACCATTATTTTTATGCCTCTATGTAATTGGGAGAAGTAGGGTTGATAGTTATTCTTTATAATATATAATAAAAATAATATTTATATATATAGATACTATTTTTGATATCATACATTCAAAACTCAATAATAATACTAGATGCCTATATATTCATTACAGAATGAAAAGAACAAACCATTACAAAGAATCACTTCAAATAAAGTTATTGTTTAGTATAAGAAAACATGTAAGATCATTGATAAAGGGAATTATCTAAGTATAAAATGGACCAGCTGGAAGTTTTACATATAGCTTCATTAGAATCAGGTCCACATTTACATGAATACTAATCACTATCCCCTTCATATATTGTAAATTATATATATATAGGTAGTATACTATATCAAACCATAAACCACATCATAAAATTCAATAGAATGAGTTGGAGGCGGGATACCCCTTTCAAAAATAGCAGAATGACCTAGTGTAATTCTTTTAGGTACACCATGGGTAAGTGAAACCAATATCACTATAAAAACATGGAATTGACGTTTATAGATTTCCATTTCCTTAACTGTAGGATAAAATAGAATAACCAGAGCTTCTATCAATTATAAAAATGTTTTTTCTTCTACAAAGTCATATTAAATTATTTCAACATCATTATTAACTTTTCACTAATAAGTTAATAGGCATTGATTTTGTAATTATATTGTACTACAATAAAATAAATCATCCCATAATATAGTTTTTCCCATATTTATTTCCATTAAATTTCAACTTGATTTTTCGTAATGTGCCACCTTTTCATTGATGTACATGTGTGTTCCGATACAAATCTTCCTAATCATTTCTATGTTATTATTGTCAAAGATATAAGTATATCTCTTTTAATCATTCATAATAACTCATGTGAACAAATCATAGTAGATATATTGAATCCATAATAATTCATAATTCAACTCAGAGGTAATTTGATATACTACACTTTGAAAATCAATAAACCCAATGTGTATTGATATAGAAACTATGGTAGTTGGATGAAAACTCTTAATCAATAAAATCTAACCTAAAACTGTTATTTCTATAATGACAAATATTTTGGTAATTTCGATCCTAAAGAATTTAATATTATCACGATCATCTATAGACAAACCACATTGTACCATTGGATGATTTTTTAATCTATTCGATGAGAAAAAAGTAATAGTAAAATTTCATTTTACTCTAACTTTGTAGGTTATAAAGTTTTAAAATAAAATATAGATATTTCATTTCCACATGAAGTTTTTCAGTTATCTTATAAAAAAATTATTTATATGGTGTACTCACTGAATATTCTTGATCAATGTTTCTCGGTTTTCATTTATACAACCAATTTTTAAAAATATTCCATCAATACAGAATTACCCTTAATCATATTGATCAAATTATTTGTAGATATAATATCCTATTTTTAAAAATTATTATTTTATCTAATATAATAATTAATTTAAAAAATATTAGATGAATAAAATTTTATTTCAAAGCTATATAATCTCTTACCAGTTTGGGGTACTTCCTCAAACACCGAAAGTGTTGGTGGGGGAACATGTGGTGTATGAGAATTTTCAACATTCTCCTAAACCACATCATTGTCTCAATCTCCACCACCTGGTGATCCAAGAATAATTGGATCAAGAAAGAAATTATATTCCTAAGATTCTTGTCTAACATTGGCGCCTGAATCACTTGCAATAGTCTTAAATTGACATTTCTCTAGAACTATAGTAGTAATCTCAATTAGTTTCTCTACATGATGATTTACTTCTACATCTTCAATAAATATAATTCCATTTCTCTAAGAATAAACATCTACTATGGTAAATACCTTATTAAATTTTTTTTGGATATGGTAAATTATTACTCCTAGAACCCCATAGTACCCAAAATCTAATCAGGTGTTAGATACCTAGTTGGTGAGGTTTCAGAAGACTCCCCTTGAGACACACTATCCTAACGAACAGAAATCAGTGAATTTTAAGATGTGTCCAAAAAGTACCATATTGACTTCAACATCCTGAAAAAAAATTATTACTCTTATTCAATTTTATATAATCTTCTGGTTTGAGATCAACTAATTTCTACTATATAACAATGGAGATCATCTTACCAAAGGGATAATAGTTTAGATTTTCATTCACACTAAAACAATGATACATAAACAAAATCATGTATCTTGGAAGGATAAAAATACAAGTAATTATAATAAAATATAAAAATATATATCATGAAACAACACATTATCTATTTATAAAACACTTTGGGTTTTAACATCTTGAATGAACATGAAACGACCCTTCTATATAGGCTCTAAATACATTATTTTCTTCTTTAAAAAAATATTCCATGAATTAACATGAGAACTTTTATTTTTGAAACTGAATTTTTACTTACTAGTTTTGGAAAAAAATCATACTTATTATCAATATAATAATGATATATTGTGACCATTTCTTCGGATGAAACTATCACCTCTTTACCATTTAAAATTAAGAGAATAATATATTCTATATCAATGAATAAGAACTATATTATTCTAAAAAATAATTGATATATTCCCCAAAAAGGAACACAAAATATAATTATAAAAAATATCCCATATTAAAAGTAAATGAACTTCTTTTAAATAAAATACATAGTATTTATTCAAACCATATCGATGTCCTTTCAGGTAATAACTCTATGTGGCACACCAATTAATTTTACATTCATAGAATAATGAATGCTTACATCATCAATACTCATTAATTTTAAATTGGATGAATGGTCATTTGGATGTTGAGTGGATATAGAGAGGTATAAATAGATAGAATAGTTTTAGGAGGAAGAGACATATATGAATAAAAAAATAGGGAAGGCTTGAATAAAAATTAGATCATGCACTAAATTTTCAAATGGATTACATAAAATATTTTATTTTGGATATCTTCTGAATGAAAAAAAAAATTGAAAGTAATATAATATTTCATATATTCTAAAAACACAATAGGAATAATTTAATTATATAATAGAATAAATTTTTCAAATACATTTAATAGATAATTAATTATTATTTTAGAAATCTTATTTATGTAATATAAAATATTCTAAACACTTTTATATGAAAAATTTGAAATTATACATTGAAAAAATAAAAAATTATTACACAAAAGTGGCTTTATAAAAATATGTTATAAATGAATCATAATAGACATAAATTGTTTGTTAATATGATATTTTTGAACATAATAACTCATGAAATGATTCTATAAATGTAAGTAATTATTTTTCAAATGAATTATTGGACTCATTGAAATATTTATTGAATAGTGTTTATATTTTGATTGATACTTAATAATATTATAACACAAAATCATTTGAGGTATGTTTCTTCCATAATACAAGTGAAAATATCTATTAGTAGATATATATTCTATATTTACAGTAGATAATGCTACCGAGTGTTTGTTCTCACTTGAAGTGATATAAGGTGTATTCCTAGAAAATATAAGGTTCTTAATGTATACTTTCTTCCGAGTCTACAATCACCAATGTTGATACGTGAATATAAATAAGAATTAGGAGTAAAATTTATATAACTATTTATTAGATAGATATTTTTTATATAAATATAAAATACATTTGTTTCAATGTTTTAAATGAGATTACATTAGATTTTAAAGAAATCAAGAACTTAATAGTACTGAGAAAATATTATTTACCCTACTATAAATAATATTCTATGGTCTCCAAATTAATCGTTAGTATAGATATTTGTTAACTGGTCTCCTAGTTCTATTAATGCTAGTATTTTCATTATAACTCATAGGTGTTATATATGCATGATTACAATCTACTTCAAATATTTTAAGTATATAAAGTATGTATATTCCTTGATTTTAAACATTCATGATTTTTTTATAGTTTTCAAATCCTAGAAAATAATTTTACAATGAAATATAATCATTAAAAAGTCTTTTGGCATGATTTTTGAAAATTCAAAAAAAAAATCATATTTATAATATATAAAATCGCATCGTCATCACATATATGAAGTAACAAAATGCTTTAATTTTATGTTTTAAATAATGTAGTAGTTTATTTTATTACCAATATGAATATATTTTCAAAAGGAAATTAACTTGAACATTCATAAAATTCTATAGGTACTTGTTTAGGGTAATAATGATTTATGGTATGTTTACAAGTAGATTTTTGAAACATCTGGATTTTTAAAACCAATATGTTGTTCAACATAAACTTCATCCATAAGAAAATAATTTAGTAAATTATATTTTATGCCAATGTGATGTAATTTTAAATTCATGTGTCATCCATAGGCTATTAGAATGAATATTTATTCAAATCTAACTGTAATGTCAATGTTATCTTGATAATATATACATTCGTTTTGTTTATATTGTTTAGAAACATGAATATCCTTTTTCCTAGTAATGAAACCATGCTCGTATTATTTATTCATAAAGAATAATATTCCAATAATGTGATAGTAGTATGATATATTAAAAAATTCACATACCATGCTTATTTGGAAGTAGTTTAATTATTGTTGTATTCCTAATATTGAACCATCATTTAATGAGGAATCTTCTACAGTATTACCATCTAGTTGAGATATAATGAAAAAATTCATTAATATTTCCTATACTCCTTCTAGTCATAATTCCATCATCTAAAAATAATATAACTTTTTCAAATGTATGGTTCATAATGGTACTAGGATTTCCATGAAACACATGTCAGCTAATAAACATGACTCATATTGGGATCAATAGAATCACATTCACTAAATTTTATATAAGTTGTTTCTTTTATAATCAATGGCTATTTATTAAAAAATATACATTCATTAGAAGATATCGAATAAGAGTTGAATGATCCATTTTCATCATATCATATTAAATATTCCCATATTGTCCATGGTGTTTATAATATAAAACTGAATTCTAAACAATTTTAAGAATAAAACTCTTAAAATTATATTATATTTTAATATGTATGGCTTTTTCTTCAAAATATTATTGTTAGGTTAATTTTTAGGAAATAACATACATATTTTATTGATTTTAAAAAATATTTGTATGTATATTTAATTCATATAACATTGGTATAATAATTTCATACAAATACATATTCCACCATCCAATAATACTATTCTGTTGGGGTTTTTATGCAGAAAAATAATGTTTCAATAGTTATTTTGAAAATTATGAATAAAAGTTATTTTTTGGAAATTCTACTCATTGGTGACATTATAAAATAATAATTTCCTCATATTTTTCTTTTTGAACCAGTTTACAAATTCCTTTAAACATAGTGTTTTATTTAATTTTAAAAAATAAATATAAAACCCATGTAAATAATAAAACTAATAAACAATACATAACATGATATTATAATTAGTATATTTGTTCATTATGGACCAAAAAATTTATAAGAACATGTTTTAAGGGGTATATTTGTATAAACGTCTCTAATTAGTATAAAAATAACTTATGTTTTCTTCCATTTCTGCCGAATTCACATAGAAACTCTTATTTCCATGATTTTTTCGGTAAATATGAAACAAAAAATCATTTCGGTAAATTTTCTAAATAAATAAATATTAAAATATCCCATCCTTCGATGAATAATTTTAGAATCATTTTTTTACTATTTAATGAGTCCAATTTGTTTTATTCTCAATGATTTATGATCTAGAGAATTGAAATTATCTATTCTAGGTTCCTTGTATATATGAATTTTTATAGAATAATGAAATATAAATTATTTAAAAATCAATAAATAACATTCATCACAATTTTTTGAGATAATTGTAAAATGTTTGAACAATCCTTCAACAAAATGATCATTTTTTAAGATGACAGATCATGGATTCTTATCCGATCCGAAAAAAATAATGGTTAATTCACCATTTTCAAAAAAATTGTATTCTATACCAAAAATGTTTAAATAGTGTGAAAATTAATTATATATCCACTCATATAACTCGAACACCCAATTTATATGTAAAACATTACATTGATTCTATTGTACATTTTCAATATAATATTGAATAAATAATTATTTTGGTAACAATATAATATTTGGTTCATCAATGTCAGAAAAATAATATTAGGGAATGAAAATCTATAATTATAGTGCCAAAAATCAAGAAATAAATTTTTCAAAAAATTATAAAGAAATTCATGTTTGACTTTAAATAAGAATTGTATCTAACAGTAAATTTTTTATAATATTTATTTTATTTTCAATAGTGAACAATATTTATATTGGAGTTTGTTTGGTTATTAAAACTATGAATAAAATGTATTTTAAAATGTATTTTGTTTCTCACAATGGAATCCTATTCATAATAATTTTTATAATAATTTTTTTTCAATAATTTTATTCATGTAATTATCACCTCCTGTGAAAACAGTAATTAAATAAATGAAGTCATGACCATTTTTTTTCAAACATTCAATCTTGTTTCCATGTTCAGTTCACGAAGCATAAAAATTTTCAATGATGGATTTCAAATTTCATTTTTGATTATTTATGTCATTTGTGTCACTAAGAACAAGATCATATGTTATTTAAATAGTTTAAATTTTAATTTTAAATTATTCTTACTTATTTCTATTCATGGTACAATATTTATTTAATTAAATGAATGTGTAGATTTCATTTTTGAATTCAAACTCATGTTCATAAGAATAATTAGAATGAACTTCATTATATTTTACCATAAATAAGTTATTGGCCTGATGATGAGAATATTCATCTTATGAATCTAATGATTTGACATCTCAAGAATCCTCTAAATCACTTAATGTGAATTTAATTGGTATATTGGATTTATTCTTGTATAAAA
The DNA here is from genome assembly GCA_963277665.1 of Viscum album. Classification (NCBI taxonomy): domain Eukaryota; kingdom Viridiplantae; phylum Streptophyta; class Magnoliopsida; order Santalales; family Viscaceae; genus Viscum; species Viscum album. The sequence continues at coordinate 1,637,343,599 of OY728119.1, read as the reverse complement.
CACTCTTGAATATTTTTTTCTCTGAATTTTTGTTTTCATCCAGAAAAAGAAATATGGTTGATGTATTCATGCTTCATGAATTTATATCATCTCACCCATATTTAATTTCATTCGACATATCTGAACATATATATGTATATGTTGAAATTTCTTATATTATTTTTTTCATTTTATATAATATTTTCCAAATTCATCGCTTAAAATAGAACTATCTAAAGTGTCTTCATCTAATGAACCAGATATTTGAATCTCTTTTATTTTTTTATCATCATTTTAAGATTTAAATTTTAAGTTATCATTATCCTTTTTATCAAATATATGATCTTAGAATCAACTTCCATATCATCATCATTCATCATAATAGTTACAATAATATGTTTTATCATTAATTTCCTGAAATATATAGACTTCATAATAGAATCCAAAATTAAACACCATCCTATGGTAGAGTGGTAATGATTTTTTAATCTATTATATTGATTATAATTTGGTGTTCCAAAAATAATAATTTCTACCTCAGTGAGTATTTCATTTAATTTTATGATTCGATATCCATCAAAAATGATAAAATTATTGATAATATGCTTTGAAATATTATGTCTAGGATCCCACACATTATCTACTCCTTCACAAGTAAATGAAATAGTAGTCCAAATTTCATGGTTGGTTTATATTTTAAATCTATATTGAAATAATAATATCATAGTCTACGTATTATATAATTCATAGATTCAAAATTTACCTCATTGATGGATTATGTGGTTTCATCAAATGTTTTGGGTTGTGACTATGTAATTTGATAAGTCTTTATATATTTAAGACAACCCTTCGTACTAAAGATGTTTAACTAAATTGTGTACTATTCCCTCCACTAGATACACTTATTGTTATTAAAGTAGGAATACCATACCATGGAAACACCTTCCCAATTTTCATGAAAATAAACCATTTTTATGATAATATGTAGACATAATTTGGTAAAATTTTGGAAATCAGATGTCACAACATTTTATATGAATTTTAATTGGACACAGACTACAGAAAGGCTCATGAGGGTGGTGGAGGGGTTAAATGATCATGTGAAATTTTATTTACATAGAAATTATATCGCACTAAGTTATCATTTACCAAGCATAATTACCTTAATATATTAAAGAAAATAAAATACCAAATAATAAGATTAAACAAATATTTTAATAGAGGTTTGGGGATAAAAAATCCCCAAGACTACTCTAATAATACTAAACTCAAGAAATTGGCTATTTTTATTAGATAAGCCCTTTGCCGAGGGCATATAGTCCTTTTGCTATATAATTAATTACTGCGTGAACATAATCAACAGATTCTATAAAAACAACATGATATTTCAATTAGAACTCAATAATTCCATTACAGATAACATCCATTAACGTTCCTTCACCAGGACCGATTATAATAAGGTATTTAAAGAAGTTGTTATTTAAATACTTAGTTAAATGTTTTAAAGTACAAGGGATAGAAGAGAATAAATCACTAGGATATATAATAACAATAAACAATAGATCAAGGACAAAATTTTTATCATAGAACATATGATCAATATGAAACTACTATAGATCATGAAACATATTATTCTTGAGTAAAAACATCACACTTGATGAATGATAAAGTGTAATTGGATGATTAAAGAGGATATTATATTCCTATAAATATATATATCTTTAGTAAATTAGATATCTCACTAAAATAAAAAAAAACACATCTCTATTAATGCAACACATTATATCATTAAAATTAGAAATATGATTATTAAAACCACATGTCCATTCCTTGGAAAATAACTCATTAATATTAATGTTCACTATATTATCGCTCAACTTTTTTAAATCTTTTATACATGAATATAATTATATTTTTCTACCATAAATATTTATTCCATTATATAAATATTACTGTAAATATTTGAAAACTCACTAAAATTAAGCCAATGGTAAAAAATATAATGTTTCAAAACAATGCAGCTGATTGCAGATCACCGCATTGGTGAATTATATATATTTTAATTCAAGTAATCAAATTTATCCACATATACATTTTTTATGTATTTTATTTATCTAGAGAACAATATTTTCATTGTCCTTATTTACGTAGAAAATTTTTATAATGTAGGAATATTTATCACATGGCCAACTATTTCATATTAGAATAGAATTACATATCCATTTAGATCCATATAGACAATTTTTATCTTGTACCCAAATCCTATAGATGATTACCCCATATAAATGAATTACATATCTTATTGGTCAACATAGCTTCAACTATGGATCATGGGTTGACAAAAAACATGTCTCATGAGACATCATGTGGCAAATCATGAGAGGCATTACCGATCACCCCACACAATAAAAATGTATATTGAATCAAATATAACTCAATTGGGAATAATTTATGAATTAAATGAAAATTAAATAAATATAAGTTGCATGAAAAAACATTAAAAGTTGAAATAAAATCAAACTAAACAACTGAACATACCTCCATGTGACATCATGGGTCAACACCTATTAGAGAACCACATTAAATTTGAGATTTATCCAAAATTGGATAATCTTAAAACGGAAGCTAAAAAGAAAAATAAAAGTAAAAACATGAGTATTGAAATTCAATCGTAATTCCCCTAGAAAAAAATTCCTTAAGAATTTACTTTAAATAATATATTCATATATATAATATATAAAATAAAAAATGTAATAGTTTGTTTTTGAATGATTAAATTTCATTAAAAATCAATTTATATTTCCCTCGTTATTTAAAAACTTGTTTTTATAAATATGGGAGGCTTTAGAATTTCAATAAAATGGGAAGAGGGATAGATAAAAAGAGAGTTTTTGAATAAAATTATGAAATATTTTTCCAAATTAATTTTAATAATACTATATATAAAATTTCTACAATGGATAAAAATCACAAAAAGATATATATTTAGATATTAATAAAATAACGATAATGGGAATATTTTAGACCACAAACCAAACCATATGAGGATTGAAGATTATTTTACATATATAAGTAATTTGTGTATAACATGGGAATACCTATGGTCATACGGAAAAATATACAATATAAAATTACATGATCTATCCTCTTGATACTTCTTGTGATAACAAACTACATTATCTTTCGATCATACCATTACAAGGGGAAATGAGGGAAATTGTACCCAATGTAGATCATATTCATAACAATGGACCTTTATTTAAAAATTAATCCTAATGTATAATAGAAATAAATATAAAAGAAAATTCTATCTATGATAGGTTCCCTTTTATGTAGAAAATTGTTGTGATGCCAAGAGTATAAAATAATCAAAAATATATATTGATTAAACAGAAGAAACACATAATCCAAAAACACAATCATCACCACCAAAACACTCTATGGAAGTTCCATTTTCTTAAAATCACTATCATAGAAGGTATATCCCATGATATGGACGTTAAACTCATCTAAAAATTGTAAGGAATGAGACACATCGTAATTAGTATTTTTTCATGGAAAACATATTTTTAAAATTTCTAACAAGGCCTCATGTATTAATTGGGTGACAATTATATTTAATGGGAGGAGAAAACATCTTATGGACAATACGATCAATGAAATTTTTTTAAAACAATTTTTTTTAAAAGTAAAACATAATTTAAAAAATCCAAATAAGAACCTTTGAAAAAAATATTTTGTTTATGGATCAACAAAAAAAATTCACCTAGTCTAATTAAAAGAGTAAAGAACAATGTTTCATTACAAATAATTGTATAAATTATTATACATTACTTATTGGAATAAACACATAGAATAAAATTAAAGAAATAAGTGATAATTAAATTCAATTCCAACACATAAGGTAGTATACCTCCATCAATGACACCTTTTAAATAAAAAAACTCAACACTAATAGCATATACAACATTTTATATATAAATATATATTTGTGTGTGTGTGTGTGTGCCCCATGACCCCATTCCTTATAACCCTCAGTATAATGAAATTTTTTCAAATAGGGTGTTTATATATATTTATATACCTATATTGGTATATTAATGAAATCCATCATCAAGTGGCCACATGTTGTGACATCGATTATTGTCACAAAAATAGACCTAAAACAACCCTGAAAACCCATTAAAACCATGATCCAACAAAATCTAAAAAACATTTAATGTTATAGATATTCTAAAATTCCTGAAACACAATATATAGTGGGGAAAATGTAATAATGGGATAATAAGTAGAATGCGAGGTTGAGAACCATAATTGAGTTGTTCCCACAACAAATTAAAAGAAAAAATTGTAATAATTAGTATAAGTGGAGGAGGTCTATAAAATTTTTGGGGGGAGGCATGCACAGTTGGGATATGGGAGGGGGATCACTATGTGTGACAGTTATGACCCCCATGGCAGTGTACCACCCCAATCTTCCATGGTACATTTTTCTTTGAATAATATATTAGCGTGTGTTGTCCGTAACTTCGAGTTCTAACACACCACAAACAATCAAACTAGCTGTTATGAATAGTAATATCCACTATTTGAAATTTTATAAATTTTATCATTTAAAATGGATTTCATTTTTGGATTTAGAATATCGAAATTATCTTAGGGTTAATTTTTTTTATTTTTCTAAAAACATTCCATTTTTGGTGAATAGTTAAAAACACTGAGTTATAGTTTAAAACTAAATTTTTAGTTAAATAATTATTTATTTTATTTAAAATTATATTAGGTCAAATTATATTCATAATACCTATATATGTTCCATTTAATTCATTGTAGTTAGTTTATATTGGTTTTAGATATATAAAACTTTTATTGAACTTTTCACCCTCTTTTACCCACCTCATAAGAGAATTTTAAAATTCATATAAAACATAATATTACTGCTTTTTTGAGTGGAATTTCAAAACTCCAAGACACACAGTTGAAATAATTATGAAAAATTTTGATCAATGAGATGAAAATAATTTTTTGGAAAATAGTAACTTTTTTCGTTTAATTACCACGATTAAAAATAAATAGTGTAATTAAGGGTAAAATTGATATTATTATTACCCTAAGACATGTCCTAATTCTATCGAATGGGTATAGTTCGACAAAAAACCACCTTGGAAATAAAATATGAACCTTATTTGTCCACTTGTATTGGATTAGGACATTTATTATTATTTAATTCAAAGTTGAGTTAAAAGAGATAAAATCAATGCTTAATATATAAAACATTTTTAATATAGGGTTATACATAAAAAAAATTAGACTATAAATATTCATTAGAAATATAAAAATATTTCCTACATAATTGAATTTTATTTATATTTTTTAGACATTAAATAATTTAATTTATTTATGACACAATGATAATGCAGTAATTACCTAATTAATGAAATATTAAAATAATTTATATTATAAATATAAAAAAATGTAATTTGAGAATTTTTATAAATTCAAATAATTTTATATCTTAATATGACATATTGGGTTTGGTTAGTTTAATTTTGTTTGATGTAATAATGCTATTATGAATTTAGAAAAACGAAAATACCAAATAATGTCAAAATTGACATAAAAGAGTTCTTAAAAAGAAAAATTTTATTATTAATTGATATTTTATTCCTAAAAATATAAGGACCGGACAAAGGACTTATATAAGGATATGAGTATCATTTATGACCCACTTGGGTTTCTCTTGAAAGTATATTGTATGTTTATTAACCATGTAATATAAAAATACAACGAGACATGTTAAATGTCAAACAATTTAACTAAAAGTTAAATCTAAAATATAAAGTTAATATATTGAAAAAAACATGTCTAAATCCAATTTGGTAAGTTAATTTCGATCCATCCCCACCTTATACATTAAATAATTTACTTCAGAGCCATTAGAAACCGAAAACTATTTTATTATAAAATAATATTTCTAGCTTTTTCTAAAGCCCCCCTCACCCATCTTATAAAAGTGCACTCCTCATTCTATCTAATTTACACCTTCCATGCCATTTGTATCGGCCAACCACTGCCCATAATTCCTTTAAACTATCCCAATTTCATCTTAGAGGACTTCCTTTAGTCATTAAGCCATCTTAAGAAGCCCTTTTGATCAAATCAAACGGAAGAACCCGAAGAAGAAGAAAATATTTCTTCACCTCTTCCATTTTTCTTTCTTCTTCCACTTCCTTTTTTGTCTTTGTTTACATTATAATATAATTAATCTAGTATATAATATATAATATTATGTTATTATAAATATGTTACAACAAAATTCATTACTCTATCCATCCTTTGAATAAAATGTCACCATACGTGTGTATGTATGGCTTACCGTCTCCATGTCATGGTGTAACTGTTATTCAATTCATTATTATTTGGATGGGTATACTAATGATGTGTAATTGAGGTAAATAAAAAATATAACATGATAATTATTCTTTATATATGATATACCTTCCTGTTATATATTATTTTAAATTCAAAACAATGATATTGTCGCTCGTATGTACGCACTGATTACCGTCTCCACGAACGCGATTAGATTCTTTCCCCGTCTTATCCACTCAAGACTATCATTCATTAGATGATTAAAAATAATGTATAAAGACATGATATAATTCTGGGTATGAATAAGATACATCCAATCCATAACAAATATGACTCACATAAAAAAGAATATAATGAAAATCGAATCTGTTAACACCTGAAATAACGATAATAGTAAGATATTATTAACAATGTAATGTTCAAAGATAATATATGATATCACATTATAGTATATGATTATTTTTTAGTTTAGTAAAACTTATCTCACTATTATATGGGACGTTAACCAACCCCAGACAATGTAAAAGTACATGTTAAGGGTTAATTCTACAATCTCATCATTATCCGAGGTTGTTTATACATAATTATCTAATGGGACCTTATTATCATCCACATAAATGTTACTCAAAAATTTATTTCAAAACATTATTAATGTTTACTAGACTCTCTGTTAATTTATGTCATACCCTTATTTGACTTTTTATAAAATTGTTTGGATGAAATCTTCCCGCTGTTTTCCAAACAAGGTAAATTATGACCTTTTCGTCAAAATTAAGGTAAGAATGTATGTTAACTTATACGGAAGGTGCAACTATTTTCCGCCATTATAAAGTCGTTAAAGCTTCCCTTAGAATATTATAAAAGAAATTTCAAAATTATTTTTTTTATAATAATATAATTTCAAAATAGTAAGAGATATTTCTCTAAAAACGGTTTTGATTTCATCTAAGTAAACATCCTTTGATGGATTTTATGCTTATTTAAAGTTGATTTATGATGATACGAAACATCCATATTGTAATTAAGGTTTTGTGAAATCTTGGAATATGGATGTGTTATATTTATATCATTCATGGTTTATGGATAACGTATTGACATTTCGTATGCTAGTTTTAATACAAATTTTTATGATTTGTTTAATCATTTTCATATGTGGAAGACATTGGACATCGTATGTGATGGGTGGAGCCTGCTATATCTCCTCGATTCATAGGTAGGTCTCATGAGACAAAATAGTGTCTTGTACAAGGACTTTCCAAAATATCATTTGTAGTCTTGGCATAAGGCCTTTACTATGTGGATATGAAAGCCCGGAATTATGCATTCCATCATTATGAAAGAGGATATTGATATTGCAAATGATTATTTGACTAGTTAAATATCCATGTGAGTAATTAAATGGAATTTTCTGATTTTATCATTTTCATATTATGCTGATGTTCATGTTTAGAAGGATTTCTTTAGTCTTATACATTGACTTAAATTTTTATGCTTGTTTATGAAATCATTGGCTATATTTTATCCTTACTGAGCATATGAGATCACCCATTTTTATGTTTTCTTTTTCCCAAGATGAGAAGAAGTATTTTATGACTGAACTACATGGATAGTCTGAGGGGATATGAGTGTGGTCTATGGAAACAAAGTTATTTTAGTTTTTTATTTTATGATTTAATGTAATCATTATGAAAGTATATATTACTTCCAAGGCTGCTACACAAATTGATCATTCGAGACTTGATCTTTTGTGATCATTCCAATGATACGTAATAATGAACCGACTCTGGGATTTTGGGGTCAGGGCGTTATAGTTGGTATCAAAGGATTTTTATTGAAAACCATTGAATATAGATTTAGTTAAACTCTTATTATTTCATGTCACCCTGAGATAGACTTTCAGGATTAGTATATAAGAACTTCCTAGAATATTGGTATTGTAGAAGTTTTTTGAGTTTTCCAAGCAATACATCCTCATCGGGATACGAGCAGTTAGAGGCAGCTCTAGCAGAGAAGTACCTAGGTGTAAAACATGAAAAAACACCTTTTAGATAGACTTGAACGGGAACTGGTGCACGACAAGAGGCCATGTTGCACTCTTGGTTACGACACCCTTGAAAGATATGCTTAGGATTATTCTCATATTCTTTACAAACCATAATGAAGGGTTTATGAGTATATAACTCCTAAATGAAAATATTTTTTATGATTATGGATTATATCCACAAACTGTTCAATTTATGTTATGTGTTTTACAAGTTTGGAATTATGTATTTTTATTCATAAACTAATATAGCTTATGACATTTTTTAGAAAAGGCGCCTATTGGAAGGAATGGAAACCGTATCAATGAAATCAATACATTTTTGAGATTTTCCTCATACTCATGATAATTATGGTGGAGCTGGAGATGCAACTGGTGCTGATCAGCTAATCACCATACTGGGAAAACTCACTCATGTTATGAATAAGAACCTTACCCTGATGGCGCACCCTGATCCATAATGCGGAGGATCAATGTTAGATCACTTTATGAGGAGACAACCACCATAATTTAATGGGGGGAAAATTCATTAGTAGATGGGAATTGGTTAAATACCATAGAGAAAATATTCTATTCCTTGGGAAGTAGTGACAGTAAAAATGTTTTCATGGCAGTTTACCACATCACTGGAGATGCTGAATAATGGTTCTGTTTGATTCAAAACACAAAGGAAGATGATGAAGTATCAAATATGGAATGGAGATAGTTTACATAGTTTTCCCTAGAAAAATACATTCATCGTGACCATCGAGAAGAAATGGAAAGGAAATTTTTTAATCTGAGGAAAACGGAGGATGAGAATATCGCAAAGTATGAAGCTAACTTTACAAGGTTATCGAGGCATACTGTAGATTACATACGTAACCCAATAAGTATGATTGATCATTTCTTTGATTGGTTAAAACCATTTCTCCTTCAAGCATTAGTCTCACAATCTATCTTGTCATACGAATATATTGTCTCCTGTGCTATCAAGACCGAAAAATAATTCTCTATGTCTTACGACTTTAAAGAAAAGAACGATAAGAAGAGATCTGCATAACACTCTGGAAATGAAAATAAGGGGAAGAAGGGAAAAGATGAATATCCTTCCTGTGTTAAATGTGGGAAGAAACACCCTTGTATTTTCCTGATGGGAATGGGAGTCTGTTATAAGTGTGGTAAGAAAGGCCACCAATCTCGTGATTGAAAGGGGAAGAAAGATGTTTTCTATGTAGAATGCTACAATTCTAGAGAAATGGGGAATTATGTGAATGAATTTCATAAGAGCCAGGGTAACATAACTCAAAAAAGGCCAAGGGGCCATGGCCAAACTTATGATTCCAATACTGCAGAGGTTGAAACTATGAATGATGTGGTGGTAGTTAATTTAAAGTTTTCCACAATTTTAGAAAATGCTTTAATTGATTGTGGACCATCGCATTATTTCATATCTTCCCAGTTTTGTATGAAAATTGGATATTTCTATTTTGATTCAACAAAGGAGTTGTCAGTAAAAGCTCATAACAGAAGTATCCTCGTAACAAATTTTTGTGAATAAGTTCCCCTTAGAGAATATAAATTTTCTTTATCTGTTGATCTCATCGTCATACCTATGATTGAATATAATATAATCCTTATAATGAATTGGCTTTCAGACCATGATGAAAAAATTTATTTTAAGAAGGAGGAGGTTCCTATTTTTGAATATGATTATAAAGAACACCTTATCTTTAGAGAATAATCAGCACCACCTAATTTTCATATAGATACACCCCTAGTAACTCAACTAAATTGAATTATTGGGGAGGAAGAGAGTGAAATAATTATGGGTGAGTAAATGAATGTTCAAATAGAGGATGTACTTATTGTGAAAGTATATGTTGATGTGTTTCCAGAATATTTACCTGGACATCCTCTAGAATGAAAAATTTATTTTTCCACAAATTTAATTTTTAGATCAAGGCCCATGTTGAATACCCTATTATAGAATGGAACCTATGGTATTAGTTGAACTAAAGAAACAACTAGAGTAATTGCGTAATAAGGGATTTATTCTCCCTAGTGTTTATCCATGGGGAGACATAGTTCTTTTTGTTAACAAGAATGATGGATCTATGAGGTTTTGATTTGATAACAAGGATATATATGATATAACAATAAATAACAAGTATCCCCTACCTCGCATTGATGATTTATTTAACCAAATTCATATAGCTCAATAATATTCAATGATTTACCTTCAATCCGGATACCATCAGTTGTGCATGAAGAAGGAATACATTCCAAATATAGCATTTCGAACCAGGAACGGGCATTACAAGTTTACTGTAATGCCTTTTAGATTGACTAATGCACCCTCTGTCTTCATGGATCTAATGAATAGTGTTTTCAAGGAACATATTGTTGAATTTGTAGTGGTATTTATTGATGATATATTTGTATACTCCAAATTCTACAAAGATCATGAAAATCACTTGTGCAATATCCTTAACTCTCTGAGAAAACATGAATTATATGGTAAGTTTAGCAAGTGTGAATTCTGGATTCATGAGATTTCTATTCTTGGACATATTTTATCCATTATTTAATCTATGTTGATCCTTATACGACCAATGAAATCCATGAATTGCCAGCACCGACGAGTATAACTAAGGTACACAATTTTATTGGTTTAGCAGGTTATTATTGGTATTTCGTCCAGAATTTTTTCTGATGGGCTAACCCATTTACCAATATCGCATGTAAAAGGGTTAAAATTGTTTGGAAAAAGAGTGTGAATTTCTCTCTAGAATTGAATATATGATTAGCCAATGTAGAGACCCAAATCATGGCATACATGGACATTACAATACTTTTTCAGAATACCTAATACATAACAAAAACAAACACACAAGGACCATAACAGTTTAGTGTAATTGGAAACTCAAAACATAATCTCGTAATCATGGTGGAAGATCATAAAAATCACCCATAAAGATATTCACATTTTTTCAGACCTAAAACTGTTCTTTATAACCTTGGGAAATGAAAACATATAATGGGTGATCTGAAATGCTCAATAAGGGTAATAATGGAGAAAATAAAACAAACCATATACATTTGAACTTCAAAAACATGAACATAATGTTTACACATCAAAATCATGAGTTGTGAAGTTACTCATGGTATTACATAAGACCTAGGTCATAAAAGAACATTAATCATGATAAAATAGCATGGGAATAAAACTTTTTATTGTGGAAAACCATTAAGCACATGATATAATTCCCATAGTGTCCAAGTAATTGCTTCCAATACCATCTTAGTGGACAAAGTCCCTTTCTAAATCGAGTTCACTCCTCGTTTCAGTCCTCTAACACTGAACCAGATTAACTTACCATTCCAGCCATGTCTATCTAATGAGATATAAAAAATTACCCATTGCATTTGAGGGAGATATAGATCCCACCTATCTCATAATGAAATCATTCTTACTTGTTCCACAACATGAACTTAAATCATTCATCTTTATCAAATTTATAAAATGGGTTTCATGAACATAATCCCATCATAAAATAATCCATACAAAAAAATGGATATCATTTCATCAAAAGAAATGCGAAACCATGTAAATAATAGATAATTTATACATAAAACATACACATATGAAATAATGTCAACATAGAAGGAAAATGGTTTTGATAAAACACTTGAAATGAATTCTTTAAAAAATATCATGTCATCTAAAAAACATTTTCTATTCACAAAATTCCACAGAATTATAAAAGAAAAGGAATTTAATGAAAATAACCCTGAAATCCCGTTGAGTAACTTTAGGAAAATAAGGCGGTATGAAACCATAAAAATACATTCATACCATATAGGTTAAAAAACATTCTTCTCGTACATTTGCCGGAAAATTCAAAAAGTACCTCTTATGGTAAAAAAAACTACGATTACTTCCATATGATGTGGTAAAAGTAAAAAAAGGAAAAAATGACTTTAAACATACATGGAAGAAAATTAAACCTTTTATGAAAACATTTTGAGAACATATGGACAGGAATAATAAACATAACCCCCGTAAATACTTACGAATAAAAAATCTCAGATAAGAATGAGATTGGAATAATTATCCCTTACCTTATGTCCAATTTATCACTTATGTGTCTGAGACTCTTGTATAGTGGGATTAAACATATTTTTAACTTTTAACAGAACCATAATAATATTTATGATATCATATATTATGGACTTATGACTTTATAATATCCGTTCATATGTCAATTCTATGTTAAAACAGTGTTATAGGTAAAATCGTTTCATTTATCATCCGTGTTTTGACTTGTAATTATTAATATGATTACTTAGATCATGATTACTTAATTCAAGAATATAAAACATGATTTATATATTATATGTATTCAGAATATACATATATATAATAGATTGATAAATGGAAATAAATAGACCGTTCATGGAGACGGTAGGTCGTACGTACGCGTGAGCATTGCCTTTCGTTTCCTTATTGAATTGAATGAAATTAAGTAGATGACATAAATATATATATACATAAATACAGTAGCTTTATTATGTTATATATTTCATGATTACATATTATATATACTTTATAATCATAATTTAGTTGTTAACATGGAAAATTTATCTCATCGCTTCGTGGAGACGGTAATACGTACATACGCACGAGCGACGATATCATTCCCATATTTATTGAAAGGAATTGGAGTGGATGATATAATATCATATAATTAGAATGATGTTTTAATAATAATATATAGTTATTCTTTACACTAATATACCCATCCATGTAAGGCGGTGGTGGAAAAACTGATTACACCACGGCGTGGAGACAATATTCTGTACGTACGCACGTGCTGTGATTTCGTTTTCCGTAGGATGGATAGAGGGTGAAATAGGGTTGTTTCATATTTATAATAACATATAATTATATAATTAATACTAATGTTATTTCTTTATAAAGAAACAACTAATGAAGAGCAAGTATAACAAGAAAGAAACTTGAAAGAGTCGGTAGAAGAGATTACCTCTTCATCGACACACCTCTATTAAACTTCTTCTTAGGGCACTATAGTTGGTCTTTTGAGAAGACCCGAACCACTATGATATAACTAGAGTGGTTTAGAAGATTAATTTTAAGGGTTTGGACGAGATTAATGTCTCAAAAGGGTTTGAAGAGAAGAGGGAAGGGGTGAACGGTTTCTACGTTAGGAGAGGGGCTGCTTTGGGAATCCCTAAAATATTTTTTTAATAAAGACATATTCAGTTTATAATAGATCCAAATAGATTTATTTCGAAGCTAAAGTTTGTATGGGTCTATATACTCTCAAAAAATAGGTTTTAGACAAGTTTAGGTTACTATTTTAACTTTATCATTTAGATTTAACTCTATGTTATATAATTTAACTTTTACCGTGTGTTCTCGTTTTCTTAAACTATATGGCTAATAAACATACAATAAGAAGCCAAAAGAAACCCACATGGTTAATTATTATTATATATAACCTTATATAAGTCATTTGGATGATCCTTATATTTTTAGGAATAGAATAATAATTAATAATATAATATTTGTTTTAAAAACTATTTTATGTCAATTTTGACACTATTTGGTAATTGATTTTTGTGAAAATCATACCAACATTATTATTTATAATACATTTAATGTAATCAATAATAAAATGTCATATTAACCTAAAAATTAAGTGTAATTTATCAAAAGTATTAAAATTAAATTTATTTGGGTATTTATAACATCAATTATGTTAATATTTCATTAATAATTTAATTACTGCATCATCATTGTGTCATAAATAAAATAAATTATTTAATTTATAAAAATTATAAATAAAATACTATTATCCAAGAAATTGTTTTATAATTCTATTTAATATTTATAGTCGAATTTATATTATTTACAACCCTATATTGAAAATGATTTAGTTATTAAACTTTGTTTTTAACTATTTTAACCCTTCTTTAAATAAATTAATAATAAATGTCATAATCTAATCCAAGAAGATATAAACTGTCATATTTTATTCCTAAGGTTTTTTTTGGTCAAATTACACTTATCCAATATAATTAGGTCATTTGTTAGGTTAATAATAATATCATTTTTACCCTTAATTACCCTATTTTCTTTTAACCGTGGTAAATAAAAGTAAAAAGTCACTATTCACCAATAATTATTTTTATCTTATTGAACCAAATTTTTCTCCTTGATATTAATCATGTCTCTTGGATTTTTGAAATTTCACTCACAAAATCGGTAAAATTATATTTTATGTAAATTTTCAAATTCTCCTAGGAGGTTGGTAAAAGACGGTGAAAAGTTCAATAATGTTTTTTATATATCTAAAGTTATTATAAAATGAATTCAATGATTTACATTGAAATTATATAAGTATTATGTATCAATTTATACCTAGAATAAATTTAAATAAAATAAATAATTATTTAAATAAAATGTCGGTTTTTAAATAGTAACCTAGTGTTTTCACTATTTAACAAAAATTGAAGGTTTTCAAAAAAATACCCAAAACTCATCTTAGGCTAATTTTGATATTCTGAATCCAAAAATTAAGTCCATTTAGAAGGATAACATTTATAAAATTTTAAGATTTGGGTATTACTATTCATAAAAGCTAGTTTATATAATATTTTAATAATATCTTGTTTAGTGAAACTCGGTATTCCGTATAACACACACTATCGAGAAAGTTTTCTCTAGCGTGCAACACAAGCCTAGAATAGTGTTTGCGTATACTGAAAGCTAATATGGTATTGTTTATAGCACAAGTTAATCTTGTTGTATCATACAAATAAGACATCAATGTAATTAAAAATAATATTTCTCATAAAATCTCAGGGTGTCACATTCTACCCCCCTTAAATTGAATTTCACCCACGAAATTCTGTCGGCGTTACATATGGTTTACTACATGAATATTTCATTCACAGAATACCAAATCGTAAAAAGGAATACTAAAACATAATTTGAAAACGTGATGTATGAAACATAAGAGTTACCCAAATTAACTCATCACTGGGTTTCCATATAGGAGAACAAAGGTGAAAATATGGATATAAAAGAGAAATCTAACCATCATGTTCTGATGAATAGTGGTAGAGAACATGGATATGAAAAAAACAACAATCATAAAGCCATAAATTTGTGATGATCTATGGTACTAACTAATTAATCAGATATAAGAGCACTAGGACAACATATTTAGTCTTCAAGATCATTTCCCAAATGTTGAAAAATTTTCGAATTAAAAGAAATACTTACATGATTTTGGAACAATCTCACCATCTCTCATGCGTTGAACAATTTCCACGTCATCTCTTAATGAAATGAATTTGAATTTGTATTTCGTGAAGTGTTAGTAGATCATGCGATAGAATGATAGGTCATTCCATCTGTCTCATACATAAGGATAGAAATATTTATATAAAAAAGTCCATCTATGGTGAGATTAATCGTATATAGTTCCAAAAATAGACTTATACATCATCTATCATCCTATATAATAAAATAAAACTAGTTTCTACTAACCAGGGAAATGTTTTAGGCCAGTGGTAGGTTATAAAGGCATGTCTCACTTCGGTTGTGGATTCGATTCCCGCAACCTTGTGTGACGCAACAGGTTGTCACCCGTCCTACGAGTTGTCCTTTTTATAATACTACACTTTTATAACAATACAAGAATAATATCGAAAAAAGTTGTATCCTTAACCAATAATATCTGATGTCCAAAACAATCCATTCCAATATTTAAACTTATCCAAAATACATCTGTCCAATATCATAGTATGTAGAAAATGATTACTGGAAAGGTCACATAACTCGAAGGTGCATACCATCATTTATCACCCATATATCATAAGATATATCTTGTTGATCAGATTCCAAACATGTGAATACATTAATCGTGTATTCTCTTGAAAAAATAATTACAATGGAATATTTGTGAAAACATGAATTCTGTCAAAAGTCAAATCGTTCCACATACCAAAATCCCAACACTTTTATATACTCAAACCATGATATCACTTTTCCCTTATATTAGTAATGAGTTCATTAATACTATCAAATAATACTTTTTCTCATTACCCCTTCATTATGTTCATATCATATACTTTCCAAAAATATCTGAATTACCTTTCATGGTTACTGGTACCATTAATCATATACATTAAAAAACTCAAGGAATGATAAGAGTGTAACAATCCTTATATTTTTATTTATTCCATAGTACCATACATTATTCATGATAAACATACAATCATTCCACTACCGTCTTAAACTACTGGCTGTGCTTCATCAGTTTTTTATCTCATATATCATTTGTAATCTCTTCATCATCATCCACATAAATGCTGTCCATATGACCCAACAAATTCACTTCATGAGATTTTCCCTTAGCGAATTGTTTTTTATAATTCCCGTACATTACACATTTAAAACATTTAACCATTATTGATGTCTTAGAAATAATATTATCCTTGTCCATGGTGTTATTTGATCCGTTTCCTTTACAAATACTGGCTTTGGGTGCTTCCTTTCCACACTCAAAGTGTCTTCCAGTTCCTTTGAAAAATTCTCATGGATTCCTCTTCCCACATGATTTACATGAGGGAAATTTAACATTCTATCCTCTATGATCATCATGAAACTCCATCTTTCTCTTATTATCCAAGTCAGGAAGCATACCAAAGTTGATATTCTTGATCATATTATGAGATTTTTGATTAGAAAAATTAATGATGTTTGGACTTCCAAATCCCGTTTCATTTGGTTTTTCAGGAAGAATATCATTTCATTTTCCATCATATAATCCATTATCATGATTCTTCCTATTTCCTGCCATTTTTTAAAACCCAAAAATAATAGTGTGAGAGGAAAAAATCACACTATGAAAACAACATAATCAACGGGAGTACATTCAATCACTAACATATTAGGTTTAATCATAGGCTATTCATTATCTTTATCACAATTAATGGACTGTAACCAATACTTATAAATAACCTTTGGAACATCCCTAGGAATACCATAGAAATATATTCTAGGGATCTTACATAATTTTTTGAATCCTAGATTCCAATGTGTAACTAAATGTTTCCTCTAATACCAAATGTAGAGACCCAAATCTTGGCGTACATGGACATAACATTATTTTTGCGGAATACTTAATACATAACAAAAACCAACACAAAAAGACAATAATAATTTAGTGTCCTTGGATACTGAGAAAATAATATTCTAATTGTGGTGAATTATCTTCAACATATCCATAATGATCTTCCCCTTTTTTATTACCTAAATAAATTATTTATATCCTAGGGAAAAAACATATAAAGGGTGAGCTCAAATGCTCAGTAAGGGTAAGCCTATAGAAAATAAAACAAACCATATACATTTGAACATCAAAACATGAACATAATGTTTACAAAAAAAATCACGTGTTTGGAAATAAATCATGAAAGTACGTAAGGCATAGGTCATAAAGGAACATTAATCATGATAAAATAGCACGAGAATAAAACATTTAATTGTGGAAAACCATTAAGAACATTATATGATTTCCATAGCATCCAAGACATTGCTATCAGGACCATCTTAGTGGAAAAAGTCCCTTTCTGAATCGAGTTCACTCCTCGTTTCAGTCCTGTAACACTGATCCAAATTAACTTACAATTACTAACATGTATATATAATGAGATATAAATCTTTACCCAATGCATTGGAAGGAGATATAGGTCCCACCCATCTCATAATGAAATCATTCTTACTTGTGCCACAACATGAACATAAATCATTCATCATTACCCAAAGTATAAAATGGGTTTCATAAACATCATCCCAACAAAACATAATCCATAAAAAATGGATATCATTTCATCATAAGAAAAGTGAAAACATTTAAATCATAGAGACATATTACTTGAATCATACACATATGAAATAATGTCATCTTATATTGAAAATGGTTTTGATAAAACACTAGAATATAATTCTTGAGGAAAATTTAATTCCTTCTTAAAAATCATTTTCTGTTCACATAATTCCACATAATTTTAAGAAAATGGATTTTAATGAAAATAACCATGAAATCTTTTAGAGTAATCTTTTTGAAAATAAGGGGTTATGAAACCATAAAAATACATTCATGCCTTATATGATAAAAAACATTCTTCTTGTACTTTTGCCGAAAAAGTCAAAAAGAACATTTTATGGTAGACAAGAGAAAGATTCCTTCCATACAATGTGGTAAAAGTAAAAAAAGGTAAAAATGAATTTAAACACACATGGAAGAAAATTAAAAATTATATGAACACATTTTGATAACATATGGACATGGATAATAAACATAACCCCAGTAAATCCTTAAGAATAAACAATCTCAGATAAGAATGAGATTGGAATAATTCTCCCTTAACGTCTCTCCAATTTCTTCCATCTGTGTCTAAGGCTTCTGTATAGTGGGTTTAAACATATTATAAACTTTTAAAAGAACTATAATAATATTTATGATATCATATATGATTCACTTACGACGTTATATTATCCGTTCATTTTTCAATTCCATGTTAAAGCAGGGTTTTGGGAAAAATCGTATCATTTATCATCTGTGTTTTGATTTGTAATTATTAATATGATTATATAGGTCATGATAAAATAATTACAGAATATAAAACAAGATTTTTATATAATATATATTATGAATATATATATATTTATAATATATCATTAAATGGAATGAAATACACCATTCATAGAGATGGTAGGCCGTACATACGCATGAATGTTGTTTTTCGTTTGGATATTGAATTGAATGGAATTAATAGATGAAATAAATATATATTTAAAAAATTAAATTATAATTATTATTTCATATATTTCATGATTACTTATTATATATAATTTATAATTATTCTTTAATTGATAACATGGAAAATGAATATAATCGCATCGTGGAGACAGTAATCAGTACGTACGCACGAGCGATGATATCATTCCCATATTTATTGAACGGTATTGGAGTGGATGATATAATATCTTATAATCAGTATGATGTTATAATAATCATATATAGTTCTTATTTACACCATTATACCCATCCAAGTAAGGTGGTGGTGGAAAAACTGATTACACAACCTCGTAGAGACGATATTCCGTACGAATGCACGCGCGGTGATTTCATTTTCTGTAGGATGGATAGAAGGTGAAATAGGGTTGTTTAATATTTATAATAACATATCAGTATATAATTAATACTTATGTTATTACTTTATAATTAAACAACTAAAGAAGAGGAAGTAGAAGAAGACATAAATTTGAATGAGTCGGTAGAAGAGATTACCTCTTCCTCAATACACCTCCTTTAATCTTCTTCTTAGGGCACTATAGATGGACTTTTGGGAATACCAGAACCTCTATTATATAACTAGAGAGGTTTAGAAGATTAATTTATAGGTTTTGGTCGATCATCTTGTCTCAAAAGGGGTTTAAGTGAAGAGGGAAGGGGTTCCCTTTTTATAAGGGAGGAGAGGGGAACCTTTGGAAGAACATAAAATATTATTTTATAATAAAGTTATATTCGGTTTATAATAGCTTCTAATTGATTTATTTTGAAGCTAAATTGGGTATGGGTCTAAATACTATCACCCAATAGGTTTTAGACACGTTTATGTTATTATTTTATCCTTATCATTTAGATTTAACTCTAAGTTAAATAATTTAACCTTTACCATGTCTTCTTGTTTCCTTAAACCATATGGTTAATAAACTTACTTTAACAATCCAAACGAACCCCAAGTGGTTCATTATTAATATATATAACCTCATTTATGTCATTTGGACTATCCTTGGATTTTTAGGAATAAAATAACAATTAATAATATAATATATGTTTTAAAAACAATTTTATTTCAATTTTGAAACTATTTGATAATTGATTTTTTTGAAAATCATAACATCATGATTATTTCGAAAACAATTAATTGAATCAATACTAACATTTCATAATAACCTAATAATTATGTGTAATGTATAAAAAGCCTTAAAATTACATTTATTTGGGTATTTATAACATCAATTTTGTTAATATTTCATTAATAAGAAAATTACTACATCCCCATTGTGTCATAAATAAATTATATTCTATAATGTATAAAAATTATAAATAAAATACAATTATGTAGGAAAACATTTTATCTTTATAATGAGTATTTATATTTTAATTTATCTTATGTATAACCATATATTGACAATGATTTAGTTATTAGACATTGATTTTAACTATTTTAACCCTTCTTTAAATAAATTAATAATAAATGTCCTAATCTAATCCAAGTGGATCTAAATGGTCATATTTTAGTCATAAGGTTTTTTTGGTCTAATTAAACTTTTACAATAGAATTAGGACATGTGTTAAGGTAATAATAAAATCATTTTTACCCTTAATTACCCTATTTACTTTTAACTGTGGTAAATAAAAGAAAAAATTTACTATTCACTTGAAATTATTTTTATCCTATTGAACTACATTTTACTCCTTGATATTAATAGTGTCTCTCGTATTTACAAAATTCTACTCACAGAAGTGGTAAATTTATGTTTTTTGTAAATTTTCAAATTCTCCTAGGAGGTGGGTAAAAGGTGATGAAAACTTCAATATAAATTTTTATATATCTAAATTCTTTAAAAAATGACTCCAATGAATTACATTGAATATATATAGGTATTATGTATCAATTTTGACATAAAATAAATTTAAATGAAATAAATAATTAATTAACTAAAAATTCGGTTTTTAAATAGTAACCTAATGTTTTCACTATTCATCAAAATTGAATGTTTTCATAAAAATAAAAAAAATCACCCTAGGCTAATTTCAATATTCCGAATCCAAAAAAGAAGATAATTTTGAAAGATAAAATTTATAAAATTTAAATAAGTGGGTATTAATATTCATAAAGGCTTGTTTATATAATATTTTAATAATATTTCATTTAGTGAAACTCGGTATAGCGTATAATACATGCTATTGAGGAAAGTTACTCTGGCGTGCAACACAAGCATAGAATAGTGTTTGCGTATACTGCCAGCTAATATGGTATTGCATATAGTGCAGGTTAATCTTGGTGTAGAATATAAATAATACATCAATGTAATTAAAAATAATATTTCTCATAAAATCTCACGGTGTTAATGTCAGTGCTCCTATATTGACTCTACCATCGAGGAATGATGGGTTTGTAATTTACAGTGATTCCTCAATGAAATTACTTGGTTGTGTCCTTATGTAAAATGATAGAGTTATTGCCTATGCATCACGAAATGTAAAAATTCATAAGAAAAACTATCGTACTCATGATATTGAGTTAGCAGCAGTAATATTTTCTTTGAAGATTTGGAGACACTATCTATATGGTAAAAAATGTGAGATTTATATTGATCAAAACAGTTTAAAGTATATTTTATCACATAATTTACTCAACATGAGGCATATGATAAGGCTCGAACTACTCAATGATTATTATTTCACGATACACTGCCACATGGGGAAGGAAAATTAGGTGTAAGATTTTTGAGAATAAAAGATCATGTAGTTTTGAACAAGATGAGAGTTCAATGGAATACTATATACATGGATCTAGTAAAGATGGATATGGGAATCACCCTGGAAGGTGACAGATCAATTATTTTTGAAATGGTTTCCAACCCATCATTACTAGAAAGGATAAAGTGTTCTTAGACTGGTGATGAAGAGTTTCAAAGTAATATTAAAGCTGTGAATGATGGGAGATTGAGTAACTTTATGTATGAAGATGAAATTTTGAAATTTGGGAAGAGACTTTCTGTTCCTGATATACATGATCTAAAAAGTTAATTATTGGATGATCCCCATAGTTCAAATTTCTCTATACACCCTTGGAGAACCAAAATGTAAAGATATTTGAAAAAACATTTCTGGTGGGACAACATGAAGATGGAGATTGCTTATTTTGTGTCAAGATGTATGGATTGTCAACAAGTAAAAAATGGAAGGCAAAAGCCAGGAGGAGTCATGTAGCCTCTTCCCGTACATGATTGGAAATGGGAAAATATTACAATAGACATTGTTATGGGACTACCAACGACTCCTAGAAGGAATGATGCAATATGTGTCATTGTTGATCACCTTACCAAGACATCACATATTCGTGCAATAAGAGAAGAATTTCCACTTGAGTTATTAGAAATAATATATATTAAAGAAATTGTAAGACTTCATGGAGTACCATTATTGATTGTTTCTGATCGTGATCCATATTTTACATCAAGATTATAAAAAATTCCTCCGAAATCCTTGGATACTAAACTTCGTTTGAGCACTGTCTACCACCCCCAAACTGATGGACAATCAAAAAAGAATATTCAAACATTAGAAGACATGTTGAGATCATGCTCACTTCACTTTCATGGTATGAGGGATCAATATTTACCTTTGGTAGAATGTTCCTATAACAATATATTCCATTCAATTATTCAAATTGAACCATATGAAGTGTTATACAAAAGAAGAGGTCTCACACCATCATGTTGGGATGATGTTGGTGAATGAAAACTTGGGGTCCAAAAACTGGTGGAGGAAAAGATGAAAAAGGTGAAGCTAATCCAAAACCACATATAAGCATCTCAAAGTAAGCAGAAGAGCTATGCTGATAACCGAAGGAAGTATTTGGAATTTCAGGTAGGAGATTATGTTTTCATGAAGGTATATCCATGGAATGGTGTTATACATTTCACTATGAATGGAAAATTGAGTCCTAGTACATCGGAACTTTCTAAATTATAAAACGAATTTGGGTTGTAGCTTACCGGTTAGAAATTTTGTCAAGTATCTCCAAAGTCGATGATGTGTTCCACCTATCATTATTGAGAAAATACATGCCTCAACCAACACATGTACTCACATATGACAAAATAGAACTGAAACCTGATCTGTCTTATTGCAAAGACTTTGTCAATGTTCTTGATACAAGAGAACATGTGTTGAGAAACCAAATGACCCGTCTAGTAAAAGATCTATGGTCAAACCATAAGTTGGAAGAGGCAATCTGGGAACCTGATGAACTTATGATAAAGTACCAAATGGGTCTCATTAGGAATTAATATTATAGAAATTTAGAGGATGAAATTATTTTAAGGCGGGGATAATTTAACACTCCTATCATCCATGATGTGTTTCTCTTTTAATAATACAATGGCATGTCTTGTATGCAACTTTGCATTCAAACACACCACATCCAATCAAACTAGCCATTATGAATAGTAATACCCACTTTTTTAAATTTCATAAATTTTATCATTCAAAATGGAATTCATTTTTGTAATCATAATATCGAAATTAGTTTTGGGTGAATTTTTGTAATTTTTCTGAAAGCATTCAATTTTTTATGAATACTGAAAACACTAAGTTATAGTATAAAATTGGATTTTTCTTTAAATAAATATTTACTTTATTAAAATTTATTTTAAGTAAGAATTTATCCATAATACTTAAATATGTTCTTTGTAATTCATTGGAGTTAGTTTATAATGATTGTAGATATATAAAAAGTTTAATGAACTTTTCACCCTCTTTTACCCACCTCCTTGGAGAACATTCGAATTAACATATAACATAATTTTACCACATCTGGGAGTGTAATTTAAAAAATATGAGAGACACGGTTGATTTCAGTAAGAAAAATGTTGTTGAATGAGATGAAAGTAATTTTTGGTGAATCATAACTGTTTAATTTTATTTGACACGGTTAAAAGTAAATAGGGTAATTAAGGGTAAAAAATATATTATTATTACCCTAAAACGTGTCCTAATTCTACTTGAAAAGTATATTTCGACAAAAAAACCATAGGAATAAAATATTAACCTCTTTGGTCCACTAGGATTAGATTAGGAAATTTATTATTATTTAATTCAATAAACCGTTAAAAGAGTTAAAATCAATGTTTAATAGATAAATAGTTTTTAATATAGGGTTATACATTAGATAAATTCGACAATAAATATTCATTAGAAAGATAAAAATATTTTCCTAAATAATGACATTTTATTTATATTTTTTTTTCATTAAATAATTTAATTTATTTTTGACACAATGATGATGCAGTAATTACCTAATTAATGAAATATTAAAATAATTGATATTATAAATAACCAAATAAATGTCATTTAATACTTTTTATGAATAAACCCAATTTTATAGGTTAATATGAGATATTGGAGTGGGTTGGATTATTTTTTTAATTAATACTTTTTTTATAAATTTTGAAAATACACAACATCAAATACTGTCAAAATTTATATAAAAGCATTTTTTAAACAAAAATTATATAATTTATCGACATTCTATTCCTAAAAATATAAGGATCTTCCAAAGGACTTATATAATGATAGGTTTATCATTAATTAACATTAAAGGTTCTTTTGGAGGTGTACAGTTAGTTTATTAACCATATAATATAAAAATATAATGAGACATTGTAAATGTAAAACTATTTAACTAAAGGTTAAATCTAAAACATAAAGTTAATACAGTGATCCAAACCTATCTAAAACTTGTTGGATGAGTGGTTTTACAACCATACCCACATTATAATTTAAATAATCCGCTTTAAATCCATTATAAATCAATAAATATTTCATCATAAAATAATATTTCTTTCTTTTCATAAGGTGCCCCTCACTCCCCTTATAAAAGGGAACTCCCCCTTCAATCTAATTCACACCTTAAAAGACATTTTTCTCGGCCAACATCTTCCCAAATACCCTCTCAAGTATCCTCCCATAATACTAGAGGCATTACTTTAGTCAAAAATCAAACCAATGGATCATTTTTGATCAATCAAAATGAAGAACCTGAAGAAGAGGTAAATATTTTATCACCTCTTTCAAGTTCCTTTCTTCTTCCACTTCCATATTCTTTGTAGTTACAATTATAAAATAATTAATATAGTATCTTCTATATAATTTTATTATATTAGAAATGTGTTACAACCAAATTCATTATTCTATCCAACCTTTTAATGACATGTCACCAAACGTACGTACGTACGGCTTACCGTCTCCACGTCGTTGTGTAATTGTAATTCAATACATTATTATTTGTATGGGTATAATAATGATGTGTAATTGATTTAAATAATAAATATATAATGATAATTATTATTTATATATGATATAACATCCAATTATATTTTATTTTAATATCAAAAGAATGATATTGTTGCCCGTGCGTTCGTACAGATTATCGTCCCCACGAACGCGATGAGATTCATTACCCATCTTATCCATTCAAGATTAACATTCATTAGATGATTAAAAATAATGTTTAAAGACTTGATATAATTATGTAAATTAATAATATACATTCTATCCATAACAAATATGACCCACATAACAAGAATATAATGTAAAATGAATCCATTAACAATCGAAACAACTATAGTACTATGATATTATTAACAAAGCAATGATAAAAGATAATATATGAAATCATATTAATGTATTTGACTATTATATAATTTAATAAAAATTATTTCACCAATATATAGGAGTTAAATCTACCCTAGACAAAGTAAAATGGCAAGGTAAGGTTTAATTCTAAAATATCTTCATTATCCGAGGTTGTTTATACGTATTTATCTACTGGGACCTCTTTATCATCCACATCCATGTTTCTTAAAAATTTATTTCAAAAAATTATTACTCTTTAATAAAAAATAGTTTAAATTTATTTATACCCTTATTGGAATTTTTATAAAATGGTTTAAAAGGAATCATTCTGTCGTTTTCCAAACAATGTACTTTATGACCTTTTCAACAAAATCAAGTTAAGAATGTTTTTTTATCTTATACGGTGGGTGCAGCTATTTTCCACCATTATAAAATCGTTGAAGCTTCCCTTAAAATCTTATAAAAATATTTTAAAAATAATTTTTTTCTTTATAATTCAGTAATTTCTAAATAGAAATAGATATTTCTCCAAAAAGGATTTTAATTCATCTATGTCATCGTCCATTGATAAATTTTAAACTTTTTTGAGGATGATTTATTATGATACAAAACATTCATATTGTATTGAATGTTTTGTGATATTTTATAATGTGTATCTGATATTTTTATACCATTCTTGGTTTATATAGAAAGTATTGAAATTTCATATGCTAGTTTTAATATGAATGTTAATGATATGTTTAAACCTTTTCATATGAGAAATTCATTGGACTTTGTAAGTGACATGTGGAGCCCACTAAAGCTCCTCGATGCATCAGTAGGTCTCATGAGAATAACTAGTGTCATGGAACAATGCCTTGAAAAAATATTATTTGGTGTCTTGAAACATGGCTTTGACTATGTGGTTATGAAAGTCTGGCATTATGCATTCCATCATTACGAACGTGGCTATTGATATTGCATATTATTATTTGGATAGTAGAATATCCATGTGAGTATGTAAATATAATTATTTGATTTTATCTTTACCATATTATACTGATTTTCAAGTTTAAAAGTCTTTTGTTTTAGATTTATACATTACTGTAAATGTTTATTCTTTTTTATGAATGATTACACTATATTGTTACCCTTACTGAGCATCTAAGATCACCCCTTTCTGTGTATTATTTCTTCCAAGACGTGATGAATTATTTTATGACTGACCTGTTTGGATAGTCAGGGGGGATATGAGTGTGGTCTATGGAAACAATGTTGTTGTAGTTTTTCATTTTAGGATGTAATTTAAACCTTATGAAAGTATCTAGTACTTATAAGGATACTAAACTAATTTATCATTTGAGACTTGATCTTTTGTGATCATGCCAATGATACGTAATAATTCACTGACTTTGGGTTTTTGTGGTCATGCTTTTACATGTGGCGTTAATAAATGATAATAATAATATTAATAATAATAATAATAATGATAACAAGAATTCTAATGATAGAAATATTATTGTTATTATTATTACTAATAAAAAGAATTTAATTTCCAGACACAATGTATGGTTTTGACACACTATTATCCTAACTGTGTGCTAGTCGTTCACCCCTCAATGATAAAATATAGATCGTAATATGATAAATCCACATTTTTAGAAAAACCATGAACCAAATGGGAAATTTGACACATCTAGAAACTTCAGATAGTCCTACATTTGTTTCATATGGTTTCTAAAAAATGACATCTAACTGTGAGCCTATTCGAAAAAACCAAAACTAAATAATTCAACAAGACTTAAAATATTGAATATGAAAAATATTTACAAAAATAGTTAATATATCATGGTTGGGTGGTGAATATTCTCTCAGGCATGAAATTTTCTTCACCTAAAAATTCCTAACGATTTGGGGCATCAAGATAGCAGTGAAAATAAAATTGCAACATCAGATAATATTCATGAAACAAAAATACCCTGATAATACAGTAAAAATTATTTTTATACATCAATTTGTAGAAGATACTAAAGGGGTCATAAAAAAAAATAGGCTGTAATAGAAATTTAAAATTTCTAAGGAACATTAACCATCAATAAAAGACCAAATAGGGGAGACTAAAAGCCTAAAATTAAATTCAAAAAAAAAAACAAACACCGAGATCCCTAACATATATATCACCATGTGATAAAATTATCATTGTAAATTTGGGATCTACATGATTACATTTCACATGAACCAATTCCCAAGTTATACGATATACAATTATCTTGGTTTGGTCATATATAAATAACAGTATTCCCTATCAAGAACAATTAGAAAACGATTTTACCATGTGGTCTTTCTATCGTGCCCTACACACTATATTATGAGTTCTTTCAAACCATCCCAGCATGACCCTGTGCTCTTCTCAATCTGGTATCCCTATAATATTACAATTATTGTTACACATTGTTGTACCATGATGCAACAAATAATAAAATTATGGAAGGATACTCTCAAAAGATTCAATCCATGAAACAAAAAACATCTACCTTCATTGAAACAATACTTCCATAATAATGTTATATAATTCCCGTGTAGTTCTCTAAATACATATAGGAAAATTAATTGCAAAAAAATATAAAATGAATGAAACCAAAAGCATATTTTATATGGTGGACTTATGAAAACTCCCAAAGAATAATAAGAAGAAAAAAAATTTATCATGAAATACAGGACACGAACCTAACAACGATTAATGGACAGTAATCGAAACCAATAAAATTAAATAAATAATTTCAAACAATAGAAAATTGGGACTAAATAATCAGATCAGGCAAATATGACATGATTTTCAATTCCCCAAAAAAACTTCTGTCAAAAACAGGAATGATCCTAAAAAATTGCCCTCATCAAGGATATATCAAAGATAAATACAATGAAAATAATTTTATTAATAGTTTTATAAAAGACTCAAAAACCATTAATTTTGAGAATCTCAACCCCTAAATGATGTTAAAAATCAATTCATAGAAACATATCTTAAAATAGATAACCAAAGGTTACTCCCAAAATACAAGCCATATACTATTTTTATTGATACCCTTCTAGTAAATATTTAAAAAATAATAAACATTTAAAAAAACCAAAGTGCATTAAAATAAAATATCCACATATCTACTATTAATAAACAAGCCAAAGAAAAAAAATAAATTTAATCACACACCATCAAATTAAAAAAAATCCCATAAATGATAACTAAAAATATTTATAATCAAAACACTAAAATAGTTTAGAATATTGAAATCTCTATTTTTCAAAAACTATTTTAGAAAATGATACATGACTTAAAACCATAAATCCACCGTTGTTATTCCATTTCGCCTAAAATGTATCTATATCTCCATTCGATCTGAATCTACCATCCACCGATTGCAATAACTATCCATATATCCCCACATAAACCTATATAAATGTGGAAATTTATAGGAATACTAATATTGAAATAAATTAATCAGGAGAACAACCTAATACATTCTTGAAATAACCCAATATGTTATCAAGGAAATATTTTTCATTAAAACAATGAATTTTAAATCATAGAAAATACATACACTTTAATAGTATCTTAAACACTTGTATTGACCAAATTATAATTTCCAATAAATTTCTAATTTCATTTTGAAAAAATATTTCAAAATCCCAAAATAGTTCAAAAAAAACATTCACTTATAATAACAAAACCACTGATTTTAGATAAACATAAATTTATCATTTTGGAAATCAAATAATGATAAATGATACAAAATTTTATGAATCTAAAAGGAAAACACAAAAAATTTATCTCAAAACAATACACCATTTTATGAACTCTGGTAGGCTCACCCATTTTTAGGCCATGATAAAAATGGGCGAGCCTATCAGAGTTCATAAATGGTTATCTCATTGAATAAAAATAGTTTTTAATATAAATAGTATATATAAACCCTATTAATCCCTCCCATTATAATCAATTAATAATCAAAACCATTTATAAACATCCAAGTAACACAATTTCCTCAATAAATCCTCACATCCAATTTAAATTTATGAGGAAAACCCACACTAGACCACCCCATAAATTTTAGTTTCATTTCAAATAGATAGTGATCATTACCCAACCAATTACTAATCATATTAATTATGATAATACTATAATCAAAATAATAGACATGAAAAATAACAATAAATAATCCTCTGATACAATTATTTCCTGAACCAACCAAGGTCGAACTAGAAAATGTCATCCAAGGTGGCCCAACAAATACTCTACAAGAGCTCTTGACCCTCCTGGGTTAGAAAATAGTATTGGGGATCAATAATTACTAAAATGTGAATTATTTATTAATTAAATAATAGATAAATATATATAAACAATCCAAATAATATAATCATTAATATCAATAAATAAATAAATATAATTAAATAACCAGACCACCAAGAGACTTAATATTTCACTATGAATCAGAGAACCATTCTCACTCTAAGAGTGAAAAAAACTATAACAACATACACAGAAATATATAAAAAATTATTGAACTGTAATAATCCGTATTAAACCACTACTGGTATTACCGTGAAAAACTATTTCATATGAATTTACATTATGTAAAATAAAAACATATAGAAATTTTGAAATATAAAAAATATAAACATATGTATTTCATTCTCTAAATTTAAAAAATCTTATCCCTTTCCCAATTTATTTAAAAATATATTTTTGTTTCTAATAGGCGATGTTTGATAATTTTTAAAGTATGGGAATGAGAGAGATATAGATACAGATATAGTGTTTGAATTATCATAAAAGTAATATATCATGAAAAACATTATAAAATACAAATATTCAATTTTCTAAAGTGTTAAACATCACCAATAGGGATTTATAAAGGTAATACTATATAAAGGAAATATGAAAGTGGTACACAAGTAATTCAACTAGATAATGCACGTAGATTATTTACCATAGATAACTAAGTGCCCTATAATAGGGTAATATCTATGATCTCTATGAAAATATATATCATATTGTTACATGATCCATTATGATGATGGGAATGATGAAATCGAGCATCCATAACACATGTCCATAAACTACATGGATTAATTGGGGGGAATCATCCACAATCTAGAGTGTATCCATTCTATGTGTCCAATAGATAGATAATAATATTAAACTATTTAAGTATGAATTCTCATATAATTCCAAAGATAAAACACTTTCCATGTTATTATGAAAATAGAGGTTATGAAAGGAGTTTCAAGTGATGAACAATATATAATTATTAGACACAAGAGACATAGAGTCCACAAACCAAATGATGATATCATAAAAACATTATAAGGAACATACCATGCACTTAAATCAACAATGAACAAGTGAGGTCACATACCAAGGATGTAACCATCCCCAAATGATGAGATTTAATGGGAAAATCCGATTTATATTTTTCCAGGAAAAAAATATTTCTAAAAGTGAAATCTAGTCCATATATTTTTTGGTGGTAAATAAATACAATGGGAACCAAACATAGTACCTAAATTCCCACTGTAAATTTATAAATCCATTTAAAAAACCAAGACACTATTTCTAAATTCAAACTAATTTAAAATTACACAATATAACCATTAAAAACACGTGGTTTGTGAGGCGCAATAATAAGATTTCACACAGTTAAATTTATAGATGAAAATTCATGATTTAATTAAAAATAATTCTTAATAATTTAATAAATTTTTAATTAGGATCAGTACGTGGTCCATAAATATATAAAATAGTGATTGTAAATTAATAGTACACTGTATATGAAAAAATAAATTAATTAAATATTCCTTTGACAATGGAAACTCCACGCTTACACAAATATTCACCAATATATATATATACACCACGTGATTAAATTCACATATTCCCCTCACCATGAGAGAATATGTACAATGATGGTGTGTATATATATCTAGATAAAAATACCTATGTACATGTTTTCAAGAAATATTCATGTTTCCAAAAGTTGCCTCCTTTGATGAATGATCCATCAATGGACCTCAAACGATGATAAAAACCCATGTCACAAACAAACAAAGAAAACACATACCACATCAGGTTAAGGTTATCCCAAACCATGTGCAACCAAAGGTGAATAAGTGGTCATATAAAATGATGGAAACCACATAGAAGGTATAGAGGAGAACCTTACCAGAGTTTATGACACTAGATATTAGAATCAAAAATAGTAAAAAATATGATGCGGAGGAGTACTGTGAGAAATGGGAGGGGGATTACCCCATGAATGTGATATGGGATAGTAGAGAATGAGAGTGAGGACCCTAATTGAGGGTGGGGTAACATAAATGAATAATGTTTATAATAAGGATATAAATATTAATACTAATAATAGTAGAAATACTAATAATATAATTATTTTTATTTTTACGGTCAAAATAATTAATTATTTTTGGACACTATGTATGGATTGTATGCATGGATGGGAAAAAGGTGTGCCAACCATGTTCCCCCTAACTATTCTATAGAAGTACCTCATATGAGAAGGACACATGGTTTGATAAACCATGTGTCATTATTGTGATTCGAATTTGTCAAGGATTATATATGGGCTATCGTGGGGTGCACATCGTTTCTATTTACCGTGTGACAACCTTGCATCTATGATAAAAACCTAATAAATGTTAACAATATTAACCCATAAAGACCAAACCAAATGGTTAAAAATAAATAAATTACAAAAAATATTAATATTTCTGGTTGGGATGTGATGGTAGCCGATTTATCACATAGGGGATTCATTGACATTAGTGACTTCACATACTCATTTTGATGATGTATCCATTTTAAATAAGTGAATCCTTCACCTAGGTGATTGATATAGATGAGTGATCAATGTATTTGAATCTTCAAATATTATAATGCTTCAAATTGATGATTTTTCAGTTACAGAAAATGTTCAGAAAAATGTCTATAATTTAAGAGTTAAAATTTTTAATAGAAAAAAAAACATAAAACAATGATAAAATTCAATGAAAACACATAAAAATATAATATGTAATATATTAATATTAATTGAGATAATAAAATCCTACACCACATGGGATATGATAGAACAAAATTAGGAGTCTAACATGGATTTTTCATATTGTCACATGGTATAAATATATCAATAAAAATGTGTCCTCTGAAAATCACAATTGACAGAGAATGAGTTAGTTCATATACAAATTTGTGATATTTTTTCATTTATGTCGTTTTATGTAGTATTATTTATGTTTCTTATGCATTAATAATTGCACATAGATGTCAATATGTTCTAGGAGAACAACATTGTACTCCTTTTAAGGTTACCCATCAGTATAAGAGTCATTCTAAGGATATGTTTCTAATATATAATTGGGATAAAGAAATAAACAACATAGGATATTCTAATTATAGTATCGGAAAAGATCATATCAATATGATGTCTTGGTCATGTGATAATTTCTATCTTAGAGAAGTATTTTTGAGATGTTTGAGTTCAAAATAATTGGTTGTGGTTAAATCTATAGTGGAGTGAAATTATATAGTAACCTCTGATACAATTAATGAAGTTATTTGAATTAATATAATTTTTAATGAGATTGATGTGGTATATAACAGTATATATATTATCCCATAAAATCATGATAATAATGTAGTGGTGGATCTCATAATGGATCATGGGTTAAAATAGTAATATAAGGTCATAATTGTTCAGAAAA
Organism: Viscum album; assembly: GCA_963277665.1. Taxonomy (NCBI): domain Eukaryota; kingdom Viridiplantae; phylum Streptophyta; class Magnoliopsida; order Santalales; family Viscaceae; genus Viscum; species Viscum album. The sequence continues at coordinate 1,637,309,942 of OY728119.1, read as the reverse complement.
ATGTCTATAATTTAAGAGTTAAAATTTTTAATAGAAAAAAAACATAAAACAATGATAAAATTGAATGAAAACACATAAAAATATACTATGTAATATATTAATATTAATTGAGATAATAAAATCCTACACCACATGGGATATGATAGAATAAAATTAGGAGTCTAACATGGATTTTTCATATTGTCACATGGTATAAATATATCAATAAAAATGTGTCCTCTGAAAATCACAATTGACAGAGAATGAGTTAGTTCATATACAAATTTGTGATATTTTTTCATTTATGTCGTTTTATGTAGTATTATTTATGTTTCTTATGCATTAATAATTGCACAAAGATGTCAATATGTTCTAGGAGAACAACATTGTACTCCTTTTAAGGTTACCCATCAGTATAGGAGTCATTCTAAGGATATGTTTCTAATATATAATTGGGATAATGAAATAAACAACATAGGATATTCTAATTATAGTATCGGAAAAGATCATATCAATATGAAGTCTTGGTCATGTGATAATTTCTATCTTAGAGAAGTATTTTTGAGATGTTTGAGTTCAAAATAATTGGTTGTGGTTGAATCTATAGTGGAGTGAAATTATATAGTAACCTCTGATACAATTAATGAAGTTATTTGAATTAATATAATTTTTAATGAGATTGATGTGGTATATAATAGTAGATATATTATCCCATAAAATCATGATAATAATGTAGTGGTGGATCTCATAATGGATCGTGGGTTAAAACAGTAATATAAGGTCATAATTCTCAAAGGGGTGAATTCACTATGAGTAGTGTTTACACAAAATAAAAATATGCATTTCCCTTTAATAAATCAAAATATTCATAGAAAAATGATCATTAATAATTATTTTGTATATTAGAGTTTTTTTTATTTGGCTATAGTGTATTTTTTATAATATTAGTGATGGTCCAATAGAATCAACATTAATATACTTTATTATTACCTGTACTCACATATTTATTTTGAATAAATATATATTATCACATCATAATTTTTATTATATATGACATATTTTGTAATAATGTCATAAGAATACATATTAAAATAATAGTTATTAATAATTCCTTGATATGATGAGAACCTAGAAGTTCCATGATAATATTACTAAATATCTGATATATAGTATAATTGTATCATTATATGATTCAAAAAACATATATGATATCAACGATGGAGACACATCAGGTACTAAAAAATATTATCATGTTGTAAGTCCTCGACAATCATAAACATTTGAGAATATGATAACAAGAACCATAAATAAAAATTATGAATTTATTTGTTTCATTGGATAATCGTACATGCAGATATATGTAATGATTTATAGAATTTTAGATATTTAATAACACATTTCATGGGTCAAAAAATTGATTTTTTGATGAATTATATGATGAAATATTCTCACTTTGAGGTAGGATGTGTTGGCTGAATCCTGAGTGATGTTGGATTAATGAATAATTTGAGTAATGATTTATAAATTATATTATATAATTAAAGTTGGAATTTAAATACATTTAATGGGAATATAACTATTTGATTAACTTTATGTCCATTGAGGTGTTGTTGGACTCTTATTTTATTTAATGTAATAGAATGATACATTTTGTATATTGGTTTATGACACCGATATGCATCCTAATTGATTAAAGTTGGTGAGATAATGAAATAATATTAACCAAAATATATTTTTAGGATATTAAATGTTTTTGCAACATCAAATTCATTTTCATTGGGTTTTATTGGAATTATTCTAGTCACTAATCGTGGATTTTTTAAAGGGTATCCTAAATCCACTGAGAAAAGGGACATAATGTTCATAATATAATTGTATTTGGAATATCAATTATAATTCATATGAATTTATAATTTTGGATAAATATTACTCCCATACAATGTTTTATAATTATTCATGATGTTTTGATCACAAATATAAAGTCAGTAATTATTTGGTGAAATATATATGTTTTTTTAAAATCATATAAATATTAATTCACATAGTAATTATTTATTTAATTAAATCAAAATAAACTATTTATTTTCGTGGATTATACACTGTGTAGGATATTTTTTCTAGTTTTTTAAATATTTTATGAATATTTAGTCACTATTTTTATTAATATAATATTTATATATTTCTTGATGAATAATGATGTAACAATAATTTAATAATTAAAGAATAATTATTCAAGTCATGATAAATATATTGTAGTATTCATTAACATAGTTTAATAGTTTGGTGTGTAAATTTATTTTAAATATTATTTTAATAATTTATAGTTTATTAATTCATGTGAGATATTATTTATTTTATCCACGATTTTAGAACATTTCCATTAAATATTCATAATTATATTATTATTATAAATTACATTTTCCATAGATTAAGAATATAATAATGGCCGTTGTGAAGTTATTTATTTTGCAACAGAAGCACTATATAAACCCTAGTAGAAAATTTGTTTTGGATTTTTGGGAATCAATTCATCATTTTTTACATTGATTCATATAAAAATACCAATCATTATCTAGAAATATCCCTCCATATAATGATTCAATGAACACATTTCAATATTTACCCCCACCAGATCGAATCCATTCTCGCATTAAGGATTCATTTGTTATCAATGGTGATCATCAAAAGATCCATATTCTATTGTCATATGACTATGATAAATCACCAACAATTTTCAATGATTCATGAAGCATGTGTAGATCATATATATATGTAATATACCAATTATTCCCTTAACAATATGAGAGTGTGATAATAGTGGTCTACTAATTCATTGAATACAATTGAATTAAGTGAAATTAAATTCGATAATTTAATATGTTATGTACATATTATATTTTAAAATTTCTATTCATTATATATCATAAGTAAAAATTTCTTCAATGTTCTAAACCAATCTAACGATATTGATTAGAAAACAATTAAGATCTACCTAACACACTTATATTGTACCCCAAAACTATTAGAAATAACTCATTCTGTGGTACATTCATCAAAAATGTATATATGTAATACATTTATTTATGTCACAGATAAGAAATTTTATATATAATATATATAGTGAGAGTACATAATTCCCCATGGAAGTAAAAACTCCACCACATCCAGATTATCATAAATCCTAGTGTGTAATTCGAGAAACATTCATTCATGAAAAATGAAAATTTAATAGCAAATCATCCAATACTCTTGAAATAAGAAGACATGCTAAATTTAAAATCATTCTAAATTATTAATCTTACAAAAATTTCCTTGATTTAATGATATGTTAATAATTTTTACCTACATCAATAAACCAATCTTCATACTAAGATTATTATCCAAATATGGTAAAGGTAATTCATATGGGTTTATCCATTGTTGATTTCCATCAAAGCATGTTCTATATAAGCCACAATGTAAATAAATGAAAAACAATAATAAATAATTATACACTCCATGTTACATTATCTTAATATTGTGAGTGATTGTATATTGATATATAACACACTCACCTAGGTTCCAGTTTGAAAGGACGATATATATAAATATATATCTATGTGTGTATCTGCATCCCTTATAATATAAATATAAATCATTCATGCCCGATATAATTTATTTTTATTCTTAGGGAAGAAAAATTAATATGTATATATTAGTATATATATGATTTAAATTATCAATACACATACTAGAACATGCAATAAATATCTCCATACCAACATATCCACAATGAAGAACCCCAAAGATAGAAATATGAACTATTTTCTACAAAAACTTTTAATAAAATATTATTATTAGTATCAAAGACTATTAGTATTATACCTAGTTATTATTTCAATATTCTAATCATAATTATTCAAGAGATAATGTTCAAAAATCATACATCTCAAAAACCATGTGTGGTGATGACCACATTATTCTATATACATACATTTATCCTAATCATTTCTATTTTTTTATAAAAGTAATGAATTTTTATATTTATAAATTGAATTATTCTAAACCATAAATCAATTTAATGAGAACCTTTAATATGTTATAATCCATTGAAAACATGCATGCTTATTATAATCACGAGGTTTCTATGAATAAAATTCAAGAGCATAATAATGTGATTCAATTCTAAAATAATGATGAACATATTAATAAGGAACATACAATATATATTGGTTTAAATAATAAATCATTTTGTTTATTTGTTTTCCAAAAATTCAATATTCAAGTATACAAGACACTACCCCATATCTATGTAATATACACAAATTAATTTTTTTTAATGATATGAGGATAACACACAAAAGTCTATACATAATCATTTACATTATATATAAATATTATATATTCAACCACAAACTCACATGATATCCCTTGTTTTGGGATAACATAATTTTTGGCATTTTTACATATCTTAAATAAACAAATCCAATATTCTTGGGATTAACCTTGACATATGAAAATTTTATATTCAATATATCATATGAAGGAATATTAATTAGGTATAAAATATATATAATCCCTAGATATGTAAAAATGTATTGGTAGAATTGAAACTATTATTAAAGTAGTACAAATTATGAGGAGAATGTATATTCTTCTATATATTGATCGAAGATATACACTAGTATCTACACAATGATGAATCTGAATGAATATGAAATCTATATTTGAAGAAAGTTGATTAAATATGGAGATAGTGGATCACAAATAATGTTTGTGACTAATTTTGTCCTCATGTACCTAGTTATACATTAACTGATTTATTTTTTATGTATAATAAAAATACATATTATTCCACATAAAAACCATAGTGATTACTTTTGGACACTAGGTGACTAATCCAACATCATATTCCAGATCAATCAAAACTCCAATTAAAACCCCACTAAAATTTCAGTGTGAGACATCATTCTAATTATATTCCACATCGCATGATAAAATATTATATAATGACATGTAACAGAACTCTAAAATCATCAAAGGCCACCAAAATACAATATACATGAGGTAAAACTAGTAATATTAAATTTAAATACCAGACATAGTAGGTCATGGTATTTATAACCACCTCATCATTGGCATATCATATTTATGATTATTAAGTTTAGTCACATGAGGAAATTACATTTTCATTGATTCCACTTTTTTTTAATTTTGATCTCATTTGTATATTATGTTGAATATTTCTCATAATTCCATTGTAATCATACTAAAGATATATTCTTTCCCCAAAAGGGTTTCCCACTATGGTTGATGATGAAAACTGCCTGCTCTTTAAAAGAACCATATTAATATGAATCCATGTCATCACTCCAAACCATACATTACATTGAACCAAGGAGGAATAAAATATTTATAATTAAAATCCATATAATTTACAAAAACATAGAATGGTCCAAAAATACGAGCCTTAATATTTCTATTCTTTGACCAACTTATACGATGCACTTGAGGGAGGCTTATAAGAATACATGATCATCAATGTAAAATTATAAGAGATTCCACCTCCAGTATACTTTTCATTCATAATGATTGTACCAAAATGATAATTAATTTCATGTTAGGTTCAAATATTCCATTATATTATGAACTACAGTAGGACCAATAAATGAGTAATATTTGATCTCGGTCATCTGAAATGTAGAATTAAATTTTCTATTACAGAGTTCCTTGAAAATTACATTTTAATGGATTCATGATGGATGCAATTATAAGTAAACTACATGATTGGTATAATTGAATGCACATACATTAAATAAATTATATAGTCTTGTTTAATATTTCTACAATATATGAATATTTATATTATGTTTTCCATCCAATTTAGGGTGATATATTTTTCATTATTTCACCTATGGTCAACCAATATTTGATTATCATTTATAAATAATGATAGGTAAAAATTATTTCATGGTATTATATAATTATATCTCATACCGCATGTAATTTCTAATTATCTACACTATATTTATCTATTAACTCATCAAATAAGATGGTTTGTTGATTCTATTAATGTATCAGGTAATTCATATATTGTATAATATAAACCATAACACATCAATTGCATTTAGGGTATGTGGTAATCCTGTCACAAAATCCGTGGTAATTTCATCCCATTTTTAATACTAGTAATGTAATTTTTTGTAATTTTCCTATTGCTCATTAATATTCCAATTTTAGCTATTTTCACGTCATATAGTGAGATGTGATTTTTACCCTAAACAATTTTATTCTGAGAAAAGAGAACATCATATTCATGTGCTAATAAAAATTTATATTCCATTGTTTAATGCCCAATGATAGGAGTGGTACACCGCCATTAACTCTTCCTTTTGTATAGTAGGAATAAATAGTACTCCATATATAAATATAATAGAATTTGAATCATGAGTCCATCCTTCCAAGTCTTCTCTACAACTGAGCCTCTCTTGAATATTGATATAGTCTTCATCAAAATCTATGAATCCATCACAAATTCCAAAATTATTTATCTAAGATTGATATGATATAATTACACCTCGCCTTTAACTTTGAATACATCTAGGTGAATTGCATTTATAATATAAATAATCCTACATTAATTCTTATAATCCCACACCTTCTTCGGGTTTGACATCCTAGTAAGTTCTTCACCCCCAACATTAATTTTTTTGGAGCATAGAGATGCTTGAAATCATCAGAATATTGGTAATACGACAACAAAAAATACTGAAAACTAATAACGCTATGATAAACTATGTAATATAGAGTCTTATGGGTATTATATTCATTAAACCACTATAAAATAAGTAATACCTATAGGATTTTTGAAATTTACACCATCAATGAGATCTAGGACATGGATTGTGTAATTTATTACATTTATTCATAACTATACAAAGCTATAAGTCACCACACAATTATCCTTTATAAACATGAACTTCATAACAATATGGAAAGAATCCATGTATACCTACAAAACCTTAGATGAATCTCTAAATATCAAAATATCAATCATTGTAATCCACAAAACTAATTATAAGAAGAGATAACTCATTGCTTCAAATAAATGATCCAGATTTTTTTTCAATGTACTTCACGTAGTATCTATTTGGTAAATTAATTTATTAAATATATAGTAATTCTATTGAACTATTAATGAACATGAACCTCAATGATTTATTAATTTTCCATTGTATCATTGCTTTTACTTTTTCTAGTGGAAAAAATGTTATTTGTGTAAACAAATTACCCGTGAATTTGACTTCTCGAATCCAAAATTAAAACATTGAATTATTTTAATAAATCAATTCGTCCCTTAATTTTTTCAAATCCACCTGAGGATACCATCCATGATTCGACAATGATATTGTATGAACTATAACATTATTAAAAATGAAATATGCAATAATTTTAAATATAAATGTTTTATCTAATTACAATAATCTATATAAGATATAGGAAAATTAATCAAGTTTAAGGTAATAACTAAATATTAAAAAATTTAAAAACAACTTTTAAAATATATTCTCATAATATGATTTTGTATCACACAACGCTTAAAATATCAAAATTTCATGTCATTCTCTAAAAATCATTTATCTCTATATAATAATACATTCAATTCATTAAATTAATTGAATCAAGAAAATGTGTTTATTATATTAATATTTACCTAATATAAATTTGAATAATCTATTAAAATGAATATAATTATGTTATATATGATTGAAATTTGAATCATTGAATCATAGGATAATATATTTGGTCATAAAAAACCCTTGTAACAAAGATCCCCAAGAATAATTTTCAATTAAATTAAATCTGTTTGTCCTATACAATATGTTTGAATTGAATTCAATATATTCCCTTGAACAATATCAATTGATAACCCATCCTCAGGTATGTGTGATACCCCCATGAAATATATGGGATACACATCAACTCTGTTTTTATGACTAGATATAGTAAATCAGATATGTTTTATTATACCATTAAGAATACCAAAAAATCTATATAAAATTAGATATTTACAAACTATTCTTAACCCCATACAACACCACTTTAATGATGAACTCTTTTTCCCATGATAGTGTCTTCGGTGTGATTGGGATAAGGGAATTTGATTATACTGATAGTGAAATCAAAAATAAATTTTAGATATTCTTATGTAATTTTTGAATTATGATGTATTGTTTTTAATAACATGTCATAAGAATCAAATTTTTATTTGTAATAATTTTTAGTTGGGTTGAATAGTGATGAGATAGATTGAGGAAGGTGATGTGTTAAATATCAATTTAGGATATGGGTATGTATTTTGATAGAGACATGAGTAAATTCATACCAACAATAATTCAATATGTATGTGTAATTTTTTTGATACACTAAAAACATAAGAGTGATTTTTATGGTCATTTTCAAGAATTTTTATATTGGATGATTTTATATGTTTCATATGAATAATTTTAAATGGTCATTTTATAGATCATATAAGTATGTTTATATATCATATATTTCATATATTTGTGCATTTGATTCATTTTATTTATTTAAAATAGTTTTTCTTCATATTCAGTGAAATTTTTTTGACAATATACCATTCCTACAAGGATATCAAATCAGTAACTCACTCAGTTCATAACAGATAGAAGTTTTTTAAATCTGAAAATAGAAGATACGTTGCACTAAAGAAAAATGTGTAATTTTTTTCATTCTTTTGGTTGAATTATTCCGTTGTTTTCTATTTAATTTTAAAATGTCAGAAAAATATAACCCTATGTTTTCATGGGTCATTCCTTGATTTCACATGTGTCACCATTTAACATATTTTGTTTTGACTATAATGTGTAAAAAAAATTTATAAACAACAATATCTAAATCGCAAAATACAATGATTTTTTTCAAATTTAATAAGAAAATTTAGTGAATACTATAATAGAATATGATGGGGAGATATTTATAGGAAATTCAAATGTAAATATTTTTAATTTTTTATATTATTAAAATAAAGTCTATTTTATGAAAAATATTTAGTAGTTTAAATAATATTAATTATGAGGAGTTCCAATCACCAAAATTCATGTAATATTATATATTAAAATACTGAAATCATTTCAATATGAAATTATGTGAAAAAATGAAAAATAATAAATGCTTTGGGTATTATGAAATTGATACTCTGAAATGATAAAAACATATAATATTGAAGAGTGGGGTAAATGGATCAAAAAATTATGGGATTTCAGATTACCTTTTTTATGTTGATTTTAATTTTCAATTCATATTTAAGATTTATTTTCAAGAGGAATAATGACAGAATATTATTTGATGCTCTCATGCATACATTGAGTATTTTAAAAACATAATAATGATAGTCATATTTAATATTTTACTATTGATATTATTTTGGTTGTAAAAGATCACGAATGAGGAAGAATATCTTATTATCAGATTATATAACATCTGGAATTATATTAAAAGAATTTTACAAAGGAGATTAATAACATGTTCTTAAAAATTTTAGCCTAGTATAATAACATCCAATATCCATATCATGATATATTGTTTTAAAAGTGGATCATACAAGACCATATCAAAATGAGATGTGGATGGTTCTTTCTTTCTCCTTGAGTGAATTTATAAATGGATTATACCTTAACACACATTTATAGTATCATAAAATCAATGATGATAAAATATATATCTTAGTAATAAAACAAACTCAATAATTAGTATATACCCACATTGGGACTGAATTTTATAAAAATACTTTTTCACAATGTATTTCATTACATATCTTTTTTATACATTTAAAAGGTATATTTTAATGGTAAAATATTGATACCACATAAATTCATATATAATAATATATATATGAAAAATTTTAACAAAAATTTACCCTAAAAGATTAGTGGAAAATAAACTGACCGGACACATCATATTTTATAATATCTACCCAGTTTTTTATTAAGAACAAATCCTATTATTTATTTGAAATAGATAATCTAAACTATTCTCATATTATGTTTGTTCCGTTATTAGATGATAAGATCATTAAATCCTAGAATAATACGATGATCCCTAATCATTTATCATAAGGATTATTTGTTGGATACGCTGTTACAATTTTCTATACACCACATGAAGGATATGCTTCAGGATATATAATTATAAGAGTAATTCCAATGTGGATTGAAAATATAGAAATTATATATTTTAATCTATGTCAAAAAAATAAACTCATAGGTTATGGGAGTCAAGAAAATGTTAATTATAATTCTATGTAAATAATGGATTATTCATCACTGGATACAGAGAAATATTGTTCAAAATCATTAGTAACAACTATACTTCTGTCACATCGGAAATTTAAATATATTTTATTCTAAAATGTGGGTTCAAATTGAATATTTATGAAATATTTAATTTATTTAAAAATATAATATTTTTACCACTACTTCATAAGAATTATTTAAAATCCAGGTAAGAAAAGGTTATCTAGAACCAAGAATATTATGGTGAAATGTAACTTGATAAAAAGATGAATTTTCATTAAAAATAATTCTTTTTCCTATAAGGACTAGTATTATAGGATTGGGTTTTTTAAATAGAGTATTTTATAATGGTGAATTTTATTACTTGTATAATATGTCTCTCTTATGGAGTCAGAGAATGTAGTAACTGATGGGGGATCTTTTGAGTGAACTGGAGGAGAAATTATAAGTTGGTGTAAGTAATGACTAAAAATATATCTAATTTAACCAACCAAAAAATTGATTATTTCTACGAAAACATATGAATGTGTAACCATATAGTTTACTATTGTGAGGAATGTTTTTACTATTATGATGGATGTTGCAATGAAAATACACAATTACATACTAATTTGTTGTGCATCCCCATTTCTAATGCAGATGACTACTGTGATATTACCAGAGACACCATGGATTTCATTTTTTTTTCAATAGGAAAGGTGTTTAGGATATTCTAAACCCTTTAACGGTGAAATACTACATCATTTTTAATTTGTTAATTCTTTATGGAATATTCAATAACTATTATTAATTCCTAATATAACAGTAGATACCCATGTGTCAATGATTATTCATTAACATGTGTTGGGATGAAAATTTGTATAAATTATTGGTTATAAATCACTATGAAAATTTATATAAGTATACATATATATATTAGATGATATCAATTGTTGAAACCATCATAATCAATATGAGTTTATCTATCCTTGTCTTGTTAAATAAAAATGCATATTTGGTTAAATTCCAAAAATCTAGTAACCGAGGAGTATTATCTCAATCTATGGATTTTATTTGTATTTATAGTAATGGGATAGAGATCTTATGGTTTGTTTCCTATCTACCCTCATAAAATGATTTAGAACCGACGGAGTTCTGTTCCACATAATGGGAAGTGTAATAATATTTAAATTTATTTGACAAGGATCATTATATTTCCCTTAATGGTGATGAAACCATGAAAAATTTCTTACGAGTATAATGGTTCCTATAAAGAGTTGGAGTTGGACTTATATACTGGAAGACCATTATAGTTGGCCTCAAGGTGAATATATCCAAATAGTTAATTTTTTAGATCATGATGATTAAATACCCATGTGGTGAATCATTGGTTTTTCTTGTGGGGAAATATACCCATGAGGAATGAATGACATAATCATTAATATATCCTCATGACCCTGGTTATATTGGAATATTTACCAGATTATTGTAATGTGGTAATTATCTATAATGAATATGGCCATATTGGTGGGGGAATTATTACATATGGAATATTTCCAAATTAATATATGATTTTATTGGATGATGTTTGTGATAAATAAGGAGGCATCCCTCTATAATCTTTAATAGGAATCAAATACTATATAGTTCATGGTGAATAGTTTAATTTTATGTGGAGGAATTATACCACCCAGTTTTATATCCACATGTAGGAACATTTGGGATATGAAATTGGTGAAAATTGAGTACATATTGGGACTTACTAATGGGAATCATGATTATGTTTTCCATTGGGAATATGGATCATTTATGTGTCATGGATTGTATGTAATATGACACATTGAGGATGGGTTCCACAAGTTAGATGGTATTATAATGACATGATGGGGAATGCACATTGTGGTTTCCCATATCATATGGAAATGGATCATTTAGTTGAAAAGGGTGGTTTCCCATGACTATTCCATTATTGGTGGTTACATCTAGGAAGATTCCCGGATTTTACTTATGAAATGGGATAACGTAATTGGGTTATATTCCTAGATATATTCGTCCCATATATAGATATAACTTTCATATCAATATATCATAGTGATAAAAACATAAATGAGAACATGGATTGGTATTTTAAATATTAATGAATCTCTTTTTAACCCAACACTTCAATTGAAATGATAGTGTCTGTTGAGGATGTGGATCTAGGAGTGGTTTTCCTAGTGTCACCATTATATGGACCTCATTATCAAGGAAATTCACTATTTTGATGACCCTAGGGGTTCTATATATTTAGGATTAAAATTATTTATCCTCATTTTATCTATATAATATACTATCAAATGATTTCACATGAATGTGAATTCAGTGATCATATATGATAGATGGATTTGGAAGATGTTTTTATTTTTCCTTTGTGGAAGGAATTTAAAAAGGCCGTTTGGGAACTTTTTCTCTAGGTAGAAAAATCATCTGAAATATATGATATTATAGTGGAACACCGCCTCTTATTTTTTGGATACTATATAAAGATTCTGTATTCTAATAAAATACTCTAAACATAGGTTCTAATAAAAGGAGGTTATTTCCCATCCCCATCAAGGATTGTTTGATTGTAGGAATCTTTTTGGGAGTCATCTACCTAGTATGTTCAGGAGGGATGTTGTTTAAAATGGTCAATACCTTAATTAGGGTAGTTATAGAAGTAGGAATGTATAAGTATGATCGTCATGGGTGTGTTTTGAAGGAGGTGAGTCATCCATATCATGTCATGTAGTAAACAAGTGCGAGGGTGGATTTGATGAATAACTCATGGATGAGAATGATCCATAATGTATTAAAGTTAGAGAGTGAACAAATAGTGAGGATCCTTATAGAGAAAAAAATCATTGTTTTTAATAATGATGAGTGTAACACCCCAACCCCAGAATCTTAGATTCCGTGCATTATTATGTATCCTTGGCATGATCATAAAAGATAATGTCTTGAATGACCGATAACTTTAGTAGCCTTGGAAGTACTAGATACATTCATAAGGTTTGCATTACATCATAAAACGGAAAAATACAACAACATTGTTTCCATATACCACACTGAGATCCTATAGACTATCCCTGTAGGTTAGTCATAATATACTTTTTCATATCCTGGAAAAAATAAAACATGGAAATGGGTGCACTCAGATGCTCAGTAAGGATAATTATATAGTGGAAACTTTCATAAGTAAACATAAAAATTTAAGGAAATTTATAATATTAAAATAAAATCCTTTTAATCTTGAACAAAAAAATAACATGGATAAGATAAAATCAAAAACATCCATTTACTTATTCAAATGGATATACTACTAGTCGAATAATCACATGCAATATCAATAGCCACTTTCATAATGATGGAATGAATAATTCTAGGCTTTTATAACCACAAATTCAAGGCCTTGTGCCAAGACTACAAACAAGATTTTGTCAAGTCCTTGTGCCAAGACACTATTTTGTCCCATGAGACCTATAAGTGCATCGAAGAGCTATAGCGGGCTCTACCCGTCACTTACTAAGTCCATTGCATTCCTCATAAGAAAAGGATTTAACATAACATTAACATTCCTATTAAAACTGGAATTTGAAATGTCATCAATTTATCAATAAACCATGAATTGTAAAAAAATAACACATCCACAGTCAAACAACTCACTAAAACGTCAAAAGAATATGGAAGTTTAGTATCATAATAAATCAACTTCAAATAAACATAAAATCCATCAAATAGTGTTGACATAGATGAACTCAAAACCTTTTCTAGAGAAATGTCTCTATCTATTTTGAAATCATTGAGAAATCATATAATTAAAATGAAAAATTTATTGTTGGAATATTCTTATATTCTTTTAATGGATGCTTCGATGATGTCATAATGGAGGAAAATATCCACACTCGCCATATAAGTAAAAAAACATTCTTACCTTAATTATGTTGAAAAGGTCATAAAGTACCTTGTTCGGAAAACGAAAAAAATATTTCATTAAAACTATTTTATTAAAAGTAAAATAAAGGTATTAATGAATTTAACATATAGTCTCGTAAATAGTAAAAATGTTTTGAAATACATTTTTAAGAAACATGTATGTGGATAATAAAGATGTCCCAGTAGATACTTACGTAAAAACAATTTCGGATAATAAAAAGATTGTAAAAATAACCCTTACCATGTAATTTCATTTGGTAGAGGGTAGGTTAAACTACTATATAATGGTGAGATAATTGTTATTAATTTATACAAGAATCATATACATTAATATGATATCATATATGTTCTTCTATCATTGCTTTGTTAATAATATCTTAGTATTATCGTCGTTTCGGGTGTTAACTGATTCATTTTCCTTTATATTCTTTGTTACGTAAGTAATGTTTTGTATGTATAAGATTTATCTTATTCATATTCATAATGATATTATGTTTTTAGAAATTATTTTTAATCATCTAACGAAAATTATTCTTGAATAGATACGATGGGGAATGAATCTCATCGCGTTTGTGGATACTATAATCCGTACGTACGCACGAGCGACAATATCATTATTTTGATATTAAAATATTATATAATTTAATGGTATATCATATATATATATATAATAATTATCACGTTATATTAATTATTTACATCAATTATACTAATTATTATACCGATCCAAATGATGAAGTGTTTGAATAAAAAACTACACCACAACGTGGAGATGGTAAGTTGTACGTATGTAAGTATGGTGACATGTCATTCAAATGATAGATAAAATATTAATATAGTTGTACGATTTTTATAATAACATCACATTATATAGAAGATAATGGATTTATTATTTTAGAATGGAAAAAACAATGAAAGAGGAAGTGGAAGAAGAAAATAACTTGAAAGAGCTGATGAAATATTTACCTCTTCTTTGGGTTCTTCCTTTTCATTTGAGAAAAAGGGATACTCAGGATTGCATTCTGAAAAAATTATTCCTCTGAGATAAAGGGAGGACAGATGAGGGGGTATTTTTTCAGGTTTTTTTGAGAAAAATAGCTTTTATGGTGTTATTTAGAGTGAATGGGGAGTACCCTTTTATAAGAGGGGTGATGGGCACCATAGAAAAAACATAAAATATTATTTTATAAAAAATTCAATTTCAGTTTCTATTTTCTCCAAAATTAATTAATTAAAGTATAAGGTGGGGATTAATATAAAAACACTCAACAAATAGGTTTTAGATAGGTTTGGGTCACTATATTAACCTTATATTTTGGATTTAACTCTTAGTTAAATAGTTTGACATTTACCATGTCTCTTTGTATTTTTAATTTATATAGTTAATAAACATACTTTAAACTTCCAATAGAACCCCAAGTTGTTATTTAATTATACTAATATCATTATATAAGTCTTTTTGTAGAACTTCATAAAAAATCTCAAATTACATTTATTTGTATATTTATAATATCAAATATTTTAATATTTCATTAATTAGGTTATTACTGTATTATTATTGTATCATAAATAAATTAAATTATATAATTTCTAAAAAATATAAATTAAATACCATAATGTAGGAAATATTTTTATGATTATAAATAATATTTATATTGTAATTTATCATATTTGTAACATGATATTAAAAATAGTTTAGTTATTAAACATTGAATTTAACACTTTTAACTCTTCTTTGAATTAAATAATAATAAATTTCCTAATCTAATCCAAGTGGACCTAAAGGATCATATTTTATTCCTAATGTTTTTTTGTAAAATTACTCTTATCCAGTATAATTAGTAAAGGTTTTAGGGCAATAATAATATCATTTTTACCTTTAATTAGACTATTTACTTTTAACCGTGGTGAATAAAAGTGAAAAGTTATTATTCACCAAAAATTATTTAAATCTCATTGAACGAAATTTTACTTATTGATATCAATTGTGTCTCTCGGATTTTATATATTCAACTCACATAAGTGTTAAAATTACGTTTTATGTATATTTGCAAATTCTACTAGGATGTGGATAAAAGATGGTAAAAAGTTTAATAAAATTATTATATATCTAAAATTATTATAAAATCACACCAAGGATTTACATTGAAATTATATAGGTATTATTTATATATTTTGACATAAAATAAATTTCAATTAAATAAAATATCATTTAAATAAAAAGTCGGTTTTAAACAATAACTCGGTGATTTTCACTATTCATCAAAAATATGAAGTGTTATGAAAAATACCAAAATTTAACCCTAAGCTAATTTTGATATTATGAATTAAAAAATTAGGTCAATTTTACCAAATTAAAAACACATAAGTTTCATTTATTAATTTAAAATTAATTATCGTTGTTAAAACCGAAAAACGTTTTTTAAGAAATAATAACTAACAATAGATTAATACTTGTTTATGTTCAATTTCAAGTGAAATTATTTCAAATTAATAACATTGGATAAAATTGTAAAAATATATTCTATTTATACTTCAATACAATTAAAATTTATAATTTAACAATATAAATTATTTGGATTAAAAAAAATTTCAGTTAAAATATAGTATTTTCACTATTCAACCAAATATTAAAGTTGTTCGAAAAAATACCAAATATTTATTGAAAATAAATTCTTATGTAATGATTATAATTTTTTTTGACAAATTTAATATATATATTATTCAAATATTGGATATAAAATGGGTTCGCAATTAAAAGGTAGTGAAATGGCATTTTTTTAAAATACATTTTTTATCAGAAAAGAAATGAATTTGTTATTTCATTATGTCTAAGAAACTCAAAATATTAATTCTAAAATTATAAGGATTATATAATGTTCAAAATTTAGTTATGATTATTCATAACCTCTTTTTAATAGCTAGTATGGAATGTCGTGGTGTGCTTGAACTCGGAGTTGTGTGTAGTGTATGTTATTGAATTACTTTGAATAAAAAACATAATATGAAATCACAGGGTGTTACATTCTAACCTATTTAAATAAATTTCATCCTAATAATTTGAAAATGTTTTTCAAAAATAAAACCTTGAAAATAGAAAAAACTTTTGTCGGAAAACTGACATCAGAAATTGGGTTAATAAAATTTAGTCTTAATAAGAGGAAAGGGGGAATGAAATAGTCACCACCAAATTACAATCACTATTTGGAGAAAATTAGTGGAAATTAGAGACACATAATTGGAGGAAAAAATTAAATATTTATAGGGAGTAATTGAGGTCATCATTCAGAAGAAATTTTAGAATTGAGGGCTACAAAACCATCAATTTATGATGATTTAAAATATCTTTGGTTCAAAAAAACATAAGTTATTCGGATAAAACATTTTTAGTTTTAAGATCTCTTACCTTAATTTTAAGAATTTATTTCTTCATAGAATAAGATAATAAAAATATATATACATGATACGTTGAGTTCCATCCTTTAAGTAAATTATACCAAAAACTTATCATTCGCTCAACAAGATAATAGAACTTAAACAAATTTTATTTATACTATTCGTATAGGGTTCCAAAAAATGAATTTATAATTCAAATACCAACCATAAAAAAACTACATTATTAAATCTAGAAAATCACAAGGGCTAGTGGTAGGTGATATACCCGTTTGGCCTTTCAGTTGGGGGTTCAAGTCTCGCTGCCTTGCCTGACACAAAGGGTTATCGCCCAACCTTCTGGTTTTCATTTTTATGGCAATCCAAAAATTGTCACAAACTAAAGATATCTAAAATATTTATGTCCAAATTCATAGTTCAAAATTTATTATGATGTTAAACAAAATTACTATCATTTTTTCCACATAATAACATGTGAATACCATAATCATGTATTCTTCTAAAACAATCCAACATCCTGCATTACCATAAAAACATATTGATTAAAATCATGCTCCCTTATTACTTGTAGAATAATGGATATACTCTTTCTATCCAAAAATGTTGTAAACTCTAACAATGATGGAATATACAAATAATAAATCATTTTCAAGTTAGTCCAGAATATCCAAAAAAATTATCCAAATCAATCATGTATTACTCCAAAATCACTACTTCAGTATAAGAACAATATTGTGGTTTATCTTTCTCCCAAACATATATTTTCAAGAAATTTAACATGCAATTGATTCAATTTTCTTGTGGTAATTTAGTTTGTAATCATGTTCCAAGATAATTTATTATGAGGGTATTGACATGTTTGGTTTGTGACAACCATATGTTAATTTTTGATATATGGGTGTTTATTTTTAAGATGGTTTTGTTAAATTCATTATATGGTTTTTTATTTTTATCATCTATAATGGTTATAAGTGTATCCACTCATTAATATTTTTTTTAAACATTGGAGTAAGTATTGAGGTATTGATATCATATTGAAAACCATTATTAAGAATAAATTAAATTACTAACCATATTTTCAATATGTCTATCATATTTTTGAAATTATATTATTTTGGTTTTGTAAAAAGAAACCATGATTTTCAGGTGAAATCTAATCAAATCTAGTAAAGAAATCATTCATGAATCCATGATTCCATTTTTACAGATTATAATGAAGTTGTAGAAACAATTTAATTAAGACCTTATTTAACTAAGGAGAAGGTAGAACAGATTAGATCCATTAAAAATTTTAATTAAAATATATAAAATAAATGTTATATTGATAATCATCAACATATAAATTGATAAGATTTCAGTTATAATGTATTTATAAGAATTTATTTATATAATATATAAGCGAAAAATAACCCAAGGTTATATCGATCATTAAAAAATACTTGTTCATATTATTATAGTAAATTGTCATTTTGCACATCCACTAAACCTCTCTTATATTCATGAAATTTTCGGTGTATAAGTAATGAGAGATTGCATACCTTATCTATTACATGTACTACACTAAAAGGGTCATACAACACAAGAATGATATTTCTTATTTGGAATAACTATAGGATGAAATAGTTCTTATGATATAAAATTATATCATGCAAGTATATTTTCATGTATTCTTAGACTAGATGGAAAAGGAATTCCCGGGCATTAATAAAAATATATTCAATTGAATTTGGTTCCTTTTAATAAAAATTTTTATACTATTTCTTACATTCTTATCATCTCATAGTTTTATTTAATTTCAATCATTAACTTTCTCTTTCTTTTTTTTATCACATTCCATTACTATTTGTGTATTATTGTTCTATATTATTTCCATTTTTCTCATAACAAGTATTTTCCCCTATTTGGAACAATTGTAATCCTTATTCAAAAAAATATTCCACATAACATTAAATTTTTAAGGAGTTTTTATTATCCTTTTTTAATTTGTGTGTTCTTATTGAATATTTATCAAATGTTAAACCATTAATAAACATGATTAATTTTGAAGGAGTGATTCATTTTAAGGGGGAAGAATATAACACCCTAATTTATTAAATTTTTGTATTATAAAAAATTAAAATACAATGATATATTTCATTACCCATAACACCATGATAGATTTCCACATCACACAACATTGATCAATTGCGTCTTATACCGAACACAGATTTTAGAGTTCAATACATGAAACATCTATTTTAAAAGAATACAGAAATGCTATTAGAATATACTTTAGCTATCACAAGGAAATTGGAATTGAATTTGTGATTAATAATAACTGAATTATGAAAATATATATATTTGACACAAATATATATAATTAATTAATTGGGTGCTAATTAATTATAAATGAACATAAAACCCTTTTGAAGAAAAAAACATTCTTCAAAAATACTATTTTCATTCACAAATGGGTGTTTTAGATGAATATATTTTAAAAACATAATATTGTTAAATAAATTAATGGAAATTATATATTATATATTAAATCTATTGTTTAAAATTTATCTTCTATGTTTTTTGGATAAGAGAGAAGATAAAATTAAATTATAAGCATAAAATTGTATTTTTCAAAAATCCTATTTTTTCTGATTTAGTTAAGTTTTTTTAAAATTAATTTTTAATATATTTGGAATTTTATTTAGAAAAAATAACAATAATTTTTGAAATCATAATGTAAAAATTATCTTATGGTAAATATTTTATATTTTTCTTGAATTTTTGATTTTTATATGAATAGTGATAGTACTGAAATTTAATTAAAAAATAACATCTCATTTATTTTATTTATAATGATAAAATATAATTAAAATTTGTAATATTCTTAATGTATTTCAGTTATAAAACCATTAATCCCATTTTGGACATTTTAATAAATTCTATATTTAATTTTAATATAAGAACACTGTAATATTTGTGATATTCGTCTCTTAAAAAACTCACATTATTATTCTGTCTACAACATTAACTTTAATTGAAATTATGAAACATAAGTTAATGTTATGTGAAAAAATGGATTCAATAATAAAAAATTATAAATTAAAAATATCTATAATGGAAACATACTTTTTTTTGAAATTGAATATTGAAGGAAATAAAAATTATTTACCATTGCTAAGATTAAAATTTTATTACCATGGGATAAACTAAAAATATATGTGTAAATATGACATGTACAGTTTTCTTGATACTATTATATAGAATTATCTTAACATAAAACTTATAAGGATCTATAATGAATTTTTTTGGATATAAATCCACCCTAGAAACGATATTAGTGAAAACATGAGGATGATACCTGGATAAGAGGAGGTTTGAATGTGTATAAAATATTTCCTCACAGAGGTTATGTTTTTTTCATATTAATTTTATTTCTAGTATCATAATGACATGTTCAACACAAATATTTTCTTATATAGTGTATAAATAATCCATGGATGTATATTATTATTCATATAATAAAAATAACTATGACATCACAATCTATTTGATGATTTTTTATTCCTAGGGTTTAAAGTTATAATGTTACAAATGTGGTGTAAGGACAGAAATCCAGAGCCGCTGAACTGGCACCCCATACCTGGTTTTCCACATTACCTCAAGCACGTTTCCCCAAATGCCAGATGCTTCTGACTAGCATCGAGGTCCTTGATGAGTCAGTGGGGAAACTATTCCCTCATTTGGTAAATTATGCAATAGAAGGAAATAATAAACGATAGAAGAATTAGTAAATAGAACACGACAACTAAACTAAACCGCTGAAGCGATGTATAATATAATAATTATGTGAAATGACACATGGTTCTATGGAAAGCTGTAAACAAAACAACATGCTGAAACACAACTCAAACCCAAGTTGGAAAAGTAAACAGTAAACTCCAGTAGCATCACAAGACTAAGCTCGGTCACATGCTATCTAGATCTAACCAGCAATCAAGCACATGAGGTAGAAGTTCCAGAATCCCAATCCACACCTGGAACCATATAAACTATTTAGGGTGAAAATCAGGACCCAAACAGGGTGTTAGACTAATCCCATTAGGCAACCACCAAAAGGTATATGCCCTACTGTGAGTGAGAATTATAGAAAAAAGTAATAGAAATAAATGCAGTAGAGAAATATGGAAGACTAAATAAAACAATACTACAATTCTCCATTCATATTTATTTATTAATTTAATTCAATCATTTAATCAGCAACAAAATAATTTATCCAAAGCTCAACAGTCCAAAGTCATAACAAGTAACACAACAGGTATCTCAACAAACTACCTAGACTACAAGCAGTAGACACCCAAGCTTGTTCTTTGGCTTGGTGGACTCGTCACACCCAACCAAATTTATTTATTACATTGACCCTCTGGGTCGCTCATGTGGGAAGACCCTTATGGTCAAGCATTCGAACAAAGGCCAAGACACTCTGAGGAAGAACTCAATGTCAATTCCCCACCTGGTCTTGCAATGATACTACAGACTCTCTAAGAATGCACTTACATCTAATTCCCCCATTAGTCAGGATTCTATAATTACCAGACCATCTTATAGAGCACAAAGTCAATCTCCCATATGTTCTCGTAATGGTAATAATTAAACAGGCGCTATGAGGAAGAACTCTATGTCAATTCACCTTATGGTCTAACTGCATCAGGTTCCCAGAACCCTATGTAAATGCAGTCATATGTAAACAATTCATAGTATCCCTATGTGTGTTCAGAAACAACTTGGATAATAGATACAATGAAACAAAATCATTTAAAGAGCATACAACTCATGCAATCATTCATACCAATGCAAGAAATTAATGCAACATGGTTTTCCTTATAGGCATCCTAAGAAAACCTGCGGTAAACATCCAAAATGAAAGAAAAAACACATGGGGTGATCCTTGAACATGATAGAAAGCAAACATTATTAATCTAATAGCCTCAATAACACAAGAAATCTATGTTAGATAAATAAATCAGGTTCAAAACCATAACTCGAGATACCTGATACTTGGATATCTAAAACATTTGCACAAAAACTCAAGGAAATTCAACGTAAGGAATCAAAACACCTACCTCGATCCTCATAGATTGTTATACATGAACTTCGTCCTATGAATCGGCCTAGAACAGAGTATATCTGCCAAATCATCTAAAACGTTCAACCTTAGATACCTCACACAAGAGGAAGACATAGGAAACGAGTCAAAAGAAGAACCAAGAACTCATCGCTGCAATTCTATTGAAATAGACAGTGTTCGATTCATAGAATTAGTGGGGGATCCGTGGCTTGGAGAAGATTTGGCCTCCTCAGATGCCATGTACTGAATTAGGCGGAGAAGAAGACAAAAACAAGGTTAAGACACGACCTCATTCGGATTAATGATATTAAAAGAAAATTACATGGCGTGTATTTTTAGAGTACACGGTATGTACTTTGGTTTTATGTACTCTACTTTAAGTGGTCTCCACATCACCCTACACGGCCTTGTGTGTGGCCAGGACATGGCCAACACACGGCCTCACGTGACGTCGAAGTACAGGGTGTGTACTATGAAAATTTCTAGGTTTTCCCATTGTTCTCAAAAACGTCTAGAAAAGGAAAAACATACATGAAGAGAAGTTCTAAATTCATACAAACTTCCCTCTTTAAAGAAATTCTTTTTCTAATTTCCTAACAAGGCGTAGAAGAATAACCCTCAAATAACTATGGCCACTGTGGTCGCATGTCATCCTCCCTTTCCCACGTCTTGTCTTGTACATGGCCGTGCTGCCATAGCACATGTACCAGAGGGACAGACCGACCACAAAGTACCTTTGCACTATGATAACAAATCCTTATAGGATGCTTCTCAAATGATTCATCCTGCTCCAGCTCAACCTTCTTGGGTTGAAAAACATGAGACATGTTTGAGAAATACCACCGAAGATGAGAATCATGGAATACGTCATGCATATCCTAATAACTCTGAGGTAACTAAAACCTGTACGCAACCATACTGACTCTCTACAGAACCTTAAATGGCCTGACGTATCTCAGTGAATGCAATCCCTATCATATAATTCTCTTATGTCCAAACCTCGGGGTAACACGCAAGAAAACGTGATCTCTGACCATGAACTCGGAAGGTCGTATCTGTTGATCAGCATAAGATTTATGCCAAGACAGTGCAGTA
Organism: Viscum album; assembly: GCA_963277665.1. Classification (NCBI taxonomy): domain Eukaryota; kingdom Viridiplantae; phylum Streptophyta; class Magnoliopsida; order Santalales; family Viscaceae; genus Viscum; species Viscum album. Next base: position 1,637,286,143 of record OY728119.1, on the reverse strand, counting down.
TCCATCCTCTTCTGAATCAACTCCACCTACTATGTGGTCTCTTGAACAAGATGAGGTCCCAGCACAGCAGCCTCTCCCGCCTCCAGCCAATAAAAGGGTGATCAGCACATCCTACCGTACAAATCCCCATAAGTTTCAATCTGAGTAGTTGCTTGAAAAATATTATTATAGTAAAACTCCACTAGAGGTATATGTTTCTCCCATGAACCTCCAAAATCAAGGACGCAAGCTCGTATCATGTCCTCCAGCACCTGAATCGTGCGCTCTGACTGGCCATCTATTTGGGGATGGTAAGCTATACTCAGAAGTACCTGTGTACCCAAAGCCCTCTATAGCCCATGCAAAAAATTCAAAGTAAATAGGGTGTCCCTATCTGAAACAATAGAACTCGAACCCCCATGGAAGCGCACACTCTCCCGAATGTACAACCTCCCAAGATCATCCACATTGAATGTCACCTTGATCGGTAAGAAATGTGCAACCTTAGTGAGCCTTTCCACTACAACCCAAACCACATGAATACCTCAAGGATATTTCGGTAATGCTGTCACGATGTCCACTGTGACATCATTCAATTTCCACTCCTGAATGGGTAACTGCTATAGAATCCCTGGTGGTCGCTGATGCTCTGACTTCCCCTGCTGATAGGTGGAGCACCACATAACAAAAAAATCCACATCCTTATTCATTCCTGGCCATAAATACTAACGACTTAAGTCTCGATACATCTTTGTGACCCTAGGATGAACTTCCCAAGATAAAGCATGAAACTCCTGCATCAGATCCTCACGTATGTCTGCTGAAACCCAAACGCGGCCATGAAAAATTAACACCTCATCATTTACCACTGTCCACCCTGGAGTAGGGCCTCCATCCAACACACCCTCCCATAGGACTAGTCCTTCTAGGTCTGATAGCTGCCTCATTCAAACTTGATCCACAAGAGTGGAGGAAACATCTATAGAAGAAAGAACCATCTGTCCCAATCTGTCATTCACCTCCAAATTCATCTCAGAGAATAGATCCATAACATGCCACTCGTTGCTGGCCTCCCGAACTACCTGTAACTGAGTTCTCCTACTCAGTGGGTTTGTTAAAACATTGCCTTTCCGAGGAATATAATCAAGCATAAAGTCGACAAACTATAAGTACTCGAACCACCTACACTATCTCATATTTAATTCATGTTGCGTGAAGATATACTTGAGTCTCTTCTGGTCAGTATATACCATGAAATGCACTCCCAAAATGATAGTGTCTCCAAAAATGAAAACCATGAACAACAACATCAAACTCTAGGTCATGCGTAGGATAGTTCTTCTCATGTGGACTCAACTGCCGAGATCTATATGCAAGAACATGATCTTCCTACATAAGCACTGCTCCATGCTCGATGCCATGTGCATCGTAGAAAACTGTATAACTCTTTCCCAGCTCTGGTAAAACTAGAATCAGTGTTGAAGTCCACCTCCCCTTCATCTCCTGAAAGGCTGAATCACAGGCTTCTGACCAAACGTACATCACACATTTCTTAGTGAAGATCGTCAATGGAACTGCCAAGAACAAGAAGTACTGTATAAACTACATGTAGTATCCAGCAAGTCGTATGAATCTCCTTACCTCGAAGACATTCTTCGGTTTCTCCCAAGAAACTACCTCCCTCACCTTCACTGGGTCTACTGATACTCTTGTCTCTGAGATGACATGACTCAGGATGTGAATCTTGTCCATCCAGATGTGGCACTTAGAGAGAGTAGCATATAACTGATGCTCTCTCAGTGTAATCAATACAATCTCAAGATGGGTAGCATGGTCATGTCGAGTGTGAGATTACACCAACATACCATCCATGAAAACCACCAAGAAGGAATCCATGTAAGGATGCAAAACTCTGTTCATTAGTGACATGAAGACTACTGGAACGTTCGTGAGACCGAAAGGCAAAACCAAATACACGTACAGACCTCACCTGCTCCAAAAGTCTGTATGAGGTATATCTGATGGCTTGAAGTGGAACAAACGATAGTCGGATCTCATGTTTATCTTCGAGAACACCATGGCTCCTAGAAGATGATAAAAAATATCATCAATCCTCGACAAGGGATATCGGTTCTTGGCCGTTAACTAGTTAAACATCTGATAATCCACAGAAAGACGTAAATTACCATCTTCCTTATTTGTAAACTAAACATGCGAACCCTAAGGGGAAGTACTGGGTCAGATAAAACCATTTGCTTTCAAATTCTCCAACTACTTCTTGAGATCTTTCAACTCAGGCATATCCATCCTATAAGGTGGTATGGATACTGGTTCTACTCCTGGAACAATCATAATAGATAAGTCTACCTCACGCTGTAGAAGAAACCTTCAAAAGTCTTCTGGAATGAAATCTAGAAACAAATCAACCACTGGAGGATAATCCATATGAGAAGTCCCCAGATCATCCATATATAAACTAGTAATCCAGGATGTAACACCGCCCAACCCATGATGCTCTGGTCCAGCTCTGCTTTCCTGGAAGTCCTATTCACCCTTGTGAAGAAAGGATCTTCCCTCTGGTGATGTGAAACTCACCATGTGGAGATAGTAATCAACAAGGTCCTGAAAAGGAACTAGACATTATATTCCGATAATGAAATCATAACCTGTCATCTCTAAGACATAAAGATCTCTCCATAAGTGACATCCACCAACCTCAAGGGGCACTCCTTCCACTGATGCACACTAGCAGTTCTACGTCCCAAGGGACTGTGTAGTGTCATCAAATCCTCATAAGTAATGATATTATGTCTATGCCTCTCCACAGTGTGAACCGAAATAGAGCTATGAGAAGCTCATATATAGAAAAGTGCAGAATATAAAATTGAGGCTACCAAGATCGTACCTCGCACTGTGGAAGGTCCATAATCCTGCTCCTGATGAATATGCTCCACCGTAAACATCTTGCTAGTACCGTGGCCCTGTGCAGTAGCCTGAGAGCACAGAGATGATCCTCCCTGGGCCTGACCACTATGTCCACGGCCTCTACCCTAGCCTGAATGGCCTGTAGAACTCTAGCCGCCAGTCTGCTACAGAACTAGTAAAACTGCTCCTGTACGCGGAGTCGAACTGTTCCTCCTTCTCTAGCCGCTGGAAGAAGAACCATACAAAACTGCTGAAGATGAAACATCTTGCCGCAATATCGGCACTCTATTGGGTCTCTCAAAAACTGGGGATTTTATGCCCATCCTTCCCACACTGGTAGCACACAATGTTTCTACCTAAAGGAACATATATATTCCTCAAGTCACCTCGTATATACTCTCGGTGGCACTTCCTACTGTCAGTAGAAAGAGTAAAGACTCTGGATATTGAACTGACCTGGCTTACTGCTCCAGTATCTCATAGAATCCTCTCCGTGATCAATTCATGGTTGACTATCAAAGAAATAGAGCTAAACATGAAGACGTTCACTTGTTATCTGATATCTTCTATGAGGACCTCTTCAAACTTCCTCTCCAAAAATAGCTTTTCATTCCCCAGAACGGGAGTCAAACGCTGTAACTCAGTGAAATTGTAGGAATAATCCATAATTGATAGATTCCCCAGCTGTAGGTTCATGAACTCTCTGGCTCTTTCATCCCTCAGTGTTTCTAGGTAAAATTAGTTATAAAATGTACACTAAAACTCATCCCAAGAATCTATCTGCTAGCTCAGTGCACAAGAAACTACGTCCCACAATCTTTTCATGGAATCTCACAGCATGTATGTCGAGAGCTTCACCCTTCTGTCTGGGGGTGTCTCGAGATGACCAAAGATAGAAACCCTCTCTTCGAACCAGGATTTGGCAGTCTGAGGTCCTCCATCCCCAAAGAATGTTGGATAATGATTCTTTTAAAATACTCATATACGCTCTGCCATAGACTATGCAGGTTGATGAGCTCCCTGAAAGGTATGTATGATCTTCATGAATCCCTCACAGAACTGTGTGTCTACACTAGTATCAGGGATAACTACCTGTGCCATATCCGACATATGATCATCCTCAGATCCCTGAAATTCAAAGAGAGGACGTCTTGGTGGCATGAATTCGCACGGTCAAAAGCACACCTTTATTAACAACGAGCATAGTTGAAAATTCAAATGAAAGAAAAATAAACAGAAGGAAAATAATTTTAAAATTGGAAAAAAATAGTTACAAGTCATGTAGTTCCCACACACAGCGTGTTCCAGAAATCAATTACTTGGGCGTGTACACCGGTCATCCTGGCTGTGTAAACCCCAACTACAAAACATGATCATTTAATATACTCAATGTATACTGTCCATTTTCCTCATTCCCGGTTACTACTACATGACTAAGTCACACGGAATATCCCAAACTAAGACTACACGACATATCTATCCACTACACTGATTGTCCATAGGGTTTTCCCCCAGTCCATGTTGTTAGTCACACGGACTGGTACACATGCCACAACTACACGACTGTCAACAACGTACAAGGCGTGTTGTCCCAAAGATTTTCCAACCCATGTATTCAACTAAACGACTAGGTCATACGAACCATTACTACAAAGTGTGTCAACATGGTACATGACGTGTTGTTCCTATGATTTTCCAGCCCATGTATTCAACTAAATGGCTAGATCACACAGAATAAGAGTACATGATGTGTAGTTCAATGTACAATACTTGTAACCGTGAAAAGAAGTTGTTCCCAAATAGAAGAAAACATGAAGTGTGGTCATAAGGCGACACGCTGTGTTATTTGTGTTTCTGGGCATTAGGCATTCAAAACATTCCAAAACTATTGATAATGATTGAAAACCAACACCTACGAGTCAAATTTTGATTTGTGGGGGCCCATACTCCCCACGAATCAAATCTTTACATCATAACAATGCCTATTACGAGTAAAAAGTATGATAATACCATCATCCACCAAATTCTGATCCTAAAGGGCCTATATCACCTCAAAGACCAAAGCTTAGAGTCCATGCTAAATAAGCTATAAAATAAACAACATCCTATCAACACAACATGCATTTCTTTCACAGCAACAATCACTACATCATGCATAATCTATCATGACATCTATCACAATAGCATGAAATTTCTAATGCACCCCAGATAGCATGATAAAATGAATAAAATGTGATTTTATAACCATTTCCTATATGATGCATGAGATGGAATACCCTCATCACATCGTGTTGCAAAAAAATTAGAACCACAATTATATAAACTGTAATAGCACAAAACAATTGCATTACCCAACGGTGAAATATAATCAACTAAAACACATAAAAAAACCAAAAAAATATCAATTATGATGTAATATAGCATTTCCATATACATGAGTTAATTACTCTCAGGCACAGTAATGTACCAACTACCCATCTCATCTTATCCCTGTCTATTGTCACCAAACAGTAAGGAAAAGAGAAAATAAGGAAGACTCCTCTGATACCACTTTGTAACGACCCGAATCCGAAGACACTCAACTGGCGCCCCATACCTGGTTCGCTACATGACCTCAAACACATTTCCCCAGCTGCTAGAGGCTGCTGACTAGCAGCGATGGCTTTGATGAGTCAGTGGGGAAACTATACCCTCATTTGGTAAAGAGTGCAGTGGAAAGAAATAATAAACAATAGTGGAAGCAGTAAACAGCACACTATAACTGAACTAAATAGAAGAAGTGATTTATAATATAATAATGATGCAGAATGACACATGTTTATATGGAAAGTAGTAAAAAACAACAAGATGAAACACAACTGAAACCCAAGTAGAAAAATTAAATAGTAAACTCCAACAGCATCGCAAGCATAAGTTCGGTCCCATGCTCTCCATCTCTAACCTGCAATCAAGAACCTGAGATAGAAGGGCCACAATCCATATCCACACTTGCAACCCTATAACATGTTTGGGATGAAAAGCCGGACCCAAACAGGGTGTGAGACTAATACTAGGAGACAACCACCAAATGATCTATGACCTAATGTTAGTGAAAAATATAGCGAAAGTAATAGAAATTAATGAAGCATAGAAAAATTGAACAATAATGTAAACAATACTACAATTCTAGATTCAATGTTTTTTAATAATTTAATTCAATCATTTAATCATCAACCAAATAATATAGTAAAATATGTACTGTCCAAAGTCATATCAAGTAACACAACATGTATCTCAACAGAATACTGAAACTAAAAGCAGTACAAACCCAAGCTTGTTGTTTGGCTTGGTGGACTCTTCACAACCAACCAAAAATATTTATTACACTGACCCTCTAGGTGGCTCATTCGGGAAAGCCCTTATGTTCAAGCATTAGAATAATGTAAAAGAAAATCTGAGGAAAAAATGAACATCGGTTCCTCTTATGGTCTTGCAGTGATACTATAAACTCTCTAAGGAAGCACTTACGCCTAATTCCCCCTTTATTCTCGATTCAATAATTATCATACCCTCTAAGAGAGCACAAATTCAATCCCCCTTATGGTCTCGTAATGGTAATAATTAAACAGGCCCGTTGAGGAAGCACTCAACATCAATTCCCCATATGGTCTAACTACACTAGGTTCTCATAGCCCTGAGTAAAAGAAATCATACGTAAATGATTCATAGCATCCATAAGTATGTTCAAAAACTACATGAAAAATAGCTACAATGCAATAAAAGCATTTAAATAGCAGAAAACTCATGCAATCATTCATACCAAGGCAAGCAATTAATGCAACAAGGATTTCCTCATGGGTAACCTAATCCAAATGGCGGTAAATATCCAAAATGAAGGAAAACACTCATGGGGTGATCCTTGAACATGCTAACAAGAAAACATTATTCATATAATAGCCTCAACCACCAAATCAATCTATGTTAGATCAGTAAAAAAGGTTCAAAACCCTATCCCGAGATACCCGATACATTGATATCCGACACATTTCCACAAAAAATCAAGGACATTCAATGTGTGGCATCATACCACCTACCTAGATCCTCGTAGATTGATATACATGAAACTAGTCCTGTTAATCGGACTAAAACAGAGAATATCTGCAAAAACATCTAAAACATTCAACCTAAAAAAACCCACACGAGAGGAAGAAATAGGAAATGTGGACAAAGAAGAGCCAAGAACTCATCGCTGCGATTCTATTGCAACCGACAGTGTTCGATTAGGAGAATCGGGGATAGATCAGTGGATCTGAGAATATTTGGCCTCCTAGGATGCCTTTTATGTAATTTGGCGGAGAAGAATACAAAAATAGGGTTATGACGTGACCTCAGTCGGATTAATGAAATAAAAAGAAAAATACATGGCATGTATTTTTAGAGTGCACGGCGTGTACTTTGGTTTTACGTACTCCGCTTTAAGAGGTCTCCACGTCACCCCACATGGTTGTGTGTGTGTCCCGAACATGGCCATCACACAGCCTCGCGTGGCATCGATGTACAATATGTGTACATATAAAGTACATGACGTGTACTCTGAAAATATCTAGGTTTTCACCTTTTTCTAAAAAAACGATCAGAAAAGGAAAAACATACCTGAAAATAAGGTCCAGGTTCTTACATTTGGAAAAGTTTTATTCGAATCATTTTTCCTTCTTTTTATGATATCTATTTTATCAACCTATACCAATTCAGAAAGTGTATATAAATACCGTTTTATAGGTAATATAGATAATTTATTTTCAATCTTGATATTTTATATTCAATTTATGGTTATTAATATATGAATATTATGTATCAATGTTACCAGAGTGGTATTGATTTTATTTTACAATATCATTATTAATCAAGATTTTATATGTTAATGTTTATTCATATAAAATATTATAATCCATATCTTGAGAAAATAATGTCTTATAATCTATTATATTTGTTCAATGAAAATGAATTTTCCATCATTTTCCCCTCTTTATATACTGAATATCTAAAAAATACTATTAATAAAAAAATTCCTTTTTGTCACAAAAAAATTTGTCTTCCAAAAAATATTTTCTAAATAAATTTTATTTTTTTTCATTTTGATTTTAAAATTGAATTTAATAACAATATTTTTACACATGTTATTATTTTTAAATTTTTTTTAAATGATTATTAATTCCATTCTCCAAAAAATGCACGCATGGTATAAAAAACATTGAAAAGAATATTTTTCATCAACTTACATTAAATTAAAATTATTCCCCAATGTTAGGACCACCAATGATTTCATGATTCCTTTAAAAAGTTCCAATTTTATTTTTATAGAAGTTGGTTCCCTTACTATTTTGAAATTTTTATATTTTATGTAAATCATTTCGATGTGAAGAGGATTTTAATTGTGTTTTATGTTTTAAAATAGTTTTTTTGTGTGTAAATGATATTTTATTTAAATAAATTTTAAAAATCATTTTTAAGGATTACATGAAAAAATATTAAAGGTTATTTTTAATGAAAATTACTTTAATTATTATTAACTTTTATAAAAATTTTACTAAAAAGTTCAAATAATCTTTTCCCCATGAAAATTTTAAAATGATATTTCAAAATTATTATACAAACACAATGAAATCTATAGATGTTATAAATAAATTATTGGGGATATGATTCAATTATACAATTACTATATCTCATTTTTATTTTTTAAGGAATATATGTCCATGAATACTTATTATCTTTCATGGATTATATCATGATATTAATCTTATGAAAACTGCTACACTTACACTGAGTTATGATATGGTGAAAATATGAAATTATATTGATCCATATATCTTTTTCTTATGTAATGATATGGTGAAATGCTTATAAACCCCATTTCACTGCATGTGTAATGATATATTGAATGTTTACGGATCACGAGGAACACATATGTATAATATTAATTTAGTGATAGGTGAGACCTATATATCCTGATAATGAATTGGGAAATGTGAAATGTTCTATGGTTTGAGTGGGCACATCGGTGGTTAGAACTAGCATGAAAATGAGGGAAGGAAGGGTAGTTTGAAGAAGCCCTAAAATGGAGTACATATGTCGTTTTTACAGGACCTAATAATAAGTCCCATACGTGGTTACCTCAATCCAAATGAAAAAAACACATGTTATTGGCCGAAGCCTAACATGTTATAAATGTTTTTGTCAGTATCCTTGATATAATATTTTCTATGCTTAACTATATTCCTAAATTATATGTCTAATTACTTTGTTATGCTCTAATGGATCACAGTCATTGATTCACATATGTATCATGTCAAATTAATTATAGTATTTATTCCATGAAACATTTTTATGATCTATGATACGTTGGGTATGAACATCCTAAGTTATTTTTATTATCACATTACATTATTATTATCTTATTATTTCATATGATCATATACTGATCTCTCTTTTATTTACCTATATTGAGCCTCATGTATTAACTATTCATAATTTTCAATTCTCCGGGTTATGAATAATGTTTTTATGGAGGCTATGTCTATGAAGAGTTCTAAATGGTATTTTATTTCTCAGAAACGTTGAATATATTTTAAATTCCCTGTTGATAGGGGTATGTACTTTCAATATAACTAAAATATTATGGTCTTCAAGAATTTGTTTGTCTAATTTAATAAACATTATAATAAAATTATTTAATATCCATGTATGAGGATCCTAGGTCAATATATAAATGAATCAATCACTACCACTGTTTAATTGTTTATCAAAGGATTGAATGACTCAAATTGTTGTTTTGATAGTAAAAATTACCCCAAACATGTAGACTAGGGTTGTTCTGGGATGGATTACATAGTGGATTACAATATATAATTTTTTTTAAGGATTTTACATGTGAAAATTAATGGATTATTTCTTTCTTATAATTTGGGGTACATTATATTGATTGTGTTTCTAAGGTTGAGGAATTAACCTTATTTAATATAGATGATCACATGACCTTATATGTGGCCTAGCATAGATTTTTCTCGATGAATAATTATATTGAGTAATGTTGTCTCCAATATTTTTGATCAATGTGATATTATTGGAGGATCATACTATATTATACCTAAATTTGGCATGATATCATTCATAAAATATTAAAATTATAGGATTCCTTCATTAGGGTACTCTGGCGACTTAGGAAGAGAATAATGTGATTATTTTTTATACCCAACCGAACCCGAAATACACAAATTAGATAGGGAATCAACAATTTTCATCCATATTTTCATCCAACTATTAAGGAATAAATAAGATAGATTATTACAATTTTTCTTTAATCCCATGCGAGGATTAACTCAAAAATACAAACATTTCATATATTAATCGATATTTCATATAGTCATCAGATGGATTACATTATCCCAATAAAATTAATAATTGGATATCAAATTATAGAGGGTTTACCATACATATTGGCGAAATAATTCCATTCAACCATTTTAACACCATTGGAATGCCATGTTTGGGAATATTATTGCATTATAACATTATCATGTGATTATCATCAGACTATTCATTCCACATGTAAATTATATACTAATAATAAAAAGGTGAAATCATTCAACCTTATTTAACCAATTTTTTTATTTTGTATATGCTTTATTATAAATGAGATGGAATCCTAAATTCTATATAATAAAAATATATTATGTATGTGGTGATGGGGGAACTGATAATGACCATCACCTTATACCCCTACTAATGAGGATAAATTATTTATGAACCTAGTTCTTTTATAAGGTACATCTCCTTTAAAATTACAAATTTTTTTGTTAAAATGATTTAATGATACCAAATGAGAATTACATTTGAGTTAATGGAGGTATCATGGGTATATCAGGATGGTTAAGTGCCTAAAACCCATGTTTTTTGGTGATATGGTCTTGTGAATGATTAGAATAAATAGTATTAGATGGGAAACATAGTCGTGCACCTGTGTCTGTAATTTTAATCATATATTTTGGAACAGTTTGTGCATGGTTAGTGAAACCATGAAGACAAACCATGCATCAGCCATTTTTCTATAGATAACCATTCCCAGTGGTCACATAGTTTATAAATCATGCACCTAATCCAGACGATATCTAGTTCGGGGTGATTTTACCATTATGAAAAGATTTAATATATTAAATGAAACATGATTCTATATATTCTTCCAATGGATAGTATCCATTCTTTGAGATATCTTTTGATGAATAAACAATGGATCTAAATAACTCCTTCATTAATGTGTATATCAATGACCTTTCAAAAGCATCAGATCATTTCTGATGAATTATCAATTACATTTTAGTCATTATTAATTCTTCTAGAAATATAGTTTTCTACTTAGGTGCTACATGATATTCCATATTTTTATGTTCTTTGTTCATTATTATTTTTTCATATGATATCAGATGAATTTAGAGATTATAATAGACTATATTCCAAATAAAGAACAAATTTGGTTGGTCTCCGACCTTTATTTTAATGTTCAGTACTTTATATATGCCATTGTTATTCATGGCCAATAAACATGTGTCTTAAAAAAATGAATAAAACACTTTTCATGATTTTCAGGGACTACGTAATTAATGTGAATATGTGACGTATGATAAATGGTTACTACCCTTGAAAAGGAACTACCCCATTGGGGTGTTGATTATATTAAAACATCCACCATGGGTGGATTACCCTTAGTCACCTAATGGTGCACCATTTCTCTTTTTTTCATGGGATGTTTATATAAAAATGATAATTATATTTTGAAATCTATATCTATGGTTAATTTACATGTGTAATAATAAACGGATGGATGAACAAGACCCTTGTTCCCTTCAATATACGGTATTGCTTAAATGATATTGAATTTATAATTTTTATTGATGTTATACTATGATTTAAATACAGGATAGTCCCTGTAATTTTTATTCAATTTTTCATTTATTATTATATTAAAATTTTTAATTGAGTAGTTGAAATGAAAATATTGTTTTTCATGAAATGTGCATTTAGCCACCTTTTATGGTGACTTTTGAGTTGAAATTTATATTGTATTTAATATTTAATGTTTAAATTAATTTAATTAAATCAATTGATTAAATTATTGTATGTATTATGTCCAACATGTATTATGATGGTAATTCCATGAAATGACTCACATGGCTTTAATCTTGTGTATTCTTACGTTACATTTGGACTCATGATGAGGAAAACATAGGAAATACATAATAGGTGTTGACCTTTATATACTGAGTGATATGTGGATTGATTTGAGAAAGCTATGGATTGACTCAAAGATAATTGAAAATCTTTGTCATGGCTGACACTTGGGTTCCCATAGAAGACTATCAAGGGTGAACTCAAGGGAAAATGATAGTATTGTACACCAAGAGTGAATGTAGGGTTCGTGATTTGTTCTAAATATATGGTCTTGTATTGTATTTTTTTATATCACACCTATTTGTGATACATGGATTCCAACATAGGGATTCCAATGATTGGATCAATTTTGAAAATGAATAATAAATGAAAGGGTTATTATGATACATCTTCAATGAAAAATCAAAATCATTGATTTTTTATTTCATATAATTTATAAATGACCAAGTTAGGTATCCTTGAGAATACCAAAAGGGGGTACACTTAGCTATGTGAAGGGTCCCAAGAAATATTAGGTGAATGACATTGAATAGTTAAATAATGTAGATTATAATGACAAATGAATGACTTATAATTAATAGATATAGCTCTTAAAAGAAAATTATTAAATCAATAGGGTATATGATGAGAACTATGACATATATTATATATAACTTTTAATACATACATGAATTAGTTTTATTACTATAGGAACATTATATATATATATATATTCATTAAGTATATAGAACATACCATTCAAGGTATCCTACTAGGATTATGTCTCACTCCCTATTTAGGCATCCATTGTTAAAAAGGATAGACTATATACTTATGGGTATGGATACTATAATGTTAATTTATACATGTTCATGATTAATCATAGGAGTTGGGTAATAGGAATGAGTTGACTGTTGTAATTCTAGTTGGAATGTTCTAGGAAATATGATTACTTTTGTTAAATGTATTGTATATATTCCATGTATACATTTTTTCAATAAATTATTAGAGACATATTGATGTTCCCAATCCAAATCTATGTACGATTGAGAGGGGAGGGGGTGAATTAGTGATAGTTTTTCCTTTTTATGTATCCTTATTTTGGAAAAACCTTCAACACCTTTTAATGAGTTTCTTCCCTACTGAACACACAAAACCACTTGAACATAGGATTTTCATGGTTCGCTACTCAATAAGAGTAACTACATCATTCGTATGGTACGAATATAAAATAAATTTATATTTAACATGTTGAATATAATGAAAAATGATCCTTGTTTGGAAAATGATAATAACATTTATTTAAAACAATATATTAAAAATAATAAAAGATTAAATATTGACACTAAAAATAATTGGATATTTTTTAAAATTACTTTAAAAAATTGTTATAAAAAAGAGACATATAATAAAAATTATATTCAATAGAATATAGAAATAATGTTTGTTTTCCTTAAATAAATTACTCTAATCACATGTGTATATAAATAGTGGAAAATTTGTTAAAATGAACTAATCATAAAATATTACCATATTATAATCAAATAATTTTTTTTATTAAAATATATTTTTTAATATTCTTTTTTCAGAACATAATCATAGTCATCCATTAAAATTAATGATATTTCAGTATAAAACATATAGAACAATGGTATATGTAAAATTTTAAGACCCATAAAGGAAAGAATAATATATTTGTTTGTAAATATCATAATTTATGAATATTAATTGCACAATTCATTCTTGGGAAGTATATAATCCACAAATGAAATCAAGTGGTGAATATGTCATACAACTCCCATTAATAAATGTGAGACAAAGAATCCCTTTCCATAAGTCTCAACATTCTTGTTACATGTTTGATGATACTTTGTCATAAATGTTGATATATTATACATAAATTAATGAAAAAAACTAATATATATTACATCAAATATTATTTAATTGTGATTGTTTAATACCCTTTATCAATAATTAAATTTCAAAATCTCTTTTCTATTAATAAATGATTAGTTTTCCATGTATTTCTTTTTTGGTATTGTGGTAATTTTAATTTGATTATGATTCCATAGTATCTATATAAATATACATGATTTTAGTATCATATTTATAAATTATAGATATTTTTATATTATTTAATGAAATTTAGAGATATAAAATGAATCTCACCATTCATGGACATGGTCGGTCATACCTAAGCTTGATCATGGTTTCCAATTTCGCTATGAATAGAATAAATGAGAGGTGAATATTATTTCAACATTTAAGAAGAAAAAATTATATCATACATATCATATTTATTCATTAAATCTATCCTTTTTACCATCCATGTGAAAATTATATAAAAAATACAAAATCATTTTCTATAGTCAGTATTAAACATTAGAACATGAATGATAATATCATTTTCAATTTGATTTTTCGGTAAGTCTAATGACCTGTCAAAACTGAACTCTAAATATGTAGACAGACCTATCACCACATTCCCTCATGCATGTCTCCCAGTATTGTAGAGGCTACCAACTACCATCTAGGGTATAAAGATAATCTATAGGGGATATTATACCATCAATATCCTAGTTTCATAGTTGTAACCAAATATTTCACAACATGCAAGATTAAAAATAATTAGTGGAAGACAAAATCAATATCAAATCAATATAAAATATGTACAATGCTAGTACATAAATAAGATTAATTCCTTATGATGATACATAAGAAAAATAAGCATCATTCAATATGATTTACATTTCCATAGAGAAATATTAAAATATTGGAAATCCACATAGGAAATCTCCACAAGATTCCAGAGCTATAGCTTGGTCCTTTTCTCCCAACATCATGGTACAACTATAATAGCACACAAAATCTTCACATCCTTACAAACAATGTACTTATACATGGGACCATTGGCTCCCAAGCATGGTTTGATATATAAATTTCAGTAGGCTATAATCCATAGTGATAAGCCCAACCAAACCACATTTATGAAAATCTAGATGTTTGCAAGCATTATATAGCATGTAAGGAAGAAGTCAAAATTAATTAACCTATAAATTATATGATTACATGTATACTCAAATACATTTAATCAAACTCATTCAATTTATAGGCTTCTAATTTAATTATCATATCTAAATAATTTTACATTTTTCTAATGATATTTCACATCATTAATTAAATATGTGTCAAGAAAAAACACATAGTCGGCGTCCATAGTCATTATTTAATACAAGCTAATCAACCAATCCATATATAAGAATATGAATGACACAATCAAACCTTATGAACTTTCATGGAAGATGTGTCATTTCATTAATTTCAATCTCTAATTATTTATCAATCCGATACTATTCATTACCATCCTGTGTAGAAATTCATGTATACCAGAAGGTATAATATCAAAAAAAAACCTAACAATCCCATCCCTAGTTAACCTCTATGGAACCCGATATCACATTAGGTGATGTATAAAGTCTATGTCATCTAATTACATCCTTAGTTTTCATATATAGAGACCCGAAGTATAACCCATGACATATAATAATTTCCCATCATGTTAGTCCATGGAAACTGTCATATAACTAGATCAATGTATCACTCGACATATTAGTCAATACCCTATATGATTCCATCCATGGAATTCAATTATGAGTCAATGTGCCACTTGATAAATATATTCAAATCCCCAATTAATCCATCCATAGAATTATAATACGAATCGATGTATGAATCATTTTTATAAGTAAAAGTCTGCTATGATTCTATCAATGCTATTATAATATGAATCCATAAATTAGTTGTAATATAATTAAAACCTAATGAGTCCATCTGTGGTATCTAATAGTTGGATCCATGTATCACTATTTTCGTACAAAATTTTCAAGGAAATTGAGTTAGTCTGTTTCATTCTAATATGAATCCACATATAAGATATTTATCATAAAATATTAATCAATTTCATTATAGTTATTCAATTCTTTTAATATTTCAAGGTCAAAACCAAGACCCCTCTCAACAAAATCAACTCATGATGGAGATTCAATCATTTTTCAAAATCCTATGTCTTGGCCCATTATTTACTCACATTGGAAAAAAATGATAACATGCTTCCCATGTTAAATCAATTAATCTCATTGAATATTCTAAAAAAAACTCAAGAAATTGGAATTAAAAATACATTAAAATATTAAAATTTTCAATTTTAGTATAAAAATTTGAACAAGTTATCACACTATAATCTAGCTTATTTATCTTTTATCTGACATAAGGAAATCATTATGAAAAATATTTTTATGATTAATAACTAACTACATGGTGTGGTATTTTATATATCAAACGTTTTTCTCCCATATAATGAAAATCATTCTTAATAAAAAAATTACATAATAAAGGCCAACAATCACAATCCCTCATCCCTTTCCATTTAATCAATTTAATTCAAAATTAATTATGAAAATCATTTAAATGTTTTAAATCCCATGACATGGGGTAACATGGAAAACATATTGTTGTACAAGGACAAATCTGTTCATGTTCAATTTGACAGGAATACCATAGTGGTGGTTCATGTTTAAAAATATATCTCATGGAATAGAGTCAAACATAACTAACTTGGGAAACTAGGGATTTAATGATCAGTAATTTCTAAATAGAAATTATTAGCCCTAGTTCTCATTTAACTAATGTGGGATACATCATTTATCAACATTCAAAAGGGAAAAAAATTAACATACTATATATAAAAAATAGTTGGAAGAGATACGAAAATCATAAAACACAAATAAGAATTAAATAACAGTTATCACTAATTCTTTTTTTAAGGTAGTTCGCCTCTGTTTGAGGGATTATTATAAAAACATGTATCTATTAATGAAAAAATCATTTATAAAAATTAATAATGTCAATGAATATTTATAGTTCCAATAATAAGTAAAACTAATAATTCATCTTATTTAAATATTTAATTTATGAATCCTTAAATAAAGAGGTCAAGTATATGGAGCCTACCCATAAAAAAAGATTATGTCGACTTCCAACATTTGTCTGGTCAGGCATGCACCAATCTAAAACTCCCCTCAGTCACAAACACATACATTATTGTACGTATATATATATACTTTAATCCAATTCATTTATTATAATCATTATGAGAAAATGTGCATGAGGAAGAGATATATATACACACACATACTTTTGTATTTATGTGTGCACCACTATGGATGATTAAAACTCTCTATAATCAATTTTATAGACTAATCACAGTATATTATTCTCAATTAAAGGGTTTGAATCAAAATAGTGCGTTTTTAACCTTACACATAACAATAGTGGTGATCCAAATCCATCCCATCTACACCACCTTATTTATTAGATGTTAAAACATGAACCCATGATTCATGAGGGAGGCTTTACATTACCTAAAACTAGACTACTAAATAAATAAATCTATAGACAAACCATGGGGTTTTATCTGAACAACTCAAGGTGACAATGAGCCTAAAAAATCATGAAAATGAAGTTGAAATTGAAGTGGAGGACTCACCTTAACAAGACGACCATGATACCTCAAGAGATTCATAAATATCATCACAATAAGAGGTGGTCAGAAGAGTGTGTCACATAGATCAATGGGGAAGGTGATGCTTCTGGTGCGCTACATCGACAAGGATAGAAGAATCCCTTTTACTCATGATTAGTTATATTCTTAATATAAATAAAATTATTTAATATGACTGCAATTGGTCTAAGTTCATGGTCTAGGACATATGGTTTAACAGACTGTGCACTATGCATGCACCCCTTACGAGGAAATTGGAGCACCCCACATGGTTTTTCCACTATGTATTATATATCATGCACCAACTATGTAGTTAATAGTGTTTAGGTACTTACTGAACCACGAACCGTGTGTTATTTGGGCATCTTTGGAGAAACATTGAGCAGTGTATGTGACAACATATAACAATAATAAATAATCCATATGGTTACTTGATATGGGCCGTATGGGTTTTAGCTAACTGTGCATCCTCTTTAGGTCATTAAAAACATGCATTTCCTGGTATGGAACTCCCAAAAGTCCTCAAGATGCTCGATAAAGGTCTCAGTCCTTCATCCAAGACCAAAAACAACGACATTAAACATGAAAAAAAATTTAGTTAAGCTTCAAAGTTCTATTTTAAGACCTACAAACACAGAAATCACAGAAATTTTTATTAAAATGGAATTTCATCTGGTTCAAAAACATGGGTTCTTACAAAATCTTCATCTTAGAACTTTCCTTCCTTGATAAGGCTTTGGAAAAAAAAATACATCACCAAAACTATAACGGATTTCAAACATCATTCAATGGATACATCGCTTTTCTAAAATCAAATGACACCTCAATGTACAACATAGGCACACAACACTAAAACCATCAAAACCAAATCCAATTCTCAATTACCAACTAACACATCAATGCAGATCATACCTGATACTATATAACCAAATACATGATCACTATATATTAATTAAATAAATACATATATTTTCTCCTCACATTTGGAATTACAATTTGAAAGACGCCAATATCCAATCATAGATTTTTCTTATAGCAAAAGTTACCTTATGATCATGGACATAATAATTTTACAACAAATGATTCCATGTAATATCACTCGTGAAATAATGTTTTTTTTCACGAAAAAACCCAAATTTTGGGCCATTTAAAAATATTATATGTTAACACAAATTGAGGTATACCCCAGTTCAAACCCATCAGAAACACTACCCTCAAAGAATTACATCCGAACCAGATATCATGTCAAGGGTGACAATGAATCCATCCTTCTAGATTTCCTAGTACAATAACTATATATCCCTTACCCAATGCTATAAAATATATATCAACACAAAACCAAAATGTCCACATAAGATCACTGCCTCAGCCTAGTACATTAATCAAATTGTAGAAACATTAAAATAAACATATGATATCCAAATTAATGTCCAAGGAGTTCCTTGATAGGATCCCATGTATAACATAAGAATAACCAAACCTCAACAAAACCCATGATTTAGGGTAAAACACAGAAATAGATCATGAACTATCCCAATGACATGTTAACATTTGTATGATCTATAAATTATGCCCTCTTAGTGAATAATTGGAAATCTCATGATAAGTGACATGATCATAATAGGAATTAATCCCTAAAAATATATCAAGGGTTAAAAGAAGTAGAACAACAGAACCACTACTTGTTGACCTACTGAATGAATTTCAGCTTCACCATATCGACACATCATCAATTGAACCATGATGCCTGAAGCACCAGAGTTATTCATGTTTTATAAACCACTACAACCAAGTCCCATCAACGATTAACAATGTTTATAAATGGTTCCACACACAAAAAACCTCTTCAGCATCGTGCTTTTGAGTATCCACCACCCGTTTCTAATTTTCATGACACAAAGGATTTCAATACATATATAACCATCTCAAAAATATTCCTCAATTGTTTTTCCTCTAATCATAAGGATCCATTTAAAAGAATTGACACAATATACACATCATATGGAGTGTCCTAGCTAGCGAATTGTAAAATGAAATAGTCTCTTAACATTTCTCTAGATCCATATTCATCTTAAATTCTTGTGGGACATTCAATAATCAAGGATCACCACATAGAATCATTTTTAATGAAATCCAAATTAAATCCATCCATAATGTCAAAAAACCCATGTTGAATATAGTCTCTCTGAATAGTGGGTTGAACATGATTGTCAAACACCCAAGTCAAAATTATCTTAATATGACTTTAGAATATACACCACAACTCAAATCTCAACAATTTAATCGAACTTGAATGAATCCTTTGAATATTTTTAACTTGATAGGTACCATGTATTTAAATGACTTCTACACCTAGTTTACCCAGTAAGAAAAAACATATTGATTACTATTTATAAGATATAGGCTCTACGAAATCAACTATTATATAGATTATAGAGAAAATGGTTCAAAATAACATCATTTTATCAACCATCATCTCGGATGCCGACATAATGAGTCATAAATCCCTAAATAAAAGATAGTTTCACTCAATCTATTATAAAACTAACCATTCCGATGGTATGTATAACATTATGAACAAATATTTCATCATTTCTCATTCCCATAACAAGTGTCATTATGCAATGGTCACCCATCCACAATGGATTTCCATTTAAAAACCAAACTAAAAACTAAAGAAAAAACACATGTATGGAACCACAGGCTAGAATGATCTTTGTAGAAAGAAAGGAATCAATATTTCAGGGTGATACATTCCATGAGAGAGACACTTATGAGGAATAAGAATCAACCTGATCTCGAGGTCATGAAAATATATTTATCCATTCTCATGAGCCTCTTCCATTTAATCCATTTCTAAAAAACAACTTAAAGATAAAATATCATGTCCCTTTTCCAAGTCATACCATTAAAACATTTAAACTATCCTTAGATGAGGGTATTAACAAGGGAAACCGGATAAGGATAAAATTTAAATCCTTTTCATTAATTCAATTCTACCATTAAATATTTCACTAAATTGTAACAAAACCTCATGAAAAAATTTATAAAATAATTCAAATGGCATAAACTTTAGATAACAGATCAACGAAAAAATAGGTAGATATTATAAAATTCTTTTTTAAACTTTTAACTTCATCTAAATTATTTCATAATGAGGTAATTTATAATATAAATCCATTTTAAATGATTAAAAAACCACTAAGGGTCCCATTATACCAAACTTTATTATTAAAAAATAACCCCATTATATGTCTTTTAAACATAAAAATATTAAAAAACTCTATTTTTTTCATGTAAATGAATTCTAAAAATGACCTCCATCGGTCGAATTAAGAAATTAAAATAATAACCTGCCATTCAAGTTCCAAAAATAACAAAATTCACATTTATAAATATTCACAAATATACTATGGTTATAAAAAGGCTCAGTCACATGTGTGTCCATATACCAATCTATAAGTTGATCATACACCTTACGGTTGGAATTTGGATCCCTTTAATTGAAAAAATTAAACATTATAATTATAATATAGTAGGTTTTTTATATCTATTATGTCTGTTGACATTTATAAATGTGTTGTAATGTTTCATGTTTACATGTTAACATTTTCCAAATCATATGGCTCCCAAACACCTTGATAGTGAAAATAGGGCCCTGCTAAATAGTAATCAATAATTTCAGCCCATGAAGCCATTTCACATTTAAAAAACAATATTTTATTAAAATCCAAAAATCATTTCATATATCATCTAAGAATGTCACATAACAAAAGAGACCTATTAAATAAAAAAGAATGTGGAAATATTACCTCAAAAGTACATACTTGTGAAATAAATCACTCAAGGAACACAAACATACTTAGTCAGAAACCATCTAGCATAACTACAAGGAATGAAATATTAATAGAATGTGAATTTATAAATTCCAATAATGATTTATGTCAGGTTAAATCCTTTAAATTATGTCTAAGGATGTATGTAAAAGAAATTCCACCAATCAATAATACATGGATAATACACCATTCACCAAAGGTGAAATCACATCAATTATTACATTAACATTATAAATTGTAATTCCTAGCCCTGAAAACTATGTGATTTCCTATACATGGGCTGATCAGTCCCATGAATTATTATTTATAATGTAATGATACATCCTTAGTCGCCTATCTACTAGAAAATAAATAGTAATATAATAAAAATAATACATCCCATACCCCATTGTAACATCCCGGTCTTACTAACCAGTAAACAAGTTGGAGGAGTGGTCTCCACAAGGCCATGAAAAAGTATCCCCATATTCTTGGGGATTCCAACAAGAATCGATGGTGTAAAGGTAATCTACTGGGGATACTATACCCTCAATCTAATACTTACATGACAATAAATAGAAATAAAACAAAAAAACAATAAAATATTAATAAGTAGTTACATTCAAAAACACTATCAACTAAATATAAAATAAGACCAATTATAGTTCATAAAATGAAATCATTATAAATGACAATGAAAAAGATAATGTGTAACATGTGTCTTTATTTATATTTCAGTAAAAAAATAATGAAAAAACATCAATTCTCCATGGGCGATATCCACAAACATCTCAATCACAATCTCGGTCCATTATTCCCCTATTCTATTTATAAGAAAAACATCAAAAGTAAGGTCCATAATACTTCAGACAATTAGGTCTACTCAAGATCCAATGGTACCTGAATAGTTTGTGAGATATAAATCTTAGTAGGCTGGCACAGATTGTTTCAATTCCAAACCAACATGTTATATGCATATCTAGCAGTGTGAACCAGTTATATAACAAGTAATAAAGTACTCAAAAGTAAGAATCCTATAATGTATAGGATTCCACATATATTCAAATATGTTTAATCAAACTCATTTAAGTGATAATTCTCTGATTTAACAGTCAATATTATTTTATTTTACATTGTTCAAATGAAATTTCAAATAAATAATTAAATATGTTTCCAAAACCAGGGTATATCCTGATGTCCCCCCAAATGATATTATCAAAGATGTCTTATTGTGCCATCAATAAGAATAATCAACAGGTAATCCATGTTTGTGATATGGCTTCTCATATAGATCACTTGATTAATTTCATTCATTAATTAATTAAAACCTGATTTTAAACTTGACATTCTGATGATGGAATTCTAGTATCACTTGTGGTATAATATCAACCAATACCCTACAATATCATCCCTAGAAGACATATATTAACCAAGTATCTCTCTATGCGGGGTATGAATTCCATTTAATTTGATCCCATCATGTGTGGTCCAAGTATAGAAACACCATGTCTCATCCATGACATATAATCATTACACCTTGAATCCGTCCATGAAATCCCACATATAACATGTTCCTTGTATCACTCGTCATATAAATCAATAATATTTATGAGTCCATACATGTTAGTCTATTACGAATCCAAATATATCTCAACATATAAATCAAAATCCACAATATGTTCATCTGTGGATTTATTATATGAATCTATATATCACTCTGACTATAATCCAAAATCCCTTATGAGTCCTTCCATGTCATTATAATATGAATCTTTGAATAAAACAACTTATAGGTCAAACCTCTATTGTATTCCCCTAGAATACAACAATTGTATCCATGTATCACTTCTATATTAAACATATTTCAAGGAAATTCAGTATATATGTGGCTCTCTAATATAGATACACATTACCCCAAGGCGCTAAAACATTTAATCATTTTAATACTATTTAAAAATTCGTTTAACATGAAAATTTCAAAACAAATAGTGTCCATAAAAAACTCACATCATGTGGTTGATTGAATCTTTGTCCAGCCTCATAGGGCTAGGTATTTCATTTATAAGTGCAGGGATAACTTGATAACATGTTCCCTATTGTAAATCAATTTTTTACATAGCATGGTCTCAAGATATGTCATGTCATATTGAAATTCCAAATCCATTTAAATACTCACATGGAAAACATCAATATAAAGATCTCAAAAAGCATATCAAGCATTCACGAAGCTTAGTTTTTAATTAAATAACATGGGAATATATTTATAAAAAAATTCATATATTTAACAACCTACTAGATGATGTGGAAGTAATCTCATAGGGGTCTAGAAGTATGGAGGATAACCATACATAATCAAGAAATGACATAATAAGGTCTAAGGATCATGGCCACTCATCCATTCCCATTCAATCAATTTAATTCAAAATACATTATGAAAATCAATAACATATTTGACATCCTGTTACATGGGTAAAAAAGGAACAACCAAGGGTTTCCAAGCCAATTCGATTCATGTTTTATATAAGAAGATAAACCAATGGGTGATTAATTTTTAACAATATATCTCATGATATAAACATAAAAATGACTAACATGGGCAACATGAGTTAAAATTATCATTATTTGTTAATAACAACAACATGACCTATTTATAATTTAACACACCTGGGAAACATCATTTAGAAACATTCAAATGGGTCATGGATTAAGAAACTATATATCCACAATAATGTGAATAAAAATTGAAATATCAAACCAAAACTAATCATTATATAATACATATGACTACTTTTTACATTGAAGGAAACACACATCCGTTAGAGGGATTTTATTTTATAAACATAACTTTATTCATTAGAAATTCATTTATCACATTAAACCATTTAATTCATGATTTTATGATACATAAATCATGTAAACACATAATTCAACTTATTTAATGAAACAAATTTATCCATTCTAAAATAAAAATGTCAACGATATGGATCCTACCTTTTATAGAAGTCCAATCTGAATTATAAATTTTTTCTAGGTAGGAAGATTCCACTATAAATCACATCCCACTCTCTCACACACACATTCATATTATTATATATAAGTATATCCATTAAATAATCTATTCTACTCACCATAAGAGAATAATCAAGAAAATGAGAGAGAGATATATATATATATATATAATTGTGTATGTGTGTTCGCACCACTGGGGATGATTAAAACATCTTATAATAAGTTTTGTGAACTCAACACTCCTTAAGATTATCATTTAGTGGGTAAGAATCCAAAAAGTAGGTTTCAACCCCTACACATAATAATAGGTCGGGATCAACCCCACCTAGATCGCTTTTAGCGGATGAAGACTGAAATGAACCCAAGTGTCTCTAGGTATCCTTCACACAACATAATAATGGATGAATAACTAAAAAACATTATTATCCCAACCCTAGGATTTTAGATGAATTGGCGAGTGCAATGGGGAGATTGAAAAATTTCTAGAAAAGAAGAGGTGATTTAGATTAAGGACCCACCTTTATGATACAAACCTAATTCTTCAAGAGGTCCAGAGAAATCATTGCAAGAGGAAGAGGCTAATTGGGGTTGAAACATATCTCAAAGGGGGAGGAGATGTTTTTTTCGCGCGACACAGACAATTGGAGAAAAAACCATTTAGTAAATTTTTATTTTTATTTTTATTTAATTAAGATTATTTTTTTTAAATTTGTTAAAACACATGCTTTTGGTTACATAGTTTAATTGAGTATACACAAACAGTGCACCCTTTATTGGGAACATAGAGAACCATGCACGCCTTGTCATGCATATTTTATAAATTGTGCACCAACCATGTTGTGAATAGTGTTTATGTACTTATTGAACAACTGACCAAGTTGGCCAGGTGCACAGTTTGAAAAAATGCGGGCATATCCTATTAGAACCTCTTCCAACCTAAAAAAATCCACACTCTTACCTGATATTGTACGCATGATTTCAAAAAAATCATAATCCCTCTATAGGTCCTTATAAACATTTTATGTTTATTCATGTTATTTAAAAATTCTTCTACCATCTAGGTAACATTTTTGGGACATTATCCATGTAAACAAATTTACATTTAAACCTTCAATCTCTCATAATTATGAACTAATGATCTGTTTTCATAATTATATTCTTAAAGAAAACCTACAATTTAATTCACCGCAGTATTTTTTGTGTTTAAAAAACATATGGTCTAATATTATGAAAAATTATTTTATAATATAATTATATAAAATAGTATTTTGCATGTTTTTTTCTCATTATATCCCTTACGTATTTATTTTATCTACTTGGTAAACTAGTTTTAACCTTAACCATGGTATTTAATTTATATTTACTTTACAATTCATTATGACATAAAACACTATTAAACTTATAATATAATATTAATTTTTATGATTAATAATATAGAGGCCATTTTAAAAAATTCAATTCATATTTTTTGTAAATTTTAATTTCAAAATAAAGCCTCATATGTGATTAATAAGATAATTTACACTGAAAAACATTTCATATGTTTATTTTGTATTATATAAGAATTTAACATAAATTTTATTACAATGACCTTGGATGGATAAATAATAATATTATTGAAGTAATTATAATTTTAAAACAATCGTTAAAAATGGAAATTTTTAATTCATTATATTAAATTATAATTATTAATAAAAAAACAATGTGTTAATATTTATTGAAAAAATAATCTTTTAAAAAAAATCATACAAATTAACTCTATGATATTTTTTACAATTTTATTTAAAAATTTATTTTTATTTTTCAAAATAAATTTTCTATGATATAAAAAAAATTAATTTTAACACTTATTCCCAAAAAAATATGAAAATCATTTAAGTGAATAAATTTATTTTCAATGTATATAAAAGAATTACAAAAAATATAGTATTTATATATTAATGTGATTTATTTATCTCAGTGAATATATTTTTTTTTAATTTAAAAAATGTGAATATTTATATTCATTCAACTTGGTTTAAAAGAAGGGATTGAAGATCATTTAAAAATATTAATATTAATAGTATTTTATCATTACTATCACTTTTGAACCATAAATATTACATCTATTTATATTTGTATTAAATACATATCCTATCAATAAAAGTCTAGAACCATATGGGTATTGTGCCCTTGGAATCATGGAAGCATAAAAAACTGGTTAATAATACATGAACATTATCTCTCACTCCTTTATTCACAATTTGAGTCATTTTTTCACATAACATACTAAATACATTTTTTCTAATCCTAGGGAAAAGAAACAAAAAAATAGTGAGATCAGATTCTTAGAAATGGTAAATAAGGAAGATATCAAACAACAAATGGGGAAAAGGTTTGAATATATGAACATGATGATATAAAATTATGCCATAAGTATAAAAATCATAATTATGAGTCATCAAATATATCATGGAAGTACATAAAACCTGAATCTTAAAAGAATAAATAAACATAAACCATGAGGTAATACCATAATAAATGGAATTGTGGAATTAATATATATATAAAAATCATTTCCATATTAGTCAAGGATCCCTTACAAATTATCATAGTATAAAAATTCTCTTATTCAACTGTGTTCACAACTTTTCGAGCCATATTGTACTCAAAAGAGTTCATTCCATTTTTCATCCTGATATATATCAGGGGATATACATTTTTACTTAATGAATTGGATGGAGTTTTAAGACCAATACATCATATTATATTTACTATATATATGTGTTTAAATAAAATATAAATCATTCATCATATCATACCCAAGAAAAATAAATTGGTTTCATAAACATTTCATCATTTGATAATCCATGGAAAAGTAATGGGATTCATAAACATCATTCCATCATAAAAATAAACCATTAATATAATTAATAATGAAGGTATACATGAATAATATCCCAATTAAGTTATAAATAGCATAAAAAAATGTTATCTTAGATGAAAAATGATTTTGAAAAATGATTTGAAATAATTATTGTCGATAATATTATTTCAATTTTGAGAACATTTTTTAACATCCATGTAATTATAAAGGGTATATTTTTCTATGGAAAGAATATATATTGATTGAATAAAAATGTCTTATTAATTTTTGAAGCATTAGGTATTTAAAATATACTCATTATTTCAAAAAACATAACTTCTGTATTTTTTTGGAAATGTTACCAAGTATATTGATTGGAAAATGATAAACAGATTCCATTCATTCCATTTTGTAATCATAGAAACATGGGTATGACTGAAATTATAAATTTATAGGACAATAGTAAAAAATTGTTAATTTATTAATAAAAATTTGGAATATAATAGAAATATCCTCCCATAGATACTTAATCATAAAAAATATCTAATAATTAATATTTTAAAATAAACACATACCTCAATTTTTGAATTTCTATATTCTAATTTAAAAATATTTTATAATAAATATATATTGTTTTTATTTTTATATAATATTATTAATTTTATAAACAGTTTTATTATTTATTAATGAAAAACTATCACCCCCTATATTTATAATTATTTATTAAAATAACCATTAAATATGATAACAACTTCATTTTAAACATTGGTTTTTGTTTGAAATTCATGGTTCATATACATTTATCATCAACAAAAAATTTTCATAATGTAAATTATTTTATATAAAAAAGTACAATATTTATATTCATATTTATAGTAATTCATATAATGTAGATATATAAAAATTAATGTCACTATTTAGGGAGATGGTAGGTGGTGGGTATGCATGAAAATAATTTTCATTTTTAGATTAATAGACCTTGAGAAAGATAAATATAAATTAATATTTAAATAATAATTACAATTATATATATAACATATATTCATGACCATAATCCTTATTAACATCCATCTTAAATATAGGAATATATGAGTAAGATCGCATCATGGAGGTGGAAGTCATTACTTAACCATACAAGATGATATTGTATATCAAAATATTTGTTGATGATAATTTATATATAATATCAAATTTATTAAATAATAATTATTTAATACAAAAAATATATTAAAATTTTAACCATCATAATTCCCATCCATAATAGATGGTAATGATAAATTAACAGGGTTTGTATGTTGATACGATAAGATGGACATATGTTAGAAAAAATACGTTCACTACTTGTTTAATTAGAAAGGTGGTGTAAAATGGTCTTTTAATTATCATACTAAATTTTAAAAATATTGTGTATAAAATTATATTATTTTATGACAAATAAAATTTATTTAAATGAGCTGATAAAGACAAGAAAAAATGTGACTCTTTAGATCGATAAAATATTCTTCAAAATGTATACATTAAAACCCTTATAATTTGATTTAGTGCTTCTATCTTGTGAATAACAGAACCAATTTAATTTAAATATAGAGGAATATAAGAGAAATATTCATATTATAATCAATATAGAAGGATCTTAATGGGGTAAATAAGTTAGGGTGGATTTGGAATTTTACAGTTGAGGTGAGGTGATATTTTTGAATTTATCAACAGATAAAATTAAAATAAATAAAATATCTATCCAAATACCCCCAAATTGTTATGGTTGTGAAGATAATATAATAAATTTTTTTAATAAATTTAACCAATATATTTTAGACATGTTATCGTATCATATTAAAACATATCCTTTAGATTAACACTTTTGTAAACCTATTGTAATTTGAACTACATAAACAAATTTTTTAAAAAATAAATTTTTGTAATGTATTATATATACTAAATTATAAGAATTGTGTAGCCAAGATTCACCCTCTAGATTATCTATATATATATATATTAACCTATCCTTCCTCCTTCTAACGTCTTAATTATATTTTAGCCTCTCATTCTCCCACTGATCCTCGATACATTATCCACCCATTATTATTTATTATCTCCTAACCCCATAACATATCTCCCTAAACCCCAACCCCAATCTTCCTCTCCTAGCACCACCTCTCTCCTATGACCTCAAAATACCTACCTTATCACATCCCCTCCTGATCCCCAAACTCTCCCCGAACCCCTATATCACCATTGGAGCCTCCCTGCTTTCTTGGAAATCCTCAAGAGCACCTCCACCACCACGACAACATATTTTTATATCCCTTCTTATACCCATTGAACTAGTATTTTAATTAATTAAGTAATTTATTTTTTTCTTAATGCTTTTTCAATTCACATACAACAATCCTCACCCCACTCTATGACATCTTCATTTTCTCTTGTCACATTATGACTTCTGCTTCTCTTAAATTTATTTATTAACATTAATTTTCATCATTCTGATATGAAATTATTTTTATCAATGTGATGAATCATCCATCAAAAAATCCATATTTATAAGTATATCTTGAGTTCTGATGATTTCTTATATTTCCTTCTCAATATTTATCCACTTGAAGTGATTCCTTTTATAGATCATATAGTTTATTCGATTACAAACTCACCATAAAAATTTATTAATGTAAAACCAATGGTTTTAGATACATTACCATTTTAATATGTTCTTTGACCATATGTAGTACATTTTTGAGTCTCGATATATTTAAAATGGTTTTGAAAATTCAAATAATTGTTTATGATAATGAATGTCTAGTAAAAATTGTTCTCTATCTTTAATAAGCTGTGAAATTTTGTTCTTTGCGGTACAGGTATGGAAAATGGTATGAGAAATTGTTTTCAAAACTATGTACACGATATGTTAATTATTGTGGGTGGAGATAGTGGGAGAATCATGGTTGGTACATTTTTTCTAAAACTAGTCGAGAAAAATATGTGAAGTGGTGTACTTGATATAGTATAAACACTTTGTAGGTGATTGGTTTTCCAAACCATGTATCTACATGGGTGATGTGGAGTAATATACACATGTTTGGAACACAATTTATCATATCTTTTGATCTAACAATATGATAGACATTTAAACCATATAAAATTATGTTGAAATTTATTTTAACACCCCAAAACCACCATTTTGTTGATTAATTAAAGAGTCTCATTATATATTCCTCTAATAGTCTGTCATGCTGATTCCCATTGAAATTATAGAAACATTTTCATGAATAAAGGTTCATTGTATGTTTGGAATCAAGGGCATGTATTTATTCTTCCTTGTTTTGAATCGATCTATTATTCTCGTCACTCTTAGATCTATAAAAAATACAATATTTATAGATTTATGTTCTATTAAGAAACTAATTATAAAATCTATAAAAAATATTCAACGGATAGTGTTGTGAGATAAGATAAATAATTTTTTATTTCTTGTTTTTAATCTGGTGAGATATAATTGGATTCTATATCATCTAATATTATTCGCAAACATAAAATTGTTTCGTTATAAAGAGATATTTTTATTAATTTTTAAGGATACATTGTGTTTATTATTGATATAATCCATTTTTGTTTATTAATGTGACATATGGGAAATTTTATGTCATAGGTAATATCCCTTTTTATATAATTTTAAAATTATTGTTTTATCTTTTGGTTTGGTTTTTATATAGGATGAATGTTGCAGGTTATTAATTAAAGGGAAATGATGTTTTATATAAAATTAATTTTCATGAAATTTGGAATAATTTGGTTGTCTTGTATTCATATGGTGAGGAATATTATTTTAAAGAATAACCATAAAATTTGGATAGATTGTGTCAATGAAGTAACACCATTAATGTGTTACACCATGATCCATCATTTGGATAGGTGTGTTGGTGTTTATGTGTGAACATGAGAATGGTTATTCCATGAATGAAATAATGGTAATAAGAATTTGTATTTTTTCATTTAAATTTGACTTATAGTGTTATATAACATATTTAACTTTTATAATCAATTGTTTATTTGATATGTGTTAATCGGTACTTATATTAGTGGTGTGTATATTGAAGAATTTGACACACACCCTACATGAGAAATTTGTCGTGTTTGTATATTTTTTATACTAATACACATGTATATTATTTATATATTTATTTTTCTTGATGAAATTGGCATAGAAGGTGGTCTGGAGCATGGAGAACGTTTGGTTCACACATGTGATTAAGTAACTTTTGTGTTTTGGGGAAATGTTTAATTTTGGTTTTGTTATTTAAAATTAATTGTTACATTTTCACAATGGTATTTTTATTCTTTTGGTTTTAAAAATTATTTTTGTTTGTTATACTCATTAATCATATATATTGGTTGGATTTTTATTGTTTATTTTTGTATTGTTTTGTATTTATAAATAGATATTCCTCCCCTACTATTACTCTATCATCTTGGAACTTATTCCTGAGCTTTTCTGTATTGTCGATGGAACCTATGGTTATTGGAACTCCATATCATACCATGAAAATGAGTTTGTGTTCTACGTAACCAGAAATACTTGAATGAAGTATATATGAAATATGGTCATATTTAATATAGGTATTGACTAATATGACTGATATAAATGAGATCATTATAATAGAAATATGATTAATGTTATAGAAATTTGACCATTATGAATTGTGAACTAATAATTAGAATATTATTCTAACCCATTTAATTAAAAAAACAATATTTGTTAACCGTATAAAATGAAATTATTTAGTATTTATATCATGATATAAATATATAAACGTTTCAAAAGTAATAAAATAATTTTATTAATATTTCTAAAATATATATGTTTTATTTATTTTGTATTGAAAATTATAAATATTTTAAATGACATTTACTTTTCAATTTTTTTTATATAATATTAAGTTGTTTTGTAATGGTTAAAAAATTTGTGATCATATGTAATTTTTGAAATGGTCCGTCAATTGATCATAATGTTACAATTTCAAGGATCAAATAATTAAGGATTTTATTTAATAAATTATTTTCTCAAATATTAACTAATTTTTCTAAAAAAATTTATTGTTTTTATAACTTATATATCAAGAAATGATTAGGGTAAATTTTTTAATTTTTTTTAAAATAATAATCATTTTATTAATGAAATACGATATAATAATATATTAAACAATAAAAGAAATTTTTTTAAATTTAGAATGATGTAATCATTTACTATAACAATAATACATGAAAACATTTATTTCTTAATTCATAATAATCAGCACTATTATTATTGTAGAGAAAAAATATTATACAAATGAATATTCTATCTGAAAAACACCCCGCTCTTCCAATTATAAATAACAATCTCACCCCACCTTCTCCACCCACATTATAACCATTTTTTATCAATATTTATATGATAGTATAATTCCAATCCCCTCACTCATTTAATTATTATAATTTTTATTCAAATACAGTATTCTAAATAGCCTTATGTAGTAGCCTAAGAGGATACCACCAATGGAAGAGGTAAAATCTCAATTGCACAAATTTTAATTTTATTATTCTGCTACCACATAAATTTTCGACATACAACTAGTAATAGATACCAACATATAATATATTTAATAATTTTTTTATTATTATATAATATCCATTTCGTAAACTCCCCTCAATTGATTATAAAATAAAAATTTGATCAAAATATACTCAGTTCCCCATATCTATGAAAAAAGTACTTCAGTTACTCCACAACCTTCATAGATGGTTATAAAAATAATTCCATAGATAGGAATGATTATAATATTTATATTATATCCTCATTATTTTTCTTAAATGTATTAATAATAAATTAATTAAATAAAATTAATATACATTATAATAGTCCATAAAATCAAATAAATGATATGATCGTATAATGAAAACGTTTCTACTAAATGAATCTTTCCCATGTTAGTCCATATCTTGTTATTTTAGAATATTTCAATTTATGATTGTATGTTAGTATAATTACATGTCAAATTTATATTTTTAGTCTCATATTACATGATCTTAACAAAATATCCATCAATTAATACGACAATGGAACCATGATATGAATGACATTGGTAAATTAAAAAAATGAAATGATACATTATTTATATAACTCCAAAAAACTAAATCGATATAAAATATAAAGAATATTATGATAAATTTATCAATTATTTATTTTATAAATAAAATTTAACTGTTTATGAAGTTAAGTGATAGTATATAATGACATGTGGTATGGTATCTCTCTAAATGACCTTATTTTTATTGGGTTTTGGTTTCTCTCAAATTACCTATCTTTCTTTATCGATTATTTTGATTTAATTATTATATATATATTTCCCAAATATATGTATATATATCTATTTCATTTCTCAATTCATTGATTGTAATTTTCATGTCTTAATTTTCCCTCCTCAATTTCTTTTATTATCCACAAATAATAATTTGGAACATAAATATTTTCATACCTCGATTTAAGAACAAATAAATTATTTTTGAAGATTCTCGATTTTTTTATAAACAAAATTCCATATATATTTTTATTTCATTTTTTATATAAATTTTTATTTTCATGCCCTATTTAAGGATTCACTATCCTTTTTCATAAAAACTAACTTATGAAGTCTAATAAAAATCCATTGTGTCCATTATGTTTATGACTTCACATAAGATGGATTTTTTTCATTACATTCAAATCTAGAATCCCTCGGGATGTTCTAAAAAATATTTTATCACTTATTTGAAATGAATATTTATTGTATACCATTTTTTATGCTCTATGACAATATTGTGTAACCATTTTCATTTTAATTGGTTCATTCTTATGATTATTATGTATGAATTAATTCATATTGTGGAAAACATATATATGAACATGTTACAGGGGGTTCAACTAAAATGAATTCAGTATTCTCTAAAACTCATGATATGATATTTACACTACTGCAGAAAATGTTTTTTACGTCGGTTATTTTTCATTATTTACGTCAGTTTCTAGCCGATGCTAATACGGGCGACGTTAGAAATAATGTTTTTGACATCGTTTATTTAATAACCGACGTCAAAAACATAAAATCGTGATGTTTATGACGTCGGTTATTTTAGAACCGATGTGATGAAGAAAATGGGAATGTTTTATCACGTCCGTTATTTATCAATCGATGTGATAAAAGGCCTGGAAAATGGTTTATCACGTTGGTTATTAAAAAACTGACGTGATAAAAGGACGGGGAAATGGTCTATCACGTCGGTTACTAAAAAACCGATGCAATAAACTGGGGTAGGGGGGTTATCACGTCGTTTATTAAAGAACTGATGTGATAAACCATGGTGAGGGGGGTTTATCACATCAGCTATTATTAACCGACGTGATAAACTGGGGTGAGGGGTGTTTATCAGGTCGGTTATTATATAACCGACGTGATAAAATAGGGTGTGGGGTGTTTATCACGTCAGTTATTATATAACCAACGTGATAAACCGGGGTTTGGGGTGTTTATCACGTCGGTTATTATATAACCGACGTGAAATACCGTGGGAGTGGGGTTTATCAAGTCGGTTATTTAATAACCAACGTGATAAATCGGGGGGGGGGGGGGGGGGGGGTTATCACGT
Source organism: Viscum album (assembly GCA_963277665.1). Taxonomy (NCBI): domain Eukaryota; kingdom Viridiplantae; phylum Streptophyta; class Magnoliopsida; order Santalales; family Viscaceae; genus Viscum; species Viscum album. The sequence goes on along the minus strand of OY728119.1, from coordinate 1,637,251,174 downwards.
CGGTTATTAAATAACCGACGTGATAACCATTTTCCTGGCCTTTTATCACGTTGTTTATTAAATAACCGACGTGATAAACACATTTTTTTAAAAAAATGAATGCAATCAATCCTCTCTCCACCAGAATCAACCCAAAAACAAATCATGAAATCGTACCACAAAAACAGAAGTAGATCAAAATTAAGCATGTACATTGATAACATATAAAACTTACCCCCTAGACAGCCCCCATCCTCATGTATACCCTATGTACAGCCCTCACCCACCCCGTTGGAGCCCCCACCCTCTGTATACCCCCTAGACAGCCCTCCCCAACCCCATTGGAGCTCCCACCCTCATGTATACCCCTTGGAAAACCCTCCCCCACCCCATTGGAGCCCCCACCACACTCTTGGACTGCCCCCCGACCCCCGGACATCCCCAAACACCCCATGAAAACTCCCCACCCACCTAAACAGCACCCCCTCACCCCACTTGATATCCCCCACCACACCCCTGGATAGACCCAAACACCCATGTACAACCCCCCCCCCCCCCCCCCCACCCTCATGTACACCCCCCCTGGACAACACTCCCACACCCCTGGACTTCCTTCCCACACCCCTGGAAAGCCCTGCCACCCCCCCAGATTGTCCCCCCACCCCACCGTACAACCCTCCTAGACCGCTGGACACCCCCAACCCCACTGAACACACCCCAAACCCTTGGAACCCCTCCCCCACAGACCCAAATCCATACCAGAATAACCATCAAAAGTAAACCAAAACAAGAAGTAGAGAAAAATTAAACATTCACTTATATAACATTCAAAACTTACACTGTCATCTTAAAAAAAAATCCAACATAAACAACTACCAAATAAACAATTACAATGACAATATTCAAAATTACATTTTACATTACAGAAAACTAAAATTCAATCAAACCTGTAAAATAATTTCACAACTCCACTTGTAAGTCTTTGATGTCTTCAGCAGTATAGGGTTTAGGGTCATCAAAAAGCTACAAATGAAAAAGAAGGTAGTTAACGTGTATAATGAATAAATCAAATTGAAATATTATGGAAAAGTTTAAGAGGAAATCGTACAAGGTCAAAATTCACAACTGTCCCAGTTGTTATTATTTCATACATAAATCTTAACATATAATATCCGCATTCAATGAGGCTTTATTGTTCATGAAAATTCTGTTTGAATGAGTATAAATTCAATATATTATTTTTATGTAATAAATCAAAAAGTACAAATTATAAATGTAAATTTTCCTTCACATTTACATATTTGATCTTTGCATTTCTTTTCTTTGTGTTTTTTCAAAAGTAGGCCCATGCACTGTTAGAAAATAATATGAGTGGGGTAAATTTAAAATTCATTATAATATATAAAACTATTGAGAAATTGAAACATACCTTTCCAATATATTCTTAAAACTTTCCCACACATCACCATGGACAGAGCATATCCAATAAAGAGCTTTCTCCCTTGGGAAAAAAACCCCTAACATCCAATGATCACTGATAAAAGGAAATTTAACTTTAGTGGATTTTTATGTTAAAAGATAATTAACTCTTTGAGAGAAATGTGTTTCATACCTATCACAAAAAGGCATCATCCAACATTGTGTGATTATATTCTTTTCAAATATTTTAGCAATATAAACCAATCTTTGTTCCTCATTCAATGCACATGCTTCAGGAAAAATCAATTGCGGGTCCATGAATCCATATACTTTTTTCAGCACATCCCTCTCACAAATTTTATAACGATAATTAATAAAAAACATACATAAGTATACATTTTTAATAAATATAACTCATGGAAAAGGTGATAATACTTACGTGGAAACAATTTGCACCACGTTGATGCCCAACATATCTGCAGCAACAAGCTCCATTATATCATTTTTTATAATCCCCACACTAATTTCACGTCCACAAACATGAGGTTCCCTTGGAAACTCATAATAACCCTACAACAAATGCGAATATCTTGACAATCTTTCAAGACCATTTGAATCTGTATCTGATGTCATAGCCATTTGTCTTTGTTGTTTTCTATACAATATTTCCTTACCTTTGAAGTATTCCTGTAAAATAAAATTGAAAAATATATTAGTTTTAAAATGACAAAACAACTTTAATAAAAAAAATAAAATAAAATATATAACATTCAAACCTCTATGGTAATGAGTCGAAGAAGTCTGGATGGCCAAAATAAAAAATAGCTGATACTCTATCCAACTGTGTCCACCTCATCTGTATGTATTGGTACCCAAGCTGATCTATCTATAATATCCTGTACAGTGAACCTCTGATTCTTGACCTCTAATTGTTGATGATGAACTATATCTCCTATACAATATACGAACCCATATGCTACTATATGGTGTTGAGAATCATCAACATACAACTCGCAATATGTAGGAAGCTACTGCGGAGGCGTAGGATAAAAAATGGGGTCTGTAGCTGAGGTGGGAGAGTGGGAGCTACTAGCGGAGGTGGAGGATAAATAATGGGGTCTTTAGGGGGAGGTGGAGGAGTGGGAGCTGCAGTCTGAAATTTTCTTTACATTTCTACAAACTTTGACTGCACCAAATCTCTAATATTTTCCTCCATTGTCGAATTAATATTATGAACTTCAGCCTCCAAGGATTCTATTCTTTTTATAAACCCCCTCAATGCTAGAAGTTGAAGAACGTGGAAACACTTTTCTTACCGATACACCTGACGGATATCCTCTTACTCCACCAGGATGTTCGGGCCTTCCCAATGATTCAATTAAAATATCTTCCCTCCCAGTCGATGTAAATGTCCCCTCTGAACTCTGCTCCTCAAGAGAGTCCTGTAATAATTAATTAAACATTTCTGTAATGATTGAAATTATATGAAGAAAATAGTTAACTTAAATAAATTAAATATATATCTTACAATCCTCTCAGTTATGACTCTCAATTCTTTCGAAAGATATTGCCATTTTTTCCCTTCTGAGCTCTCTACCATTTTTCATGTCTAGATGGAGGGGATGGAGGGGCCACCTCTCAAGAGCTTGAAGACTCAGCTCTTAGTTGTTGAAATTGTTCCTCCATCATTTTTTCTTCAAATAATGCATACCCTCCCCGAGATAAGCTATGAGGGTATACATTTTTAGATTGGATCTCTTGATGAGAATTCCTTGTTTGATGTAATTGAAGAATAAGAAATCATTAACAAATCATTAATAAAATCATTTATATAAGAATTTTTATAAATGTTTACATTGCCCTTACTAGAAATGACTATTTTCTTCTACTTTCAAAAACCTGTCTCCATGTGTCTTCATCTATAAAAGGATATATACGACATGGATTGTCATGACTCCTATGACCATAAATGAAATCAGATGAGAGGGTTGATTTGAAATCCCTCCATCTCCTTGCAGCCAAAGATAAGCATTTCTTCCTGACTCCTCCAGTGTTAGGAATATCAAATGTCATCTGATAAAGAAGTGGTTAAACATATTATATATACTATAAACATTAAAAGAATGGTCAAACAATGACAAAAGATCTTACCAAAATCGTCTCCAACAACTGAGAGATAATCGCTTTATCCACACTTCTCCAATCATCATACATAATGCTTACTTTCCTCTTATCCTGAGTTGCTAAAAAACGCTTAAAATCTTTTTTATTCGGAGCTCTAGGAATATCATCATCATAAAAATCAACGACTATCCTCTAATCCTGCATACGAGCAAGTGATAATTTTGGTAAACGTGTGCACCCACGTTTACCAACCTTTGAACTATTTGTCGTAATAGGAGCATGTGAATGTTCATCCCCAGAGGTATGATCAGCAATATGCTCCTCTCCAGAATCATGTGGTTGATCATTTGAATGATCTGTCATTATCCTTCAAATCAAAAAAACAAACGTCATTTCATAAATATACAAATTCAAATTTTTTAATACTACTGTAATCAGAAAATAGAAAAGTGTAATAAGATACATAATAGTAAACATTGGTAATATGGTAAGCATGTTAAACAATGGTAAATAAGGTAATGATGGTAAAGATGGTAAAGATGGTAAAAATGGTAAAAATGGTAAACCTGGTAAACATGGTAAACATGGTAAAGTAATTGTCAGTGAACAAAAAAAATAGATATATAATTCATGTAATGGTTATAAACCTGATAAAGTAAACTAAACAAACTTATAACAAACAAAAACTTATACCAATTTTGTTTTATAACATGTTTTAATAAATAAAAAACATACAATATCTAACATTTATGGAAAAAATAAATGTAAACAAGAAATAAACATATGTTACCTGTAATTTTAGGAATGTACAAATGGATTGTTTTCCCAAATTCCTTCATCGTGATCGTTCATTATGGCACACACTATGTCTTCAACATGATCATCATTATATTCTATTAATCTTTCAATGGAATTAGAGATCTCACATAAATCAGCATATTCATCAAGTTCATCCTCACCAACATATTGTTTTTTCCCTTATAAAACAACATCCCACTGCATATCTGATTGATCTACTAAAAAGATTTTTTTTCCATGTGTTTCCATTATAAAAGAATCAGCTGTGTCTTCCAATCTATTCAGATTAACAAGTGTCATTCCAAATTAATCATGTCTGACACTATTGTTACCATTAAACCATTTACAGTTAAAAACGGGAACATTAATTTTAATGTAATCAACCTCCCATATGTCTTCAATCACTCCATAATATGCACATGATGCAGAAATTCGGTTTTTTTCCTTAGCACATGAAAAAGGCATTGCTTCTGCAAACACCGATACACCACTATTCTGAACTACACTTCTGTTTTCCTGAGCTTTCGTTTGATATTTATAACCATTAATGTCATAACTGGACCATGTTATCAAATTTAAACATGGACCACCCACTATCCATTTTAATGTCTCTGATACATCTGATCTACCAAGAAAAGTCTTTTTAATCCATGGAAAAAAAATATTTGTTGTGATCATTCAGAATCCACATTTTTTTCTTCTTTGGATGACATTGTTTCAACTTATTAATATGCAATATGATATATGGTTGAGCATCAGCTATGTTATTCAAGATGTATAATTTTATCTTCTTCATCTGTTCAGCTGACAATGATTTGACTTTCATGCCGTGAATCCCCTTTCCCTCATTATTAACTCGTTCATAGCTAGATGGAGGCAAACCTATGTGTTGCGTCGCAGCCAAGTAGCTCATACAAAACTCTGCTACCTCCTTAGAAATATACTTTTCAATACTGGAGGCTTCAGGTCGATATATATTTTTAACATAACCCTTTAATATTTTTATATAACTATCAAAAGGATACATCCAACGAAGATATACAGGTCCACAAAGCTTTATTTCTCTAACTAGATGCATCATTAAATGCAACATTATATCAAAAAAAGTTGGAGAAAAATACATATCCAATTGAAAAAGTATAAAAATTACATCCTTTCCCAAAATTTTCAAAGCATTCACATCAATTGCCTTGTTACAAATTGAATTGAAAAAATAACACAACTTCATTATAGTCTTTATGACATGAATGGGAAATATTCCATGAAATGAAACTGGTAGAATTTGTTGCATCATGATGTGACAATCATGTCATTTCATACCTATCAACTTCATGTCTTTCAATGAGACAAAATTTTTTACATTAGAAGAATAACCTTGAGGCACTTTGGTATCATGAAGACACTGAAAGAAGCTAATTTTCCCCCTCTTCGATAATGTATGACAAGCCGGGGGAAGAAATGTTCATCTTCCTTTAGGTGTGGGAGCTAACTCCAAACGTATTCCCATTTATAGTAAGTCTAATCTTTCATTCAACCCATCTTTAGTCTTTCCTTTAATATCTAACAATGTTCCAATCAAATATTCACATATATTCTTCTCTATGTGGATGACATCAATATTATGTTTAAATTCATGATACCTTCAATATGGTAACTCAAAAAAAATTGACCTGTTCTTCCAAATAAGTCTATCATTACCAGATTTCTGTGTCTTTCCCAATGTCACATCAAGGTTTTTCACCCTCTCAAAATTCAAATCCGGGGATAAAGGTTTTGGAGCAGTATCAAATTCTTGTGAGCCATTGAATGCCTTTTTTAGTCTCTTATAAGGTTGTTCTATAGGAAAAAACATTCGATGACCCATGTACATTGTTTTCCTACCATGATTCAATTGACAATATGACGTCTGTTGTTCGCAAATTGGACATGCTTTATGCCCTTTATCACTGTATCCAGACAAATTTCAATACGCTGGGAAGTCATTTATAGTGAACAGAAGCACTACATTCAGTTGAAAATATTCCATTTTATAAGAATCATACACCCAAATACCATCAGCCCATAACAGTTTCAAATCATCAATCAACGGTGACAAGTAAACATCAATATGATTACTGGGTTGCTTTGGACCAGAGATCATTGTACACAACATGAAATATTTGCGCTTCATACAAACTTCAGGACAGAGGTTGTAAATTACCAATAAAACAGGCCATGAACTATGTGTGCTACTGAGTGTTCGGTATGGATACATTCCATCTGTGCACAACCCTAGTCTGAGATTTCTAATTTCATTTCCAAATGTAGAATATTGCGCATCAATTTTCTTCCATTGTGGACAATCAGCTGGATGGCGTATTTTTCCATCACATACCCACTCTTCATCATGCCATCTTCACCTTTTTGGATCATGTTAATTAGCAAATAAATGTTTGAAACGATTAATTATAGGATGATACAAAAATACCTTTGAAAGGAGCTTTGTAATCTCTACACTAGCCTGTGATTTTTCTTTCACCTTATACCATGATGTCCCACATTTAGGAAACTCTGACCGAAATTCATATTCTTTCCTATATATAATGCAGTCATTCGGACATGCATGTATTTTCTTGTATCCCAATCCGATCAGGCATAATATTTTCTTGGCATTGTAATGTGAATCTGGAAGATCGTTATCTTCTAGAAGAATGTCTTTCATCAATTGTAGCATCTCTGTAAAACATATGTCACTCCATCCATGTTTATTTTTCAGTTTAATCAATCTTAACACCGCTGATGAAACCGTAAAATCTGTACAACCAGGATATAATGGTTTTTCAGCATCACCATATAGACGCGCAACTGTCGGTTCTATCTCAATTTGTTCTTCTACAATATCGCGAATCATTTATTCAATTCCATCGGAGTTACCATCTTGTGAATCATCATCATCAGTGACATTCCGTCAAGTTTCACCATGCCAAATTCAAGGGCTGTAACTCGGATTAAAACCATGACAAATCAGATGAACTTTTATCTCTCTACTTTTCAACTTCTTCATATTCAAACATTTCAGGCATGGACAGAAAAAATGTCACTACTTGGAACATTTCATTTTGAAAATTCCAAAAAGGCATCAAAACCTTCCTCAAATTCATTTCTCATTCGATGTTCCATAATCCTACTTCGACTCATTATTACTTATAACAAATATCAACAAAAAAATATATATTTTTAAGATAAGACAAATATATATTTATATGAAAATATCATAATTTGAATGTACAAAATTTTAAAAGATAAAAAAAAATCTTTGGGTATTTAAAAAAATATTCTTGAATATTATTTTTAAAAGAAAATATAGTTTGATATAACAGTTTTAAATTTTATTGAATCAAAGAAACCATGATGACTACATAGTTGACAGAAAATTGGAGAAAATGGAGTAAACCTGAGAATCACCCCCACCACCCGGACAACCCCCAAAACCCTTCGGACAGGCCCCCACCCCCTTGGACAACCCCCCACACCCACCCACCCCCTTGTACCACCCCTGGACACCCCCCAACCCTCCGGAAAGCCCCCTACCCCTCTAGAAATCACCCCACCCCTCTTAGACACCACCCACACCCCTACCCCATAAACACCCCCTGGACACCCCCAACCCTCTGGACAGCCCCCCACCCCACCGGAAAAACCCCAAAACCCTATGGACAGGCCCCCACCCACGTGGACAGCCACTCCCACCCACCCACCCCCTTGGACACCCCCCGAACACCACCTGTTTCCACATCTTTGATATAACATATTTTTTTTTAAAAACGTTTATGAAATATGATGAAGTGTCCAATCGTATTTTTTTTGAAATTTTTTGTACTATAATGGGTCATAGTATTGGATAGAATAGTCAATAAAGTGGCATAAAACAGCAATATAATCCTAAAAAATGCATATAATCCAGCTTAAATATTTGAATAAATATGTTTGTAATCAACCATAAAATCCAAAAGGTGTATGAGAGAACAATTAGAGAAAAACATAGCAATGAGAGATCATAGTCATTAAGGGGGGATGATGTCAAATGAAACACAAAATCAAATGAACCGAGACCACATTATGATGTAATCCATGAAAAAGAAAAACCTACATCAAATAAACTCCTTATGTCCACACATTATGTCCACACATTAACATGTGTGATAAAATATTATTCCCATCCCATTATGAACAAACTCATTATATCCGCACCTTACAATCTTATGAGATATAAAACAAAATCAATGAATTGGATGATGATATATGACCCCACCCATCAACATCCATATGGATGTGTGAGATATAAAATCATTAATCATTATATCACAATGAATACATGGAAAAAATGGGTTTAATATCCATTTAAAATGGAATCATATAAATAAAAAATTTATAATTCAATCAATAAAAATTATAATCCAATGTAATATAAATGGGTTCAAAATGATACTAAATAAATTTCTCGGTAGATACCATTCAATGATTATATGGTATTGAAACCATATAAATAATGAGTATATAGTTTAGTCAATAATTTTCTCAATCATTTTATCTATGATATCTTATTGAACACCCTTCAATCAAAGGAATAGAAAACATGGTATTCATAGTGGATTGTAAGGAAATAAAAAGCCGACGATATTAAAAAAGATGTAATAGGGTTCGAAATGGAAGAATCTAACCAGGTTTAAACAAAAAAATCACAAAACATAATTATAGACTATCCGTGAAAAAAAAACGAACGAAATAACTTCTTGGAAGGCTTACTTGAGTGTTGCGAGTTGAGATGATAGATCCGAGAGGAGTAAAGAAGATAAACGATGAAGCCAAAATGAGTTTAACATAGGTCGATCGACGAGCCGATTAGGGTTTACCGGGCGAGAGAGATGAGCAGGCGGACTGTCAATCGAAAAATCGTAAATGACAGTCCAAGGGGCTTGAATTTTTTAAATGTTTTATAATTTCGGTTATATAATTACTGACGTTATAAACTATTTTTTAAATTTATAACATCGGTTATTTTAAAACCGACGTAAAAAACCAAAGTGTTGGGGGGTTTTTACGTCTTTTATTTTATAACCGAGGTAAAAAATGAGTTATCTACGGGTTTTTTACGTCGGTTATTTTATAACTGAAATAAAAAACCAAAGCACTCGGGGTTTTTTTACGTCGGTTATTTTATAACCGACGTAAAAAATGAGTATATATATCATTTTTTACGTCAGTTATCAAATAACCGACGTAAAACCCCCCCGTGCTTTGGGTTTTCACGTCGGTTATAACATAACCGTCGTAAAAAACCCCTAGATATCTCGTTTTTTTAGGTCGGTTATAAAATAACCGACGTAAAAATACAAAGCATGGGGGGTTTCTTACGTTGTTTATTTGATAACCGACGTACAAAAATGACATATCTACACGTTTTTTACGTCGGTTATTTTATAACCAACGTAAAAAACCCCCAGCGATTTGGTTTTTTACGTCGGTTATAAAATAACTGATGTAAAAAACACTGCGCTTTGAGTTTTAACGTCTGTTAATTTATAACCGACGTAAAAACCAATGACGCGTGATTTCTTACATCGGTTATTAAAATAATAGACGTTAAAAATCAACTCACCACATTTGTTACGTCGGTTATTAAATAACCGATGTAAAAAACCACATTTCACATATTATCACATCGGTTATATATAACCGATGTAAAAAATTGTGACGTAAATAACATTTTCTGCACTAGTGTTATGAGACTAGGGAGCATACCAAATCCATGATGGGAGTCCTTCAACCATGTAATGTAATCATATTTGTGTGAATTAACATATATTTAGGAAATGTATTATGTTTTATCCACATTTCACATTTTCCAATATCTTATTATTTAAGATTATTTTCGTCATGATCTGGTTTTACTATTCACTATCCTTTTCTTTTAAAAAATCACGTCATACAATTTAAATCATATGTTATAGTAATTTATTATTAATATTCCCTTGATGAGATTGATATATCACAACTTATTATTATACATTCCCTTAGTTATTCATTATATTTATAGAATCTAAAATATAATTTGGGGCTCATTATAGAAATTAAAATATATATTCCATACATATAGTTTCATGTTGATGTATTATGGACATGTTCTTCCAAATACTATTTGCCTATTGATAATTGCGCTGTGTATAATGGATATTTATGTGAAAAAAAACTAGTATATGTAATAGGATTGGGTTACTATTTATTTGAGAAATGTATATTAGGTGTATTAATAATTTAATAGAGTATTAAAATCGTTAAATAGAATTCGTTTTATAGGAAATATTATTAATCATTTGTTAAATTATAGAAAGAGTGGTTTCTAAGAAAGTAAATACCATGATATATACTAAAATTTGATGTATCTCTTGAAGAAATATATATTTAGGTAATAACCACCAAAAAAATCATTGTGTATTAAGTCAACCAATACCTTGTTTTTCAAAATGAGGTCATCCTACAAACTTGGTTTCACACTCCCTATGTGTATGATTTTATATGTTTAAAATCACACTATAAACATTTATGAATGACATGATTATATTTCTATGTTTCAAAATATCGTTAGAAAATTACCGTGGATGACATAGATAGAATCCTAGAGAATCAGAAGTTAAGATATACATGTCCTTAATAAGTTATTACCTATATGATCTTATAATAAATTTCTATAATGATATTTGATTGAGTCATCTCGACTCTAATTTTATTTAAGATGTATTTAATGACTACAAGTATAATAAATTATTTAATGCGGTGATCATAATTCATTAAATAACATCAATAATAATTTATTTTTATGTTTTTCATCATTCATTTATATCATGTATGTTTAGTAAAACTATTCAAACACCACATAAAATCATAAACGTTGATATATCAATTAAAATATAAATTGTGGAAATTATTCCACAAAAAATATATCACTCTGCCCTTGTCATTATTTGGGGACTAAACCTTTTAAAATTATATTCATACAATAAAAGAATATTTTAATGTAATGATCATGTATTGGTTATCCACATATAAATCTAACATCATATTTCAGGGGATGGATATCACACTTCACATCCAAATTCATCCTATGACTTTTCTATGTGAATATATTGTAATTGTTATTCTTTTAAATATTCTTTTTTTAATCAATATTATTATATTATGACCAAGAAAGTCTAAACAATTGATAATACTGAGAATCATACTTGAATACATGATTGATTAAATTAATTTTTTCCATAAATATTTGTCTAGTATTCATATTTATTAAAATGTTGATATTAAATATGAAGTATTCATGAATATAGGCCCATAGACATGAATACTTATAGAATAGACATAAATGAGTTTTAGGAATCTTTGAACCCTTTAAAAAAGATTAAATACTAGGGTTTTAAATGTATGATCACATTAACATGTAATGTTTTAGACCCCTTTTGAAGAATAAGCATGAGTTAATGTGTCTCTAAATTAATTATAATGGAATCAACAAGATAAAAATAATGATATGGTACCTCATAGATTAATGTGTTTTTTTGACAAGATATGCATGTAACAACACATCTCTAAGGTATAACATATGTTGGGATATCACCAATTAAAGGTAAATAAGGAATATATATGAAATTACCCTATCCCTAATATCCTAGAGCTGATGCCATAATTTAATATAGTATTATTGATATAAGTATTCACATATCAACTAACCAAATTTTTTTATAAGTTCAGGAAAACTAGGTACATATAGGATATGCAATTTAAATTGGGAAAAAACATTTATCATAACAAATGTAAGAATATATAATTCATAAAAGTCATCGATGAATTTTTCATCACATCCTCAAGAAATGGAAAAAAATATTTATGAGCTCAAATGATTGTAAGGTTTTGTAAAATAGCAAAAATAATGAATCAATAAGGACAATAAACATGTAAATTTTGATAAAAAACACACATTCAATTTAAATAAAGTCACTATCATGGTGAGATATGGTAGAATAAACATGGAAAGGTAAATAACTGAAAAATAATATCATATTATCAATAAATGGAAAATGAAATGAATCTATATATAATATCATATTTATAATATCATGGATAATAATAATAAATGGACACTAAAATAGTAATTTTATAACTATTAGATACTATGATTCCCATGATCATGATACCTTTACTGTTATGACCTATCCTCCTGATACATTAAGACATACTTTGTAAAAACCCATCTGTTTTGGTTATCTAATTTGACTAATGAGATTATAAATGTTTTGATGGGATTTATGTAAATGGTCATTAAACAATTTATTTATGGTATAAATTATTTCTAATATTTTGAATAATATATTTAATTAATTTAAAATATTCCTTATAATCATATATGTATTATCGATAATGGATGAAAATTTATCAATATTTCACTAGTTAATCACTGAACACTCAAAGTAAAAAAAATTATATAAAGATGTAATGTAATTTTGGAAATAATAATATCCAAAATATAGGAATATGGATATTTAATATAAATTTAATTTTTATTAAAAAAGGATTATATTTAACTAATTGTTTTATTAAAATGTTAAAAACCACAGAAAAAGTGTGATTGTTCAATAATTTTTACCACGTGGTAATTTTAATGTAAAATAAATTTGGATTAAATAATATAATGTGAAATGTAGAATAAGATGATGAATTATTTACTCTAGATTTAAATTTCAATGGGAAAATATACACACAACAATATATTTAATCTCGTCAAAATAAAAAATAATTAACAATGAGATGTAAATTGAACCAAAATCCCATTACTTTATGTACATGTTTGTTTGAAATTGATTTAACAAGATCTATTTTTGTTTTAAACATATAATTTACTTATTATTGAACCATTATATTAGTTATAATAAAATATATTATCTTTTTGTAACATCTAATAACCCACTAATATTAATTAATTTATTGTTTCTTTATTACTTTCCACGCGAACCTTCTATAAAAGATAAATCACATTGCCTCACATCATTGTAGCCCTCTGTACACACGAGAGACATTAGAATATCTCCAGTGAGAGGGAATGTTAAAGACTTTTATATGATAAAAATTCATAAAAGTAATATATATGTCATATATCTCAATTATAATGATTATATATGATCATACCCAACATTGAGAGGTGGGAATTGAAAAAACAAACAACATTAGTCTATGAGGTAGTAGTCTACTATAGACATAAACAATGGTTTACTAAATCATTTTATGGATGTGAATATGGTTATATGTCATAATTTTTTTTAACGCACCAAAAAAATATTTATTATTATAAAGATATCATAGGATCGTGTACAAAATAAAAATATATAGATGTAAATAATGATGTAAAATAAATAAGCTTGTAGAATTACTATACTGCTTCTTCATGAATCCTTTTTATGTATTGACTAAATAAATCATTTTTCGGATTCTAATGAATATAAGGGGTAATGAATTATGTTAGGTATTTTTTTTTGTGGTTTAGGTTGGTATTGGAAAATAAAATGTGGTTTGTAGGTGTAAAGAATATAAGGGAGTTTATTTTCTTTTATAGTTTAGGTGATTGTAATTTTTTTAAATATCTAAATGAATTCAATAGTGGGATATTTACCTTAACTCATATAGATCGAAAATTAAATACTAAATGTGTTTTGGGATGATATGGTTTATAAAACCCCCATCATAATAAAAATAATGTGTCTTAAACAATTTTTCACATTTCTTCTATGTTTCATAACTTATAGTATTTTTGATTTTTCAATATTATAATAGGTTTTAAAAACCTGGAAATTTTTCCTTTAAGAATAAATTAAAGAAAATATTTATAAATTATTATTAACCAGTAATTATAATTATTAATTATATTTTATCAAATAAATATATTATTCATGTTAAATTATTATTTTAAAACAAATTCGTGTTTTAAAAAAAACTTTTCATTAAACATTACTCTACTGTTATGGGTTTTTACAATTTTGGATTAAATATGTTAAATATAAAAGAATAATAGTCCCATGAATGAGAAGAAATTTATATTTATTAACAATTATAAGAGAATATTTGTAATATAGGTTTTTATGAATTTTATATAACCAGATAAACTATTATTTATTATATGGTAATCTTATTTTTAATAAAGAAATTATTCATTTTATTTTAATATAGAAGAAGAAAAAAAATTATGGAACTATAATCTACTATGGTAAAAGCCCTGTAACATGATATATACTTCTAAACATTAATATAATACAACAATTCTCTCATTTTACCTTACTTTTAATATTTTTATTATCATTTATTGATGAAAATATTAACTAAATAATTATTGTGTTCGAATTTCATAAGCATATAAATTAATTATATAACATCTAAAAATTAAAATAATTTATCTGGATATAAAAATCATATTTATAAAAATAATATATATAATAGGGAATTTTTTTCTTCTATATCCAAAATAATTATGCATATTAAAATTGATTATTGTATTTGTTTTGTCCTTTTCATTACATTACATATTATATTGGTCATATTCTAGGGATTGTGGCCATAAACTACCATATATCAGAGATGATGAAAAATATTGATATAAACCCATGCAATTATATAAATAGAAAATATTTGATAATTTTACTCATATATTACTTGTTTAAACTCATTGTAAACTTAATGGCGCCATAAATGAAGTAATAGAGTTTTAAAATATTCACTGTTTATATTTATAAAAAATTAATATATAATTATTAAATATTTATTATTAGTGATAATATGGAATAAATTTTTAAAAATTTCACTCATATAAGTGGAAAGTTTTAATTTAAAATTCATTTTGATGACGCTATATAGAAGAGGGGTTTAAAAGAGAAAATAATCACAATTTAATGATATTTTTATAAATAAATTCAATATAAAAATGATATCAACGACCTAAATTAAATTAATTGTTATAAAAGTGAACAAATAATACTGTAAAACCACATATAAATATAATTTATCATTAACATTATTTAAATTAACCATAGTTTTTAATTAATATTAAATATTTTTCACTATTAATCAAAATAAAAACAATTACAGTGTAAACTAAAACAATATCCGAATATAATTTTTATATGATTATTTCAAACATAAGATTATTTTTTGAAATAAAATTTCTAAAATTGTTCAAAAATATTTCGTAATTAAATTCTCAAAAGATCAGTAAACCCTGATTGAATTCAACTTTTTTGTTAAGGGCATTGAAATATATTGATGAAAATAAATTTATTATATAATCAATAAAGTTCTTAATAATGTGTATTTAAATTTAACCAATCATAAATAACTTATTTTCACAAAAAGATAAAATTGATCTTGGTAATCAGGGGTATGAAATTTGTATATACCATTATTATAAAACTCATACTATAAATAGGTTCATAAAACAACCAATTAATAAAAGAGAAATAAAATTAAAAAGGTCACATTGAATAATACATATTATACTTAAAAATTGGGCCAAAAAGGAGGAAAATTAAATCTTACAAATGGAACAGAATTATCACTCCCATGATTAATTTAGGAGTGATTGAGGTCATTGGTCAAAAAATGTGGCTAATTCATAGAAGTGTAAAGACCACAAAACCATTAACCTAATATGTGTGAAAAAGGTAATTGATATGATTAGAAATTATTGCAATATGATATCAAATTATTTCCACATACATTTCTTAAATATGATTAAATATTTTGGGAATATGATCATAAATGATTTAATTCCATTTTATAAGAACAATATAATCACCAGTTGTGCCTTGATAATTTTCTAATTCATCTCTTACACTATGAATGAAGATGAATTTCGTATACCTATTAAAATATCTTATCATATAATCCTCCTTAAAATGAAATTCCATTCCTTTTATATATAGTTATTGTAATAATATAATCCTTTTTACATAATATCACATATGAATAAATATTCATATGATGAGTAAGTCAATATATCTAAAAAATAACATCCCAATTTTATCATAAATGGTTCAAAATTTAACTCTAAAAAATATTTTAATCCAAAACATTACAATCTAGTCACAAAATTTGAAAAAATTATAATATAATTAATCATCCATACATAATGAAGTATTTATTAATAATTACAAAAGAATCATGTGAATACATAGTCATGTATACTATTATAATATAGTAATGCCCTGAATTTGCATTAAAACATATTGAAAAAATAAATTATTATTTATTCATTTAGTACAACATATATTATTGGTTATATTAATGATATAAATAAATTACGTCGATCAATGATAACATAAACACATTATGAATAATTATTTAACCAGTTACATTTTAGTCAATACAATCCATTCTTCTTTATCCATTTCTACTATCTAGATCTCAATACAAGGTATAATATTTCGGTTATAATACCTTCAATCATGTTTTTTAAAATATTTTAACAGATATATTGAATCATTTTTCGTGGTCATCAATACAAGTCATTATATTATCTCAAATATATAAGGAAGTAGTTATTGATTACAATCCTTGTATGTTTCATATCTATTATAATTATAATATCATTAAAATATTTAAAACCATATTTTTGGATGAAAATATAAAATCATATTAATTATTATGCATTATTTTTATCCATATCAGATTCTTGACCATGATCCATTATCTTATTTTAAGGTATATTCCATTGACTCTTAGGGATTTTTTTACCTTTATCCCCATATTCTCATAGTTAAAATAAATATTAATAGTGTATTCCTTCTTCCCCATAAATTCTATCACATGATGAACATTTTCTCCACATTTATAACAAACATTCAATCCCCATAAGCATTTCTAAGGATGATTTTTTTCTGTTTTTCTCATAATGTGCAACTTACATTACTCCCTTATTAATTTAATTTACCTATTATTCATTGTATTTGAATGGTCTACTATTATCTTCGTTTCCATTCTATTGATAATATCATTTTAATTATTTCTACATTTTTTGGAGCATAAAACTATTTCATCATATGATGAAAAATTATATGAATTTGTACCATTAAGTGACATGTATTTGGCCCTTCAAATAATTTGAAAATATTTCACTATGTGTTGTGTATTTAATTAATAGAATACATTGATAACTGTGAAAGTGATTCATCATACATAGAAACACAGTATTTTTCTAATTTATTAAACATAATCATCATTATATTTATTTCAAATTAATTTCCAAGAGGTATTTATTTTTCAAATAATGACTCATTATAAGAATTTAATTCCATGAGTTTTATTTCCCATGAGTTCTATTCCCCATTAATCACTATGGTTCTAGATGAACATCAAACACTAATCATTATTTACCATGATACAATATTGTACAAGTGTATAATTTTTATGTTACCTCATCACAATGCCATAATTATTGTTTCTGGAAATATATTCTATTTTTCATCTATATTTGGTTTATTAGTCCCACTAAATTATGGGGGATTCTGTAAATATAAGTATTTTTAACATAGGAAATTCTTATTAATGAATATATTTCCTTATCCCTGACTGATTATTTTTTATAACTATATTAGTCTTCCCAAAATTATCCACGAAAATCTAAATTCCAATAACAACTACATGGGATTCGTCAGTATTTCAATATCTACATTAGACACGAGTATTTTTACCTATATTCCTTTCGGGTACCATTTTAAAAAATTAAAATACACTAAATTGGATCATAACATTATCTATGATAATGTATAATCCAAAAACTACTGATGTAATGATTACAAATTTAAATATTTATATATATGTATTATCATAATTATAAACATAGTGTCAATGTGGATATATTAATTTTAAAATCCCACATAATGGGTTCTAAAATAAAATAAAAAATATCATAAGCATATCCCATAGGAGGGTCAAACATGGTGTGATGTAAGGCCTCCTATTTTACGCCTAGAGATGATCATGTCTTGCCTAATGTGAAATTTTCTATGATATTACCTCTATCTACCTCTATTATAGAACCACGTTCATATATAGTATCCATTATATGAATATATTAGTAAAAAAATAAATATTAACACACCAAAATATTATTATATTATTTTATACTTATCTTCAGATTCTATTATAATGTTATTATTCTTAACCTATGTTCTCCATAGTATTGTTCAGAAGGATTCCACTAAATATCCTCTTATATCAACTATAATGACCTTTAACACGGTGGCCTATAGTTGGTTCCATATGTTTTTATATAGTCATAATTACAAAGAATCACATCACGAAGGATCCAATAGTTTATTAGTTTTGAAAAAATAAATATATACATGATACCATTTATATATTGGGAATGGAATATAATTAATTAAAAAAACTAAACATCCTATAATATCATTAAAATAATATGTAGTCATATTCTGTGGAAGGGAAACAATATAATGAAAACCCAAAATTCCAATTAAGGGTTAATTACATCAGAACCTATTAGGAATAACTTTAAAATACTGAATAGGGAAAGGTGAAACAAACCAGAATTCCATTTAAATAAAAATACTATAATGTTGATATTATGAAGACTCCAAATGAATGGAATAAAACAAAAAAAAATCAATTCCTTAATAATCGTAGAATGAAATGCATTGTTATATGACATTATAGTAAAAATATCCCTTGTAATAAAAAAAATGAAAAAAATGAATTTGTTAATTATTATAAACCATGTTTCATATGAACATGAATCATTTTCTTCCATGAACTATTCAAAAGATATTTTTCAACATACTAGGTAAAAACCGACCTAATTTGAAAAAATTATTTATCTCTAGAGAGTAATGATGCATGAAGGGGATTTCGTTAAAATTCACCCCAACTATGTCTTACATGAAAAAATATATTGATTATATATATTATAATCAATTTCATTCCTGAAAAATATTCCTTATCATTAAATATACTTAATGAGTAAACAATACTAACTTATCTATATTTCTATAGTTAATCATATTCAATTTAATGTCAAAACCACGTATAAAATGTTATATAATTTAGTGAATAATATAATTCCTCATATAATAATATGGATGTTTTAAATAAATCAAATTTATAATTAAAAATTGTTTCTATAAGATTATTGTTAAGTAAAATGTTAACAATCACAAAAGAAAGTTATAGTTCTCAATAACATTTATCAATTAGAGATTTTAATGTCAAATCCATTTTCAAGAAGTAATTCAATGGAATATTGTAATATGAGGAAAATTTAATGAATCATGATATTACATTTAAACTGGGAAGTATATACACAACATTAATTTTAATTGGTGAAAAATAACAAATAATAATCTAAATTGGATATAAATTGAGATGAAAACCCCTTACATACATGTCATTTTTTAGCAAGCTTCTACCTCTAATAGAGTGGTTTAAAAAATGTTATTAAATTATTAAAAAATAATATTTATATTTATAATATCATTTATAGTCATTTATAACATCATATTACATGATTGTTAATAATTAGTCATTATTTTCATTATTTCATATGTAAAATACCTTGTTTTATTAGGAGTATTTTATCATTAACAATCTACTTCTATAAAAAATTATATAGTATCATCATATATGGAATAACAATAATAATAATAATAATAAGACAAAAATCATATTTTTCCATTTATTATTATTTTAAAACCAAACATGATTGATTTTTATGATAAATAAAGTATTTTATGATCATAGATGAAGTAGTTCCTAGATACTAATGTGTAATTAATTCATTTTTCAACGATAAATATGAACGGAATGAATGCAATTTTGTATCATTCGCAAATAATATTAAATTCCATTTTTAAGGATCATTATAGAAATAATGTATGGAATATTATATCATTTTACAATAATTATAATAATATATATACCATAATATGTACATATGTATATCATCCATGTGGTTTGATTATGAAATGAGAGTAACATCTCTTTATGAAGTTGTATTCCACATGTATATGACCGACGTAATCATCATTACATGAGTGTAAAGGAAACATGTAAAATGATTATTATTCTATTTATATAATGTTAGGGTTTTAATTTATATGAAAATAATTTCATGTATACATCATAAAATTATTAACATTATATTTATCGCCTTCCACGAGAAGCATTAGTAAATAAAAAATTATGTCACATCATGAGGAGGTACCCAAAATGTACACATGTTCTATGATATCACATTTTTAGGGGATTGAAATTATTATGCTATATATGAATTGATTAATTTAGAGTCATAATTTTTTTTATGAATATGATATTAATTTTCTATATCCATCAGGATACCCGAACGTGAATGTTGAAATTGAAAAAGGAATGGCATCAGGCGTGAGTCAGAAGTCCACTTTACAAAGGAACAATGATATCATAACTCATTTGATGGATGTTGAGATGGTATTAATTCTTTCCACTATTATAGAAAAATCCCAATATATGTATGATACTTATTGTATTTTTTCATCATTTATTTAAAAAAATGAAGGAGATGGAGAATGATATTAAATAATGATTGTTGTTTAAGAACACTAACTCTTCATTAGGTATAATCATTAGGTTTTCACAAAATTCATCTAAGGTTTAATTTATGAATATAATATTCTAATATTATTAGTGTAGGAATTTTTTATGGTGATTGGGTAGGGTATTGTACGAACAAATGTGTTTTGATGTTTTGAATAAGAGAGTGGATTTAGTTCCCTTTTATAGTTGATGATTGTTTACCTTGGAATTCAGGGATGACCTCCTTGATGGGAGTTTCAAACAATCCGATCGGTTTTTAATGGCATTGTTCTTAGAACCGGAAAAATCCAATGATTCCACATCCATTTGACCTACTTTTCAAAGTTAGGCTCTCATTAGTTGTGGACTGACAAGGCTTAGGAATTAGCATTGGTCGAGAGGATGGGAGGTCGGACTCATCGCACTTTTTTTAGGGTAATTATTGTTTACTCCAGGACTCTTATTATGGATTTAAGTTATGTTCGTGAATCCTTATTACATTACCAATTATAAAATGATCTTTCCTTTAGATCTGACAATCAATGATCGACATGTAATAAATTTAGAGAATCATTTATATGTATTCGAGGTTCTTCATTGATAGATAATCATCTGTATTTGTTAGAGATTCTCAGTCAATGGTATCCTTTGATACGTAAAATTCTCTTGGTCATTATGTTGATAATACTGGTTTTAAAGCCACTTAGTGGGGAAATTGAATTTTGTTGTCATTCACAAGGACATGGATTATTTCAGAGTTGGGATCAAACCCACAGATGGGATACCTACGTATCATTTGTTTAGAGAAGGAATCGAAACCCACATAGTTCGAGTATCGGAATATTATTTTTATGATTGATGGCTCAGAGAAGTATTTCATTATTACTTTTACACTCTAAGCTCACGTGAGTCATTATTGGTTTGAGAAACAAGAGTTATTGGTAAAAATTAGACAAATGTGCCATGAAATATGCAATCATAACAAATAAGGCGGGACTTGTGTATGTATGACTGCCCAGAGAAGTGAAGATTTGGATTTACTTCAGGGAAGAAATTCAACAACAGGGTCCATAAAGGTATATCTGCTTCACGGAGATTTGAATACACTAACATGGGGCTTACTCCTGAAAAGGAGGCCCAAATTAGGAGAGCACTTATGATTGGGTTTTTACTCCAGAGAAGGAATCCCAGATCAATGATAAATTAGGACTGGTTAATAGGAATTAAGACTGGGGCTTACTCCTGAAAAGGAGGCCCAGGTTAAGAGACTTTAAAAATTAAGGGACTTGTGGCTTACTCGTGAAGAGGATGCCCATATTCGAGAATGGGGCTTACTCCTGAAAAGAAGGCCCATGTTAATGGAGTTATGACTGGGGATTACTCCTGAAGAGGATGCCCATATTTGAGACCGGGGCTTACTCCTGAGAAGGAGGCCCAGGTAAATATAATTATGGCTGGGATTTAATCCTGAGGAGGATGCCCAAATTAGAGGACTTGGGGCTTAATCCTAAGGAGGATGTCCAGATTTTAGAAATATGAATAGGGCTTATTCTTGAAAAGGAGGCCCAGGTTAATGAGGATATGGGGATTACTCCTAAGGAGGATGCCCATATTTTAGAATTATGACTGGGGCTTATTTCTGAAAAGGAGGCCCAGGTTAATGAGGACTTGGGGCTTACTCCAAAGGAAGATTCCTAGATTTGAGAATTATGACTAGGGATTATTCCTGGAAAGGAGGCCTAGGTTAATGAGTTCTCTAATCTTAAAGGATGAGGTTGAATGAATGAAATATCAATCATTAGTGACATAAAGATGTGTAAATCACTAGGTTTTGAGAGATATTCCACAAAATTCCTTTCATATAATGAAGTAAAATCAAGGAATCATGCCATAAATGGCTTTGTATAGTGTATTTAATACTGAATCTTGAAGAGTTGAGGTGGAATGGCATAAGAGGGGTGAAATGGGCAAGAAGGGCACCCAAAAAGGTAGGGGCACGCCAGTCCTGTCAGGCGCGCAGGTACTGCGTGGGTGCGCATGTTCGGTCGCGCAGGTATACATGCGCGACATATTGGTACCTACACGATGGTTAACTAACAGGGTAATACATGAGTGACTCTTGGTTAAAGCCTTTGGAATCATCTTGAGGTTCTTCCAGAAGAGGGGTGTTCCAGTTGTATTGAAGGAGTAAAGCAGCGCGCATGTGTGGCCATTTCTTTTAAGTGCTGGACACTCAGGCGCGTGTGTTTTGATGAGTTTCAAGACTTAGGCCTTCCTCCCCCTCTTTAGATCTTCCGTTCTAGGTAATAAATTACATTAGAAGTGTTTTAGAAGCTTTGAGAAGAGAATAGGGTGTCGGGAGCTTAAATCTGAGTTTCTGGGAAAATTACTCCCTAATGTGGGGCCCACAGGGTCTATTAATAAGATGGAGAAGACCCGGGTAGTTATCACTTAGGTTGCGCATGTCACCTATGCGACCACTAGGCGGCGCTCAGGTATACCTGCGTGACCATGAGGGAACTTGCGCGACCTATGGGCAATGTTCTCTTTGTTCATCCCTTTGTCGATTTTTTGATGTTTCTTCAAATGATGAATAAATTTGGACTAAGGAATTTCCCTTTTCCAATATTTAGATTCTCTGAAAAAAGGAGCGTCAACAAATGTCCCCCCTTATAGTTGGATCCGGAGAGAAAAGAGGATTTCACTATGAGGTGAGAAGGAACAAGAAATCTGGATGTTTAAAGTCATGCATGTCGGACATAAAAAGGCTAATATTTAAGGTCGGAATAGCCTTGACCAAATGTATTTAAATTCACTCAATTCCTTGACAATTTATCTGAAAATATTTTACCATACTGAAGTATGAGGGAAAATATGTAATCTATGACTTAAGAAAATTTGAATTTGAGGAATGATATGAAAATGAGCTAAAAAGGCATTAGAAAAAGTAGTTCCCAAGATTGAAGTTACCATTGTTTAAAAAACCCGTTAGGGTGTTGAATTATATAGGGTCACCTAAGGGAATTGGCTGCATAGTCAAATAAATAGTAGCTTTTGGCTAACAGGTCTATTATGTAGACTGTTTATGCAAGGCCGCCTATAGGTATGTGCTGCATAATCATGAAAAATATCTCTCATAAATTTACTTTCCCAGTGCTAAAAGCTAGTGAATGTTAATGGAGATTCAAATTTTCCAAAGTATAGAGCTTGATTTGTGGAAAGAGGTACTTGAATATGGAAAAAATATTTCCAAACAATTTTATCGAAGAACTAGATGGATATTACACCTTCGAAGGTCTGACTCAAACGTAGGGAAGGATAATATAAACCATATAATTGAATACTTTCAGATCATGAAAAAGGATATGGGACAAATATTTTAAGGATGACTGTTTTTGTAGATCCCTACATACTGTCATTTAAGACACATAAGGAAAAAAGAGGCATTATTCCCATGAATGAAGTTACCATTATTTAACAAACCCGTCGGGGGTTGAATTATGAAGGGCCACCTATGGGCATTGGCTGCATAGTTAAATAAAATAGTGTCTTTTGGCTAACAAGTCGATTATGTAGACTGTTTATGCAAGGCCGCCTATGGGCATGGGCGACATAGTCAGGCAAAAGAACTCATAGAAGTTTGACATTTTTGTGACTAGATTTCAAGAAAAGGGTTATAAAGATATGAAAATATTTATGGTTAGTATTATGGCACATAAATATGGGCATTATATAATTTATACAGAGATACACATATCAATGCTAACCATAACCATGTTGTGGCTGCGTCCGGAATTGATATTATGGACTTCACTACGTATCCCATAAGGATGAGAATCAATCCATACGTAGTTCTTAAACTGCAGTTTAACGTCTTGTGGTAAAAAAGAATTAGAGATATTAGTTTAGGGTCATATATCATGGACCATTATAAGAAATAAATAGTGTGTGTTTTCATGGGGACTTTTCAACCAAGGGACTAAAAGTGGAATTTGGGGTTAGGCCCAAAGACTTGGGGCTGGATTCGAGGAACACTTGAACGTTCCTACATATCACATAAGGATGGGAATCAAGCCCACGTAGTTCTAGAAATACAGTCTGTACAAATTTGATTTGTACATGTGATGGGTGAAAGGGGACTTTAGTACAATGATGTTTTAACGCAATATAATAGGTTTGGGCATTTCCATGTATGCATGTAGTCTTTGAATTGAAACATGATTGAAAAAATCAATGTAAATAATGGTTCCCTCCCAGGCGATGGTATCAAATAATATTGTAGTTTATTGTTAGACTGGACAAAAGTGTTGTATAGTTTAATGTCGTATAACAAGGACGAAAGTTAACCAATGTAAAGTTATTGATTCTAGGGGCGGTTTCACAAATCAACATCATATGAGATGGAGGTGAACCAATGTGAAGAGATTGGTGTTGGGATTGAACCTTGGGAGGTTACCTATGTACCCAGCCTAGAAGGCAAGGATCAAAGTCCATGTAGTTCAATTAATGAATGAATTAATGATCAAGTTGTAATTGGGGACAACAACCTAAAAAATGTTGTTGGGACACACACATGGTTAGTATCCCCGAGAGTGTTATGGTTGAGGTTTTCTCTAAGCTCACGTGAGTCATACTCGGTGTGAGAAACAAGAGGTAACAACAACCTTAACGATTCATAGTTTAATTTTATGTAGGAAATATAAAGGGACTATGGATTTTAAAGTCTTGTAGTTAGGACTATAGGTGTTTCACAATTTAGTGTCATGTAGAAGGGAAAAAGTACGGTTTAACGTCATGTATGACGTATCAAGGACTTTCTGTACAGTTTATCTTCATGTAGTTAGGACGATGGGGACAATATAGTTTAATGTCATGTTGGACGAAAGGGGGACTGTGCAGTTTAATGTAATGATGTGAGGACAAAAGAGTACACCATTTAACGTCATGTTGGATGCATTGGAGACTTTTTCACAGTTTAACTTCATGTTGGATGAAAAAGGGACGATACAGTTTAGCATCATGTTGGACGAAAGTGCGAATAGTTTAAGGCCATATGCATGGACCATGGATGGTGGAGTTTAATGTCATGCTGGACGGTGGTGTAGTTTAAGGTCAGACAGGACCTTTGATGATTATGTAGTTTAACGTATTTCCGGACGTAAGGGACTTTTATATATTTTAGCGTCATGTAGTTAGTGTAACACCCCAGGTAAATAAAGAATATGACATCTTTATATTTATCCATATTTGTGAATCAAATAATAATATTACATTAAAGGGGATTCTATGCTCGATGGCGTACCCAACACGCAACAACGAGTTTCTTGGGAATCTTACGTTGCACTCTAATAATAAAATAATATTATTTTAAAAGGTAGTTAACTTGTAGACGTTGTAATGGTGGGAATGGATAGAAATAACAAAAATATGATTATATATGTTTTTAAATGTATTTACATTTATCCAATAAAGGATAGAGGCTTAAAATACGGAAAGAATTCAATTTTAGGCGTATATGCCCTAGTTTTCACTAAAGGTTCACTTATCACCTTTTAATGTTGAACCATCATTAAATATAGTTTTTTTCACTCTTATACATCCTGTTGGACGAAATAAAACTCTTCTTAAGAATTGTGACATCAAAATTTACTTTGTGTAAATTTTTGGTATCTTTCCGATAAAGTTCATTTTTTTAATGAATAGTGTAAAATGTTGTATTTTAATTCAAAACCTCTTTTTAATATAATTTATTTATATTATTAGATTATCTTTTTAATTGGTTTTAAAGTGAAATTAGAATATATTTTTACCATTAAATCCAATAGTGTTCGTTGGAATTTATTTCACTCTGAAATCAGACTTAAACTAGTGTCAATCTTTTGATACTTATTGTTTTATAAAAACACGCTATTTGCTCTGACAGCGGGAATTAATTATTAAATTGATTAATGTGACTAATATGTTTTTAATTTTGTAAAATGGACTTCATTTTTGAATTCGTAATATCAAATATAGCTTAGGGTGAAGTTTTGGTATTTTTCTGAAAAACTCCAATTTTTGATGAATAGTGAAACCACTAAGTAGTAATCAAGCAAACTAATTATTCAGTTAAATGAAAGATTACCAATAATTTGTATTGAATTTTAAAAATCTGACATACATGGTTGTAATTAAGAATTAAAATATGGTTCAATAGGATAAAAATAATTTTTTGGTGAATAGTAACTTATTAAGTTCTTAATCGCGATTAGTGGTAATTAGGGTAGTTTAAGGTATAAATAATGCTTTAATAATATGAAATGACCTAGACACATGTCCCAACCTTATTTTTTGTGTCATTTCCGACCAAGAAAATCCATGGGTCAACTGGGGGACCCCATGGAGACACTTTGGTTGGTAAATGACATAAATAACTTTATATTTAATGTAAATGTAAAAATGACACAAACATAATATGTTTTACAAAAACAATTTTTACATGGGGTTATAAAGATCAGATTTTTAATTATAAATAGTCATTGGAAAGATAAAAATATTTCCTACATCCTAGTATTTTTTTTATAATTTTTAGACATTAAATAAATTAAATTATTTTTGACATAATAATGATGCAGCGATGACATCATTATTTGACGATTTAAATAAAATGGAAAGATAATGTAAAATCTATGAACTAAAAATGTCCAAAACCAATTGGATGAGTGGATTTCGAACACTTATCACCTTATCCACGAATTATATCAATGTGGGACCTTTTAAACCCGAAACACATTTTCAAATAAAGTAATATTTCTTTACATTCCAAAAGTGCCCCTCCCCTCCTCTTATAAAAGGCCCCCACCTCTACCTCATTTCACACACTCCTCAAGCCTTTGGCTCGGACAACCCCTGCCCATTTACTCTCTCCACATCGCTCTCCTCATCCTAGTGGATTCCCTTTGGGAATAATCCTTTCAAAGGAATCCTTTAGGCTCAAATCAAAAGAAGTTACACTTTTAAAGGTAATTCATTCTCTCTTGTTCATTTTTGCTTCTCCAACCCTCTAAACTCTTTTTATTTACTTCTTTTGTAACAAAACCAGTATCTTCAATATACTAGGATGTTGTTATAAGATTTATTCGAGCTACACTCTCACACAACTACATCAAATGGTTAAAGAATATACGGTTTCCGTGGATGGCGAAATTCTGCCTCCCGAAACGATGATTGTTCAATACTCATTTAACACCTTCAATGGTGGCCATTATGATGTCACTATTTTTATATATGATATATAATATGTTTATTTTTTCTTTAAGCTTCGTTATTTTTTATTTTGTGCATACCTTTATGGTTTCCATTGTGGGTAAACATGATATCTTCATTTAAGGAAGTGCGGATTACCGCCCCCTCAAAGTGATGTGATTCATTAATGCCATATGTGGGACGTGTAAATGATGGATTTAAAGTTATTATATATGATTTTATACTGTAATTATAATATACCTATATATAATTATTATTTCTTTCCATTAAAGTATGAGATAGAAATGAAAGTAGCGTTCATGCGTACGTACGGCTTACCGTCTCCATGAACAGTGCATTTCATTTCTTATCCCCAAATGTAAAGTACTATTAAAAGTATATGTATATAATGGATATATATAATTAATGATACATCTAAATGATTAATATAATTCTGGAATTAAAATATACATACCTCTCATTTAATTTTAATTCCATTAATATGAGAAAGAAATGAAAGTAGCGTTAATGCGTACATACGGCTTACCGTCTCCATGAACGGTGCATTTCATTTCTTACCTCTAAATGATTATGTAATATTATAAATACATGTATATTCTGGATATATATGATATATATGATATCCAAATCAGGAATGTCATTCGGGATATAAAGAACCTTTGACCACACGAACAACATGTAATTGTAAGAAGTCCACTTTCGACTTAAGAACCAAATATCAACAAAACAATCATTATTAACATAATGATTACATAGTGTTTATAACATGGTAATAAGTGATATTAAAGGAATAATGAACTTGAAAAAGGATCTTAAGGAAGTATAAATTAACTCAAGTTTATTATTCAGGAGATTAAAGAACGATCGAGTCAAGTCAGACCCGAGGTAAGGGATCCTACTCCTCTCTTTCTTTTTAAGTACACACTTTTTGTCATTATTTTTAAAGCTCATATTTCTTGTTATTGGGATGATATTATATATTAAACTTACTGTAATATTTATGTTCATATGATTAGAGACCCTATTCCCTCTCATCAATCCATTTTGGAAGTTTTGAGTGGCGCCGTTAGGCTGCCGAATTTTCGTAAGAGATCTAACCTCTCTCTTTCTTTTTATATACTCTTCTTTATGTCACTTATTTTATGCTCTTCTTTGTAATGTTGGGGGAAGTTATTTTATATTCCTCTTGCTGTAAATTTTATTGTAATATGATGAGATACCCTATTTGATCTCAACAATCCATATTCGGAAGTTTTATGTGGAGCCGTTAGGCTGCCGAGTTTTTGTAAGGGATTTTTCATCTCACTTTTATTCCCGTGAGATTTATGCTACATTTTCCACAAATTCCATTGAGTGGTGTATGTAATACCCATTATTATACTGTTTTTGTAATATAATTTCGATTATGAGTATTTACATCAATGATCTATTGTCCTTATTTCATGGGGTGTATGTTTTGAAAGATACCCAAGTCGGTAAGGGAACCTTTCACCCTCCTCTTTTTTAAAAGACTTCTTTTGTTGGGTCTTTTAATTTACATATTTTTATGTTGGGATATGATCTCATATATCCTTATTGATGTAAATTTTATTTCCAATTGATGAGATACACTTTTTATCTCTCATCAACTCATTTTGATGTGATGCCGTTAGGCTGTCAAGGGAACTTTTTAACCCAATTTCGATTTCTTTGGGTTCAACATGTAGTCATTGAATATGTCATCCATTGAATATGTGTGAATGACCTTTTATTGTTTTACACTTAATATACACTTATATTGGGTGTATTTATATTTTTCACACATATTTTTGAGGTTGATTTGTCCTTAATTTAAGGATACCTTCTTTATAAGGGATTTCATCACATTTGACATTTATATTGAGGGTTCATTGTTGTTATGCACCCATTCACTCTTATATGGTGTATATACTGTCATTTCGAGTATTATATCATGAATCCATTTATTCTCATGATATTATATATTTCTGACTAAATGTTATTCCTCAATTATTGTATTCAAGTGTCTCTAATTTTGGTAAAACCCCTTTAACCAAAATATCGTTTTAAATGTTTTAATTATTTGTTCTTATTAATATCCATGTTTTCAAATTGGTTTTAAGGATTTATTTATATGGATATTAATGGTTTAAAATTTTAAGCTTCAATGTGGTATGGGACACTTTGATTCAAAAATCTCTTTATTAAATGTTTTAAATGGTTTTGAAAATGGTATTGATAAATAATTCTATTATGATATATTGTGATGTGGAAATGTTATCATTCCTTTATATTGGTTTTATGTTTTATGATTTTATATTGGTACTTGGACATTTTAATGGGTGGTTACGTTATAGACCATATGACGGGTGGTGCCGTGAATACCAGGACGGGTGGTTATGTTATAACCTCCAATGCATTGGGTATGGAAGTCGGCCGTATGGCTATTCCATTAAGTATGTATGGAAATTGGCGGTATGGCTATTCCATTAAGTTATATGTGTGGAAGTCGACCGTATGGTTATTCCACTTAAGTATGTTTATGTCCCAAGTTACCTTTATATATGTTATGTGTTCTTTATATGGGTTTTATGGCAATCCTTTGGTTACAAAAAGGTAAGTAATTATACTTTTTTCCTCGTGAAATGTTTTTACTACTTCATGAAGGTGACAAGTATTACATTGATAAATTATTCATGGTTTACTTGTTGTTTTGAAAAACTAACAGTTTTTATTCTTTGTGTATCCCTTACTGAGCTTCTTATGCTCATCCCATGTTTTTGAAATGTTTCTCACAGGACTTAGCGTGGAATAGTGTCAAGGATGGGATCAAGGTAAAGTCATGCTACCTAAAACATGGAACTATACATGTTTCTATTTAAGAGTTTTTATTTTATGGAAATTTAGTAGAAGCGACTACATTGTAATCTTTTGAGATGTAATAGTTATGTCCTCATCCTCTATAACTCTAAACCTGAATAGATCCTCAATGTGAATTACTCATTTAATTCAATTTTAAGTAAGGTTTAAGGCTGGGGCCTTATAGTTGGTATCAAAGGTCGGTTTAGATAAATTTAGAGGTTAGGGTATTTTTTAAGCATAAGTGACATTACCATAATGGTTAGGATTTCAAAAGAGTCCTAGTTTTAGATAAAGTGAATGAGTAAGTATATCTTAGTGTTTATCTTCCTCATTAGTACATGATGGTTATGTTGATATACTAACACTAACCTTTTTGGTTTTAGTAAATGGATGGATCTAGCAGGCACCAATGTGACAATGGGTTTGAAGGAAACTGTGGTGGTTCTCTGATTAAGCTACTGGATGAGATGGGGGATTCAATGAGGAATCTCATAGTTGTTCTAAACCAACTATCAAGGAGTCATGATCAACCACTTTAACCTTGGTGAGTTCTCTAATGCATCATGTACTAGATGGCCAACTCGATGTGGAAATTCAGGTAATAATTATTAAGGTAACCATTAGGGTTTATATGATCCTTAATTTTTGAGGTAATTATGGGTTACTCTATGATATGATGGAAAAGGAAAATAATGAGATAAACATGAGGTTAAAATATGTTATGATTATTCTTGAAGATTTTATCTCATTTTGGGGAATGTTTTAAGAAATATATAGTTTTGGAAAAAGGACAACATGCAGACCGTGTGACAACCCGTCGCGTCGGACAAAGCTGCTGGAATCGAACCCACAACCAAAGTGTGACTGGTATTTATCGCCTACCACTGGACTACGTGAAGTCCCTGGTTAGTTTGACCGATTATTTTTAGTTATATGATTTTATGAATTAAGAGTAAGTTGATTTTGGGTTATTTATGAAAATGATTAACCTGTCATGGTGGATATGTGACTAGGTTAATTACTTTTCAATACGAGACTTTAGGAGCAACTGATGCTGTTTGGAGATAAATGTTACGATTTAACTTGGAAGACTATGTTACTAAATCCTTCAATTTGGGTTTCAATCTTATATTGGTTTACTTTGAAGAATTTTATGGACAAATTGATTATAGAATGGTTCTCGTTGATCTTTGGGTTTTGTTGGACAAATTTTGGAGATTAAGAATGGATTTTATTTTTATAAAGGGCTATCCTTTTCTGGATTATATGACATTGTACTAACCTTTCTGGTTTTGGTTTTGGTTAAAGCCTAAATACATGGGATGTATATAGTTCTCTTTTGTGGATTAGTTGATTCTCTAGACGTTGATTATAGTACTCTTAATGCGAACAAGTCTCCCTAAATACTCGTCTTTTGGAAAAAATATGAGTTTGATTAAGGAATCTAGTAAAAGTTGAAAGTCAACATGATAAGTGATTATGTTTCCTTATGAATAAATTCCTCAATAAATATAACTTAAAACAAAAATTTTGTCTATTAACTTTTCCTACAGGGAAACCCAACACCGTTTAACCTATCACAAGTTTGTGATTTTCTCATTGTTAACTTTCTCCTAAACATGTTTTCTATCACTCTCCATCAGAACATGACCCTATGTTTTCTCCTCCATGTCCATGTTTTCCTACATGGAGTCCTAGTACGGTTTAACTCGGGTGACCTTTGTACTTATCTTCCTTTATTTTAAAGTGGTTGTTTTACCGACTCTTGTTCCGATGTGGGACTTTCAAGGATGTTTCAAAGCCCAATTTTAAAATTGTGAGGACGCAATTCCAAAAAGGGGGGAAGGATGTAACACCCCAGGTAAATAAAGAATATGACATCTTTTTATTTATCCATATTTTTTAATCAAATATTAATATTACTTTAAAGGGGATGCTATGCTCGATGGCGTACCCAACACGCAACAAAGAGTTTTTTTTGGGAGTCTTACGTTGCACTCTAATAATAAAATAATATTATTTTTATAGGTAGTTAACATGTAGCCGTTGTAATGGTGGGAATGGATATAAATAACTAAAATATGATTATATATGTTTTTAAATGTATTTACATTTATCCAATAAAGGATAGAGGCTTAAAATACGGAAAGAATTCAATTTTAGGCGTATATGCCCTAGTTTTCACTAAAGGTTCACTTATCACCTTTTGATGTTGAACCATCATTAAATATAGTTTTTTTTCACTCTTATACATCATTTTGGACCAAATAAAACTCTTTTTAAGAATTGGGACATCAAAATTTACTTTTTGTAAATTTTTGGTATCTTTCCGATAAAGTTCATTTTTTTAATGAATAATGTAAAATGTTGTATTTTAATTCAAAACCTCTTTTTAATCTAATTTATTTATATGATTATATTATCTTTTTAATTGGTTTTAAAGTGAAATTAGAATATATTTTTACCATTAAATCCAATAGTTGGAATTAATTTCACTCTGAAATCAGACATAAACTAGTGTCAATCTTTTGATACTTATTGTTTTATAAAAACACGCTATTTTCTCTAACAGTGGGAATTAATTATTAAATTGATTAATGTGACTAATAAGTTTTGAATTTTGTAAAATGGACTTCATTTTTGAATTCGTAATATCAAATATAGCTTAGGGTGAGTTTTGGTATTTTTCTGAAAAACTCCAATTTTTGATGAATAGTGAAACCACTAAGTAGTAATCAAGCAAACTGATTTTACAGTTAAATGAAATATTACCACTAATGTGTATTGAATTTTGAAAATATGACATAAATGGTTGTACTTAAGAAGTAAAATGTGGTTCAATGGGATACAAATAATTTTTTGGTGAATAGTAACTTATTAAGTTCTTAATCGCGATTAGTGGTAATTAGGGTAGTTTAAGGTATAAATAATGCTTTAATAATATGAAATGACCTAGAAACATGTCCCAACCTTATTTTTTGTGTCATGGCAGACCAATAAAAGCCATGGGTAAACTTGGGGACCCCATGGAGACACTTTGGTTTGGAAATGACATAAATAACTTTTTATTTAATGTAAAAGTAAAAATGACACATTCATAATATGTTTTACGAAAACAATTTTTACATGGGGTTATAAAGATCAGATTTTTTATTATAAATTTTAATTGGAAAGATAAAAATATTTCCTACATCATAGTATTTGTTTTATAATTTTTAGACATTAAATAAATTAAATTATTTATGACATAATAATGATGCAGCGATGACATCATTATTTGACGATTTAAATAAAATGGAAAGATAATGTAAAATCTATGAACTACACATGTACAAAACCAATTGGATGAGTGGATTTCGAACAATTATCACCTTATACACGAATTATATAAATGTGGGACCTTTTAAAACCGAAACACATTTTCAAATAATGTAATATTTCGTTACTTTCCAAAACTGCCCCTCCCCTCCTCTTATAAAAGGCCCCCACCTCTACCTCATTTCACACACTCCTCAATCCTTTGGCTCGGCCAACCCCTCCCCATTTACTATATCCACATCCCTCTACTCATCCTAGTGGATTCCCTTTGGGAAGAATCTTTCCAAAGGAAGCCTTTAGGCTCAAATCAAAAGGAGTTACACTTTTAAAGGTAATTCATTCTCTCTCTTGTTTATTTTTGCTTCTCCAACCCTCTAAAATCTTTTTATTTACTTCTTTTGTAACAACACCAGTATCTTCAATATAATAGGATTTTGTTATAAGAATTATTCTAGCTACACTCTCACACAACTAAATCAAATGGTTAAAGAACATACGGTTTCCGTGGATGGCGAAATTCTGCCTCCCGAAACGATGATTGTTCAATACTCATTTAACACCTTCAAAGGTGGCCATTATGATGTCACTATTTTTTTATATGATATATAATATGTTTATTGTTTCTTTAAGATTCTTTATTTTTAATTTTGTTCATACCATTATGGTTTCCATTAGGGGTAAACACGATATCTTCATTTAAGGAAGTGTGGATTACCGCCCCCTCAAAGTGATGTGATTCGTTAATGCCATATGTGGGACATGTAAAGGATGGATTTAAAGTTATTATATATGATTTTATACTGGAATTATAATATACCTATATATAATTATTATTTATTTCCATTAAAGTATGAGATAGAAATGAAAGTAGCGTTCATGCGTACGTACGGCTTACCGTCTCCATGAACGGTGCATTTCATTTCTTATACCCAAATGTAAAGTACTATTAAAATTATATGTATATAATGGATATATATAATTAATTATACATATAAATGATGAATATAATTCTGGAATTAAAATATACATACCTCTCATTTAATTTTAATTCCATTAATATGAGAATGAAATGAAAGTAGCGTTCATGCGTACGTACGGCTTACCGTCTCCATGAACGGTGCATTTCATTTATTGCCTCTAAATTATTACGTAATATTATAAATACATGTATATGATGGATATATATGATATATATGATATCCAAATCAGGAATTTCATTCTTTATATAAAGAACCTTTGACCACACGAACAACATGTAATTGTAAGAAGTCCACTTTCGACTTAAGAACCAAATATCGACAAAACAATCATTATTAACTTAATGATTACATAGTGTTTATAACATTTTAATAAGTGATATAAAAGGAATAATGAACTTTAAAAAGGTTCTTAAGGAAGTATAAATTAACTCAATTTTATTATTCAGGAGATTAAAGAACGATCGAGTCAAGTCGGACCCGAGGTTAGGGATCCTACTCCTCTCTTTCTTTTTAAGTACACACTTTTATGTCATTCTTTTTAAAGCTCCTATTTCTTGTTATTGGGATGATATTTTATATTAAACTTACTGTATTTTTTATGTTCATGTGATGAGAGAGCCTATTCTCTCTCATCAATCCATTTTGGATGTTTTGAGTGGCGCCGTTAGGCTGCCGAATTTTCGTAAGAGATCTAACCTCTCTCTTTCTTTTTAAGTACTCTTCTTTATGTCACTTCTTTTAATCTCCTCTTTGTAATGTTGGGGGAAGTTATTTTATATTCCTCTTTCTGTGCATTTTATTGTAATGTGATGAGATACCCTATTTGATCTCATCAATCCATATTCGGAATTTTTATGTGGCGCTGTTAGTCTGCCGAGTTTTTGTAAGGTATTTTTCATCTCACTTTTTTTCCCGTGAGATTTATGCTACATTTTCCACAAATTCCATTGAGTGGTGTATTTACTACCCATTATTCTACTCTTTTTGTAATATAATTTCGTTTATGAGTATTTACATCAATGATCTATTGTCCTTATTTCATGTGGTGTATGTTTTGAAAGATACCCAAGTCGGTAAGGGAACCGTTCACCCTCCAATTTTTTAAAATACTTCTTTTGTTGGGTCTTTTAATTTACATATTTTTATGTTGGGATATGATCTCATATATCCTTATTGATATAAATTTTATTTCCAAGTGATGAGATACACTTTTTATGTCTCATCAACTCATTTTGATGTGATGGCGTTAGGCTGTCAAGGGAACTTTTTAACCCAATTTCGATTTCTTTGGGATCAACATGTAGTCATTGAATATGTCATCCATTGAATATGTGTGAATGGCCTTTTATTGTTTTAAACTTAATATCCACTTATATTGGGTGTATTTATATTTTTCACACATATTTTTGAGGTGGATTTGTCCTTAATTTAAGGATACCTTCTTTATAAGGGATTTCATCAAATTTGACATTTCTATTGAGGGTTCATTGTTGTTATGCACCAATTCACTCTTATATGGTGTATATACTGTCATTTGGAGTATTATATCATTAATCCATTTATTCTCATGATATTATAAAGTTCTGACTAAATGTTATTCCTCAATTATTTTATTCAAGTGTCTCTAATTTTGGTAAATCCCCTTTAACCAAAATATCGTTTTAAATGTTTTAATTATTTGTTCTTATTAATATCCATGTTTTCAAAATGGTTTTAAGGATTTATTTATATGGATATTAATGGTTTAAAATTTTAAGCTTCAAGGTGGTATGGGACACTTTGATTCAAAAATCTCTTTATTAAATGTTTTAAATGGTTTTGAAAATGGTATTGATAAAGAATTCTATTATGATATATTGTGATGTGGAAATGTTATCATTCCTTTATATTTGTTTTATGTTTTATGATTTTATATTTGTACTTGGACATTTTAATGGGTGGTTACGTTATAAACCATATGACGGGTGGTGCCGTGAATACCAGGACAGGTGGTTACGTTATAACCTCCAATTCATTGGGTATGGAAGTCGGCCGTATGGCTATTCCATTAAGTATGTATGGAAATTGGCCGTATGGCTATTCCATTAAGTGATATGTGTGGAAGTCGACCGTATGGTTATTCCACTTAAGTATGTTTATGTCCCATGTTACCTTTATATATGTTATGTGTTCTTTATATGGGTTTTATGGTAATCCTTTGTTTACAAAAAGGTAAGTAATGATACTATTTTTCTCGTGAAAAGTTTTTACTACTTCATGAAGGTGACAAGTATTACATTGATAAAGTATTCATGGTTTACTTGTTGTTTTGAATAACTAACAGTTTTTATTCTTTGTGTATCCCTTACTGAGCTTCTTATGCTCATCCCATGTTTTTGAAATGTTTCTCACAGGACTTAGCGTGGAATAGGGTCAAGGATGGGATCAAGGGAAAGTCATGCTACCTAAAACATGGAACTATACATGTTTCTATTTAAGAGTTTTTATTTTATGGAAATTTAGTAGAAGTGACTACTTTGTAATCTTTTGAGATGTAATAGTTATGTCCTAATTATCTATAACTCTATACCTGAAAAGATCCTCAATGTGAATTACTCATTTAATTCAATTTTAAGTAAGGTTTATGGCTGGGGCCTTATAGTTAGGACTTCACAGTTTAACGTCTTACTGGACATAAGGGACTTGCAAATAGTTTAGTGTCATATGCATGGACAATTGATGTAGTTTAAGGTCATACAGGACCTAATTGCAGTTTAAGGTCATACATGACCATTTAGGGAACTTTTTCAAAGTTTAACATCATGTGGGACGAAAGTACAAATAGTTTATGTTCATATGTATGGACCGTTCCTATAGAGTTTAACATCTTGCTGGATGGTGAAGGGGACACAGTTTAACGTCGTGTGGGACAAAAGTACAAATAGTTTAAGGTCATATGGATGGACCATTGGTTATGCAGTTTAGCGTCTTGCTGGACGGTTCTACATTTTAAGGTCATACTGGACCATCTATGTAGTTTAAGGTCATACCGGACCATTGGTTATGCAGGTTAACGTCCTTCTTGATGGTTGTGCAGTTTAAGGTAATACTGGACCATGGTGTAGTTTAAGGTCATAATGGACCATGGTTATGCAGTTTAACATCTTGATGGATGGTTGTGCAGTTTAAGGTTATACCGGACCATGGTGAAGTTTAAAGTCATACTGGACCATTGGTTATGCATTTTAACGTCTTGCTAGAGGGTTGTGCAGTTTATGGTTATACCGGACCACGGTGCGGTTTAAGGTCATACTGGACCATTGTTTATACAGTTTAACGTCTTGCTGGACGGTTGTGCAGTTTATGGTCATACCGGACCATGATGCAGTTTAAGGTCATACTGGACCATATATGTAGTTTAAGGTCACACTAGTCCATTTATGTAGTTTAAGGTCATACTGGACCATTTATTTAGTTTAATGTCATATTCGACCATTTATGTAGTTTAAGGTCATACTGGACCATTTATGATGTATTTTGTGTTTATAAAAAATACTTCTCCAAAAATCTGGCATTGGTTGGAGTAGTGATGATTTCTCCATCCATCGAGATTAATGAATAAGATCCATTAGATTAGACCCTATGTATTGAGTAAGGTACTTCCCATTTTGGATCAAGCTTGGGGGGTTTATATCCTGGTATTATTGGAGTTCTGAGAACTATTACCAATTCTCCCTAAGTGAAAGAACGAAGATGAACTTTTTTGTTAAATGCTCGTGCTATTCGATTATGATAGACTTCCAAGTGGTGCAAAGTGCACATTATTTTCTCATCTAACTGTTCCAATTCATTAAATATCTTTTGAGATTGTTCATCTATAGATGACTGATTACAAATGGCTACTCTGAGCAAAATCAGTTGAACTTCAATGGGAAAGACTGCTTCCGTTCCATATACCAATGAATATGGAGTTGACCGAGTTGCAGTGCAGTTGGTAGTCTGATAAGCCCATAAATCATGAAATATTTTATCAGGCCATGACCTCTTTTCTTTATCCACCATCTTTTGCAGTATATTTGAAAGAGTCATGGTAAAGGCTTCTATCTGGAAGTTGTCCGCTCCATG
Organism: Viscum album; assembly: GCA_963277665.1. Lineage (NCBI taxonomy): Eukaryota > Viridiplantae > Streptophyta > Magnoliopsida > Santalales > Viscaceae > Viscum > Viscum album. Next base: position 1,637,211,713 of record OY728119.1, on the reverse strand, counting down.
ATACTGAGATGAATGGTTGGATTTGATGTTGTATTCTTGATACAACTTCTTCACCTCGGATAAACAGAATTTAGTGCCATTGTCTATCAATAAGGTATGAGGGACACCAAATATGGTAATGATGTTAGACTTGATGAAGCTAACAATGAATTTGGAACTGACTTCCCGGAGAGGTATTGCCTCTGCCAATTTGGAAAATAAGTCAGTAGAAGTAAAAATGTACTTAAACTGCTCGGTCGTAGCGGAAGGGTGAGGTCCCACCACATCCATTCCCCATGTGGGAAATGGATATGAGTATTTAGCTGTATAAAGAAACTCTGGAGGTTGATGAATGACGTTGGCATGTACTTGGCATGAATGAAACTTCTTTGTTAATTCGTCACAATCTTGTATCATTGAAGGCCAAAAGTATCCAAGCCTTCGAATCTGATCAGACAGTCTATTTCCAAACAGGTGGGCCCCACATACTCCTGTATGAAATTCTTTCATGACAGCCATTGTCTCTTCACCATAAATGCATCTGAAGAGAACTCCATCAAAACCACGTTTTTTTGAGAATTTTCTCTAGGTGATCTGGGCTATCAGAAAGAGTAAAAATGACCAAACGTCACTAGATTTGTTCTTTATCAGCTCTATCAGGTGGAGTTGTTCCATTTTGAAGGTATTCCCTGATAGGTGACATCCATCCTTTAGTATGCCCATACAGTCAAGAATGGGACTAATTTCATTAATTTCCTCTGTTATGATTCGAACATAAGGTGAAATTGCATGACGGTGGGAAATACTGATGGTTGTCTCGTCCCGATTTGGATCATCCAGAGTTGTGGCTATAATGACTAGTGCATCATCTTGAGCATTTTGTGATCGTGGTACATAAGAAAATGTCGGTTCCAAAGGGAATTCTGACACTAACTCTCTGACTTAATCATACAAAGGGATTAGTTCTTCTTTTCTGATGTCATAATCCCCATTGACTTGTTTGATTATAATTTCTGAATCACCTTTCACCATTAAGTGATTCACTTGTTCTTGAAGCGCTAATTCCAATCCTGCGATGAGAGATTGGTATTTGGCTTCATTATTGGTACCAACTTCCCACAATAAGAAGGAATAAGGTAACACTAACTTTTCTAGAGAAATGGGCACAAAGTCCTAATCCAACATTTTTGAATTTAGGATTTTCCATTTTCCTCCCTATGGAACTTCTTGAAGCACCATCAAAATACATTTCCCATGCCTGAGGACTTTCTTGAATAGAAAATACATCCTCATTAGGGAGTTCAATATCTGAAAAGTGTCTTCCACTGATGGGTGTCCAGCCAGGAAATCAGGCAGAGCGTGGCCCTTTATCGCCTTTTGAAACACATACTGAATGTCGAATTTCTGCAAAATAACTGCCCAAATTGCCAGATGTCCAGTAAGCATTGGACGACTAAGGATGAATTTTAGCGGGTTATAGTGAGATACCAATTGGACCTCATGATGTTTCAAGTATTGTCTCAACTTCTGAAATACAATGATTAATGCCAGGAATCACTTCTCAATACTTGAATACCAGGTTTCTCCTTCATGCATAGTTCGAATTAGATAGTAGAGGCTGTTTTCATTCCCAACAATGTTCTTTTGAGAAATAAAGGAACCCAATGATTACTCTGGAGGTATCACATAGAGGATGTGTGGTATTCATTAAATAGGTGGCATGAGTACCGGTGGACTCAAGAGTTATTTCTTGAGAATATCTAATGCTTCTTGACATTCTTCATACCACTGGTAAGTGACTCCCTTCTTCATCAATTAGGTGAAGGGTAATCTTTTTCCAGCTAAATTGGAGATGAAATGCCGAATATAGCCTAAGTGTCCTTGAAGTCCTCTTAATTATTTCAAATTTTGAGGAGGTGGCATACCAAGGATTGACATGGTCTTCTCAGGATCGACATCAATACCACGATGGCGTATAAAAAAGCCGAGAAATTTTCCCGAGGTTACCCCAAAATAACATTTTAAGGGGTTCGTCTTCAAATTATGTTGTCGAAGCTTGCGGAATATGACTTCAAATCAGCTAAGTGATTAGAACATTGTTTTTATTTGACCACAATATCATCCACATAACATTCAACAAACTTCCCTAAAAAGGGTCTGAAGATATGATCCATGGAACACTTATATGTTGCACCTACATTCTTTAGGACAAAGGGCATTACCCGGTAGAAAAACACAACCTGAGGGGCTCTAAAGGCCGTTGATTCCTCATCTTCTAGGGCCATTCGGATATGATTACATCCGGAATATCCATCCATGAAAGAATGTTCTTCATAGCCAGTTGTTGGATCAATTAAATGTTCTTTAATCGTAACTGGGAAATCATCCTTAGGAAAATGCCAATTAAGATATCTGAAATCTATGCAAACTCTAACTTGCTCGTTAATCATCTTTACAAGGAAAATATTATCCAACCACTTGGGGTACTAAACTTCTTTGAGGAAGTTATCTTTTATAATATTATCCACATCAGCTTAAATTTTAGAAGCATAAGTTGGGTGTGTTGTTCTCGCGACTTTCTTAAATCCTCGATGTTCTTCTGGTAAACCCAAATGATGAGTAACAACATAAGGATCAAGCCCGGGAATCTCTGTATAGTTCCAAGAAAATATATCTCTATTTTTCTTTATAAAATAAACATACATCTCTTGCTCTTCATGATTCATGGCTGCACTGATTAAAGTGGGGTGTGGATCTTCTTTTGTACCCATATTTATTTCTCTGAGTTCATCCACAGTGGTAGAGATACCATCTTCAAATGCTGGAGGAGCATCTCTGAGATCTTCCTCTCTTTATTCATCATATATTATTTCTTACTTTTATACTTTCATAGTAGACGATAAAGAAGAATTTTCATGATCAGAAGAGATGTCAAAATTTTCATATCTTGAAGAAGAAGCTTCCATTTCCGACCCGACTGATGATGTAGGGTCTTCTTTGGGTAATAAAGAGGATATGATGGATTGAGAATCGGCATCATTGATCACCTCTAATTTTTCACTAAATTCGTTTGGCATAATTGGTGAATTATAGACTTCTTGGATTTTAGTAGATGAAATGAACATGTCACCATTTGTGTAATCATTACTGCTTGGTGGGTTACAAATTTCTCCCATGTTGTCTGGCTCGATTGTCATAACTGACATTATGGATCATTTCATGAGAGTATTTTGATTTGGGTATATCTTGACAATTTGACTGATAGGAAACACAGAATCTGTACTCATATGTGTAAATGGATTTACTGGAATCTTTTCCAAACCATATGGAGCATTAACATTGGTAATCTTTTTTGTTATGGATTTCTCCCTTCCCTTCATGTGATAGAATTCCGCCTCAAAGTATTGAGACTAAAATGTCATGAATGGGGCCTTATCACCATAAAATGTCCCAAATTGACCATCGAAACAATATTTGAGACATTGATGGATGGATGAAGGGATAGCCGCAAGTTGATGTAGCCAGGGTCTTCCAAGAAAGATGTTGAATGCTGAGTCTTGATCAACAACCATGAAATCATAATTGGATACAAGATCTCCCAACTGAGTTCTGAGTGTAACATAACCTAGTGGTTCTTGTTCATTTTTATCATATACTTGTTACATCATGGTAGAAGGAGATAAATCAGATTCTGTGAGGCCCAATCGACGAAGTGTACGAATGGGCATGAGGTTGACTCTTGAACCATTGTCAATGAAATCTCTTCGAACATCTACACCACTGACCTTGACAGATAAGTAAAAAGTTATAATATTTCCATGCACATCATCATCTTAATATTCATCAGTAAAAGATATTATCGCATGGAATTATGCTGGATTATTCTCTATGTGATAGAAATCAGCTGTAGTAATTTCAGATTCAAAATCTTGAGGACTTGACAAAGCCTCAATGAGTGCTTCCCGAAGATATTTTGACAGATTCAGAGCATCCAAAATTGATAACATTGCTGGTACTTGGGCCAAGTGTTTCAACACATCATACTTTTGATCCAAAGGTCTACATTTCCCAACAAGAATATGTGGTTTAGCAGGTACCTTGGAAGAAAATGATTTGGAATTTGATGCATCTTGTATCGTGATAGGAGTTGGCAATATCCCTAGTTTTGGAAGATTAGACTGATTAGATCTATTTACATGCTGAGAGGAAGAAAATGGATCCTTCAACCATTCTTCCAAAATAATTGTGTTAGGACTAAATTTTCTATTGGTAGAAGAACTTTCTTGTTCTTGCTGAGCTCGCTGTAGAGCTCTACCATGACTTTATGCTGCGTACACAGTTCTAGCAGGGGTAGAATTGGAATAGTGGCTTATGATAGATCCACATCTTCCCATGTATCCTGAGCCTCTAGAACTTCCTCTGATTCCCCAGTTTGATACAGGGAATTCAGGATCATAGAAGTAGAAACTACGACATGCATATAGATATGTTAATTGAATCTTATTAATAGAACCGAATATTAAATCTTCGTCTGATGAAGACTCTTCCTGATTAACCTATTTAGGATGTTTCGTCTAGTGGGGCGGTGCACATGGCATTGAAGTAGATGCCATGAAGTATGTCAGAGTCAAAGAAAACATAATATTTGACACAAACTCATCTTCTTATGATTCTTTTTCTTTCTTTGAATCATGTCGTTCCTTTGATGACTTCCCCTCTGATGAAGAGGATTTTCCCGCAACATTCACTGCAGAAGACACAATCTGTTTCTATAATTATGTTTGCAAAATATCATGGGTTCAGTTGATTGTCTTTCTGACCATCCAATCATCATACTTCTGTGCATTTTTTCTTTTGAGTTCTTTCCATTCTCCTTCCTCCTCTGGAACTGTAGCAGTGACACATGCTTCCTGGGATGAAGAGACTTTCAGTTTGACTTTTCCTGAGTCGACCATCTTTTGCAGGAGGTCATTGAAGACATAAAACTCCTAGATGGGATGACCCAACATATGATGAAAGGGGAAATAATTGGGATTGTCTTCAATTCCTTCCTTGTTTGGCCTCATGGGCATTGGCAGCTGAACCAAATTATTCTCTAGGGTCGAAATGAAGTAACCCGGAACTTGTTCATTTCGGAAAGATTATGTCTTTCTCTTCAGATCCTCAAATTGTTTTCATCATTGATCTCTTTGATCATCTGGATGAAAGGGTCTTTTTTTGTTGGTGCTCAGGAGTTAGAGCCCTTCGAGAAGATGAAGGTTTTGAGGTAGAAACAGGTATAGGTGTTTCTTTAAGCATAACTGTAGCAGTTTCTGCTTTACCCATTATCCTTCCTAGAGCCGATGCAAATACACGAGATTTATCCTTAGCCAGTATAATGGAATATTCAATCTGCTGAGCAATTGACGTAAGGTCTCAAAACCCTCCAGTTTATTTCATAGTGATTAACGTCGTGCATAACTCATCACAAAAATTTTCCACATAGATTGGAAACAATTCTTCTTGAGGGTGTACTAAACTATGTCTTAATTTATCTCGGTGTTTTGTGCTTTATAAGATATCAATGGATCTAAATTTATTATAATGAAATATTTTTCAATTTTTTTAATTTTATATAATTATAATAATAAAAAATTTATAATAAGGTATAGTTAATTAGAGTTCATAGTGATTTTTTGGACACAATAATTATTTAAAAATATTAATTGTCTCGATATATAGAAGCTTTATATGTTTCATTGAAATATTTATTGTAGTTTTTATAGATTATATATTATAATAAAATATGAAATTAATGAGGAACATGAAGTGAATGTTAGTACAATGATTTTTTTTTGATTAAAAATATTTCCGAAAAATTTTTAAAAAAAATAGGAGTTATAAATAGTGGTAATATCATTATTATGCCATTTAATCATAAATAATGAAATATTTTTTGACTAATAAAAGATATATTCAATTGAAGACTGATCATTATAAGAATATGTGAAAGAGATCAGTAATTTCATTAATTTATTTCTGTTATTAATTATTCTTTTTAAAAAACTAACAATTATTATCAAACCAACTAACGAATCCAAATTGTAAGGGAGTGATGTTTTTTATAAAAATGTATGTAATGAGAGATTAATGGAATTTAAAAATTAGGTTGATCAATACACCAGTACTCAAAATACCAAAAAGTTGGTATCTATTCATATATATATATATATATCAATGGTAGTGTATGAAGTGTAATAATGAAAAATGATAATAATTTTTCTTAAATACAAAAATATAAGTTTGAATTATTAAAACAAAGCCTATAATAATGGTTTAGTACCATTTTTATTGGTTCTGAATCAATTGGTATAGAATATAATAATGGTTTAGAGGTTCATTGGATACTATGATACAAGAATATGACAATAACTATTTTTCTACAAAAACCATTTGTATACATATATCATAATGGATTCAAAACCTCTGTAAAGGTATATACCAAAAATTGGACACCCTTGGGATTTTACATTAAAAATGGTTATCAAACCATTTTTTTAGACATTTGAAAATTGTGTTTAAAACGATATTGTAAAATAAAATAGATGGTCTTGGATTCAACCCATTACACATAACATATATATTAAATACCTAACCATTTTGATAAAATTGTCATTGTGAATATAATTTGATATAAATATATCAATATTTTATATTTTGAGGTATTTAACGATATTTGACAAAACAATTCATAAAAGAATCATGGTACTTATACCAACAATTTTCAGAACTGTTGGTATTTGTAATCAAATTTTGGGGAGTAATACCAATAATTTTTCGAAAACATTGGTATATGATTTGTATAAAGAACCAACACAAATGGTTTTTCATATAACTGTTGGTATATGGATCCCATATACCTACCATTTTTCTAGAATTGTGTTTGTATGTTTTATATGAGGAAGTTATACATATTATTTTTTGGAAAATCAATGACATATGGTTTGAATGCGGGACATATACCTAGAGATTTTCCAAAACTATGGGTATATGGTTTGAACCCGTATACAAATGGTTATTTTCAAACCGTTGGTATATCAGGATACGTTTTTCACTATTTGGGGTAACCCCTCAGGATAAGTATTTAATAAGGAACCTATACCCATGATTTTAGAAATAACAACAAGTATAGGTGAAATATAAAAATGTTTTTTAATTTAGTTAGTATAGTCCTATTGTTTTAGATATAATTTAATGAAGTGTGTTAATTAAAATAGAACTCCAACGTATGATATTAAATTTTTTTTCAATGATCATCAAGTTGATTATTTTGAAAAATTATTTATATGGGTAGATGTTTAAAATATATACAGATCATAAGATGATAATTTATATATTCTTAGAGAATGATATTTATATTCACCAACAATTATCTCTACAATTGTTCAATATTTATGATTATTCAATCCATTACCATACTATGAAGGAAAATAAAGTAGAATATTATCTATGTTGAAGGAACATCAAAACCTTCCCACTGTTAAGACATAAAAATCATCAATTTGTTGATGATTTTTAATGTTTTCAAGGATGAAAAAAATGATGGAACTAAATTCTATATAGATTAAATGATGGATCAACATTCCATCATTGAGATGATAAAAAATTAAAATAGAGGAAATCTATAAGTATAAATTAAAGTATAATCTGTATGGAAATAAAATTATATGATGTTAAAATGTAATGAAATACGTGTTAAGATATTTTTATAATGACTATGTGTACCATTAGAGCATGACATAAATATATTAATGTATAATGATATACATATCACAACCATTTATATCCACTGAGTGAAAAAATAGTTGTATGGACACCTTCAAGATAATTAATAGTGGGAGAATATGACAAAGTAGATTTCATGTTATATATCAATGTTTGTTTTGTGTTAGTAAGTAATGGGAAAAATGAAAAAAATCTCATGGGGATGATGAAACCATTGCCCATGCCTATATTGAATTTTTAAAACATTAACATTAAATTATTCATAGGTCATACAATTACATCCAATATAAATAATTCTTAATTCATTATGGTTGATATTATTATAATTTCTGAACACATTATTGAAATTCAATACTATATATCACTCTATAAAAATTAAATAATATGAATTAGGGATGTGATGACGTTTTATAATAAACCATTATTCATTATATATGATTGATACCCTTGATTTTCCTAAAATTTGTTGAAATGTTTCAAAAAATGACTATAATTTTAGTTGACCTTTTATATAGACTATATCCCAAAAAATATTGTCAATATGAGTTGAAAATTCAAAAACCTTCTATAATTTTAAGAGTAAATTCGATAAAAATCACTATATGATGAAAAAAAATCTTCTCATTAGTGTGTTAATTTTAATATTTGATTCCAGTCAAGAATCCAAATGGATCCATATGAATCCATTTATGGGAATATATGTAGAACACCTTCTTGCAAGGATAAAGCTGGGGGAATTAAGGTGTTATGAAATTTAATGATCTAATAAATGGTTAAAAAGTTCAAGACCATTCAACTACACAACAGGGAAACTCATAGTTGACAAGAGATGAATGTTAATAACCATTAGAGTAAAAAAACGTTTAGCATTTATGATATAGTGTTTTTTTCATATACTTATTTTATATAATCATTTTATATGATAAATAGGGAGATCTATGTTCCAGATACATCGAACAATTTGATATTCATGAATGCGTGAATGTTGTGGCCAATATATTTGCACTCATACCATCCTTATATCAAGTACATGATATGTTCTAAATATTCCAATTATATAATTAAATACCAAATAAGTATGAAACTATTTTCTCAATCAGGTATATATCCGTTAAATTTTGGTCTAATTATTTATTTTGGACCTAATATGGATTCCTAATGAGTTAAAAAATGACTTGATCGTATTCATGGACTTTTTAGACCCCATAACTCATATTTTTGTACGAAATAGGCATGTAACATGCTTTATAGTATACCATGTGGGAAGGCTGCAGGATCAGAAAATACCATGGGGTAGAATTTGTTTTGGATAGAGCCTTACCACGTGGAAGGTGCACAGTATCAGAGACCATTCAGACTAACTATGTGACTAACCATTTTTTCCTATGTGTATATGCATGGTTGGAACATTATTTGGAAAACATTGTAGTGAAACCATGAACAAGAAAATTTCTATGTAAATTTTCATATCAATTAATGATATTATAATCCCTCCTCTTTCCTTATAATTAGTTTTCTTGAGTGATTATCCTTATTTTCCCCCCAATACCATTTGTTATGGCCTAATATAGGGATTTATTTATCTTTTTATATCCATATCTGATTGATAATTCATTAATAATGTTGGATATTCAAAAGTATATACTCAAGTCCATTTATGACTTTATTCGTCTCCCATTATCTTGGCATAATTTTTTAGTGTTACCATTACCCATTCTTCTCATATATACTATGTTATACAATTAATAATAGGAAAATATTATAGGAGAAGAGTTGTAAAACTGTATCATGGGAAGTTTATAACATATCCTTCAAATTTTGTGATTTTATAAAGGTTTTATGGGGCCTGTCAATTTCATTACATGTTGTTTATAGAATATATATTCCATTTTTAAAATCATTAGAACCATATGGTTTCTTTTATTTCCATATATGTGATTAGATGTTAGTTATTACACTCACTACTCCATGCATCCCATGTATGATGTTATCCCTAATAGGTTTATTAGTACTTGAAAAGTTTGAGCCACCGTGCTAGGGTGACTTGGCTTGAACAGTATAGAGATATTATTTTATTTATTAAATGGTTGGTGTAAATTGTGAATCGCATGATGGTGTGTACCACGCATGATAACCACATGAACCACCTAATTTATGTTAATAAATTTGATAAATAAACATGAGATGGGAATTGGATAGTATAATAAATATATGAATTTGACTTAAATGTAAATGTATAATAGGATTCATGTTGTTAGAACCCCTTAAACAATTGATGGAATGTATAAAATTTATTCTTGATTAATTAGTATGATTAAGTGGATTAAATGAATGATTTCATGATTCATGTACTTTTAACACAAATAAAAGGAATTAATTAATCCAAATGGACATATTGATAATGTATGAAAAGATTAAAGGTTTACACAGTACTATAAAAAATCTAAAAAATAAAAGGAAATGATTTAACAAAATGAAAAATTATATGACATTATTATCAAATAATTTTGGCCTTACGTGAGATCACCGTATATTCATATCGAGGAAATCCTTGATCACTCACGAACCCCATTGTTGATTCATGGATACAATTTTCTTATGATTGAACACACTTATAAATTGATCATTTCTTATTCAGTGATTCCTAGAATGACTCAATAGGATACCTCATATATTATTAATGTATTCCTTGGATACACTCCTTGTTTCCAGCATTGATAGGTATATTCCATATTTATTTTCCACAGGGTCTATTCACTGCATAAACCCATTTTACCTTTGAGGATCACTATAGATTCAGTAGGAATAATATTTTGGAATACCTTGAACAATGATCATTGGATTACACTATTACCCCTAACCCATGCTACAACTTTTACTGAGTTAGAGACCCTTTAGGTCTATTTTGGATTGGTTATTACCATGGATATTCATTATTAAAAATCATTACAGGTCACCATGTTACATCTTAGGATATTCACTATTATTACCATGTTACTCAACTGTAAATCCATAACATTCAATTTTTTATTTGGATAAATGTTTAGACACCAGCCGAGTGCTAAAGATAGTAACTGGGAATTTATTTACATTGTACTTATTTACTTTATATATAATTTCTTGAATAATGTTACAATTCCATTACATGGGATATATGGTATATACACCATTGTTGGTGGCCCAATATCATTTATCTCACACCCTCTTCGTGCGATTTTGGTTACTCAAGGAAGCTTACAAGATTTCCTGTATTGATAAAGGGAAGAATACAACTTCAAATACTTAATTTCAGGTTAGGATATGATAGATCTTGATAGTAGATGACCGAGATGGATCTTAGGATGCAAGGGATATTATTTTTACAACCTTTATTATATTTTGGAAGTTGGTATAACAACCTCCTTTTATACATGTTTTCTAGTTTTCTACTAACACGACATATTTTCATCTGTTGTTGTATGATTGTTTGATATTCTAGTTTTTTTGGTTTTATCTAATGTTGTCTATATATTCCAATGTGAATTCTATTTAATTATATTTGTTCCACTATTTACCTATATTTATTATTATCAATATTTCTACACACTAGTAACGAGGGCATTGTCTCCCAATGGAAACACAGTAGTTCGTCGATATAAGTTAGACATATAGGGAATTTAGGGAGATGTGGCTGAGGGCACCTATTATGTTGAATCTGGTTCACGAACGTCAGAATGTGGTAACAAAGAAGGTTTTACATTCTTTCATTATTCTTTGGAGACAATAAATTCATGATTGATAACTCTAGGAACATGCTCGTAAGATGTGCTTATGTGACGTAATCACATGTTTGGGGTAAAACCCATGTTCCCTAAAATAAAATTGTTTTTCCGACTTACCAATTATAGATGGAATTATTTAACCATTGGTTGATGGACATGTTGTATATGGTTGTCTGTTATTACTATATTTAAGGATTTATTTCATACTTGACCCAATTAAATGGGAGAAATGATCATTGATACTTTAACCGTTATAGGCACATAATAATATAATGTTATAAAAATATCCTTGCCATATAGGTGGATTTCACATCTTTTAATAGCTTGATATTTAAGTTTTTATTGAGTGATGTTGTGATAGTTGGCTAATTCATGGGTTACTATTGGTTTTGATGGAGTTATTTAATGTATAAATTCATGAGGTGTGATGTACCTCATGGGGTGGGATGGGTAATTTAAAGAGTCAAGCCATTATGCTATAAATAACTAGCTATTTCTTTCATTGATAAGTTGTGTGTGAACTGATTCAATGGGAGTGGAAATACCTTATAATGTGAAACATGAATTATAATATAAATTGGATTCACAACCTTATCATAACATGTCATGTTTTTGAATGTATAAGGAGCGAACGTACTGATTTAATGTAAAATGGAATGTAAATTTTAAATGAGAAGTTACAGATACCTAGCCATCTATGTCTATAGTTGGGGATGTATACCATAGGGGGTGATCCATTCATTAGTTATAATCCATATTTATTGCTATATATCTTCCTAAAGAATTTTCTAAGGTGTGTTCATGAAATTTTTAGACCAATGTCACCATGCCGTTCTCGTATCATACACCTAGAGGGTGGCATTGATCATACAATAGATGTGGTCAGCTTGTAGCTGACAATATTTCCTCCATGAGTGCCACTTGAGGAATCACCTTAAATAACTTAAATGAGAATTTATTCCATGTTATTGATTGATTTTAACATCTAATTTAGTCTATTCATGGTTCCACACATGTTTTATATACATTGGATGATCTGGATCATGAGTTCTAGAATCATCCTTCTACTTTCTCTGGGAATTGAGATCCACATGATATTCAGTCTTGAATAGAATTCACCCTCTCTATATATGATCATATTGATTCTCTTATATAATAAATGGTCAATATTTCCACATACATTCTTCGTGATTCGTCCAAGCCACTGTGGGATGTAGGTACCCAAGCGGATCACCATAAAGGCTTCTAATGGGATGTTTTAAACACTTGATTCAATGATTAAATCTTTCCTAAAACATTGAGAACTAAAAAATCTCGATTGTTATTACATCTTGAGTACGGTTCATTTTTATTTATGGATTATTCATTATGTTTCACTGTGTTACAATGCTTTTCACTACTTCTAGTTGATGATAATATTTTGTGTTCGAGATGCATTGAGGATGGAATTCATTACGTCACCCGTATATAGGTGAATTCCTTTATCCTACCTAATATTGATGAAATATAAAATCAAGATCATATAACATAGTGAATAATATGGCTTGGTAATCGAACCATTTGTAGATGGTCAGTGTCCTAAAATTCCAGTAGTTATCATGGTGGAAGGAAGCATTCCCATGAGCTTTATTTTCAGGAAAGAGATCACCAGAGTACATGTTTTGATAGTTCTATAATGATTCATCAATGTGTATGATAGGAGAACATGAAACCTAACATTGATAGTGGCTTAATGGAGTTCCATTATTGTAAAATAATTTGGAATCTTCTAATTTTTTTCCTATCCTTTTCACTAACTCCCACTAGAAAAGGATCCACAACAGCTCCACATTTAGGAGGAGTCTATTTTCTACCACGTCATGTGGGGAGTTGGAATACCACTACAAGGATAGGCTGGGGAGGAGGTCATGGACATAATATCCAGAACCCTAATCACCAGCAATGCAAACATAGTAATTGTGATCATTGTAGTCTAGCTATTTCATAGGTTCATGGATCAAGCCAATTTCATACTATATAGCTGATACCTGGGGATCAGGATATCGAAACTTCTATAATATGAGGTCCAATTATATTGGAATCAACAATAGTACTATATTTATTTTAAATTTTTTCATTTAACTATTTTACCTCTATATCTATCAAGTAATATCTCGAACTACAGTTACAATACTACTATGGTGTAATGACCATACATACACATTTATGAGTTTGATTTTAGGGAATACACCATTATAGGTATTGTTCCCTTGAGGTAGGATGTTAACATCTCATATGCAATGTAAATACACAAAAATACAAAATAATATTTGTTTAAACATTTTTGGGATTATTACGTGTCCGTGAAAATTGATGGATGATGATTATGAGAAACTGTGTTCGCAGAATGAATATATGAAATTTTTTATGTCACGTTCTGAAAATGTGCAGATGGAATTTGATTAACTTTTGAACTGGTGCTCGTAATTGAGATCTGAGGACATAGTTAATCCATAGCACCGAGATTAAATTAAGGAATGATTCACATTGACTGCAGTAAGTAGGGGGGGAAAGATAATTTTTTAGACAATTAAAAGAGTAATAAAATAATATTTAACTGTTATTTTCATTTTCACCCATGGTTGAGCGGAAGTGGCGGGACCATTGTGTTTTTAATCCATTTAATGTATTGAATATCATTTATTTTTCACCGCACCATTGGGTAATTAACTAGTACATTCATTAATGAACATCATTAATTACTCGGTGCATTTCTCCCCTTTCCCCTTCTATTTAAGGGAGGATCAGGGTAGAGTTTTGACATGGCATTAGCATGAAAGGAACTTCTGGTGAAGTAATGTGACATCTTCGACTAACGAGGAACAGAATATTTGACATTGTCAAAGGAATCAAATCAGAATATCAAATGCTAGAGGCTTGCACAGACAGGGACTCTTCATCCACCACTGCAACGTTCCCCAATGAATCACGAGGTAGGGTTTGTTATTTACTTAAATATATTCCCATGATTATTCTCCTCATTATTCATTTTTCAACCGGTCATTTTAATTTATTTTAACAGAGTTTATAATTTTTTTATGTGATGTAAAAAATTAATCCCACATGTTGCAAGGATAATGCGATGTAAATGAGCCAACCGAACAAGGCCTAGTCACTATGTCCCTTGTTTTTCATTTCATTATTCGGACGGGGGTTTTCCATAATGACGGAAACATGAAACCGGGACTCTCGTAGTGTTGATGACATCCTGGTAGAGTTGTAGACACATCCAGAAGGATGAACGGACCACTAAAGCTCATCATGTGGCATGTGGAAGCTCCGCTGGTGCGGCACCGGCACAACGACACCATTGAATAGTGCTGACGATGAAGGAAGCTACTGGTGATCAATGGCCACAGAAGAGAGGTGGAATGCGAAGGATTCACAATGGGCTGAATGCATGTCTGGCATGTGCCGGCTGGGGTGAAGGCGAGGAGGTGCGCTACCCCGCACCGCAGGAGGAAGCTGCAATATCAAAGTTGTGGTGGAGGGCCAAGAACTACTCCCTGTAGGTATAGATAGTGACATGGTATCACCACCAGGATCATAACTTAATTAAATTGAATGTCTCTTTGACATGTTCTGGAGGTAGACCACATGACCCCTGCATGGGTCGTGCTAGCCTGTGGGCCTGACCACTCGGCGGGCCACGCCTAGCCGGCAGGCTCAGCTAGTCTACAGCCTAACGGGTAGAGGCCTACCAGGGCAAGACGAACTAATCTTGCAGAATCCCAACCCAACATGTTTGGGATGGGATGGGTTGGTTCAGGTCGGTCCGACTGGATCAGATAGGACCCAGACCCCTCTCGGGCATAGATACACATAAGTGGTTGTATCTTACGAACATGACATTTGTTTAACGAACTGTCTATGGAATTGGGATCCTTGGTAAGAGACGATCCTTTTGAGATACTCCATTAGATATATGTAGAATTTGGTAGTACAACCATATTAGATCTAATATAAATCCATCCGGGCCCCCCAAACTAAATGTCCAATAACATACAAATCAGGCATCCAGTTTACTCATCATTTATTGCTTTGGGACCATTATTACATGATGGATCATGGGTTAATTTTTTCATAGGACAATGTGGTGGTTGAAATAATACTGATGGCTTGAGGAGCGGTTTCTCGCAGAATTATGCGTAATATGAACGAGAATATTGTGAGTGGATGAGACATCAAGAATGAAGAGGGATTTTGTGTGACGTATCTCATAGTGATTCTGTGTGAATCAGTACTGAGCTATTCTATGTGAATCAACACCTAGTGATTCAATTTGAAACAATAATGTGTGATTTGGTGTGAATCAACATCCAGTGATTCAGTGTGAATCAGCACCAAGTGATACTGTGTGAATCATCACCCCATGATTTTGTGTGAATCAGCGCCCAATTTTTTTTTGTGATTCCTCACCTAGGGATTTAGTGTGATTTAACACCTATTTATCCTGTGGGGCTCTTGTAAGGGTTATTAATTATCGATACTAGTGGGGTCAGGTCATGATTTGGTCATCTTGGGTTAGTATCTATCGATCCTATGTGGTAGATATCTTGTGTGAGTCAATGGGTGTTATTACAAATCGACCCAGTGTAATTCAGCAGTAGTTCGTCTTGATAGAGTAGGGTGATCTATCATTATAGATTATAATTTGTACTACAGTATATATGTTATACTTGGTTTGAGTTGATTATATTGATTTGTGATTTGTGATTGAGATCACACTTTGTGGTTTTACTTTCTATAATTTTGAGTGGCCTTCAGGTGTATCCGGGCCAAAACTATGTATTTTTATACTCACCCCAACATAGGGGTCACCCGTACCATGTTGGGTCTTGTATAGGTGATGGAAAATATTGAATAATAATTAGTGAGCTAGGACCGGATGGTGGATAGAGGTGACAGTGATAGGTAATGTGGAGAGATGAAGAGACGAGATGTACCTACCCTTTAGGTTGGATCCTCTATGTACGATATCATTATCTATTTTCTATTTTCATTTATAGTTTTATCTCTTCATTTGGTCTTGTATTATGGTCCCTTTACATTCTGTATACACCTTTGTTACTATTGTTTTAGTTTTTTGTTTCATCTTGTTGTGTTTAAGGGTTGTGTGTTTGTACAAATTTAAATCCAATTCCTTCTAGTTTTAGGTATACACCATTTTTGGGCTAGTCTCCAACCCCAGGACTATAAAAGGTGGGCTTGGGGTAGTAACTACATGGGATACAGGTGAAAAGTCTTGACAAAGCGATATCAGATGATACAGTTCTACCGAATAACTATGAATTTGAACATTTAATTGAGGAATATTGTTAAGTGTTTTGATTGTGGCTATCAGTTTGAGTAGTCCAGTTTTGGTGCAGAGGCCAATCTATCCATACACTAGATCCCTAATTTATTATTTCAAACTCGATGCACAATAAAAATATTTTTGTGGGTTTTGGAAATATTTATTATTTGATCTCCTTTGAGTCATATCACCATGTATAACTATTTGACCATGGCACACATTTTTCTTTTCTGGATTCCACCATGTAGATAGCCAGCTAGGATTCCGATGAAATTTCACGATGACGACCCAACTTGTGACTAGGATTCATTGTATGACCCTCTTCCTGTGTTGTCACCTTTGGGTGTTGTACCACCAATACCACCACCCTAAGGGAAGAAGTTTCCACCAACCCCACACGTGGATATTTCATGCTGACTGAGGGTGTTTCATGGGTTCAAAATATAGATGCGTCAACGGTTTCGAGGTGAGACAGATCCCCAGGAATCTGAGGACTTTTTGGAGGCTCTAGGATGGGTTTTTCAACTGGTTGAGACACCATATGACCACATGGTGATCCTAGCTACTAGCCTTTTCCAAGGAACAACAGAAAGATGGTGGAGACAGACACTCTAGTTGTTTGAGGAAGTTACACTCTCTTAGACAGATATCGAGAGAATATTTAGGGTGGAGTTCATTCTATAGACTCTATGATCGCTATGTATACTGAAGTTGGTGTACTTATAGCAGGGCAGCTTAATAGGGGCCAATTACTCGGCGAGATTCACTGACCAGTCACGATACTCCGTCGACATGGTATAAGACCCATGCTTCAGGGACTGAACCTTTGAGCCAGGTCTCCGGCAAGATATCATAATAAACATATTTCCATCATGATGTGATACATTGGAGTAATGTTCTAGAGATATTCATGTTTGGAAGTCATCATTCCTTGATCCCAATGGATGAGTGTAGTAATCATATTAAGTTAATATATATTTATATTCACTATGACAAGATAATATTTTATATTGTTGTCGTTGTGATGTTACTTAGTATTTTCTTGTTATAATTATTTTTATTCTATCCTAGTTAGTCAATGTTTTATAATATGATCATTTATATATCATTAGTTATATCAAATATTCCAGGACTCCTTATGATTTTGGTAGTTCATTTGATTCACATATTATAGACACGTTCCTTTTTTTGTAGGGGCCAAAAATATGTGATCCATGGTGATTTTTTCCTCCCTCCAAATTTCCTTTATTTTTTCTTCCTTGTCCAATAATGTTTTGAATTTAGTGACTCATTAGATTGATTTCCATTCTTTTGTGTGTTTGATTTGAACATCAAGGTTTAGGTTTGATTTTGAATTTTCTTACAGTGGTTAGTTTTATGGAAAAATTATTATTCATAATATAATACAATGATAAATTATTAACATTTTTTTAAGGATTACCTTAGGGATCTCTATTCACTATTTATATAATGTATTAATGTTTTGTGACTATGATTTAATTGTCAATATATAAAGAGATAAAATATCAAGAATAGTTTAAATGTAACATTAATATTATTTTAAATAACATATATTGAATGTTTAGAAAAAAGTATACTCTAACTGTAGTACAATGTAATGAATGTATCGATACAAAGACAAAAAAATGTTGAAGCACATATATTTAAATATATTTGTAATAAATAAGTTAATCATACAACTAATAAATTATTAAATTCATTTTGGTGTGAAAATGATATTTTTATAGTACATAAAATAGGTCATCGAGAGGTTGAATTAGAAGGCACAACCTATGATGAAATGTATAATGAAGAAGTTATATTGACAAATAACTGTATTTTTTTGGGAACGATGTACCAATGATGTATTTTGATTTGTTTTTCAAAATAACTCGTTTTTTTCATTCTATTAAAAAGAAAACATTGAATGAATATTCTTATAATGGTATATATATATATTTTTTATATTGAATTATAATATTTTACACTGATAATTATATTGTTAAATTTTGATACATATATCTCTATAGGATATCTAATACTAAAATTTTTGTAAATTTAATAGAATTTATTATATTACAATTTTTACCCCAAAATGGAATCATTTCATGAATACTAGTCTGTTACCCATATCATTAGATATTTTATCTATAAAACTATTTATTGTATATGTTTCACAACATGTATTTAAATTATGACAATTGAGATAGATCCATAATTATCATATTATTAGTCCAACTTGGTATATTGGAAAATATAGATTGATGCTAGACTAAGATGAAATTTCAATTGAGGATGTCATAAATTAAAGATTATACTAAAATCAATGAATACATATTATAATAATTAATATTATTTATTAATTACATCATATTATTTTTGTATTGTTAAACATAAATAACTATAACAAAATTTGGGAAATAGAAAACAGACCTCATATGAATAATGAATAATCAAAAACATGTTTTATCTCAACTTATATAGATATATATAATTGATGATAATTTAAACTGATTTCATTAACCAATATCAAAATGATAAATAATAAAAAATTTAGTATTAAATTTCTTTATTGTCCTAGTATTATAATATTTAACCAAAAGAGAAAATAGTGGAAATATTCATGAAAAAATATAATTTTTTTTTTGATTTACATGTTGTGAAAATAAATAATTCTAATGAAAAATCATTTTGAATAAATTATAATAATATAGGATAGTAGAAACAAAAATAAATTTAAAATGTATAAGACTTGAAACCAAATTCTAATATATAATAAATGTGAAACTATATGGTGTATAGTTGAAAAAATTAATTCCATCAGAATTCATCAGTCACACTACATCCACATATAAGTTTAATCCTAGTAAATTGTATATTAGAATAATTTTTAATATATTATTACACATTTAGTTAACTGATAAATAAATATTTTTAACCCCATACTGAATATAAATAATCATTTACATATCATAAAATGTTTCCCTCTAATTTTATTATGAAAATTAGAATATTAATGACAAAAAATGAAAAAAATTCTAGTAGGACAAACACTCTTTCCTGTAAATATCAAATTGTGAAATATTTTTTAAGATTTATCTGAAATAAATTTTGAAAATATTTATAGATAATATATTTATATAAAATTATATTTCTATAATTTTTGGTAAATTTAGAATTTATACATGTAGTAGAAAAACATTTCAATGTGAAAATTGTTTTCTAGTTCAACAACCTACATTACGATCAGAGATAAAATTAAGAACTTATTAAATACAACATTTTATATATAAATTTTTAATGATCTAAATTGTGTAAAACTAGTTAATGAACATATATAATGTAATTAACCCTTTATAAAATTATAAATAAATTTATTTATATCATGAATAGAAAATACAATGAAATGTACTCGCATGATACAAATATAATAGGTAGTGATATGTTCTTTGTTGTCCCATGAATATTAATTTTTTTTTCACTAAATCCATAGGATAATGAATATGAAAACAAATAAACCCATCAAATGATGTCATACTAATTATTCTTTTTCATGTTTGGTGTACATTAAATGATTTTAATATGAAATCAGTTGATATTACTATGAAAATATCCTTTTATATGTTGATATATCTGTTCCAACTGATAAGGCAAGGATTTGAATATTGAAATAAATTTTATAATGAAGTATAATATTGTATTTACTAACCATGGTCTTATCACATGTGCCTTTTTGAATTCAAACTTTCCCTCACCTTTATATTTAAATGCATAAGTCATGTCACAAAATTATTCTAAAATTAAATAATCACTAGACAACTCATCATTAATATGAATAAATGAAATAAAAACAAACATTATGATGTATTTTTGTGAGGAATTTTTAAAATTTGAATAAATAAAACTATACTTATTACCGTCAAGTAATTCGTTTTCCCCCATCAAACACATTAACAATGAAGCAAACATTACACCTATCTAAAACCGATCTGATCAATGGATGCATGTCTTAGTATATTTTCTATCCACATAAGAGATTCTTTTTACATTAAGGTATATATCAGATTAATTTAATATGAATAAATATATTTATATATATAAATTAGAATATATAAAACCATATACAATGTAACATTTCATTCATAGGAATAATTTATTGACATCTATTAGAATACCATCAATGTTTCAATTCTTCACAATAATGAAGTTGTATAACAATATCATCCACATACATTAAATGGATTAACACATAAATCAATTCATTAATAAAAATACTAAAAATATTGAATATATACATTAAAAAAATATAAGAAAGTGTATTACATAAATAAAAAATAAAAAATATAATATATTCAATAATGACACAACATATAAAGTACATATTAAAAAATGTATATATACCAATTTTAATATATTTAATAAATGAGATACATAATACAATCATACAATGTGAGTATATACAGAATATGTATAGTGTATAATAATTAATATATGTGGGGTTTTACATATAAAAAATAATGTTTCATAGTTATTGTTTACTAAATTTGTAGAATACAAAATGGTTATACATTAAAAAATATATTAAACTAAAAAAATCCATAAACATATAGAATCACATTGTTGAAAAAACAAAAATTTATTTAAGACAAAATAAAGTTGATAATTTTTTTAGGATTAAATGAATATAGATTTCAAATAGAAAAATATTACTCAAACACATTAATAGAAACAATGGGCTATTTATAACTTTATTTCATAAATCATTAATTGAACCACAAATACACAGTAAAATATCAAAATAGGTTTGTGGGTTTACTAATAAAAATGTGAAATAAAGTAAAAAAATTCTATAAATAAATACATAATAATTAAAAAAATGAGTTGGGGACAATCAATTAAAGATGGCTCAACTGTATAACATTTTAAATATGAATTATTTCATGAATATTAAAAATGTACTCTAATATGTGCATATTATAATTCATAATATTTTTATTCATGTGTTAAATTATTATGAAAATATTAGTAAATTTTAATTTAAAAATTTTATAATATAAAAATTACTATTATAAAATGTACAATTTTTGTTACCTAATATGAAAATGTATGAAAAAATATGATCGTACATATTTTCATTAATATATATTAATAGATAGGAAAAATAATAATTAGAATATGAATCTGCTAATGAAATAAATATAAAATATTTTATTTATTTATAATCATAGAGAAATAGTAATAAAAACATATCTCATTGAATTTAAATTTATAATTATAGAAAACCATTACTATAAAAATTACATGTATTTAATAATTAGTAAACATGATAATTTTTAAAGAAAAATTAATATAGAATTCATACAGAAAAATAATGTTGAAACACATTAATAGAACGTCTGGGTTGTGTTTACATCCATATTTTTTAATTCTATCAGTTACCCATAAATACACACCAAAATTTATACAAATGTAGGTGGGGTCACCAATATATAAGTGAAATCCTATTTATAACTAATATAAATATATACATATTGGTTCAAAAAGATGAGGTAGTGAAAAAAATAAATTTCGCTCAATTCTATAACATTTTTAATTTGAATTATTATATGTATATTCTACACATATCAATATATGTTCATTTTAAATGAAGTGAATTGTTTCTAAATGTATAAATATATTAAGAAAACATTATAACAAGGAAATTTACAAACAATATATTGAAAGAAATTATAGGTAATAAAATAAATATTTATTGTTAACCAATATGAACATGTATGAAAAGATATTAACATATATATTATAATATATATATATATATATAAATAGATAAGAAAAAAATAATTATAATATGAATCTACATGTGAATAGAATATGAACTGTTGTATTTTAATTAATTTGTACAATGTAATTTTAACAAAAAAGTACCTTAGCGGGTGAGATAAAAATAAAATATATTTTTGGGTATTGAGGTTTGTGACTATAAGAAATGTTGAAATTTTTTTTGGGGAGACAATAATATCTAAATATTAAATTTATGAAAAAAGAAATTTCTGTGTGAAAAAATGGGTCACATAATAATAATGGAAATGATGGTTAAAAAAAATGTTTTGTAATAGTGAATAGATAAGGAATTGAGTAAAAATAATTATTAAATTAATCATAATTTTTAGGGAAAGGAATAGACTATACTTAAAGAGTATTCCCTATTAATCCACTAATTTCAAAAACCAATATGTCACTATAATAAGATTATTTAAAATTGAGAATGAATCCAAATGTGGTGAAATAGAGTGGAGGAAGGTGGATGTGATCAATGAAATCAGAAATGGATTGAATGAAATTTGATTTTTGAATAAGTACAGGGAAGGGGGTATTGGGAATGAAGAAATGGCGTACTGGATGATAACATCTGAGATTTATTGAAGTAATAGATATGTGGAAGAAGAGGTGGAAGTATAGGTTTAGGGAGATTAAGAGAAAATGGTGGATGATGAGGTGGATATGGAGGTAGACGATTAGGTAGTGTTTAAGGAGGATGTGAGTTGGAGGTATATGCATATGCGTAGTGAGAGGCAGATGTTGAGGAGTAGGTAGACGCTAATGAAGATGTGTCGGAGATTTAGGTAGAGTTGTAATAATTTTGAGTGGAGGAAAATATTTCTAGATAATCAAGGTTATATATAGAGGGGAATGTGTGGGATGTTATCCGGATATATGGTGATCCATCTATGTTAGAATAAATAATGTGGTGGACACACATGGAAGGGGAAATTACATTCTTTTGTATTGATAATATGTTTAACATAAGTATAAAATCAATAAAAAAATATCATAATATTTTTTTAATATTTTAAAAAAACCATTTAAATCATATGTTAAATTTTCATCATCCTAATGAAAATATATAATATAAATTTATATCAATAGAGTGACATTATTTTAATTATCTTTTAATATAAACATTATAATAATAGGAATGATTAAATTAATTGATTTGTTTATAAATAATGAATATATACTGTCTAAAAATACTCATAAAAGAATGTGGATGTGATTTCTAGTAAGACATTACGCTTTATCACATAGTTTTAACCCTATTTTAGGCATTTTAAATTTACTAATAGACTTAATTTTTACAATAAATTGTATTCATAATGACCAGAAATAAATGAGGTATTTTTCTCAAATATTAGCCTCATGAAAAAATGGGATACATTTTTTGAGATTAAATTTCTATAAGTGGAGAAAATAATATTTATATAAACTCAGAAAATAAAAAAATCGTTGGAGAAAATATTTTTAGCATGATAGTTAATTTATACCACAAATAAATATGATTGTAATTAATTTTTAATTAAGTATATTATGTATTATTAAAAGATAATTAAGTTAAATTTATATCAAATAAAAAACTTAATAGTAAATTTTCATTGCATAATTGAAACAAATTAAATGATAGTTTTGGGAAAAAAATACTTTTTTCACTCTTCAACTAAAAATAAAAGACAAATGTCTAAAAAAAATCAACTGAAATATCTTAAAAATAACTTCTTTAAAAAAGTTATAATTTTTTTAAAATATTATTTTGAATAATGGAACAAAATAATAATAATATCCTCACAAAAAATTTAATATAAACTACTTTTGAATAAAATGTGTTTTTAAATAAAAAATTAATTTGAAAATAATTATGTTTGAATTTATAATTATTAATTAATAAACATGAATTATATAAAAACACTATACATATGTTTCATAAATTGGTTAATCCAATTCACACATTAAATTTAGTGGCTATATTATAATGGTATCATTTTAATAATATGTTTTGACAGAATGTCATAATTTTCGTAATGCTCGATGTTACTTTATAATGATAATATTAGTTTATTATTATTTTATACCAGAATATTTTTCAATTACACAACAAAATAAATATATTAAAAAAAAATATACTCAAATAGATTCCCTTCACATAAACAGACCCATAACTCATTTTCCATTCAATGTATCTAATAAATTTTGTGACAATTGTTATATGTTACTATATTGGGTCACATTCATATCAATCATAGAGACTCTCAATATATACAATATCTTTTCTATATGTTATGAGATAATTAAAATTGTAAATTTGTAGTTTTAATTCTTTTTGATTCACACATACCAATATTTAACATTAAAAAATTGTAGTCCCACATGAATGTGTGTAGACAATGGAATAAACCCCTACATCTTAATATTCATAAAAAATAATATAGAATACTAAACTTGGAATTAGAAAAAAAAAATGTTATATCCTTGAATGAATGGTAACCCAATTAACAATCATAGTTTACTGATCATGAAATCTCATCTTGTTGCATCTATTTATTTTTAAATTCATGAAAATAATTTTCATGAGAAACTATAAAAAATATATAGTCAACATATGAAATAAAAATAATTGAAAATTCTATTATCCATTTGATATATCGGTTCTCTTAAACATTCCATTAAGTGAATATAAACTCTCTCAAATAGTTATCATTAATGGAGTACCATGATATTTTGACCTTAATTAATCCATATAAGTTTTTCATTAAGTTACATTCTCATAATCTATTACCATAATAGGAAAACCCCAATGATTATCAATATGAAACCTTCCTTCATGCACTCCATTGAAAAAGGATTATTTGATATCTACAAGATACATTTTATATTTCATATATCCTTCAAAAAGAATTCATAGAGCCTTCAATATATAATCATAAGAAAACTTATCATCAAAATCCACTCTTTCAACATGAGAATATCATTTACAAACTTGTTTATCCTTGTATATAAAATTCGTACCTTGATCATTAAAATCATTACTAGAAACTAATTTGATTACACTTATTATTTTATTATTATGTATTAGAACATGGATTTATATATGATTAATTTTATTCTAATTCACTCATACATAATAGTTTCAATACACTTTTTATATTGACAAGATTCAGCAATGTAATGTGGACCAACCACTAATATTAAAGGTGTTTTGTATTGAAAATATTGTTACACTCTAGTTTTTACTATGGTTTAATTAATTATAATGTTATTATTTATCTCCACTTGTATATTTATATTGTAATACATATTTTATTATTTAAATTAAATCTCCTCCTCTTCACTAGAATGGAATGATTCAATTATAATTACCTTTGGCCTAGATTATTTTTATGAAACACCATCTTCTTCAAAATTATTCTCTTGTTTTCCTATTTATAATTATAAAATGATACATATAAGGAATTGTATATTAGTTGAAATTCATTAATTTTTTTATAATATAAATAAAATATTATCACTTGTTCATAAAATTTTATTCGTTCCTCCTTCATAAATAACGAAAAAATACCATACGTAGCCTTTTAATAAAAATGTCATTGTTTTCCATTTTGAAAGATTATATGTAAAGGACTAAAAACAATATAATGTATGGAAAAATAGAATTCTTCTTATATAACATCTAAAAAATAGTTATATTATATTTTTCTCTTAACCGACATTTATTTTGAATGAGAAAAACTATGAAAATAGACACCCTCTAAAATTATTTTTTATAAATATTATTTTATTAATTTTTTTCTACTCATTAATACTAGGACCATGTTTTTATCTCAAAACATCATTTTTTCAATTTTATATATATTACTATACTGGTGTGTAATTTTAGTAATTTGAATAAACTATTTAATGTATCTACCTAGAAACAATTTCACATAATCAAATCATAATTTATTGATTCACATCACAATAAATTTCAGAAAATATCTTCTATATTTGGAAATCATATTGACTTATTTATAATTATTTTTTATATATGTCAAATTGTTCTATATAATGAAAAAATTATAAGATGCCTTAAGATGAAATTACATTGAGGGAAATGTTTCTCATGGGATCACATATATCATTTTATATACATAATTTGGATTAAGGTCTTAATTTCAACTATTTTATATCACATTTGAGTGAATTTACCTTTGTAAAATTTTCTATAAACCTCTTCCCTTTATATTTTTATATATTTCAGGTTCGTCACTAGACACCAATAGAGATCTTTCTCAAAATTATCTTACAATGATGACCGAAACATCTATAATTTAGATTATTTTTATAAATTGATCCTAAGAAGTAGAAATCGTTTGAGTCTCCAACATAAAATATATTTCTATAGGTCCTTATCCTAAATTAATTTTTTTTATAATATATTATTATCATGATGAAGAAAGTTATACTTATAATATTTATCCCACTACCCTAATAAAATATATAACTTAAACTAAGTATAATTATCTTGATCCCATCAACATATATGATATAATTTTATTTATGTTTTTGGACTCTATTTTAGTTGTTTTAACATCATTGATAAATAATTATCTTATATTAACAAAATTTAACTCACAAAAAAATGCCTTTCTCTTTCTTTATGATTTTTATATTCTCATCCTTTTGTGATGACCATCCATTTTCCAAAACCATAGATTCGTATTTTTACTATATTGGAACCAGAACATAATAATAATTGACTTGTAAACATTGAATTTATTCTACACCTCCCTTTACTAAATCATATTTTTATTAACCTCCAATAATTTCGCACATTTCTCTACATGGAGAACGTGTTGATTACATCCTCCACATAACTTCTCATTAGTTATCATATTATTTTGGACATGTATCACATATGGGTTCTCATTTGTTTTGTATTCTAAAAGATCTATATCCCCATCCATATAGGTATACCCTACTAAATTATTGAATTATTTGGTTCCAAAAATGATACATTTTTATCCAAAAAACATTATCATTTTGTTCTAATTCTCTATAAGACCATCAATATCCCCAAAAAATAGTTTTTACATGAAACTATTTACATTTTTTGAAATATTTTATTATATTATTTATAAAATTTTATTCCACTAGTAGATTCAATTTAAGGAACACTTATACATCTAATTACTCTCAATTTTCATGTATATATATATAGTATATTTCTTGTTATGGTTTCTCACAGACCATTTTTTCCATGATATTAATTTATAATGTTTTATGATTGATGAAACACATTTCATAATTTAATATATAGTATATATATATATATATAATATGAGCTGATTCTCATGAGTTATCAATACACTATGATGATTCATCCATTACTCCCACCACATTATCAAAATTACTATTAAATTTTTATAATGGAATATCTAGACTTAAGACAAAGTAATATATGATAAATAATATATTTTTCTCGTCTAATAACCTTTTTCTTACATCCATTAACGGTTTTCTCAAGTAAATCAACTATCAATTTGAGAATATTTTTATCCTCAATGTGATAATTTATCTAAGGAAAACATAATATTTACCTTTATTAAAAAAATCATACCCTTATTGAGTTATATTAATTTATTTGTGAACTAACTATTTGAATGAAGTCATACTTCAAGTTAATTTTTTATCATTATAACAATATAAGACCGATCATCAACTTTTTTTTTACTTTCACTAGATGAGATATTAATTTTTTTATCAAATTCTTTTTTCATGACATGTTATATGAAGTTTGATTCCCATCTTATATCCTCATGTTAAGAGGTGTTTCTTGGAAATATAAATATTATTCCATCTTACTCAACAAAATATATATATTTTTCATTTCATACACTTCATTCCATTATCTGAGTACTTATTGTCCTTGAATAATATACGCTTCGATTTATACAAAAGATTATTTTCCACTTCATAATCATTATAATACTCAATAAAATTTCTTCTAGGATAATATATAGTATAATTCCATTACCACCACTCTGAGTAGATTTTAGTGGGAAATTTACTTTAAACATTCCATTTCCTATATTCATATTCTTTGATATAATGTCTATAACATTGTTATTGTATTTATCAAATTCACCATCATATTTTATAAAATAATAGAATATAATATTCTATTTATCTATTTTCAATTTTCTAAATGATTTATAATTCATTCATTTATTCATTCATTTTAACAATGGATTAGTTTATTATTTCAAAATAAAATATTGAATTTTTTTACTCATTAAGGGAAGTATTTTCCTTATCTTTAATGTATGAAATATTTGGGTAAAATCAATGTAATAAATTCATCAATTAATTTTTTAACCACAAATAAATCATAAAACTTGTATTTTTAATCCTAAATTATGAATAAATAACTCATAAATTTTTGTGAAATAATAATCAGAATATTCATCATCATCCATTATATAATATTAAAAATATATCACTAAACATTGAATTTGGGGTCTTTAATCATGATGTATGCTTTATAAATGTTCAAAATTATTCACATATTTCATTGGATAATATTAATCCGATCACTTTAGTGATAACATTGTCATTAACAGATTAATATATACTATTAATAAATTTACAATCAAATTCTTGGATTATCCTCTCCATAAATTTCATGGATACATTTTTTATTGCATAGGAATCCCGTAGTAACATCATCATTAAATTAAAAACCTATTCAAAAAAATGATAAGGTAGCATTAAATCCATCTCATCATGAAAATTATTCTCATAAAAAAGAAAATTTTACTAATTTTTATTGAACAATAAATATCCATAATTAATTTCAGAAAGAGTATAATTTATTTGGGGTAAAATAAACCTGATATCACTTGAAGTTCCTAGATCTGTTAGTATTCCACAAGGGGTTAGTCAATGGTTCCTGATTTCAAAAATTCATTTATTTTTTTGTGTAAATATATAATAAACTATTATAAATGTGATCTAATATTAAAAACACTCCCCTTTATGTATGATATTAAAATTGAAATCAACTAGAATTTATGAATTTTATATAGATTAGCCTCAGTGTGAGAGCCTAATCATTACTATGCCTGGTTATTGTTCTCATGCCTATATTATATCTAATATAATATTGATTAATTGAGAGGGAATTTGTACATATGCATCTCATTATAATATATCAAAAATATAGTATTATATAAATTTAATTTAAATCTTAAAGCATATAATACAGAATATATAAATAATTTTTTATCCTAGTACCACAATCATTTAATTAATTCTTATACGATCTTGGTTGAATCATATATTTAATTTTTATCAAGATATATCTACATATGATAAAATATATTCTTATATAATTTCCTAAAAATCCATAATAAATGGAGTGTACTAGTGATGTATCATCCTTTCTCATACATGTTCAGAAGAAATAAACCAGGAATGAGATCATATAGGCATGAAATTTTCATTTCCATCACAGTGAAATAAGTATGGATCAATAATCCTAGAATCATCTCACTTCAACCCCACTGGTGAATTAAATGAAGCACATGGAGAGGTATATAGAATATTATCTCTTCAAAACAACATGTGCTCTCTTGAAGTTTCATGAATAAATTTCTTATTTTAAGCTATTCTTGTTATATCCACATAATTAATAATAATTTAATTTTGAAAACCAATTTTATGAAAATATATTATAGTTACAAAAAAAATTATACTTAAAATTTTATTTAAAAAATATATTTATTAATTATGAAGAATTATTGTAAATATTTACATCTGAAATATTAATTAAATATAGTTATGATCTATCTCATTTAATACCCATGAAGTTAAAAATAAATCATAGTAGTTGATTTTGACCATGATAATTTTGAAATAATAAACCATTTAGGTATCATGAAATATATTTGTATCCCCTTCATTGTATGTAAATTATGGAATCTCAAACCACCTTTATGAATGTCCTGAAGACCTTTATACAATTTCTAATTAGATTTTTATATTTCACGATGATCCTTAAATGGATATTTGATTCACTAAATTCACATAATGTATAGAATAGACTAGCTTTATGCTACTCATGATTTCCATTTTTTGTATTACATGGTTACTAATTCGATACATGAAATATAATTAAATCAAAAAATATCATCACTGTTCACGAATTCATTTGGTAATTGAATATTTTGAAATATTTAAATATAAAATATCATATGGTATGTTCATGTTTCATATTACATTTCAAATTTCCCTTTTAATAAATATCAATAAATCAATTAACATATGAATGGTTGATAACTCTCACATGTGGCTCATGACTTTTTTGTGGGGATGAAATCCATTTTCCTTTTTCCCAAATATAGTTATGAGTTTCAAATAACAAATGAAATATATAAATTCATTAATGTATAGTTGAAATCCCCTTTGAGGGTAAAATATCCTATTCATGGATAATGTGACTTACGAGTGTACCTTGTTTTATAAATCACTTATATAAAAAATTAAACTATTTTTAAGGTAAATACATATTCTTTTTTGAAACAAGAGAAGTATAAATAAAAATAATTTGAGATAAAACCAAAACATTTGAAAACCATTTGGTATTTTTTTAAGAATCAGCAGAATAGTTATCTTGGATCACAACATGTCATATTTTATTTGAAATAATGTCAAAATATTCAATAATTGTATTTTTTATTAAACAATATTTCTTATATTAGTCATAAGTTATATAATAATATCTAATAGTAATGTATTGTGGGATATATTTCATAATTATTGTTATAATGTGTTGTAATATGTGTATCCAACTAAAAATGGGAGCTTCCATCATGAAAATACAAGAGAGTGGAAGTAAAATTCAACAAGGCATAAAATTGATTCATTCCAACATATGTGGGAGAAAAAGATATCATTTATATCAAGTTTATTTTTATTTCATCAAATTTATTGATGAATTTAATATAATGACAAATTATATTAATATAAATTAAAATTAATTAGTATCTGATATGTTTAAAATTATTAGAGAAAAGTCGAGAGTGAATATATTTTTTATATAAATAATCCATGAAATGATTTTTATATTGGAGTTTAGAAGATGTTTATTTTATTCATATAAATCATCAAATGAAATTAATAATAAATATTTTAGTCATTACACACCTCAATAGAAT
Organism: Viscum album; assembly: GCA_963277665.1. NCBI lineage: Eukaryota > Viridiplantae > Streptophyta > Magnoliopsida > Santalales > Viscaceae > Viscum > Viscum album. The sequence continues at coordinate 1,637,179,851 of OY728119.1, read as the reverse complement.
GGATTGTTTTGAAATAAATAATTAAATTCACTTCGATTTGGGAGAATGAGAACATGATGAGTTCAACTGATCAATTTTTTTATGGTGTGAGGTTGTAGACAGAGCTATAACTATTCAAAATAAGTTTTTTATATGTCCAAATTATAATACTAAATATTATGTTATAGGGAAAATTTAAAAAAAAAATTCAGACCACTTTTGGTGTTCTGTTGTCGTAGTTTGATAATGATTATAAACTCAAAGAAGGGAATATTTGAGGATAAAATTGTTGAAGGAATTATTTTGGGGATATATATATATATATATATTAGATAATCATAAATTAGATGTAATAAAAAGATTAATAATTTATTTCAATACTATTATATGAAGGTCATTAAAAATGAAAAAGATAGTAACGATCTAGTTGAAGAAAATTTTGATGATTTTGATGATGGTAATGAGAGGATTATAGAGAATCCGGGTGTGTAATATGATATAAATGAACTATATACGGGATGTATTGAAATTTATTATAGTAGTGATAGAAAATTGGATTATATAAATGTGAATCAAAACTATAAAAATCTAAATAAACATGTTCAGGTATTAAATATAATTTTAAAAGAAAATACACTTGTTTTGACTATAAATAGATACAGAACACATATTATTTCTATTTTTTCACATTCTGATGCCAATGTATTAAAATATAATGAATGGTTACATTATAAGAATGATATACTATATCAGATTAATGGAAATTCAACACGGGATATTTTTTCCAAATAAAAAGGTAAAAAAACAATTGACCATGTGGGTATTCATAGAGATGATTTTTCGAAGAATTATTTTAACGAACATGACTATATTTATATTAAATCATTATTCATCCATAAAATGAGTTTAAATTTAAGGTAATTATTCACACATTTCAAAAAATTTATCCATAACACTGTTATTATCTCGTACAATAATTATTATTATAACATTTATCAAATGAATGTGAAATAATCCTTCCATAATGGAGATATAGAAGAGGAATTTAATACTGAAGATCATGATGTGTTCATTCATAACAATTATGAATCCATGTAATGGTTGCACGAAAAGGCTTTTATGGGATAAATTATGTCTTCACACCTATGTATTCAATGTTTGATGACATATTTAGTGATATTTTATTAATTAAATGAATTATTGAATATAATATTGATGTGATATAGGTGGAAGAATATACTAATAATATAATTTCCAATGCAATTGATATTATTTATATTTAGGAAAAAATATTAATAAGTATTCAATTCCTATAAATACGAAGAAACAATTTATTATCTCATTAATGGGATAAATGATTTACAATAAAATATTTGTGGTGCTATAAAATATAATACATTATATAGAATTCCCAAATATAATATAAATAATAATTATTAAAATAATTTATTATTGATGACTCCAAATTAGTCTCTACACCCTTACATGTTTTTATTAAATATGGAAAAAATATTATAGAGAATGAATGAATTAAATGGATTTTATAATACTGATTGGTAGTTTACATTATCTTATAACATGAAGTCATGTTGTTTTATTTATTTGATGTTTTATATAAGGAACATAAGTGATTATAACAAATAACATTTAATTAACACCAAATGAGTTTTTATGTACCTCAATATTTCAATAAATATTGAATTGATGTACAATATTTGTGATCACATAAATCATCCAATATTTATTGATGTTGAGTGGGTAGCTGATTTTGATGACATAATGTCAACTTATGTTGAATATTTCTCTTGCGAGGAATCATTATAAAGAAGAACAACATTATGAATAATTTATTTACAATGAGAAATATAGAGGCATATTATACGGTTTTAACATGTTCTTAAATGAATATCATCTAGATGGTGAAAATTTGGATGAATTCAGTATTATGATCAAGAAAAACTCAAAATTTCATGGGATACTTACTGTGAAAAATATTTCTATACATTAATAGTACAAAACACTTGGTCTAAAAAAAATTTCCATGAAATTTAATTCCACCAAATATAAGGTTTAAATTGGTGATATAAATAAGGAATTTATTACTATAATTTTTTTTATCATGAATATCATTACCAAATTAATACCCAATGAATGATTTGAATGTTTGATGCCAAAAAATCATGTTCAAAAATCCTATCTCTATTGAGGCATATTAGGGGAACCCAAATGTGATTTATGTTATACGACAAAATAAAGTGGATACTTAAAAACAATTATATATTATATTTAATGAATTTGTATTTATTTTAACTAAAAATGAAAATAAAACATTACGTGGTTTCATAGATTAATTTAGAGGGAATATAATTTAGATTACCATAATTGTTTTCCCATAGAGGGGAATAATTTTATCAAAAAAATACATTATATATTAATTTTTCTTAAATATATTTATATTTTAGAATGGGTGTGTTTTTATTTTTATTGCTGAGAGTTTCTCATATTGACCCCAAATCCATTGAGTGAGATTGAAGATAGAAATATAATTATTTATGCTATTGTATTTGTCATCACTATGAGTAATATGAAATGGATGGTGATTGAGAATGATATTTACATTGATATAACATTCTTAAGATGTTTTTCTGATGTCGGATTATAAATCATGAATTTTGGAGATGTATTTTTAATTTGAAAATTTAATTTGTAAACATATGAGTATCCTTTATAGTAAACTTAATATTCATTCAAAAAATACCCTAAATATTTTATAGTTATTATGAAGAATATTTTACATAATTTTGAAAAAATATGTTTCATATTGGTTATCTAAAGAATTAAATTGTTTGAATAGGGGGTCTATATAGGTCATTTTAAATTTTATAATAGTCATATTTATAACTGTATGAATCATATAAATGATTCATAAAAGTCATTATAGAAAACATGGAGTATAATTTGACATAGTCCCATGTCCACCATGATTCTTAAGGGTAACATTATCATTGTGTACTGGATAATAGGTTTTGAAACATTAAAAAGGTTTAAACATTAGCCTTTTCTTCTAATATTCATTTTATATGTTCTTAATGTTTATTATTCTTGGTGATATTATAAATATGAAATTAGAAATAAACCTAACCATACTTTCAAAAGGGTCGTTCCTCATAAAAAATGGTTATTACATGATTTCATAAGGGTCACCAGTTAGAATAATTTCTATTAGTTTACTAGTTTTATGATTCATTTTTGGACATCAAGGTAATTATTCCATAATGAAGTGATTTTGTCTAGATTAAATTAATTATTTTAATTATGACTAATAAATAAAATTATATGAATATTTTATTAGATTTTAAAATAGATATATTTTATATTATTTATTTAAAATCAAGATTGATTATTTCATAGAAAACTATTGACAAATAGAAATAACATGAATTATTAGGAGTTTATATAATTTAAATGAAATTAGGTTTATTATAATTAAATAAATAGTTTCACAAATTGATATGACATTTTCGAGATGAATACTCAATAAATTACACTAACACAACCTTATTGATTGTAATTTATAGTGTATTTGGAAACTAATAATCATTAAAAATGGTTTATAAAATATATACATCATATAGAACATATATATTAATAATTAAAATATTTTTTTATATATCATAATTAATTTCTTTTTTCATATCTTATGGGGAATGGAAATAGAAAAATGGGTGACCTGAGACACATAGTAAGGGTAAACATGAAAGGTTTCAATTTATGTTCTTTTAAAAGTGTAACATAATAATATGGAAAATAGATATTGACCGATACATACAATGTTCATTAAAAATATAATAAAGATAAAAATAAGAATTAATGGCATAAAAATTTAATATTTCAAAATACATGAATCATATGAATGAGAATTCATCATGACTCATTTATGAACAATAACTTGATGTCATAAATTCATGTTTGTGGAATCATCATAAGTATAGATACCATTTAATTTGACAATGATAACTTATAAAAACCATAATATCAAAAATCACCACATTTTTTTGTGGAAGATCAATTATATTGATGTGTTTCCCATTACATATTCAACAAATCGACTCTTTTACAATAACATATCAAGATCGTCCTCTTGTATCCCTTAACTATCTCATGAGATATAATTCATTACTAGATACATTAAATGGATATATAGGTACCCGCCTTTCATATAATGGAAACTATACATAAGTGTTATACATGATCATAAATCATTAATCATCTCAAAACCAATAAAATATTGGTTTCATAAAAATTTCATCATAACATAACATATAGAAATGAAATAGGACTCATATAAATAATTAAATCATTAAAATAAACCATTAAATTAAATAATATGGATTTTATTCATGGATCATACAAAAATTAAATCATATGTTACTACGAAAAGTGTTATTTTATTTGTAAATAATTTTTATAGAGAATTTAAAATTCATTCTTAAGAAAAAAACCATTTCATTTAAAAAAAATTGAATGAATTAAAATTGGTAAATATGTTCAATGAATGTTTAATTATAATCTTATACAGAAATAATCAAATCATTATGATGGATAATTATGTGAAAACCATAATTATTTATATGAAAATAAACATTCTTTCTATATTTTTTCCTAAAAAGTCACAAGGAATTTCATATAGAAAATGAAATAAAATATTCATTTTTTTTGTAAAAGTAAAAAATGGGTATAAAATATGTTAATTTATTTATAAAAACTATTTATCTATCTATAAATAAAGACCTTCATGAAAAATATTCAGGATTATATAGATAAACATATAAAATCCCAAGTAATGATGAGGTTGTGAAACAAAACCTACCCTCAGGTATCCCCTTTACTTATTTGAGTTCAGAAATCATGGAAAATAAATATATATTTACTATAAATTGATTCCATTAAAATATATATATATATATATGAAACCATGTATGTTTTATATATATACTATAAATTAATCAATTAATTAAAAATGTGTTAATAAAATAACAGCTCTGGTTGATAACTGCTTTATTTCTCAAGCTTGTTTCAGTTGGGTAGCCTTAGTTTTAATATTTTGATCATATCTGATTAATTAAAAAAATTATAATCATGTTATATTCATAATATATATTCATTATATACATAGTAATAATTTATCTTAAAACGTAAAAATATATAACATTATTACACCTTTCATTGATACAGTATGCCATACAAACACATGAAACATATTTCCATTTTTTCGATTGATATAAAAAAATTTAGGTAAATAATAATTCAAATTTAATGATTTATTATTGTATCAAATATATCAAAAAAATAAATCTAATCAAACATTATTACAATAAATTTAAAGTATAAATTATAAATTTATAACATCTTATCATGGAAATAATATTCTATATATACAAATGAGGAACATTATTGTTTTCAAAAATATTGGATAACAAGGACTCATAAATGATATTATCGTTAATGAAGTATAATAATGTCATAAATATGATACATAAATATCATCCCATCATAATCCCCATCCACAATATATGGTGATGAAAAAATAACTGTATCATAACTTCGATATTGTAAGATATATGTATGCACTTTTGATGCTTTGACTTCATAATTAATGGGAATGATGGTTTATAATGGTGAGTTCATAATCCAAATGAAAATTAATAATATTTATAATAAAATTTAATTATTTTGTGATAAATATCATTGATTTTTTATTCGGAATGAATATTAGTAAAAGAAAGAGTTTGGTTAAAGAAATTACCTATACGTTGAGATGAATCCTTTGGATCTCTTATAAAATGCATTATGGTTATAATTAATAGATTAAAATAACCACTATAATTATTAGTGGGATGTATATAATAATATTATTTATATAATGGATCATCTTGAATCCTCACAGTTTTTAAATATTGTGAGGGAGGAGGTGACTTTTCATAATTATAGAGAGGTTTGCTTTTTCAATTATGGAAAACATTAATTTATAATAAACAAAATCAAAAGAAAAATACAAATAAATGTATGGAATTCTAATATAATATTGAAATTATTTTAATACCATCAGAAAATATATTTGAAGAATTTTTTTTGTATAATGAAAGAGTGTATCATTTTTATTAACCCTTATTGTATATATTTTAATTTTAACTAAGGAAACAAAATATTCAATATTAAAAGGTTTTCATAATTACTTATAATGTTTCAATAGGAAAATAAATGAAATGATTATTAATTTGTATTCTATAACATGTACTATTATTTTTATTTAATATTTTAGCAATTTCTAAATTATTTAACAATTTTTTGTGTAATAAAATATCAATTTGATCAATTTTGATACTATTAATTACTTTGGAATTAAAAACATCAATAAGTAACATTGAATTTTAACAAATTATTTTAATTTATACCCCACATTTATTTTTCTTTATTTTTTATATCACTAATATTATCTCAACTTTTTGAAAAAATAATTTAAATATCATTTATCTGTTGTTTACATTAATTGAATAATTACCGAATCAGTATTGTATGACTACATAATGTAATTATATTATTCCTAAAAATTATAAATAATTTTTCAACATGAAAATTAATTAATTTCCCACAAAATAATTATTAAAAATCCAATATAAATTTTTTTATCCTTATGTTAACACATAAATTACATTTACAAACAAGAAACTCCCATTTTTTAATTTCTTGGGTTTAAATAATATATTACTAATTTTAGTGGAAAATTGTACATTAACTCATTAAATTTAGAAAATATGTTTTATCGGTCTATATTAATTTATCATATATTTAGTTTTATGTAATAATTTGTCATATTCAAATATTGTTAATATAAGTGACAAGATTTACCCTTTACTAATTTGATAAGCATTACCATGAATATTATTCATATTATCATAAAATAAAACAGGAAAAAATTTCAAAATATGAAAATCAATATTATAGATAAGAATATAATTTTAATAATTAACTTTATATAAATGTATAAAATTAATTTTTAGGTATGTTCATAAAATGATACAAAACCTTAAATAAATGATTGTGGATAAACCTGATTTTTTCATAAAATGTACTTTGTAAAATATATGATGAATGATTATAAAATTTGATTAAGTAAAATATTATATATAAATTTATGTAAAATAATTTACTAATTAAGAAATATTGATTTGAAAAGTCAGCGCATGCATGAATTTTTTTTTACAGAAAACGACACATTAATTTTAAAATAATATTTTTTTCAATATAATAATTTTATAACTAATGAATTTATATTAAATTATTATTGACCATATTTTTAGTAAATTAGTTTTTTCTATTGTTACCATCCATAAATATAATAGTTTTAATGAACACTTTATATTTCAATAATGATACATAGTTCGTTTCAGCTCGTAATTATTTGTAATACAAGCTAATAATGGAAAAAATAAAGAGAAATATTTCATAAAAATATTTGGGCATTACATTCTTCCCTATATAACATTATTATCTCCCCAAAATACATCAAATTTATACAAATAAATGCACATTCCTCAAAATATTTACATCATCAGGTTCCCTCATAGCTTCATCAAATTGGTGGTTTTTTCAAAAACATTATGCAGACCAGTGGTATTCATTCAAACAACATTTTATCATTGATATAAAAAATATAATACTTATTCATTATAAGATAAATATTTCTACATCATTATTAAAAAATTTTTTAGTACATTTGATTTATTAGTTATTTATTTATATTATATAGATACAAGGAAGACATCATGTACATGTGAGGTATTTAGAGGAATGGACAATGGATAAAATACTATCTTGATACTATCAAGAATCTAAAGAGTATCGATAAAACTAAGTATTAGCATGATCACCATTCCAAATATTATAACTATATTATAGGGATGTATTAATGGAATTACCATTTCTCCCACTTCATACTCAAGATCTATTTGATGACTATCATCATATCTTTTTTTGTCGATTGTCATCTTCTTTATATGTGATGCTAAATAGATCTGACATTTTATTCCACTTTCATATATGGATAAGGTCAAAATATATGTTATTACACAATATCAATTTATCATGTTAGATTTATTTATTACATTACATTGAGGGACTCATAAATTATTATTTGAAAAATAGAGTAAAATCTATTGTTATTACAAATATATCAATGAAGTTATTGATCTCAACCATATTTTAAAAAAATGGGAAAACTCTTAAAATTTCATACCTAGTTTTAATAATCCATTCAGAATAACCATATTTATTAAGATGATAATATTTAATGAAACATTACAACATATTCTAATAATATTAATTAATTTTCAAGAATGACTTGGTAATCCATGGATCAGGATCTTATAGAATTGAATGTCTTACTCCATGTATCCGTAAGGATTTCATAATATATATTCACGTAAAATTATCATTAAATAAATATTCGTATATATCAAGGATGTATTCTAAAATTGTAATATGATCGACAGTAACCTATATTTCATTATGAAATTTTGATGTTGTGGAATATTTGAAAAAAAAATCCAAGATGGTGTTTTTCCATTTCCATTCTAGTGTCATTAATTGCAGTAATAAACCATTATAATTCTATCTCTCAACTATACAATAATATTAAAAATAATATAAAAACATAATTTATAATATATAACATAATTACATCCTCCCATAAAAATACTTTTAGGTATCGATATGTCTTTTTACATCAATTTTTAATTTTTAATGATGAACCATGAGTCTCATCCAAAATATTTTTCATCAAATCTGTTATATGTAAGACACATAAAATGTTCTTGAGCAATATTTTTAATTCATAATCTCGGTTGAACATATTTATATTTATAACCTTTTTTGGAGATGCAAAACAATATTATGTTCGTTTATAATCTTCAAAGGAATAGATGGTAGACTATTTATTTGATTCTATTATGAATTCATTCAATCCATTAATATTTATTGGTTTATCCATTATAAATATTTCAGTTTGAGATTTTTTGTACCCTAATCCTTCATATGATAATATATAACTTTTGGATCAAATAATATTCCATATTGTTCTATTTCATTAGTTGGAAATGTATTGAGAAGTCATAATCAATAATAAAAAAAACCATATTAGTTGATGCGTGAACAACTCAAATTGAATTATAATATACTTTTATAAAATAATAACTATATTAGTTAGACCATTCTACATATAAATAATTCATCTATATATTTAGTAAAAACTTTATACTAGTTTTATCCTAATAATGACTTGGGTAATTTTTTTCTTGTATCTTTAATTGGAAGAATTCATACATTATCATGGTATCATTTTGTATTAGAAAACATTCCAATCAATTATTTAACGAATCACTTTAGAACAATGGCCAATATATATTTTATTGTAGTGTGAGAATAGGTTTAGTGATCAACCTTATTTTCATCTCCTTGAAATTATCACCACATTATATAATCTATATGAGAATAACTCCTTTTTAAGTAACAATGGTGAGTATAATATATTATATTGAAAATTCATTCAAATAAATAAATAATATCCCAATAAAACAAGAAAACATTACATTAAATTATATTTGGTAGTTTTAATAAATTTCTCAATAACTTTAGCCATTGAAAAATCTATTGATATATTTCCAACTATGATTATTTGATTCAAAAATGAATCATTTTCATCGCAAACCTCAGAGATGTTAAATTGTTTATTAAATGCATACTTCCTTAGAGTATTAATGTAATTAATCGACTATTATTCATGATATTCTATACTCCGTTAATTATAATGAATATCATCTATAAACACTTCTACAAAATAGTCAATAGAGTCTCGAAATACAACATCCGTCATCACTATTATAATAATAGGGGAATTAAAATTAATTGAAGGTATAAAGAAAAATATAAATTGTCCATATATTATAAGGAATTTTTTCATTGTTATATCCTCCTTCTTGAATCACAATTTATAATATCTTTAAGGATTATAAAAATTATAAAATTATTTATATCCATATATACAAACAAATAATTTAATAACCCATGGAAGAGGATATTTGTCCTTAATCGAGATCTTGGTAATTTCATGATAACCAATATATAGTCACATAGATCCAGGTTTTATAAAAAAACAAATAGAAAAGGTTCACCCCGTGTTGATGAAATATAGTCTATGAATAACCGAGCAATATTATTTTTTGGTTTCTTCTTCAAATAATTAATATAATTTGTTTTTTTTTATTAAATGTTTCCAAAATTTGAAAAAAACCACATATAGGTTCTATTTAAAAATAGACGTCATAATTAAATATAAACCAAACAATTCTCCATGAAATACCATTATATAATCTTGTAAAATAGTTATAACCCTAATTTTACTGTCTCTCCAACTATCTATGATAGATAACCACAATGAATTGGAATTAGGACACATAAGATGGAATTAATTTCCATTGGATGTTTGTACTCATCATTCCATTGATGAATGAATATCACTTAATTTTTGAATAGAAAATGTGATGTCGCATCCCTAAAAATTTATATGGGATCTATATATAAAAACTAATTTCGTGATAAAAATCATACCAAATTAAACTAGAGAGAGAATAACAAGATTTTCAGTAATAACTCTCAAACAATCATTGATATGAGAATAACAATTATCATGAGATGAAACTATAGATGAATTAAGATTTTTTATATCTAAATAAATATTTAATTATTGCATTTATTTAGTGATACACATAAATAACCTTACAAATTAATGGTTTAGAATAAGATAAATAAAACAGAACATTAGTTTATCTATATTTAATGATAACAGAACCTTTTACCACATAATTCACATAACCCACATCATCAATAATGGTCACATGAGATTTCACATTATCATATTTCATAAGAGGTTTTGTTTTTTGATCATAAAAAAATTCTATCAATGTTCTATTTTTTATAATTCCCATACTATTTACATTTAATGCACTGGAGCATTGTTAGTGAATTAGATAGTGTCGTGTTTTTCCACCATTGCATTACCAAAAATAATCATTATATTTTTACATTAATTGGATTTATGACCCTTGTTTACATATTTATATAACAATCTAATTCTATTAAAAACCATCCCATGAGTTTTTCCCAAATTTCGATCATGTAAATGGATGTAATGTTTTTCCATTAAGTGAGTTATTAGAGTTTTTATAAGTGTCGATCATTTTATTCTTATCAAGAATATTTTAATTGAGAGAATATACAGTTTCAATTTATACTATAAGATCACATATAACAATTTAATTATAGATAATTAAGTAAAATAGAGATAATTACCTACATATGGTTATTTTTAGGCAACCATAAAATTAAACAATTTTACATGAAGTCTAAAAACTAATACAGATGCATAACATACTTGACATGAAATTTTTTTCTTATAGGTACAAATGGTTTTTTAATCCTTCCCCTATAACTCAATAAATTTTTTCTCTATATTTGTATATATAATTTAAGAAACATAAATCATTAACTCCTCCCATTATATGGAATCAATTTCATTATCATACTTTTTATTCATGTTATGATTCCCTTATTAATATTATTTTGATTCCAGATGATATAGAGATAATAAAATTAATTTATTATAACATAATTGAAGTACATAAAATATATTCATCATGGTTTCAATCTATTAATTATCAACTAGTGTATTAGATGACTGAATAAAAGAATATGTATGTTGCCTCCTAGAATATTCAGTAGTACTTATTCCATCATATAATAATTTTAAAACTCGTCATGATTAAGAACCTAATAATGTTGAATGAATATATCATCATGATTTTGAATTCCATCTCCAATAATATTTTGTTTTATAAGGGTAAAATCATTGTATTGTTCATCACAGAAAATATTAACATATTTCTTCTTAGTTTGCGCAATTGACTATAACAAAATAATATATTGTATGAAACAGTAATCATGGTGTCAATCCATATAATTATGATAAATTGGTTATATAATGTTTTAATTTTTAAAAATACTATATGAAACCTTAGGTTGATCCTTAGTCATAAAAGATCATTATCAAAATAATTATATATTATCTTATTTATAGGCTTAGCGATAATGTTTCATATCCTATTTTATAATTGTCAAATAATCCAATTATATATTACTACTATAACAACACACACTCTTCATATATAGATATTATAATTTCCTACATGAATATTTGTTACATCACAACAAAATAAATCTAAGGATCATAATTCCTTAGTTCCCTTGGAAAATTAGTTTCATTAAAAAATTGTTCATAAAATATCTACATCGTACTCAAATATTTTAATTATAATTATCACCATTTCGAAATTTCATACTTGATACCTTTTTCACAACCTTAGGAAAGGAATCATAAGAAATGAGTTTCCTCTGATTTTCATTAACGATAAACACAGAAGATATAAATTGATGATGATATAAAATCATAAAAAAAGAATAAAGAAATGAGGTCTTTACCACAAAATTCAATGTTAATTCATAGTCTGATAATGATAAAATCAATATATATGGATTAAAACATTATTATTTACTATTAAATGTATAATAATAATTAGAATTTATCATAACAAATTCAGGAAACATTAGTAAATTTCATAAATTTGTGTTATTGGAATAAACATTAGTATATTACACAATTAATATGCTAATAAAAATTGAATGAATATTTTAAAAAAAATGAATAAAAATTTCCCCTGAAGGATCACGATCATCTACTATTTTCCATAGAAGATAAAAAACATAACCTTGATTTCAATTAGTGATGAAGCATGAAAACCTGTTTCCTTTAACTACCACATGTGATATAATTTATCTCCTAATGTATTTGAGGTATATATATGTCATATCCCTCACATAATGAAAACAATATATATTTGTTCTACATGAACATTAATAATTCCTTATTCCTAAACCCATAATAAATTTTTTTTAAAAATTTTACAATAACATAACTCATGGAAAATAAACACGATTCACATATATCATTACATTAGAAATCTTAAAAACTCATTGAATGGATATGGATTATATACCTATATCATAACCATAGTAAGTCATAATTAAAATTAAATAATTTTATCTTATATAAAAATAATTTTAAAAATAATTTGAAATAATTATTTATGAATATATTTATTCTATTTTGAAATTAAATTTATAAAATATGTGCAGTTAAAATAGAAAAAAATTAATTTAAATGAATATTATTTAATTTTATTGAAAAAAATATATATAATGTTTCTAGATTGTGATAAAATCTATTTATTCCATATATTTTATAAAAACCATCTTTCTTTTTATCTTTAGAAAAGTCACTATTAACCTCGTTAAAAATTCGAAAAATAAATTTCATTCAAACCATATTTTAAAATAATGTGATTTTTTTTAAAATAGCTAAACTCTTATTTAATATGGTTATGAAAACATGGATATTGAATATATATATTCCCCATCAAATATATAAACATAAACAATATTAAATAATGATGAGGTTTCAATATATACCTTTACCTTCAGTCTCCCATTTTCTTATTCGTGCTCAATCCTATTGTATAATTTTTTGATTAATTATAAATTTATTAAATAATATATATATATATATATATATATATTATAATTTTTAAATTATTTATAACATATTATACCATTTTTGTTAATATTTTTTAAAAGATCATTTTTTGGGTGGTGATTGCTTCATTTTCCATGCATGATTCAGATTGGAAGCCCCAATCCATTTAAATTTATAATGGTCCCATGATTTACATATTATTAATTATTTTATAATAATATTAAATTTTATTTTTATTAATTTATAATCATTCCTAAAATATATAGTTATAATAATGTATATAAAACATTCATTTTGATGTAGGTCATACATATTCTTTATTTATTTTTCCATTTTCCAATAAATGGAATGAATGAAATATAAATATTAATTAACATATAACGAAATACTATTTTCAGAAAATATATCTCACATATTAATAAAATATTTCCACTTTACTATCTACATGAACTATAAATGTAAAATGAATCACATCAAAACATGGGGGTGGTTTTTTATATAAATGCTCGAGTGGTATTATCATTTAAAAAAAATATTAGATTATCTGTAGGTAGATAATATAGTATCATTAAAAATGGTTTCTTCATAATCATAATAAAAATTGATAATATTATGTATATTTAATTTATTCTACCTTTTGATAAATTTCAAATATTAAATGGTGGTAAAAAAGATTAGGCAATGAAAGTGATTGTTTAATGTAATTACCTCTTCTATAAAAATTACTCTTTATTAATCTCCATGAATGTGATATATGTTTGGTATTTATGTTTTAAAAACATGTGTGTAATGTTCCCATGTATGTGGAAAATATAATTTTATTTTGTATGGTCAATATATAAGGATCTATGTAGTGAAATGTACCACGAGAGGAAATTTCCTTCTAAAATTGAGGTGTGGGGTTACATTTCGAAATTCTAAAAAGATTACATTATAATAAATTCCATTTCATCCAAAATGAAACCAAATAGAATTTAATTAGAATATAATATGTGATATGGGTCTACTACCATTAGCAAGTATATTTTATACATGTTTTGGGGTATTTTTAAACAATTTCATATTGATTAACACTTAGAGAATATATTTTAATTATAACTTTTATAACAGATTTTCCAATATTAAAAAGTGATAATGTTTTTAATATATGGTATAAATTAGACAATTAATTGAAAATTTATGATATTTCATTCCATTTTATACCCCTTTATTCATATTTATTATTATTATAATATTATAAAAATCACTAAAATTTATTTAAAAAAATATCATTATTGTAAATTTCAATTATATTTATTACATTTAATTATATAACATTGATAAATAACTTATAATTTAGAAAAATAATTTTCTAATAACTGTAATATTTCATTTTCATATATAAAATTCTTTTATATCCTTAAAAATATTAAAAAATAATTTTTTCAGTATTTTTATTACCATTTATTCAATTTCTCAATTAAATTAATAATTATTGTATCAATGCTCTGTGAGTTTTGTGTTAATTAAATAAATAATAAAATATTAAAAACAAATTTACAAATTTTTTTTTATTTCACGAGGACCAAAATTAGTATTAATATTAACTATTAACAACAATTATCTTTATGTGAACACATAAATGATATTCACAAAAAAAGACTCACATTTTCTCATGTCTTTTGGTTTATAAAATATATGTGTAAATTTCATAAGAGAATTTCATTTATACGAGATAGTTTATTATATGAATTTTCCAAGAAACATTTCCATTCATTGATTAAGAATTATGATTAAAACAAGTTTCTTGAAAACATTTTTTTAGTCAAAATTAACCGGATTTACACATTATCATAGTGATAGATTTTACAACTTTTCATATTGATTAAAAGGAAATTGGTCATAATTACAAAACAAGAAACTCCTAAATCAAAATATTTGATAACTTTTATCTAATTAAATTCTATTAAATGAATGAAACTAGTTTTAATATATGTTCCAAAAATGTGAAAATCCCATTTTTTATGAAAAATACATTATTAAGTATAAATATTTATTGATTCAAATCAGCTAAATTAAAAAATAATTCTCTAATATAAAAAAATTATACCAATTAAAAATTATATATATATCTAATTATGATCATTCATTAATAAAGATATGACTATTTTAAAATTTAATCATATAACTTAATGTATTTTGAAAAAAAATCACAATTATTTTAAAATAATTTTTGTTTTTAATTATATAAAATTGATTACTAATGAATTTAGTTTTCAAATATACACACTATATTTTTATTAAATTAATTCTTTAATATCATACCCACCATGTTAATGTTAAGGTGATAATGGAAAATAGGAATTTCAAAAATGTTACATGGTTCGTTTAATCTAACATTGTTTTCAACACACACTATCGATGAAATTAGATTATTTAAGGGAAAAATTTAATAAAGATATCAGGATTCCACTTTTATAAAATAAAATATATAAATAATTTTTATTATAAATAATATAAAATTAAAATTAAAAAAAACAAATGAGTAGTGTATTATTAAATTTATACTGTGGAATACAAGAAAATTGTTATATCAATGCATGGGAAGAGAAGACAAAAAGGTTCCGAGACCACCTGACTATATTATACATGGAAATAAATTATTTCATTTTTCCTAAATTTGATTTAATATTTGATCTTAGAAGATAATGGTTATCTTTATTACTCTCATTTTTAGATTGAGTAATTTAATACATTGAGAAGGAAAATCTACTTGCATATTTATCTTTTGATGTTGTCATAGTTGTTGGATACCTTGTATAATTGGGATGTTCATATTCACATACGTAATGAAATTATAAAATTAAATGATGATATTGTTAATATTTTTGAATATAGTAACCTATTGAGAAACATGTTGTTCTAGTATAAATAATAAAACATTTATATTAAGAGAAAGTTCATCTGATGTGTATAACACCTATCCATTTCACAGTAGTATATTGATGATGTCTTCCCATTTATTTCAAAGAATATATAAATTTATAATTTTGTCTTATATCATCATGGATTAAATTTTAATGTGAATGTTTAAGAATACAAAATGGAATATAAGTTAATTTATAAAACATATATGTTAAAAAAATCATCAATAATTCAAATCCTAATTCCGAATGGTGTATCAACGGACCCTATAAATATATAATATGATTTAGTTATGTACTAAATACATAGGATGAGGTCAATTAGTTTCATGTTATTGTTGGATAAGTGTTAGGGGAAAACATTCTCCCATTGGAAAGGTAAAATAGTAAAATTCATTACTCCTTTATAACTATTTTCCTAATGATCTATCAATACTCATAATGATATGAGATAATTCCATTTACCCCAAATTGGGTTAGTAGTTTCTTTGAAATAAATTAATTTTAATTCTCATTATCATAAAAATTTCAAACAAGGATTGAATATACTATATGAGAACCACTAACAATTATCGGCCAATCCTCTACATTATACAATCAACTACTCATACAGAAAAACCATTATAGAAATATCCTGATGATATTATTCATGACATCCTTTTCATTTTCATAGTTCCATTATCTACATGTTCTATATTTATCCATTACTTCCCTATCAATGATAACAAAAAAATGAGTTTATGTTATAGTATAATCCTTAAAAAACTCAAACATATGATGTCAAATTCTGTTGAGGGTATTGTCCTAGAATCATAAACCATTTAGACCAAAATAACCTATGGAGATGAATGTAACAATTATAATATAGGAATTTTATCAATTCAAAGGGAATGAATGTCTAGGAGTGTCTTTCTCAACCACACATGGATTATAAAAATATAGATTATCTAAAACATGGTGGAATAGTGATGTCACCCTAATATCCCTATCAGTTACCATCGAAACCCACTTCTGGTTACAATCATTATCAGAAAATATATGAAAACAAGTAAATTAGTGAATAAATATGAATATTCTATTATATACATTGATATCTATTATATATTACAAATTCAAGATATTTTACTTGAAAAAGAGTGTCAAGAGAGAATTTTAATAAAAAAATAATGCAAAAATTCACTAATAGGGATTATGGTCATTCTTTTCCCCAATAATGAAATTCACTAATAAATTACTAGTTCCGTAAAACAAATATGTATTATGAAAAACCCTGACAAAAATCCCCATGCTAAAATATCCTTAAATATATAATATATATGATATAGCCACAGATATATTTTTAGAGTAATGAACTCAGGATAACGGTTAGGTGTGTGATTGAACTGTATTTTATCCAAAACATTACTAGTTTATGGTCCATGTTAAGGAACATGAAATCCCACTACATGAAGTAACAAATCTATTCCCTTGAGTTCTTGATGATCAACATGTGATTATTAAGGTTAATATTCGTCATTAACAAATTTGTATATTTTATTAATATATCTATTTATTGTTAAAATATATATTAATTAGGAGGATCTAATTAAATTACCTATCATGGAATAAACTCTAATGTTTCAAGAGGATCATACAAAAATGAAACACATATGTAAATGAAAAAAGTGACATAGACAACATGTGTCTGTTTAGGATTCCACCATAATTATACAAGAAACAAATATTTAATGGTTAAATTGTGATCCGGAGAAATACTATATTCCTTCTACTCTAAATACCATAAATAATTTCCATTATTATTTCCTAATAAAGTTATTTAGATTCATGATCTGGATTCCAAAATAATAATAAGAAAACATAGAATGTGACCTATTTAGTCCCTCCCAATCAATAGTGGATACTGTAAATATTATGGTAGAGATGAAAAAATAATGGGATATGATATTCCCTATAAAACAACATTCTAACTTATAAATATAAAAAATAAACTCATGATGAGATTGAAATAAAAAACATGTGTTAAATAGAACTAAAAGTAACATGGAATGCATCTCTTGGTGGACATGTATACAATAAAATGTTGGTTAACGCTAATGGATTTCATAGGATCAAATAAATATCTATTACCAGAGTAGAAATAATTATAATCCAATAATCCATGTACCATCATGAATGAATCGCAAAATAAAGGAAGAAATAAAATTAATTTAACCTGTGTAACATACATGGTATGTAACTGCATCTACTTCCTTTGAATAATTAAAAATTAATATTATAAGAAATGATATTTAGACACTTCCCAATAATGTTTATCCACATTATATAATTAACTAAATTTTATATGGGTATTACCCTCCTATAATATTAAAATATTTTGTTACATTATTTTGGGAAAAATGAGGAAGGAAGAGAGATTAGGTACTGAGATTGATTTGATCATTTATTTTTATGGAAGAATTTATACAATATAAATAGTAATGTCTCATTATATATGAAATATGTTATTACTAATACAAAAATCAATTTAAACAATAAATATATAATTTATGATTAAATTTTAACTATATGATTTGCACATAGAAATGAAAAACTGAATCTCACATATGTTATATATGATAAATATATATAATGAGTTAGATGATACAAAAATTAATTTTTATTGTATGAATTCACATTGAAATTATTAGATATATGAACTATAATATGTTATCAACATATCATAATGAATGATACATCCCTTTACATGTCACATGTTACCTATAATTTTCGAATTTATACAAAAAATAATATAAATTATCAACAAGAACATTCATACAAAGGATAAGGACCTAAATTATTAAAAACATTCTATGAATATAGTTGAACTAATGAATATATATTAGTGAATAAAACCATATAATAATTAGTATACATGGAAGAATGCATTCATGATATTTCATAATAAAAAAACAGTGATAGTTCTTTATTGAAAATTTAATTTTTTTCATCCATATCTTCCAAATATCTTCCATGTGAAGATAAATGTCCATATATAGAACCTATCATTTGTATATGTAATATAATCAAGAAGATCTTTATAAAAAATCCTATATATAATCAATTTTACACATATATAGATATAAATATATTTTGTCCAATAATAATAACCATTCATATTAAGGACCACTCCCCAATGTTATTGTTGAACTTCATATACATATAAAACAACCTCCCCTAGGTGGTCACTAATCTTATAATATGAATGAACGTTTATATATATATATATATAGGTCAATATATAAATATATATAATCTATAATCTATATGATTTCCTTCTTGTCTAATTCAGTATTACATCATATGTATATACATGTCCCAAAAATATAGAATATCACATGCCTTATTCTAGAACCAAAAACAAATTTTCAATACCTATATATCCAATATGGAGTTACGGATGGTCATAAATTTCAAAATTCATCAAAATAAATATATAATTAAAAAATAAAATTACATTCAAATATAAATAGTAATATATAATGTTATTATCATAATAATAATTCTATATTAAATCCAGATGTCTGATAAATAATCAATTATCTCAATAACCACAATTGAAAACTACGAGATGATGTAAATTAAAAAAACTTTTCATAGTCATTCCCAGTTTTTTATACATGTTATTTAATAATAAATTAATAAATTCAAACAATATCAAAAATGAAACAATTTTACTAAGACCCTGAATAAGTTATTAAAAAATAAAAAACATTTAAGGAAATTGTTTTCATGATTAATATATAGATAGAATTTAAGATCACTATATTTTTAGTCTACTGAAGAATAATTTATCATGATGATATAAGATAATATAAAGTCATATTATGTACATCAAGATTTAATTTTAGTAACACGTTATTTCAATAGAAACCACTAAGGAGATATCCCTTATTCTATCTCATCTACCTATAATATCAAAACATTTATCATATATGAGAAAATGAAGAGGATCAAAAGCTTAATAAATATATATAATAAATACCTAAAATATATAAGAGTTTATATTACCCCACTAACATTTTTTGGAACCCATTGTTATGAAAAAAAATGATTTCTCATACTAAATTATTAAAAAAAATTATTGGATATAGTTTCACATTAAATATTTATTGTTTAGACTTCAAATAACTATGATATGATGATTTAATTGATAAGTAACATTAATATGATGTATATACAATGATATAGGCCAATGGAGACATGAGTATGCTATATAAGTAAATGAAATTTAGAATAAAATGGTGATAATTCCATATTTTTATTGAATATATAACTACACATCCATAAAAATGAATTTTGAAGATGATCGAATATAGGGGATAAGATGATAGATAATTAAACAAGGGAGAGGCTCAAAACATTACTTAAGGAATAAATGAATCCTTAAATACATAGGTATAATTTAAAATTATATTTTATTATATTTTAATACAAAAAATAACAAAAACTTATACTAAACAAATTCCATAGGATTCCAACTATAACTCATGTGGTACCCTATTTGATGTCTGGTGGAAATTTCTATAATGTCTTCCAGCTCTATTAGAACTTTAGTAAAACCCAACACAAATTATATCAAGAGACAACATCCCAGGCATTTTCAAAACCATATTCAAGAAATGTCTCTAAATACCATTGAACCTACTCCAACTTCTTCATTCATTCAATATCTACTAAAACAAAACTGGGAAGAGATAAAATATACTATAATGAATGGAAAATACAAGAATAAGGAAATATGTATCATTTCAATTACCTATCAATAAAGATTTAAAATAATTATTTGTTACACTGAATACAGATTCAAAACTAAATCACTAGAATAATTATTACATTTAAAACAAATAACATGAGATGTGATATTTAGAATGAAACCCTATTAAAATACCAAGATTTGGATTCCACTAAAATAAAAAACTTATCAAGACATTGTTTATTTAATATGGGTGATGAATACTTTTACGATCCCATGAATTATACTTTCTTTGGAATTCAAATTTTAGGTGATCGTTATAATTATGTTCCAATATGCAATTTTACCTTTAGATTATAATTTTTTTTGGAAGCCATTACTTTTAAGAAAATATAGAAATTAGGTTATGATAATTTATAAAATTGATTTTGGGAAAGGGTTATCAATTAAACTATCGAAGTTTATTTTTTGATAAAATTTTCATGATTTTATTCCAAAAATGTTCATATATTATATTTTATTATTATCATAGATAGTTGATTAATAAATATATATATTTTCTCCAAATTTATATAATTTATTTTTTTTCTAAAAAGACATCATTATATTGGTATAAGCATTAATAATTATTCTCACTAAATTAACATAAACCATGATATTCAAATGACAAAATATTATGTTTTAGAAAAATAGATTAAATATCATCAAAAAATGTGTGATTATTCTATGATATTGAAATAGACAATTCAATCAATTTCCAAGATCTATATAGAAACACTACATTCAAACCTATGTAAGAATGAAAAGTTTAGGTGTTACAGACAAACTATCCACCATAAACAATTTCTAAAATTGTTTAATAAGTTAATATATTTTATTATTACAAGAATATAAATTGATATATGATGTTTCAAAGTCATTGTTTAGATTAATATTTTACTAATGTACATCAGAATCCCATTATGAAATTATTACAATTACGTAAACTAATTACATAGATATTCTAGATTTATCCATTAAATCATGGTTTCAATGTGAAAATCAACGTATATTTAATTTTTTACTTCATCCATTAATATTACAGGGTTCGATACATTTTTACTTTATTTTTATAATGTGTTATGAATATTTGAGTATTGTTCGTAATGTCATTAATCATGTATTGTAGTGGTTATACAAAAGGAAAAAATTAATAATCTAGATAAATATTATTTAATTGTCTAATTATTAGTAATAATTATATAAATGTAATAGTTTTTTTGTAAGGAATTGAAAATTATATACTTATATGGAATTATCTATAATACATTGAAATGTTTAAGAACATCTGTCGAGAATCTGTTTCAGATATTATTATTATTGTATAATTATACGATTTTCAAGTGTACATGAGATGATATGTATTTATTAAAACTATATTAAATTTAAAAAATTTAGAAATCTGGTTATGAATTGATCAGTATTTTAGTTTTAAGTCAATTGATGTTGAATAGGGTTGTTAGATCCTAGATTTGAATTCAAAAGAGAATTTCATGCTCAGATGGATCTAAAAAAAGATGTATGTTGATTTCTCATTTTTCTTATATGATATGATAATTTATTTTCTAAAATGAATAGTTTTTATAGAAAATATCAGTTACAAATTTTTTTAATATGTCTTTTGATTCGTCAAATTCTATAAAATGTTTGAGAATATTCTAAGGGTAAAATGATTCATAGATAAAAGAGTTTATCCATGATATTTTTTATAATATAATGAAAATATTTCAAACCAACAATAGTGAAATTTTCTGATATTATTTTTATAATAAATATACATACACATAGAATACCATATATGACATGGGAGATAATAATATATTTTATAAATATTTCCACTAAAAAAATATAATTTTTTATTTCCTAATGAATTTTTTTATATATCTTAGCATGATATTTATGAGATAATATAGTATCTACGTGGCTAGTGATAATATATACTAACATTGAATATTTTAATCAAAACAAATTAATTATTTATATAGTGAAAAATCATGGTAAATATAATTAAATATACTTAAATAATTTTTGCTGTGTTAGTAAAAATATTTAATTAGTTAAATATAGTTATCACAACTATTTAAATGTATATTTAAATGTTAAAGTATTTTATGAATTAATAATAATTAATAATATACTAAGTTAAAATTATTTACCTAAATTTTTGTCATATAAAAATTTCAAGAAAAATACCCATGAAGATTAATGATTATGAAATTTGAAAAAATTATATGTAGAGAATAAAATTTAGTAAAAATGAATCATTATATATTTTAACAAAATATTTTTTCTATATTTTTCAATGAATTCAATGTATATATTTTACTATATAGAAGATACATGATACTCCAATTTAAAATTTTGATTATAATATACCAATTAAATGATTAAAAAATTTAATTTCAGTATGATTTTGAAATATTTGGACATTTTAAATGTGATTCTATTGTCTCATCATTGATAAAAACATTACCCGTAAATGATACTCACTAAATGTGTTTTTTTAAAGGGTTTTTTAAAATTTCCACATATATACTATATGAATTATTTGTTGATGTGGTCTGATTAAACATAAAAGAAATTGAATCAAACATATGTTTTTCCTTGTATTTTATCATATGAGTTAAGCCTTAATATGTACTAATGTATTAATTTACGAAATTTTCTTAAAAAATTTAAGAATATAAAATGTTATTGGATATAAAAAAATGTATTACCCAAATTATAATACCTTCGTGATGGACACACATAGTTCATGAATTTTAATGATAATTGGTCTCGTAATGTATAACCTACAGTTATACTTTCCTAATTTTTTTACTAATGTATTATATAGTTTTGGAAAGGTTTAATATTAAAATGTGTATGATTTTATATAGTGATATAGAATATTATTTGGAGGTATAAATGAATTTTTATAATATGTTTCCTTACAAGTATCCCACAAAATGTTTCTCACATTATGTAATCAGTATATATGAGGTGAATTTTTTATATTGAATACACATACTAGAGGCTATAATGATACCTGGAATTATAGATTTAAATCATTGATACAATAAATATTTAGACCTTGAGGCCATTATAAACATGGGATGGTTTGGTATGTTACTATTAAATTTATTGGTTGTGGCCCAAATATTATAGTGTTTTACTTCTTATATGAGGATAATTCCATTTGGGACATTAAATAGGTTATGTTTAGGAAGTGTATGTATATTATTAAATAATGTATTTTTTATGTGCATAACAACATTAATGAGGGGAAATAGATCGGATTATATTCTTCTTTGATTGATATGGGATGCATCCATACACTAGTGTAATTATTAAATGGTGAAACAACACTGTTTTACTATGGTATATGAAATTGTAATACATTTTTTCAATGCGAACACATTTCCATAAAAAAATTATTAGATGATTATGTATACTTGAAAATCATATAATTATTTTACATAGGTAAAAAGATAAATAATTTTGTTAAGGAAAAGCCCCTATCCCTTTATATATTCATTATAAATGATCCATTTTTATAGGTATATTTCTTCATAAATTTTATCGTACGATTATATAATATTATTTTAAAAATTATAATGATCTATGGGGTCCTTTTTTGATGTTAGTTGAATGGGTATTATATTTATAAAACATTGAAATCTGCCTGAATAGTGTTTTGGAGGATATAAAAGGGAATTGATTTATATAGTTTCACAAATTATTATCTGTGATTTATCATATGGTGATCAAATGGATGATTTTTATCCAAACTTATTTTTCAAAATACCTAAATTGGGTTTTTGATATGGTTTCGTATTTTTTTGATATGATGTGATATAGGGTAAAAATATGTTATGTCTATGTGGATCAGATGAAAGTGAGATATTTTTGAAAATATTTTGTTAAGGATCCACCATGAGGTGAAGGTTTAGATAATATCATTGCAAATTATAGGATACACAACGATGTGTTGATTCTCACTATGTTTTGAATAGTGCACAAAATTACACAAATTATTTTATGTTGGTTTTCTTCATGTTATTATTCCATTGAAGGTATAATATATATATATATATATTATTAATCATATAATAAGTAATTTTCAGTACTTTGGTATCATATATATTGGTTAAAATGTTACAAAAATTATGGAAATTGACCCAAAAGATTTCAAAGAGTTGAATCTTTTGAGAAGTTTATTAAAAAGCTACATTTTTAGAATATAAATATTTAATATCATTAAAACTACATAAAAGTGTGTTTATATTCATTTGAAATTAATTGAACTATATTATTTGATCTTATACTATAACCCCTCAAACGGGTATCATCCAATAGATCGTATTCTATCATATCCATAAAAAGGGATATGAAAACCATAAATAATGGGACAGAATAAACTTTTTTTTAGTAATTGAATAAAGGAATAAAAATATATAATATTACAAGAATAAATTAAAATTTAATGGATTTTTTGAATATATTATAAATAAATAACTACTAATTTTTATTTTAGATGAAGAAATAAAAACAACTTCTTCAGCATAATAATGGAATACGGAAATAGCGTAATGATATTAAATGAATAATATTAAATGTTAAATAAATAAAATTATCCCAATAAAGAGGAAATAGTATTATAATTATTTATTAAATTTTAATTGTGATTGTAATTCCAATAAAATAACCACAATTCGATAAGATTTTCCAATGTGAACCTTTTTATAGTATAATCGCTTATTTAAAGGGTACTATGAGAGTAAATTAATATTATATCATGAAAAAACAGCATATGTAATATATGAAAATATATATGTTTTCATAATTTTTTTAATTATATATTAAAATAAAAAAATCAACATTAAAAAATTGATTCAAATTAGAAACCAACCATTACAATGCATCTTACCATTGATACAACCATTAGAACTATAATACACTACAATATTTTAGAGAAATATATGTTAGTGACTCTTTGATGGTTATATTACCTAAGAAATCATTCTATTTTTATGATAAATGATACAATGGTTTTTTATATGTGTTGTGAGTGGAATATAAAAGAATAATTTATTACATATATTATATTTTTACATTATCTCATCTTCTCTAAGATACTCCATAGTGCTACATTACCTCTTTGAATATTCATTGTATTTTAATGTTCTAAAATATAACATATAACAATAAAAAAATATTTTTTTATACATAAATATATATAACATTATTTTTACATTACATTATTCAATTTGATCAATATTTGTATCATATATAATTTTTCTTCAAAAAATTATCAAAATTTTACTATTTTCTAGATTAAATTCCATGATTCAAAAAATGTAATAAAATTTTGAAAAGTTATCATCTAATAAAACTAATTTTTTTATTATAATAGTTATATATGAAATATTTTTTGGTGTAAATAATTTATCAAAAAAATTTGTTACCATTCCAATAAACACGTTAATTTTTCAATAAACACGGTATCCAAATTTTGTGTTTATTTTGTGAAAATACGACCTCAAAAATGTAAAATTAAATTTCAAAATATAAAATAGTAATCAATTAAAAAATATTATTAGTTAATTAATATTTTTTATAACCATAAATTATCAATATATCATATAAAAGGCATGTTGAACATTATATAACATCAATGATGAACCTATTCATATAAAAATCATATTTATTACAATAAATGGTTATTTATTATAAATAAATAAGAATTATAAAATTTACATAACTTTTCAAAAAAATTATTTCCAATCGATACATATCTATGGCCATGAAATTTTTTAATTGAACGCTTTTGAATGAAAATCTATGAATATGGGTAGTTAATTTATATAATAAAACTTAATGTTTAAAAAGATTTATTATAAAATTGATATGGATCTTATAAAGCCAGTTTTAGAAATTCAAAATAAATATGATTTTTTTTGTAAAATTTCATTATAATGAATATAATAAGTTATCATATTTTTTATCATTATTATATACACTATTACTAGTGTCTACATGTGGATAGAATAATAATGTTTTGAAAGTACATATACAAAAATAAGAAATCAAATTTTTTTGTCTATTTAGAAGATTCTCTTCTAAAACATAGTTTAATTTTATTTCATATCATATTTATAATTACTTCGTATTTCAAAATTTTATATTTTTATTAAAAAAAATAACATATTTTATAGTTAATTCATATTTTTATCATTTTGAAAATGATTATATTATGATCATACCTACTAAATATATATTTCTTATTAATATAACGGAATCATACCCAATATATGGGTATATATATTCTCTAAAATGATAATGTACAACATTTTTATTTCGTGAATTATTATATATTTCAAATGTACCATGATATTATAGGTAATATTTTATCGAGACAATAATTATGATATATTTTTTATCCAATATTACTTTTAGTATTTTTTTTTATTTTTGAACCACAAGTTAAATAATTCAACTATAAAGTAATAAAATAATTCTTGTATAATTATGTTCTTTATATAAATAATGTCTACTCAATGTATAATAAATTATATCTCTCTATAATAATGTTTCATGTTTATAATACTAAGATCAATTCCATTTACATCTATTACTCATTATATTTAGTATTATTATTATCCCATTATAATTCAATATTATATACACAGTGTATATATCATTTACTAGAATGTCCATTTAGATTCAATTAGAAGGATACCTTATATTTGTTTTTATAGAACGTGGCCTATTAACAACCCCAACATATCGCATTGGATATCGTCTTCTTTCTCCACTTCTAGAGGAACCACCTTCCACACTGACCACTACGTTTCCACCGGATGGTTATGGTGTGATAGATGACAATTCAACTTGTTCTATAGTTTTTCCTCAAATATTTCTTAACAATGATATTCCTGATGACCCATCTCGCTTATATTTTCATCTTCGTCGTCCACCATTGTAGACAAATTCCATTCTGAATATCCTCAAGGTCTCTAGGGATTCCCTACGTGGTTGTGTGTTTGAGGTTTTATTTGTTCTTTTCATTCATCTTGCATCCTTTGTAGTGGAATAAGCTCTACTGATTTGGATTATTTTATTGTGAATTGAACGAGATAATCCCCCTCTATCTAAATTATGTCCAACATTCATATATTTGAGTCTATCATCTCCTTTTTGGGTCACCGTGTGGAATACAGTCTCTTTATTTTTTGTTCATTCCTGTATATATGTCAACACGATGGCCTAGTTATAGAGAAATCATTTCTTAGGGAGGTGGAAATTATCCATCTTCCATTGGTTGCTCTATATTCATCTTGGATGAGTCTCATCCCTAGAGGTGTTGTGGATCAACCTTCTTGTCCTAAATTTAAACTTATTTAATTTCTTATTCATTAATGTAATTTGATAAAAAAACTATTCATTCATTGACACAGATAGATGTACCATTCAACAACTCAATTCTATAATTGCTTAAAAATATTTGTAATAATATTTGCATATGTCTCATCCAGATAACTTTCTTCTTTGGGATTAATATTCCCTTGCTTTTTGGAATCCATTTTTATGACATTAGCCTACCATATTTTTCACTTAATTTTCACATATAGGTCCACAAAATCATTATTTTCAAAAATATTAGGATGTCTACCTTTTTGTTAGATTACCTAGGGCCTAGGTTCAAGTCATCTCTCTCAGTCGAAGAGATATTAACCTCAAACATTAAAATCCTCAATATTTTCTATTCACTTGCACCTCAATGATTTGGTGAAGTATTATCGATATATTTATAGACATCACTTTTCAACATATAGATATCATACCACCTCAAAGGAAACCATTACATGTAGTGGATTCTCCATTCATGTAATTGGTTCCCTTCAAACATAGAGTGCTTCCAAATCCTATAAAATTCTATCCTCTATTTCTTGTTAAGAAGATTAGAATTTCCTCTCCCTATATCTATATATATATATATCAATGATTTGAACCATTTATCATCATCTTCCCAAGATTCTTCACCATGGAATATCACCTCCTCTAGGTTCACATCCATTCCTATTTCTAAAATTAACAGTGCATTATCATATGTGCTTCATGAATCATGCCTATTATATTATGCCATTCTTCCCTCCAAGTGGTGAAATCACCAGATCCATGTAATGATTTGGATTTTTTATGGTTCCTTTATATTTTATAATTTCATTGACAATAGGGTTCCAAACACTGAATATCTATCTATAATGATCTCCTCAATTATTTAGAATACTCATTGTCTTGGTGATCTATAAGATCCTATTCATTTCTAGAGATGGCATGGGATCATTTATAGGTAATAATTTTCCATTTGTTTTATACATTCAAGATGGTTTTTAGAATAGGTATTTTTTTGGTAAAAATTTGTGAAATGTGGATGAAAGAGGGTAGTGAATGTTTGGATCATGATTTTCACTAACCATGCCTCCTGGAATAGAACACCGTGAAATGGTATATATTGTAGATTTTCATAGATGGCACAGACTGTTCCAAAACATGAACCCTATTACGAGATACTATTATCCTCTTATAAGAGGTGTGTGGATAGGGGGAACCATATCTACCGATATATAAACATTGTGTATAAAATTTTATTCCATAAAAATTTATTAAAATATTTCACAAAAACTCACATTATACCCCAAAATTCTTAATATCAACCCATAATCTAGTTCTCTATTTTCCAAATCATCCATGATTGATTTCAATTTTGTCTGGACTTTGTTATATGTGCTCCACATCCCAGATCAATTATTTAACCCTATCATAGTATGTGAATCCTATCCTATTTGGTTTCCCATTCCACTTTCCTTCTTCTTCAATTCAAGAAAGGATTGTTCCATTAATTTTTTAATTGGACCTTGATATTGTCTAAAATATCTAGATCATGTAATGTGTATCTAAATCTACATATTAAGGACCATGATTTGTTTGATCTTAATTTTTGGGTTTTATATTCATATCTCATTTTCTATCATTATTCTATTAAATTTTTTTGTGATTCCTATTGGGATATTGATCTTCAATGATTTGATGTTGGTGGTCTATAATTCAAATCAAAATATTCTTGATTGAAATTTGGTGAATGAAATTGAATAATTATTTTAATATTCATTGAAATGGAGTCTTCTATTGAATTAATTAATTAGGTTAATTAAATAATTAGGACCAAATGTGAAAATGGGGATGTTAGAATTATAGTTTACGTATCATTAATGGTTGAGATATTTATTGTTATTGAGTTGAAGATTTATTTATTTGAGTTAATTTGTGGGTTTCAAATTATAAATTAATTGTTGTGATGGGTAATATACTCTATTTTATTAATGGGATTGAGATGATTGATTAATTATTTAGTTGTATAATGGAATTGAAATGATTAATTATTTAATTATATAATTAATGCGATTCATATGATTACTTTTGTTTTGAGTAAATTACTTTTATTGAAAGATTAATTAAATGATGAGTTAATTAATATTATAGATATTATTAACAAATATTTTAGTATATGATATAATTGAGATTATTCATACATTTTTTATTTAATTTATAGGATTGAGATTATTAATTAATTGGTGAGTTAATTAATGGGATTAATTTGATTAATTAATTGTAAAGTTAATTAGTTGTAATAAATTGGTTTATTAATTATTTAATTAATTAATATTAGGGAAATTATTTTTCAATTATTTATTTAATTAATGTAGATGAGATGGTCTGTAAGATCCCGATTTTTTGAAAGGAATTTTTTCATTATGTTTTGGTTGAATCGATTTTTACGTGCTTCGGGGGATGTCTTCTGAAAGTATGAGAGGCCTTGGGGGTGTTTCGGGGGCTCAGGGAACAAAAGAAATGAAATCTGGGCATGACAAGCTTGGGCGAATGACCTGCGCACGGCCAGGGAAAACCGTGCGGCCTCCCCAGGAAAATCGTGCGACCCCTCCCCCTTTGGATAGTAGCTTGCACACAGTTTGCACATAGTTTTCCAAACCGTGCGGCCAAACCGTGCGGCCTCTTAAAGTTTGGAAAATTTAAAAAATTGCCCCTCCAGGATATTAAGAACCCACTCGGGTTTTCCTCTCATTTCCTCTCTCTTCTCCTTAGGAGTGAACCAAATATCCCAAGAGCACTAAGAGATCAATCTCCCTTATTTCTATGCTGTTTTTGGTTCTGTTGGTTGTGGATCGAAGAACCGAGTAAGGATAATACCATCTTTGATTATCTTTTTAGTTTAGGGTATGTATCTTCTCTCCCTCTTGTTTTGAAGCTCTAAAACCCTATATTTTGGGTGAGTTTTAGGTTCATGCTCTAAAGGTTGGTGAGATCGTGGTCTAAGGACTCAATTGAGAGTGTGTTCAACTGCGGTTTCGAGGTAGGTGGGATACTAGTTATATCCCATGGTTATTTGGATATTTCTACATGTTTAGTTGTGTTCTTGTTTCCCCTTGGTTATGTTTTGAATATCCATGGGATTTTTGGTAATAATGGTGTTTGAAATGGAAAATGGGAACCCTCACGATCCCTGTGGGATGTGTTGGAATTGACCTGACCTAATTTAGGGCCATCCATGGGTTGCACCAGCTTTTTTAGAAATAGGTATTCTTATTAAACAAGTGACCTTGTTGTAATAAATGGTAGAGACCTTGATGAATATGTTGTCATGATTGGTTGAACTTGAAATATAAATTAGGTTATGCACCTATACATGGATATAACCTAATGGTTATTTGGAATGAGTTAAATTGTTTTTTCATGGGAATGATGAACGGGTTAAATGGGTTATGGTTTAAATGGATTAAAGACCATAATTAGATGTATTATGGGTCTATTGTTGAATGGTCTGTGAGATAGGAATAACACATGGAAATTGGGTGAATGGTTAAATGTTGTGAAATGATAATCTGATAATGGGTAAAGGCATGATGTGGATTCCCATGTGGGTGGCAAAAAATATTGTTTTCTGAAGGGGAATGGTTTGGATGGTTGATGGTTACATATATATATATAAGCATTTGAACATGTCATGGTAGTGTGGGGTATGACTTGAGGGTCTACACCCACGGGTTGAGTGAAGACTAATGCTCGGAACACCCCCCTAAATTCATGGGTTAAGAATGAGTACTGATGATCTATTCTCCAAACGGTTGCATTAACCCGGTCTGAGGCTTCGAGGGGTGAATATGGTTACTATGAGGGGGTTTAATCTAGTGAGATTGGATAATGATTTGTTTACCCTCTTGCATGTGATTATTGTCCTAAGACCCATGTAACACAATGTATGTGATTAACCCATAGAAATGTGATGAAATGGTTTGTGATGATAATTGGTGTGAAATGATTGATAATGCAAGTGGTAATGGATTTGAATCTGAACTAGTTATTGAATCCTTAAATAATTACTTGGTACTTATTATTCATATTACTTTTGTACTCACTACCTATTCATACTTGATATTTTGTAGACCCCGTTGGTGGTGGCCTACTAAGTTGTACTCACACCCTACTTGGGACACTGTTGGGTACCAGAGAAGAATTCATGATTGCAGGTCAGGAGAAGGGAATGGGTCCTTGCTAGATAGTTTAGTGGACATGGATATCACTTGGTGGAGGATCTGGACATGGAGTAAGGACTAATTTGGGGATTTTGATCGTTGTCTTTATTTTGGGTTTTTTTCACTTTTGCACTTGTAGTATGACATGACATATTTACTATTGGAAATAGTTTTTGTAGACATTCGTTGTTTATTGCTTAATTTTTCCTCTATTTGGTTTATTTTGTGTGTGACTTACTCAGATAAAAATGGGGTATAGTCTCCCCACATTACTCCATAGACCCCCGCTACTTGTCGGAAGCCTTTGTCATACGAGGAGGCATGCTTAAGGTCATGTAACTACCCGGATTAGAGCACCGATTTAGAGGCATCAGGGCCGGTTACATTACAAAGTGGTATTAGATGAGGTATTTCTTCTCCTTCTCTGAGGTCTTGTTATTTGGGATTGGTAGGAAAGGGTTAAGACGTGTCGGGACTTGGTAATGAGATTGTGCATGGGTGTAGCTAACCCATGTATGAGGGAAAACCAATGTCACCGTGGTTAGGAATTTTTTTTCTTGGTTGTGTGTTGTTACAGTTGATGATATTTCACCAATGGGTGATGCACGTGTTGTCTGATATGACTGTTTTATGATATTTGGCTTGTGGCCTTAAGGGCATGAGGATTTTCATTCATGCATCATTGTAGGAACCTTGGGAGATAAGTGACATGCATTGTGTTAGGCACACACAAAGGGTGGGTGTGTGAGGTAGGAAAGTAGGGTGCATCATGAATTTCATAAAACCAATAAATAATGAAATGAATGAAATAAAACAATTGGGTAAATGATGATTAATGAAAATGCGGGTTTGAAATGAAGTGGAAAATGATTTTGTAAAATGTTATGTGAGTTTTTTGGTAGTGCATGGATGTTTACCCCATGTGGACCATGTCCCACGGTATGGATGGTCAGGGTTGTGGATTTGAGGTGTTAATATTGTTGAGTTAGTATATGAAAATGGTTTTTGTAGCTATTAAAGAGATTTTGATATTGTCTTCAATGTTTTATTGTATGTGTGTTGAATCTCGTTCTTGGCAATGTAGAGAAATCCCACCACGATGTCGATTACTAGTTGGGAAACGAGAGGATGTTGCTGAGAACACTCCTCTAGTAGAAGAGTACGAAAATGTGGTTATCAATGAAGGTAGAGAAGACCAGTGCTAGGAGAATGTGGCTCTCCTTAGGGAGATGATGGATCGGGACCCAGGGTGGGTTGCACCGAGTATGTTTGAGCTGACCAGGGAGTTCCAGCTGAAGCTCCCTCCGACCTTCACCAGAGAGGGTGGGCCAGAGGAAGCAAAGTTCTGGTTAGAGTATGTCCAGACGATACTGGATCATCTGCAGTCCCCTGTTGAAAAGTGAGTAAAGCTGGCGGTTTATATGTTGCGAGGCCATGCATGGCGTTGGTGGGACATTCCGGCTCAAACTGAGAAAAAAATGATGAGGATCCAGATTTATGATTTCGAGGGCTGGACATAAGGAAAAATTCATGGTAGTCTCTATGCATCCCATGAGGAATCGAATCAATCCATACATAGTTCTGGAAGAGGACTTAGTTTAAGGTCATAGAGCTCAGACCATGGAGAAGTGGGACTATTCCAAGTAAGCGCGGAACAAAATCCAATCCCTAAGCATACGTGAGTCGATTGTGGTGTAGGAATCATTGGTGGATAATTTATTTTTAATACATGAAATACATGGATATGTTTAATCGGTGGGGATCCACAAAGGATGCCTTATCACGACGTTCTCCTCCTAATGTGTGGATGCACAATGAGGAATATCACTAAGAGTTTTGAAGTCCTACACGTAAATGATGAAGTTGAAAAGTATGTGAATCATGTAATTTAAATTTTGGGCTTAATGTGCTACACATGAAGATGGTGAATAACTGATGACCCTGTTTGAAACACGGAATTCACATTGTGTGATCTAAAATGGGAGAGACAAACGAGCATCGACCGCTGAACATATTTGAAACTTGGGACTTGTATCATTGCATTGTTCAATACCCTTGACGATGTTGGCCCGAGATGGTAGGAGGGCCCTGGGGCCAAGAATACATGCCATTCAGGGTCCTTTTGGGAGTGAAAGGTGATAGAATCCCTAATTAAGGGGAACCCAAAGCCTGAAAAATGGGTGAAAGTATGTCCGGGTAGAATCCAACACTCTAGGTGCTGAACCAGAGTGCCCTCATTCACAATGTTGAATCACTGAAAAGGGTTGAGGGGCTCAACTTCAGAGCACCCGATTTGAATAGTTGATCATAGAACGAGGGGGATGAGGATCTCTCAGGAGAATGAGGTACATGGTGTGGCTGTTACAAAACCAAATGTGAATGAGATCATAATCCCATACCACACTAAATATTCTTATACATGGGGGAATGTAGGCCAAGGGTCCAAGATGAGTGTGGACCCCAAGACTAGATGTCTGAGCGGTCCTACGTATCATATAAGGTTGGAAATCAAACCATATGTTGTTCTTAAAAAGGGCAATGTGCAATTTATCAACTTGTAGAAAAGATGAAAGTGGGTAGGATACCATAACGCGGGTTATGAACGGTGCGACGAATAACCCAACGTGAATGAGGACATAATCCAATACCACATCGTACAATCCCAAGTGTGAACTTGGTCCAGGGGCCGAAAGGGTCAGGGGAAATAATATTAGACCCCCATACAACCATTTTAAGATGATCTCTTATGCGGGTGCTGATTCATCGCAGCTCCTAAGCCCATGCGAGTTGTGCTAGGTGTGGGAAACAAGGAGTAGGACTTGGCGCTTCCCATTATATAAGGTTCAAATAGATAGAATCAACAGAGGGGGACCACATCTTAAAGGAAATCAGGGATGAACGGACCACTACACCCAATATTTAGGACCAATGGGGTGGCGGTAACGAAAAATTATAGTTGTTGAAAATCTTCTAAACACAATGTGTGTATCGTCTAACCTAGAATGGGAACAAGAACTGAGGATCTACCACTGAGCACATTAGAAACGTTGGGATTGCGTCAATTTAATGTTCGAAATCCTCGATAACATTGTCATGTAATTATAAGAGAGTCCTTGGACCGAGTATCCATGCCATTCGAAGCCCCTTGAGGACATTAATGATGATGGAGTCCCAAACATGTAGCATGTGTGGATAAAGTCTGCCTTTTCATTTCAATGTCAAGAAGGACGGTTAAAGGGGTGGAAGTCTCCGAGGACTGGGACGCATGGCAGGATTATGATGAACTCGATGTTGATTTTGGCAAGAGCTTGCACCACATCATATGTCTTGACCTCGAAGGGAGATTCTGGAGTTTTGGTGCCAGGCTGACAGACAAAATGTCTGAGAATTCAAATGTATCCCATGAAGATGTGAATCATTCCATACATTGTTTTTAAAGGACATGTCATCTAGCGTCTTGCGGTGAGGACGTGAGGGAATAAAAGAATGATGGAGAACATAGTGAAATCATCGTGATTATGATACGAACTAGTCCAAGTAGGCCTACACTACACAAAGTAGTGATCCTATGAGAGAACTATACTCAATGGGGATAGTCGAAATGAAGATTTTTGGGGATTCTCTCATGATGAGGTATCCGGGAATCCCTATGTATCCTATAAGGATGCAAATCAAGCCATACCTAGTTTAAAGGGTGAAGTCTATTGTATTACAGGATGATTTACAGTTTAATGTCGTGCCAGATGTAGCAATTTATAATCTTGTAGGACCCAATATAGTATACGGTCATGTGGGACCTATGCTATTTAGGGTCATGCAGGACCCGATAGTTTAGGGATGTGCAAGACCAGGCAGTTTAGTTTATTGCGGGATGAGGTTTTGTTTAAGGTCGACCAAACCGTTTAGGATCGTACAAGAACTAGTGGCATAAGCAACGTATTGGTGGAGGAACTTGGAATTTTTGGGAAGAGTTATACACTCACCATCCATGGTCAACAGTGAGTATGAACTATTGGGGTAAACAATGTGAACAATGAAAGGTCCTTTCCATTTTGGATCCACCTTAGGTTGTTTTCTTCCTGTTATCATTATTGTCTTGAAGACTAGTACCAAGTCACCTTGCAAGAAAGAGTGGATGCAATCCTTTTTGATGAAGGCTATAGTTATCTTATTCTGATGCCATTGTAGATTGTACAGGGTGCGAAGCCTATTCTCATCAAGTGCTTCCAATTCAGCCAGATGAATTTTTACTAATTTAACTGGCACCTTATAATCATAGACCATTGTGCGCAATGAAGGGAAATGAATCTCAATAGGAAAGACGACTTATGTTCTGTACACCGGGGAATTTTTGGTCACCTCTATAGAATTACGATTCGTTGTCTAATAAACCCATACGGCATTGGGGAGCTAGTCTGACCAACTCTTCTTGTTCTTTCCATCCATTTTCTAGAAAATGTTATAGAGGGTCTTGTTGAATGCCTTGATCTATCCATTTTCTTGCATGTGTAAGCAGGGGGTATGGTTAGAACGGATGTTGAACTTGGAGTACAACTTCTTCTACTCGGATACTTGGAATTCTATATCGTTTTTAGTGAGAATGGCATGAGGTACTCCAAACCAGTAGATGATATTTGAGATCATGATGTCAACAATAGAACTATCCTTGACCTCCTTGAGAGGAAATGCCTCTACTTACTTTGAAATGAAATCCATAGCGGTCAAGATGAACCGTCATTGGAAAGTATCCACCGTTGGATATGTTCCCACGATGTCTACTCCCCAAACTGCAAAGGGCCAAGAGTACATAGAACTATAGATAGGTTCTAGTGTCCAATGCACGATGTAGGCATGAACATGACACACATGACACATTTTGGTGAACTCAATGCATTCATGGATCATGGAGGGCCAAAAATACCACAGTCTTCGAATCATATGGGATATCTTCATCCCAGATTTATGGGAACCATAGGAACCACCATGAACCTCTTGCATGACCTGACAAATCTCAACCCCTAGGATGTGACGGAGGATAACACCATAAAAATAACAATTTTAGGGGATATTATCAAGACTAAGACCACTCTGGAGGATAAAATGTATCCCACAGTGGCAGGTTCACTTGTTCTTAGCCCGATTTTTTATAATATTACCATGTCAGAAGGAATTAAACTAATGGTATCCTCCAATCAAGAGTTACTTCAATCACTGCGTCAGGGGGACCATAGGGTCCCAACGTTGAGGTGCCAGGTGTAAGATGGATTACCTATGGGATTCCATCGTCATCTAGAGTGATGGGAGCAATGAATCCTTGATATTCCTATTGGATAATCATATCATCCTTTTCAGACTCTTCATGTGATGCAGCTATGCTGGCCAACGCATCTACTCTACCATTCTATGACCGAGGGACAAGGGTAAACACTACCCGTGATGGGAACTGGGAAACTAGCTGGAGAGTACACTCCAAAAATGGTAGAGATCTAGATTCCTAACAACATAGTCATCGTTGATCTACTTGATGACTGGTTCATAGTCCCCTTTCACATACCACTGGGGTACATCAATCTCAGGGTCCAGCTTGACGCTACTGATGAGGGCCAGATACTCCGCCTGATTGTTGGTGCAACCATATGACAATATGAAAGAATGCAGAAGAATGTATTTCACCTAGGTAATGAAGATGATACCCAAGCCCATTCTATTGATTTTAGGATCGTTGAGCATCCTATAGGGGGATCCGGGAGGCCCCATCAAAGTTCATTTTCCAACATAGGATGAAATGATCTACTGAGAGGATTTCCTCATTTGAAAAATAAAGGTCTAGATACCTGTATTCAGGGGTTGGATGGGAATTGAGGAATTATTCCAATGCTGGTCCCTTGATTTCCATCTATGACATGAACCTGATGTCGAACTGCTGGAGGATCACCGCCCACCATGCCAGTCGGACTGTCAGCATGGAACGACTCAGGGTGTACTTCATTGGGTCTACCTAGGACAACAGTTGCACCTCATGGTGATTTACATAATGTCTCAACTTCTGGAATGAAAATACCAGCGTGAGGAATCACATCTCGATAGGGGAGTATCTAGTCATTGTATAGAGGAGCATGCAACTGAGGAAGTAGAAGTTATTTTCAGTTCCCTCTTTATTCATCTGGGTGATAAGGGTTGTGAGAGATCGTTATAGTGAGGTCACATAAAGGAATAATGGTTTTCCAGAGACAGGTGGCCCAATGAGTAGAGGCTAAAGCAGATACTACTATATTTCCTCGTACGTGGTCTCGCACTCTTCGTCCCATTCATAGGCATTTATTTTTTTAATGAGCCTGGAAAAGGGATTACACTGGCCATCCAAATTCATAGTGAATCGGAATATGTAGGCCAAGTGTCCTTGGAATCCCCAATGTTACTGAATATTTCTCGTGGGACACATCGGGCTGATGGGATTGATCTTCTCTGGGTCAATCTTGATGCCCTTGTATTTGACAATGAAGCTGAGAAACATGCCAGAGTTGACTCTGAAAGCACACATTAATGTTTTCATCTTCAATTGGTGATAATGGAGGAAGCTGAACACTTTCTCCAGGTACTTGAGATGGTCCCAG
Source organism: Viscum album (assembly GCA_963277665.1). Classification (NCBI taxonomy): domain Eukaryota; kingdom Viridiplantae; phylum Streptophyta; class Magnoliopsida; order Santalales; family Viscaceae; genus Viscum; species Viscum album. The sequence goes on along the minus strand of OY728119.1, from coordinate 1,637,140,288 downwards.
TGCTGGTGATATTTCACCACCAGATCGTCCTTGTAGCACTCCACCAATGTCATGAGTATTGTCTTAAATATGTGATGCATGGACCGCTGATTGGTGGAACTTGCATTATTTAAGCATAAGGGAATGAATATGTAACAAAAAATACCTAGTGTCCCCCTGATTTCATTAGAATCCTCATTCTCGGGGGCCATTTGGATCTGATTATATCTGAAGTACCCATCCATAAAGGAATTGTCTTGGAACCCGATCGTAACATCGATCAAAAACACCGTCACTAGAATTGGAAAATCATCCTTTCGGCATTGACGGTTGATATCCCATAAGTTGATAGAGAATTTGATATTCCTCTTCTTTTTTTATTGTAATTATGTTGGCTAGACACATGGAGTATTGGACCTCGATAACGAAATTGTCTCCGATGAGTTTATCATCATCTCCCTTGAACATGTCACCGTGAGGAGGGTGAATTTTTCGGGGAGGCAGCTTGAACCCGCAATGATTTACCGAGAGACCAAGATGATATATGGCTACCTAAGGATATAGTCCAGTAATTTCATCATTTATCTAGGAAAAAACATCATGATTCTATTTTAGAAAGTCTATGTATCGTTTCCGCTCCTCGAGGGGCATGTTGGCTCTGATTAATGTAGGTCTCAGATCTACCTCGGAACCGAGGATTACCTATACCAACTCATCGATTGTCGCCGAAACTCCCTCTCTAAAGGCAGTGGGAGAATCTTATAGGTATTCTTATTCAATTATAGTGAAGGGATCCCTGGTAGGGGAAGAGCCCCTTGAGTTGAAGAATCTCAATGGGAGGATGCTACCAGCCAGATCGGTAGTGGTAAGTACATTGGGAGTTACCGGTGCTACTGAAACCATAACAATGAAGGATGTTAACTTGATCCCATCATGGCATCGACCAAAGAGGACATGCATGATAATATCAAAGTATATAGTGGTGCATCAGCTGGATCTGGATTATTATAGCCTGGTAGAACAAGCATGTATGACGTACTTCCATTTCCATGGGGCAGACATCCCAATACCTTATTGGAGTAGGGGGCTCAGGGATCACCAAGGCCTGATTTGTAAAAAAATATGAGGTGATATTCTGATGCAAATTGAATCTGGTAATGTGGTTCCCCCTTTCCCCAAAGACAAAAAAACATTCCCCCATATCGGGGGTAGTGGCCTCCACCAGATGGTTTTGACAGACGTAGGTGTCATTCCAGCCTACCCAGGGGTCGGTCGCAGCTGTGACAGACTCCAATTCACTTTCCTCAATCTTTTTATCCTTTCTTTTATAGTATTCAGTGTCCAAATAGTTAGCTTCACAAGAGGAGAAAGTGTTGGGTCAACTTGGAGTACACCCACTCGACTGATAAGGAAGTACATGAGGCATTGGAGATAAGATGAAGGGACTCCTGCGTCCAGTTGAATCCATGGTCTTCCCTTCAATGCATTGTATGTGGTGTCTTGAGAGATAACCATGAATTCAGGGTTGGAAACTATGATACCAAACTGGGGATGAAAATGGATCTTGCCGACCGGGGTCTGATTTTTCAAATTATAATCTTAGATTTTCTGGTCAGACTGATTCAAGTCATCCATAGATAAAACATTCTCCATAGTGTCTGAGTTGGGATTAGATTGACCCTAGAACCTATGTCGACATGGTGGCGATGAACGTCCCCACCATTGAACATGATGGTGATGTATCATGGGCGGATGTGACCGTATATGTGAGAACCCTCAGATTCTACGGAGAAGGAGAAAATGACTTGACAGTTAGTGTTCTCGAGTGCCTCTATATGAAAGGACTCTAAATCCGCTACCTCTGGCTCGAACTCGATGGTGTTTCATAAATCCTCGGTGATGGCCTCGTTCATATCTTTCAATAGGAGAAGGACCTTGAGGATATAAATCATCGCATGGATGCTAGAAATATTTTTGAGGACATCCTACTTCTGCGACAGTCATGAGCTTCTCCTTGGAGGAGGGTGCTCTGTGACATGAGGTATGGCCAGCCCTGTCAGTTAGAAAAAGCTTTCTGGTAGTAGGACTGTCTTACTGCTCACTAGTCAAAGCATGCAGAGTGCCTTCCGTGCTAGGGCCAGTAGACTGGTACTGATCTGCAGTGGACAATAGCTGATCATGGCGCGGTCTTGGTGACTCTTCTTGGTTCAGTAGCAGAAATGGAAGTGTAGAAAGACCTAACGACACCCGATGAGGATTTTTCGCGTGCTGATGTTGGGGAGGTCAGCTTGGAGCTCCCCTTCATATGGAGTCATATAGGGATTTACCAACTCAATAGTGTTGATCGAAGAATACCATTGACAGTCACATCATGAATCCTCCACTATTGGATAAATTCTTGGAGGGATCTTCATATCTAGGGGAATGATGACACTAAGAGTGTAGGATGATGATGTCATTGGCAAGGGACTTTGTTTTCCCCTGTGTCGTCGATGCTTACTCTTTTGGGAAGAGGATGGATGTGACGGTGACATGGAAGTAGTAGCTTCAGATTATAAAGGCTCTGGACAATTCAAGCAAGCACGAATTATACAATGGGAATGGGGACCATTTTTCAAGCCATCCAGTCATCATACTTATGGGACCCACAGTTAAAATCCTTTTTCCACTCACCTTCGCTATCGCTGCTGCTATCAAGGCTTGCAAAGACACATGCCACATATGTCGGGTTGGGCCCAACCGGACAATGTTTTTGTTGACATGGTCTTACATCTAGTCTTTGAGTCCATCAGTGAGGTTCACATCTTCTGGCCTTATGTAATCTATAAAATGGACAATCCACTATTCCAAGGCACATCGCAAATAGACGAGGACATGATTCTAGTTGAACGATTATGACAGGTTTCATTTGTCTGAGAAGGGGGTCCTGAGAGCCTAGTTCTGATGAGGGGCTGTAGGAGCCTATCGATGGAGCGGAGGCTGATTATCCCGCCTGCGTGGCGGTGATGCATTATGTGGGGCCGCCTGTCGATTTACAGGCAGTTTCCACTAGGATTGGGGCTGTGCCTTTGGAGGTGGGCCTCTCCAAGGTTGTGGAGGCGGATCCACTAGTAATAATTCCATCTGACTGGGGGCCTCTATTTGGGCCACCGTGACAGGCTCAACAATAGCGTCCCTCCTTGCGGGATGTACATGACATATTAGACATGCCTGACTGGCCTGTCTCATGGCCTCCTCCAGAATCTAGGACTTATCGGAGAATTATAGAAATCTCCCAAGGTACTTTTTGTTCATCAGAGATGGAACTAGTTCTATATTAACATTTACCACGCACATCATCAGCAATTTCTCCTACGTCAGTGGCATGTCAAAGGAGTATGTTATCCCTTCCCTCTAGGTGATGATGTCTGCAACACACTCATCATGCCTCTATTTTTACTTTAAGAGGTCGGTGATTCTTGTCTTCCATGTGGTGGAGTTGAACTGGTACAGAAATTGCTTGTGGATAACTTCCCATCCTGATATTGACACGATGGGGAGGTGTCTATACAAGAAGAATGCAGGACCATCCAATGACTGTACAAAACACCAGATCTTGGCAGCATTTTTCTACGATTTAGATCCGAACATGGTCCCACACCTTGATGTAATGTTGGATAAATGTTGTGTGGGATCACATGTATCATTGAAAAGGGAGAAGGTGGTATATCCGAATCTAGGATGTGTTGGCATATCATTCACCAACAACGTATATGGCTTTCTATCAGGTGGGAGTGCCACCTATCGCATTTCCAATGCCTCGATGTGGGCGATGAGCGCCGCCATTGGATCATCCGGATGGAGGGGGTCTCTGTCTTGAAGTGGGTCCCTATCCACCAGCCTGTTGGCGGGTTCTTCAATGAGATAATCGATCCCAGCGGCTCATGGGGTGCCCTGTGGAGCGACTGGTGGAACCTGGGCTGGGTCACGATGATTAATGCATCGCTCGGTTGTATTTGGAGACACATATCACACCCTATTGATGTAACATCTAGACTCTAAACTCTCTATGTGGGCATGATGTTCAGGGTTACCTAGAGGTAATTCACCATGGGGATGTTGTGTTTGTCACTACTATGCTAGTCGCAGATCTATATAATCTAGACGTTGTTCTGCAGCATGTTTTTCCAAAATTTTGTCAAAAAAAATTTCTATTCAGAAATTTTCTGACACAACTTTCCCTTCTCAGGGTCTTCCTCCATCTTCTACATAGATGAAGATGGGTCATAGTGCCTAGAAACTCTGAGGTGCTCCTTACCCTTTTCGATATTTCGGTTGAAGACTAATGCCTCAATGGGAGTTGGGAGACCTATCAGATTTCTCTGTTGCTGAGTAACCCTTCCCGATGGGTCCAGTAGTGGTGGCATGACCTCAGGGGGAATGCCCCATCAAGAAGATTCAACTTGTTATCCCCGTCCAACAGGTCGGCCATGTTGATTGTGATACTTCTGGGGGACATGTCCTCAATGTCGCCTAGCGAGTTAGTCTATTATCGGATAGGACTGAAGAGTAGGGTAGCGTACATCCCCCAACCACAGACTTTCACATAGGTGAATCCTCCTTGATAATCTTGTGGAGTACTTGGAATCTATGAACACATTGCTAATGGAGGTCTCTATGGGGGCTTGGTGACTTAGGGAAAAAGGCCACAATGAGCACAGCTGGATCAACTAGACGACATTGCTTGCCGACATCTTCCAAATGAACTTTCCTCTTGGTATAGGCCACTCCTAGATGACAATGGTTAATGTGGGTTTCCCAAAGTTTCTGACGGAAACAATCGATCTCCTCTTAGGTGAGGGATTCCAGCACAGTGAAATTTGGTGCTGAAACATGCCACAACATCTCTGACACAAAATATGTGGCACCTAGTGATGGAATCGCCATGGATCTTCCACCATTGATCCCAAAAACAACTCTCAATGATCTCTTGTTAAGGTAGAGGGTGCTACTGGTGATGGTGGTAGAGAATGAGTGGTCGGTCCCTGTGAAGAAACCACAATTTTTTCCTCCGAGATGTACATAAGGAGGGGGGAAATAATTAGATGGAACACAAATTCTGGGATTACGAGGCTAATGCGCTTGGTTCCTTCCACAACCCATGACTAAAAGGACAGAGGGTAGGGTTCTAGGACTGATTTGTACTCCTCTCTAGAGTCTGGGAAGTGGACTAGTTTTATCTCTGTCTAGATCTTCCCTGAATTGTTCTTGTGGTGGAAACGATCCACCCTCCTGCCCCATGATGGCTCTTTGGAACAAGGCATATTTTTAGCACAAGGAGGTCCATTGGTCGTACAAATGCTGGGAAAGAGAGGGTTTCTGCCATAATAGTTTGGGGTGCACAGAGCACCAGGACATATTCAAAAGGGACACGGGGATGACATTTTTGGGTAGTGCAGGAGCAAGTAAGACCTCCACTAGAGTTGGTAGGAGCATTGGGGTACCTCCATGTTTATTTCCCATAGTGAAATCAGTGTGAGGAAGGTCCTCGTACTGGTGGAGTTGAACACAGGTTGGACCTCGATGCTGGGAATTGGAGAACCAGAGCTGATCCACCCTCCTCGGATTCATGGGGCGAGGTGGGCCTTCTATATTCACTACTAGAAAATGGTAAGGCACCCCACATTGACGAATGATCATATGTGAATCGTCTCTATACTTTTGGTCCGTGGTAGGAGGAATGAATCTATTCCCAGTGTAGTGGGAACATGAGATACTTCCATACTAAGCATAATCATTGCGTGGTGGACCCTCATTTGTATTGAAGGCAACACAGGTCAGACCTCCATGATGAGTTTGAAAGAGTGGAAGACCCATGCTTTCCATGGTAGAGTTAATGTGAGTACATCCATAATGGGTGGCATTGTCATGGGTAAGTATGTGGAGGCCACTACCTATGCCAGAAACCAAGAGAGGCAACCCATATTGCCTATGGGGTGGTTGGGGCCTTGATCCAGGTTTGGCCTATAAATGTCCCAACTCAGCGTACACATGGGGCTACTGATATGCGTCAGTGGTGGCTTGTGCCATAGTAGCCGATAACGTTTACACCTCATGATGGGATTCCTCTTCATTTTCCGCCCAATGCTGGCATCATGTTTGATGTACTGGAGTTGGAAGTGTAGTTACATGTCTTACCTTCCCCTCTACCAATAAAATTGGGCTACGGTGATGACATGGCCTAGTGGGGGCCCTTGTCGGGAGCCCCTAGAATGGGACTCAGACCGTGCAGGCCCAGACATCCCCTACATCTTCAGCGTAGGGAAGGGATTCATCAAGGAGCTCTGGGGACAAGCTACAGAAACAATTATATGTTGGGGTGGGTAGAAATTGTTCCCTGTGTGGCCCTCGGGGGCGACATTGATGATGAGGCACTTGCGAATTTATGTTCAGGCAGGACATATCCCTCTTAGGGATGATCCTCTCATCCATGTACCGGCGCATGAGGTTATTTATCATGATTCATTGGAAGAAATATAATGGGGAGATGGGTTGTGGATGCCCAGTGGTCATGGACGTCGAGACAGGCGTGTAATAGGTAGAACCATGCGGGATTTCCACATTGGTATTTCCCATACCCTTGCGTTGGTGGGAAGGCAGTGATCGAGTCTCAAGTGCATGAACATGGTTCCTGAAGTAGGTAGATTAACTCATTAGAGTTGAATGAAAAAGGAATCAATGACCAATGCCCCAGCATCATCCCCTCTTCCATGACTGGTAAGAGGGATACACGCTAACAACCTAATAGCTTGGTATTATTAATGATTTAACTGAATCATATTATGGTGAGATTCACGCTAATATTGATATTCTCTTGGCGGGTCCTGGAAACGTATAGCTAGATCTGGTGACACGCAAATCTACTGATGCTCTGAAATCTACTAATCTCCACATTGAGGATAAGACATTCACATTAGGTTAACCATTTCTATTTCGGGCACCTTCTTCGGGGAACGTGCATCGATCTAAATGAGTATGAAATGCCCTGTTCTATTTCCCCACATTCCCACATTCCATATGCGGGAAGAATCTGTCACTTGTTCAGGGATGTTTTCTCCTTAATCGAAACTGGATAATTGATTGTAGGTTATGCCATCCTTGGATTCCTCCTAATAACTCGCCACCTAGTCTGAGTCTCCCTTATAGACATAAGATGTCGTTCATGAATCTTTTCCCAGAACAATATCTTCATGGACACTGGTTAATTACACTGCATCTATCAAGAAATTCCAATGGATCATGCCAGGGAAGCAACCTTCAGCTGGGGGAGTAGTCATGTTGGGCACTAGTGGTGTGTCTGAACGCTGGAGCACTAGCACATCAGTCTTTGGTTCCTTATTATAGGTCTTCTCGAGGTTGCAAATTCCTAAGGAATCCCACATAGAATGTGGGGAATTATACGTCATATGCATGTCACTGAGGTTTTGAAAAGCTTCCCATGTTTAGCATAGGGTATGCCACAAGTTTAACCTCCATCGAATACATATTAGACTGATTAGAACACTGGCTAGAGTGGATCAGATGAGTGTAACCCGTGAAGGGTAAACTTATATTGGTGGGTTGACATGGCCACACCAGGATGTGATAGCCCAGGTAAAAATCATGATGGATGATGGACAGTTATGTGATGTGGATTGTGAATGAGATGGAACTATCATGAAGACGATGGTGATGTTGGAATCAAGTCTTGAAGAGACTTCCTACATATACCTATGGTAGGGAATCAAAGTCTGCATAGTTCAACGTGGTTCCGATGACTTATCGTGGGTTAATGTTCCAATGGATTACCTCTAGATGGGTTCTCAATGGCTTATAGATAGATAGGGTATCAACGGTTTACCGCTGGATGGGGGAAAAACGACTTAACAATGACTAAGGTCTACAGTTTACTGTCATGCAGGAGGGGGTGAATAATCATGAATAGTTAGGTCCGGTAGGTTGTTGGGATTAAACCCAGGGAAGCTTCTTAAATACCCTACCTTGTTAAGGATCAATGTCCTTGTAGTTCGGGATATGAGTTCGGTGATCCGATGTGAATGAGCACCTAGGATGCAAATGGATGGTGGGTGGTGGGATTGAACCGTGGAGAGGAATCCTACAAAACTTGCCTTTGCAAAGATCAATGTTCCCATAGTTTGAAATGGGAGTTAGTGAACCGACGTGAATGAGGACAGGGGTCCAGATGGTTGGTGGGCATGAACATTGTGGAGGCCTCCTACGTACCGTTCCTTTGCAAGTATCAATGTCCGCGTAGTTTGAATATGGGGGTATTTGGGGCTTATGCTCTAAGGTATCCCAACATATTGTTGAACTGACGTGATGGGAGACGGTACCAACTTTTGTGTTGTGCTTGAACCTTAAAGAGGCATCCAACATACCCTGCATTAGCAAGGATTCATGTCCTTTTAGTTTGGGTAGGGGATTTGGAGCACCGACGTGAAAGAGGTCGGGACCAATGGTTATTGGGCTTGAACCTCATGCAGGATTCCTAAGTACCTTTCCTTATCTAGGATCAACGTATATGTATTTCAGGTATATGTGGGGATTAAACTCTAGGTGTCCCGGAGTGTTGGTGAACCGATGTGAAAAAAGTCAGGAACAATAGTTGGTAGGCATGAACCTCATGGAGTCTTCCTAAATACCTATCCTTAGCAAGGATAAAAGTCCAAGCAGTTCGTAATGGGTGTGGGGTTTACACTCTAGGCGGACCATAGTTTTGGTAAACTGACGTGAAAGGATTTAGGGCCAATGGTTGTTGGTCTGGAACCTCATGGAGGATTCCTACGTACTTTGCCTTAGCAAGGATCATAGTCCATGTAGTTCAGAATGAGTGTTTGGCTTACAATCTAGGTAGCCCAGAGTGTTGGTGAACCGGCGTGAAATGAGTCGGGACCAATGGTTGTCGTGATTGAACCTCATGGAGGCTTCCTACATCACATTCCTTAGCAAGGATCAAATTCCACGTAGTTCAAAATGGGAGTGGGGCTTATACTCTAGGCGGTCCATAGTGTTGGCGAACCTACGTGAAAGGATTCAGGACCAATGTTTGTTGGGATTGAACCTCATGGTGGATTCCTACATACCTCACCATAGCATGGATCAAAGTCCACGTTGTTCATAATAGTTGAGGGGCATACACTCTACGCAGACCATAGAGGGTGTAATGGTTGATGCTTACTCTAAGCCCATGTGATTCATGCTCAGTGGGAGAAACAAGAGGCAGCAAGGACCTGATGATCACCTCAAGAAATGTGCATCTATGAGAATTGAAATCGATATTACACTTGGTTAGTGGCCTAATGAGGAAATATGGGCATACACATGGTTAACAGGAAAAAAAGATGGAGATTGTGACTTACTACTGGATGGAGGCCTAATGGTGACAAAGCCCAGTAGAAGAGGGACTTAGCACTGATGAATGTAGAGGGATTGTTCCCCATTATTCCCTTTGTTGTCCTTTTTCACCACAAATGAAAGGAGGTGTAGGGGTAATACCGTTTACAAGAAAGGATAGGGGCTTACACCAAGATGGTTTCCCTTCCCCATGGACATGCGCCACTAAAAAAAGATCTCACTCCATTTGAGGTATATTTCACTCTCATTGAGATGACCAGACATGCAAAATGTCCATGGTGGGGACCCCACATAAGATACATGGGGGAAGCCATAGTGAAACGTCAGGTGATGAGGACAATGGTGCTGGGATGTTTAAAATCATGCATCTTGGACGAGGGGGGATCACTCTGCACCCCTATGAATTACATAACTAATACATAACCAACCACGGGAAAGGGAATGCATCATTAATTTTGTGGTTTTGGGGTTTAGTGAGGTGAACCCATTGGGGTCCACATTAGTGTGGGTATGTGAAGAAGCAATAGCTGTTAACATGATTGTGCGAAAAAGAATAAGGCAAAGCAACTCAATATGAAACATCTACCAAGGAGAATTGAATTTACTTCATGCAAACCTAGGAGGTCGCACGGGAGAATGTGTCACATGTTCCTGGAGAGTGCCTAGCTAGGAAAGTCTTTGTAAAGAAATGTGCTTCACGAAGCATAGTGACCCTGCCTTAGTAGTTGAGTCACATGTTCATGGAGGGTGTTTCACAAAGCATTACCGCTCGACGATGACTTGAGCCCCCATAGGGATCCCCTTACATCATGAAGGCTCATGAGAATCACAAAAGGCGTCCATCTCGAAAGAGGGGGTGAATACAAAGAAAAGGGGAGGGACTTCGTAGAGAAAATGTACCATGATCAGCTCTTGGTTTGCAGAGCAGAAAGTTCATTGCAATTTGAGATCCGAGAATGCGAAAGGTTAGATGTCCCATCTGTTGGACATGGGGGGGGGGATGGAATTTATATTCAAGAGGCACTGTGAAGTAGAGCTCGCTCGGTGCGAAGATGGATTTTGCTCCATGGTGGGCTAAAAAAATGTCAAAGGGGTTCGCAAAGCTTCCCACCTCCTTGACCCATGGAGGGTTTGCAATCATCAATGGGGTACATGGATAATCCTTCCTCCTTGCTCTTCGGTAGGTTTTCGAATGTCAAAGGTGTTCGTGGAGAATCCAGCCTTTTTTCTCCACAGCGACCGTGGGGCCAAGGGCTCCGCAAAGGGGCTTCACGAGGCGGCCACTCAGATTTCTATTTTTATTATTCTTCCCAAATTTTGGTGCCAAAAAAATCATTACATCATGCTAACAATTGACTTTGTTGAGTCTCAAAACCCTCCACTCTCATGATACAACCAACAATAGCCAATTTATATCGTCATTACCCCATAGTCCCTGAGCAGCATCATCACTCCCCCACAGTCACTGAGCCTCCATAATCACATTATATTTTAACGCAACTCCTTATACCCATTATTTATTAACACCACATTAACATACATTACATTACTAACTCATATATTTTCTAAGACATAAAACTCACTTTGCATTTTTTTTTCAGTTTACAATAATCTATTTCATTTTCATTTTTTTTAATCTAAATGTATTTATATATAATTGGTTCAGTCATTTTAGGTCTGCGAGGGTTGGTATGGTTTTATTTATTATTTTTAATGTTTTTCAATTTTATTCATTATTCATTTTTTAATATTTTTTTATAATGGGGTCATTTTTGATATATTACAATACATTATTGTTAGTTTTGATTGATTTTTTTTGTAATGGGTCTATTATGATTTGGATTATACAATTTAGAAATAATGAAATTTGTTTTTTTCTATAATTTTATTTATATTACATAAATTATTGTTGGTTCATATAAATATTTTCTCATTAGATCATTATATATCAATTTATGTTTGATCATATTTATTCAGTTCTATTTGTTATGTGATTTTTCAATATTGTACATCATACCTTAAAATTTTACAATTAAAATTGGATTAGATTGGTAATCTATATTAATTTTTATTTCAGCGGGACTAATAATTTTTTATATAATTATAACTAAATTTATTTTCATTATTTTCAGTGTAGGTTGGATTTTGTTGTATTTGATTTTGGTTTTTAGGTGGCTTATCTTTGTTATGATATGTTCAACTTTGTTTTATTAAACATAAAATTGTTTATTGAACAAAAATGTATCATATAATAATAATTTATGTAAATCGAGATCTCTTGAAACCATACTATTATTTTAAAATATGAATCTGTTATTATATAATCAACATAAATAGATTTTTAATCAAGGAAACAAATTAACAGTTTTTAGGAGTTTTTTTGAGATGGTAATGGTTGATATGACTTTGACACACTAAGATTTCAAAAGAGTAAAGAAAAATTTTATAGAATATATGAATCATGAATAAATGGATATAAACCAATGAAACACCCTGAGAAATTAAAAAATATTTATTTTTAAATAACATTAATATCATTTAAATCAATCAATGAATCAATTTTTTTTTGAAGGAAACACGGTACTATGTTAAAATGTTGTTATTTAACTATGAATATTAAAAAAATTATAAAGACGGTGATTATTCATTGTAATAAATATATTATAAAAAATAGTAGGTATAAAAAGCTATAAAATAAATTAAATTGTTATCAATTTATTATATGAAAAATAATTACAATTTTAAAAAGAATGAAATTTATTTTGAAAATATATATTTTTTTGGAAAGGTGGATTAGTTTCATGTTGAAAAATTAAATTATAATTAAATATTAGCACTTTATAAATTTTATTTGAAAAAATTAAATACATTTATAAGTAAAATTTCAAAATTATTATAGGTTTATATTTTCATAATATCATTAAAACAGTAATTTTATTGATGACTGTTGAAAAATAATGATTTTTAATAAAACATTAATTAATTATTATTTATGAAGTGAAAATATATTTATTGTTAACGTTGTGAAATTATAATAATATTTAACTAATATAGTTCATATGAATCAATTTAATTTTGATTATTTATATTAAAACATTCTAAAAATATGATAATCTTTACTTTAGAAAAATGTACTTTAATGACATCTAGAGTATAATTTTAAATTTATTATTTACACTTCTATGAATTGAATATGAAAAAAATTAATTAATATTTTTAATAAAAAAAATTATACTATATAATAATTTAAAATACACTTTTTACATTAATTAATAGTGCAAAAAGAATAAATTAAATACTATAGGTCAGGTAAAAATGGGTATTCTAGGGGATGGTGGGGGTGTTAAAATAAGATTATAATAGTTAAATGACATAACAAATTCCCAAAAAAAATTTTATTTCCATAATACTACAATATAATCACTATAATTATACCATTATCTTTTCAAACATTCAATGTGTATTCACTCCCATAGTTATAAAGGGACACCCCATCTGCATAATTATTAACACTACAAAAACACTTTGGATCATCCAATACCTTTCCAAATATGTTTTATACATCCTTCCCCACATTTTATAGGAATTGTTTAGTCCAAAAAGTAATCCTATATTGTCATTAGTTTAAACATCAAGCAGTTACCCGATGAAGTGGTATTGATTTTTTCTATGCACTTCTGATTTACTTCGTCTCATAACTACTTATAATAATATTTAGGTATGATAATATAATACCAAGAACATAAAATATATAATGACAAATTAATTTTTTAATTGACTTCTAAAGAGCCATCTATATGTTCATGAAATGGGAACCTAAACAACCGATTATTTGTACGATGGTCTATCCCTCCTGAGGCAATGCATTTTTTCCATCATGACCATAGAATTTTTGATTTAATGATAAATTTATTATATTTATATGAAATTTATGAAATTATATTAATTATTTAATTTTAATATCATATATACATATTTTACTTTCTATTTTATGGGGGATATGATAATATCACTTGTGTGGGTGGGGGTAATCTGCTTCACGAAACTACGTGACTTGTTTTCCAATTAAACATTACAAAGAAGTTGTTAAGGTTAAAATTGATTAATATATGTTATATTTATGATATAAACAAGGTTATGTTATTTTAATATCATATAAAAGTACTTACATAACAATCATATGGAAAATAGTAATGTCCTTTTTCCATAAATGTGGACTACAACCTCGACGTAGCGTTGTGAGAGTGTATTCTTTTTATTTTAACATGGATGGTGAAACGAATATATTTGGTTAATTTAAAATATTTATATGGAGTAATTATGATTTTATAACTAATAATTAATATATATTTAATCTTTGGTTAAATATGTCAAGGAAAATGCGAACATCGTCAATATGTACATACGACCTATAGTCTCCATTAACAAAGTTATTTATTTTCTAAAACTAACATTAACATTTAACTATATATATGAATGTATGATTTTATATCATTTTTAAAATATTCTATATAATTTAAATATATTAAAATAAGAAAGAATTGAATTTACTTAACTAACACATACATGAAAAAATAAGCAATTACTAAATGAAATAATGATTTAATAATATAATTTTTAATAAAATGGTCATAAAATACAAAATATAAATCTTATATGGTATAAAATAAATTATTATTTTTCAACATTATATTTATAATAATCAAATATATATTATATAGGATGTGAAGACATATATGAAGGATCAAGAACCTAAGGTAAGAGTTTCTCTTACCATTATTACATTTATGAGTCATATTCAATATTAAAGACTTATTTCATTGTTTTTTGTTTTTGATTATCAAATTTTATATTATATATAATTAATATAATTATAATATTTCTTTTCAATGTTTCAATTTATGTTATATTATCCCTAGTGCATAACATTCAAAATTTTGCAAAGTGGTAAGGGTTTATTTAATTGTCTCTTCATTATTAAGTATTGTTTTTATAATGTATGACATAAGGGAATTATATTTAATTATTATAATATAATTAATCTACTTCATTATCCACTAGATATTTATTATCATTAAATTAAGTGTATAGTTTTTCAACTATTTGTTACATAAAAATTTAAGGAATTATTTTATAAAATTTGCCCATTATTTTAGTCATCTATCGAATTCTTTTTATCAATTTAAAGGAATTAAATAAATTTTCTTAATAAATGTTTTTAAAAATTTATAAACACTTTATTAATGATATTGTAGACATTTTTTATTTCTAAACTACTTTCAAAAAAATCATCTTATGGTTTTCAAAAAAGTTACATTTGAAATTCTCAAAAAAATTGAAAGGATTATATATTTTAAAATGTATTACAAAAACAAATTTCATGTTGTCCTAACCATTCACTATTTTAAAGAAAACATTACAGTGTTTTTATTTTATTTTAACATTAAATTATATTCAAAATACATTTTGAGCATTTAGGTATAATATTAGTATTAAATGATTACATTCCTCAAAAATATTTTTAAGGACATTCTTGTGGTGTTACTATTCATCATTGAAATAAACAAATTATTGTACATTTCATCCATAGAAGATATTTTTTATTAATATCATTATTATTCATTAAATTTAGGAAATATAATGAGTATTATTGAATATTTTTTATTTTATTACAATTCACTATATTACTTTTTTTGGTATATTATAATGTTTAATGATTGGGTTAAGTATAGAATTTATGTATGATAGTTTTTAATGTTAAAAATTATATGGATTATTTTTCACACAATTTATCAGTCTAATTAATTGGAAAAAATTATGTAATTGGTGGGACCTGGTTAGATATAGTATCCTAATTCATCAATAGATGTCATGAGATAAATCACGTGCCACAATTATATATGTTTGTACATATAGATATAATCTATTTAGTGAATGGTATTGATAATATGTTTCAAATTTCCATGACCTGGAATGCCCTAGTTATGAGATCAGTTATTTTAATATGACAATTCGATTAGATAAAAAATACATGGATAAATAAATATTAATTTTTATTATTTATATAGAATCTTTGTATCATTAATTATTTCTTCCATATTATGATATATATATATTCATTGAATGATATGTGTTATAATTATTTACCATTTCATATTAATTATTATTCTTAATAAATTAAAGATTTAAATATATACATACTTGATTGAGTATCTAAGATCACCCATTTATTTAATTTATTTTTTCTACGATAGTAGAAACTATTATCTTATAATTGACATAAAATGATGAACTATAAATAATAAAAAAATTATTAAATAAAAAATTGTGTATTTTGTGATATTAATTATTACATAGATTCTATGTGTAATAAAATTATATTTGTATTAGGGAACTATCTTGCCCTTTGGAATGAAATTTCTTGGATATTATTCAATGGTAATAAATTGGACCTCAAATATATGTCACTAGATTTATTCTCATTACAGTTGGTATCAAAGATGGTTTTA
The DNA here is from genome assembly GCA_963277665.1 of Viscum album. Lineage (NCBI taxonomy): Eukaryota > Viridiplantae > Streptophyta > Magnoliopsida > Santalales > Viscaceae > Viscum > Viscum album. Next base: position 1,637,124,407 of record OY728119.1, on the reverse strand, counting down.
TAGAAACCATGGGACAAAGATATAGGAATAAAATGATTAGAAAACCTAAAATTATGAATGAAATTTTGGATACACATATAAGAACAAATTACAGCTTTGGTTCAAATAGATATTATGTGTATTTTCATAGAAATACATCAATTTATAAATTCTATAGGTGGACATAGTTCTGGGAAAAATGTACATATGGGTAATAACCCTAAAAAAGGATCATCATTCCTGACTCGAGCATTATCTGGTATACAATAATGGGTAAAAATGGACACTTTGTTGAACTATCCAATGGGATAGGATTTATATAATTGTTTTTCTATATTAAAACCATTATGAATTATTTGAAAATATTTTTATTATTTATAATCCTTCCAAGAGAAAACATGAATATTATTATAAGATTCCATGTGAATAATGTTACAAATATATGTTATGTTTTTCATCATTTTTGGTATTATACATTGCACTACATAATGTAATGTTCTAATTTATTATATTAAATTAATTATAATTGGGAAATAGAATATATAATGGGATCCTAATCAATAAATTTAATCTATTGTGAATGATTGATAATTTCATTTATGGTTAGAATAAAATATTTTTAGGGGAATTTGACCTTGAAAAATTCTAAACATAAAAGGATATATTGTCATGTAATATAAAAATACAGAAAAAAATTTATATGTATTATGGATATTATAATATGAAAGAGAATAAGATGAATGTAGAGTAAAAATGGATATGGTGAAGAATAGAATGAATCATTTTTTCACTGGTATGAATATTTGAATGAAACACTGGAGTACAATGAAGATGAGAATGATAGTTTTCTATAAGTGTTAATATAATTTTTACCGTAATGAAAATTTCATGGAAATGAAAGAAATTACAAAAAATAAATTATTAAACTATATTGATATTAAGAACTACACAAATGAATTCCCTAAATTTCAAGGGAATAAAGATAAAATTAAGATAAGGGATAATGGAAAAGCTTATTCCATCACCACATATGTTGTGGAATGATTAATGTTATTTTGTTTTGATTCCTCCAGTATCTTATATTAATGTTTTATAAATTATATTATTTTATAAAAAATCAATTAATATATAATTATTGGAAAATAATACACTTTGAAAAATTATTTGATAGACTATGTTGAACGGTTTTGATGAACAAGTAAAATGATTTAGTAGAAAGGTGGATCTCTTGGGGACCAGGTGATAAAGGGATTGTAACCCTTTATTTGTGCATGATATTTATATAATAATGAGATGTTTATGGGAAATTGTTAGTGTTTTTGAAATTAGTTATAGTTACTAAAAATATATATTTATGGTATATATGAGAGAAAATGAGATTTTATTTTCTTAAGCATGATTGTTTTCATTATGTTTTTATTATGATCAAGGTATTCATAGTTTTAATGTGAAATTAAGAAACACTATATATTATATAAGTAATAAAATGACGATCAATTGACCTTATATATAATTTTTGAACATTAAATTAGGAAATACATGTTTTGGATGTTAATTTTGGTTTTCTATATGTGGAATTTATTATGATGAAACTGTTGTCGTATAAGATAAATTTATATAACAATTTCTTAATAGAATATATATATATATATGAGGAAGATATATAAATTATAATTATATGTTAAATGTTATTTCGGAAAAAATTCATTTTGATATTCATGTTATAGAGTGGAAAATAAATTGAAATTTGACTAAAGAAAAACAAGAGTTAAACATTGTTCCTAAGAAATAAAAATGTATCAAGTAATTGTATTTAAATAGGTTATAAATCATGAATTTATTGTAATTTCACATATATATGGATTGAATATTGATAAAAAATGATAGTCTATTAAATTATTTTATAATTAGTCAAATTTCCCCTTAATATATAATAGATATATTGAAATGTCATTGTTTAATTTAAGTTGGACATTAAATTTCATATTACCGGGGACCTTTATCAACCTTCAACATTTTGTCCACATTACTCTGTTATTCCATCTCCATATATTTAATTCCCACCCATGTTCTCATAAATTATAACATAATAGTTACATGATTATTCCATACAACCTTCACACTAAACATTATATAATATAAAAATGATGTTTTATTAACTATTATATTGATTTGGGATATTAAGAAGGATATTTTTAAATGAAAAACACTTGATTATTCTGATAATTCTAAAATTATGAGGGAACAAATTATTTATATGTGTATGGATTAACATAATGGTTTTATGAAAAAAAAACCTAAAATTAGATAATATATATCTAATAATTTAGAAACTATATAAGGTAATGTAACACCATAATGATCAACTATTTTTCATTTAAAAATATTCATCTTAATATTCCACGTAACTATAAAGTATTGGGATATTAAGATGGATATTTTTAAATGAAAAACACATGATTATTTAGATGAAGATTGAATTATAAAGACACAAATTTTTAAAATGGGTTTAAAGTAGTACAATGATATTAAAAAACAAAAACATTAATATTTGAAAATATATTTTATTTTAAAATTCAATTTTATATCATCATCTTCTGTCAATGTATAGAACATCATGTTTGAACAAGACATTAATCTATGTTGTAATATAATTATAAATGCATGACCATTGTATCCTTTCATTAAGATGTATGGTATGAATAATAATGACTAAATTATTGTAATTATACGATTTAGTCAAGTATAAAAAATTTAATGGATATCTATTTCTATAAATAAAATAAAATCCATTTCAATGAGAAAGAATTCTTTTTTCACATTTTATTTTTCTGAACGAAGGAATAAATGTGATTTCCACAAAAAATGTAACATTAAATGTTACCACTTTTAAAAAATATATTTTAAAAAACTGAGAACATTTTTTGAAATATATATGTAAAACATATATTTGGATGAATTGTTCATATTTTTCTGAAATACTTTTTTTAAATATATGTATATTAATTGATAATTGAAATTTATTTAAATTATTTAATTATTTTAATTATGTTTTAAACTATTTTAATGTATATATAGTTCAATTAAAATATAATTTAACAAATAAATTTCATTTTTATCAATTTAAAAATTAATTTTTATATTACAACATTTTTTACTTATGATAATTTTCACTTCAGAACAACACTCATTAATAACATATATACATGAATATAAAAATGAATTATTCCACTTATATGAATTGAATTTTGAAAATTGTTTCCATTTTGTTAATATTATTAATTTATATAATCTAAAAATTTAAATTTAATTTATTAAATAAGAATGTTTCGAAACAGTAACAATTATTTACTACATGCATGGTAAAAATTAGTTTTATAGGGGATAGACTAAGAAGATACATTTTACAATTTTGTATGAAATTGTAAAAAGACAATTTGGAAGATATTCATACCCTATACTCAATAACGTTTTATAATTAAACAATTTTTTTGTTTATTCCTAATAATTATGTGTGTATCAATTTAGGTTTTCTAAAATTATATGTGTGGACACTCTCCCATATATGAAAAGAATAAATATATCCTCCATTGTTTACATAAAAAAACACATTAGTTCGGCCAATTAATTCTCAAATTCTATAATTACAGAAATAAAAACATATTAGAAACCTTGGTAAGTTTAAGAATGTAATCTTGAATGTATTTAGATAAATCATAATGTTAATTCCCCAAAAAGTTGTGCAGTTTTTTACGATGACTTTTTGTATTAAATCTTCTTATAACCACTTATAATATTATTAAACTCTGGTAATATAATAAAAATATTATAACTTATATAATTATATTTTATTATATAATATAATTAAACAATTTCTATATACACTTACATCAAATTGGAAACAAAACTGTCAATCGTGTGTATCGCAGACTACCACCTAATAGACCTATGTAATTTTTTTTCCATCACAAGCATTCATAGAAGGATATAAATACCTATTAAACATATTTATATGTTATATATATCAAATTACATTATCTATTTAATATTCATATATCATATACCTTCTTAGTTTCTATTTCACAAGATATATGATAACATCACTAATGTGTACTGCAGACTAATGCCTTATGATATAGTGTGATTCATTTTCCACAAAAATGTTGTATGGATGGAATTAAGGATAATATTATTAAATATATGTTATATTATGATATACACATAATTACGGAAATAAAATATTTTATATAACTTCTAAAAACCCAATTCACTCAAAAATATAACACCACTCATGCGTATATTGGACAATCACCACCACACAGTGATGTGATATGTAATCCAATTAATTGTTACATGGATGGTAAAAATATTGTAATTTTTTAACTTAAATTATATATATTATATAATAATGTTTTTTACTGTGTAATTTATAGTTATGTACCTTTCATCCCATTATTTGTGAAAAATGGGAATAATACACATGTGTACGTACAACCAATAGTCTCCATGAACTGTGTAATCCTTATTATATATATAAATGTAAAAGATTAATATATATATATATATATAAGAAAAATAAATGATATTTATGTCATGAATATCGTTATGTAATATATTAATTCATGATAAAATTAAAATGACCAAAATTAAATAAATAAATCATAATGAAAAATAAAGAACTTATCACCTAAAAGACTGATTTATTAGATAATTGATAATAAATGTGTGTAAAAAGAAAATAAAAAAATCATATATTGTATAAAATATATTATTATAGTTATTTATTAAATGTATAACAATGTTATATTTAATATACTAGAGTTTCAAACACCCATGATTGATGTGGAACCCGATGTAAGGGTTTCTCAACACACTTATACATTCATGAGACATGTTCCATATTACCCATTTATTCCATAGTGTGGTGTATATAATACACATTTTAATATGATATATCACATATATATTTATATTAATTTTATTTCATGTTAAATTATATGCTATATATTTCATTGGAATTATGATTAAATGTTACCTCATCATTAGTTGTTTATTTCAAAATTTCATTATTATTCCGGGACCTATTTTATGTCTCCTAGTGGTGAATTATTTTTATTTTATATAATAAAAAATATATATTTCCTTATAATTTGATTATTCATGATGTTTTTATTTTATATTACCAATTTTCACTCTTTTATATTTATAATTCTTTTATAAAAATCTAATATTATTTCACTGTTCGGTTGAATATTATTATTCCTTGAAATCCATTTTTATTATGTTTTCAAACATGTTTTTATACATTTAAAATGCTTTATTAAATAAAAATATTCACATTTTTTATTTAAATCAATCTTATTGTTGTTATAATAATATTAGATGTATAAATTTTAGTAAATATGTGAAAAAAATTATTATATTCGAACGTACTGAATGGAATGAATTTCATCATGTAATGAACCATCAATAATTTTTAAGGAGTAATTTATAATATTTATTTTATATAATAATAACCATTCAACTTTGGAAATAACATTTCAAAATGTTTTCTTCCTCAAAGATTTTATTAATAACAATCATATGTTGTTTTAATCAACAAAAAAACCAAACCATTATTTTCCATTTAATACACTGTGAGATATGTTGTATTTAAATCATCCTTATTATTTAATTATATATTTGCTGCTTTTTTTGATATATTATGTTCTATTTTATTACCATTAAACATATTACTCAGGGTGGTTTGTGATTATGTTTTTTTAATTGTGTAAGTATTATCAATTTTTTTGAAAGGTTTTCAATATAAAGGACTATATTGATTATGTCTTAAACATTTTATTTGGGGAGTGATTTTTACAAATTATGATACATGTAGTACATGATTATAAATAGTCATAGATGAATTAATATTCTAGATGAGATAAGATTATTGTCCAAATTAGATGGGGTTCTAACGCCATATTTAAAGAGTCATGTGAGAGGCCTTGAATATATGTTTTCAATTTATAATTTTATGAATTACCCCATTATAGAATGATTTATTTACCCATTATTATTCTATTCGATTGAATATTCCATTATATTTTTCAATATTATGTGATTTTTTATATCATTTTATTTGATAACATTTATTTGGGTCATATAATGCTCAATTATTTTATTAAATTCTTAATATATTATAGATTTTCCTTTCCATATTGATTAAGAGTATTTACTTTTGATTGTTTCAATTGTAAATATACACTTATTGTTCATATGATTTTACCATTTTCATATATTTTATTTTCATCAGGATTCTATGAATAGTTTTTTTATTCTTATTTAGTGATAACCTTTGGGGAATGTTTATGTTCTAAAAAAAATTTCCCTTTTCTATTTTTAGATAAAATATGAATTTCATGTATGTATATATTATTCCAAGAATACTAATATATTATATCATTAAAGAATCAATTAAATGTATCCTATTATAATATAATAATGGGAACCCCAACTTAGGGTTACTAGATTCAGGGTTTTTAGAATTATCCAATATAAAAATTGAAATACTTTTATTAACTTGTTTGATATCATTAACTACAATATTATCAAAAATGAATATTTTATTTCATAATTAGAATTATTATATAGTTGATAAATATAATAATTGTTGTTATTTTTTACAATTATATTTATTTTTTTTTGTATATATATATATATATATATTTTAGAAAATAACCCCACAAATTTTAATTTAATTTTAATATATAACTTTCAATGGAAATATCCAGAAATTTTAATTATTTATAATGGTGAATGTATTTATCCTTAAACAAACAGTTATAATTTTATTCCAATATATTTATGTTGGTATATTTTTTCTTTTTATGTGTTGAATATTTATTATTATTGAATAAAAGGTAAAATATATTACCTAATAACACATCTCAATATGTTGAAAGTTTAGAGATATTGTTTTAATATTTTTCAATTGTAAATTGGTCATTGGAAGAGATAATAAAATATCAACGATGAAAATGTATATTAATTCAATATTTAAAGAGAGATTAAGTATTATAAATGTTTATATTAAAATAATTTCGTTATCAATTCATGTAGTAGATTTGGTGTAAGGATTTAAATGATTCATAAAATTATTGTTGTTATATAAAATGTCTTAATGGTAGATTATGATGTTTATAACAAGAAAAATATTTATTTACATATAGTAGAGATAATCCAAGAAGATCATAAAAAACCAGTTGATCACCTATTAGATGTTGTAAATATTAATGACGATTTCATAATTACAAGAACCCAATACCAAAATGGTATCATATTATAGGGTTATAATTCAGAGACTAACACAATTAAAATATTAATTGAGAAAAAAAACTTCTATAATGTAGATTATTAAAATTAAATAAACTATATATATGATGTTCCAATTATTAAAAATATTATTCTTTGGTAAATTATAACAACACCGTGTGCCAATGTAGAATTAAAAACAATATAATGTAAATTATTTTGAAATTAATTTCATGATATATTATATAAATATAATATACTTATGTCATATTTTGATGAATAAGATTATTAATAATCAGTCTCATAGTAATATGAACATACATACATGTAAAAATGATTTTATGCTTCTTAAGAGGGGGAATATTCAAATATATAATTTCACACAAATTTCAAAATGTATATATGGAACATAATAAATAAAGATTAGTGTAAAAATAATTTTACATAAAAAAAACATAAAACAATTTTTTTTGGTTCATTCCATAAAAAAACATAAGATCATTTATTATATTAAAAACCACTGATCTCATTTAGGAGAATTATTTTGATAAAAACAATGGTTATTTATTTCGATATCCAAGACATTGAAATAATTGAAATATCTTGTATTAATTTCATTTAAATTTCTCATGTAATACAAAAAATTTGATACAATGATTGGAAAATGATTGATTCAACCTTTTTGGGAATTTATTTAGAAAATATTGAATATGGTTGTTTGTAAAATCCCTTATAATCTTTTAATATAGTTGTGTGTGTCGAAAAAATAATTCATAATAATGATGGATATTAAAGAAAGAAAAACCCATAGAAATTACATTATTTTATACATTGAAAATAATATTAATGACTTATAAATGTTATGGAATTGATGTATAGAAACTGTGGATTAATATATTGTTAAAAGGATGAAAATTCATTTATCACTATTGTGGGTCATTAATGACTTATGTAGATTATGAAATTTATTTTTTTAGAACACACACATGTGTTTTTATTATATATTTTGTAATAATTAATTTGTCCCTCAATGAAAAATTGTTAACCAAAAGTGGTGTTTCGTGGCTCATCATCAATTCCATGATAAATCATAGGGATATTAATTTTACAAACAACATTTTTGTTGAAAAATAAATTTTGGGTTTCCAACGAATTCGATATGCATATCATAAATAATGAAAAAATTAAAAATTTCTTATATATTGTTTTGAATGTATTTCAAATAAATTAATTTTGTAAAGTGTTAGGGAGACATTTAATAAGACTATAAAATAATAATTGAGGAAAAATTATTTTTTTACAATCCTAACAATGAGAATAATATTTTTTATTTCATAATCTCATCATTACTATCCATGTGATAAATCTGTCTGCTATGGTTTTTTTAAAATATATTAATAAAAATAGGAAGTAAAAATATCATTTAACATTCTATCCATATTTACTTATATATTATAGAAAATTTGATATTTTTTAAATTTACGTGGTTAGTATCATGATAAAACATTTTCAATGAAAATTTAAAAAATTGATGTTTTCATGTGAATATTATGAATATTGTAAGGAAACTATTTGTTATTAAGAAAAAATATCAGTATTTTCTTATTTGAAGCATAATAATATATTTTTATTTATAATTCATGAATCAAAAATATTGATAGAGAAGAAGTAAATTTTTTTATAGAAATTTTTTTTCATGAAAAATATATATATTTCTAAACTACCTTTTTATATTGTTAAAATATATTTGAGATATAAATTTATATTTTATGGAACTATATCAAATTATAAAAATAATTATAAGGAAATTTTCTTTTGGAGACGATCTTTCCCATTACATTTGATACTATGAAAATATATCTGACCATGAATTTCATTTATAAAATTCATGATTATTGTAACCTAGAACTATTTATTATGTATTTAATTGAAATAGATAGAATATTTGTAATCATAAAGTGCCTAAAATTTTAGTATTTATAGATAACTAGTTATATACAACACAACCCTTCTCTATAAGAAATCAAAATAATAAAATAGTATTGAAAAACAACAATCATCATTGAACTCATTCTATAAATTATTTACATCTTATTGAAAATAAACTAAATAATTGTGAGCTCAAATTTCTAGTAAGGGGTTTTTACATAAGAAACTATATTTAATAAATAAAACAATATAAATTTAGAAGTTTAAATAATTTAACTGTAATTCTATTGAATAAATAAATTCTTATCATAATTAGATAAGTTACAATCAATATGTAAGGTAAATATCTTAAAAATATTTTTTTAATAATAAATTATGAAAAAATGTATTAATGGATAATATTAATGAAAAAATTTCATGTATAACAATAATTGAATTTTTAATTAATTAATATCATTAATTTTGGACATCATGATTTTATAAATCATGATATCTATATTGCCAAAAAAATTGCATTTATTTATAGAACATAATGTAAATGCCCATTTAATTTGGGTCACCAATTTGTTTCATGAGACATATTGATGCATCATGGGGTTAGATAATTGTGGCACCCACCCATCTATCTATGTACAAATCAGTCCTAATATATCAAATGATCAAATAAATTGATAAAAAATATATATTATCAATAAATATCTATAATAAATAAATACTATGGATTTATAAATATTTCCCTACATATTTCAAATAATGTTCAAGGAAAAATATTTATATGATAATATTTTATACCCTTTAGTAAAAAATCATATCATTCATATAAAGAATATTAATATTTAAAATATATGTAATTTAAAACAATTATCACAATGGAGAGAACTTATTTGGAGAAACCTAACAGCCAAAATATTACATTAGACGTGAGAGATTTCCATTGGTTCCTTGAGAATATAGGTTTCTAAATAAACACATGTCCTATAAAAAAATATAGTTGTAGAAGAGTATTTTAAAAATAAATTTTATTAAAATAATTTTCATTGTAATAGAATTTAAAACATGGAAAATTATCAATATCATGTATAATGGTTACCACATAAGGGACATATGTAATAGATGAATATGTTAAAACCAATTTCATCTATCATTTTGTAAAGAATATACCACTAAAATAGTAAATATATCGAGTTATTTTTTTTAAAAAAATTAGAGAAAACATAAAATGTCCTTACAAAAGACATTTCAAAAATAAAAGGTCATTCATACCACAATTTTTAAATACATGGACATTGAAGAAAAAGGTATCATATTTAATTTAAAATTAAATCATTTTTTTAATAAAATTTTATTTACTCGATTAAATTACCCAAGTGGGGAAAATTTGGAATAAAATATTGATCAAAGTTAATTTTCCATCTTGTAATAAAATTATTTTGTCTTATGATGGGTAAATTATTATATTCTGTTAACATATGTAAACACACACTCCAAAGAAATTGAAATTGTAAATATATTTGTACAACTTCAATAATATTTTAATCATCACGCCTGTAAAAAATTGACATTAATTGAAACATTAATAATTTGTATTAAATAGGTAATCATTTTTAATACTTCATTATTGTATCATATACATGGCATATAATTGAATATGTAAATATTATCAAATATATTTCAATGGAATGGTAATTTAGACAAAATCCATTACATCATAGTTTAATTTAATTTATCAAACATTTAACCTAATTATAATGTTTTTAATAAAGTGAATAATTGATTAAAACCCATAATAATATTAATAATACCATATATTATATTATTATGATATTTTACCAAAAATGTAAAAGCAATTTTTTATTATTACTTTTATTTAATAACATAATTTCCTTATTTTCCCATGAATAATTTGTGATGAATTTTATAGTTCATGTGTATAGGATGTAGTTAAATTTAATCCATAAGTATATCAGTGTCATAAGTATAATATTTACTTACTTGATAATTTTTTTAACAACTATTGAAAATAGAAACATGAGAAATGAATCAAATACATTTGTGAAGTTTGTAGGCCATACGTATGCATGATTGATGATATTATTACCTAAATAGGTAAATGGGTAAGTAATTATATTGTATATAAATTTTTCAAAATTAAAATATTCAAATTTTTATAACATATATTCATTATTGACTTCATTATGAATAACCATGATATTTTGTGATGGAATTAAATTACATCGGTTCGTGAGGTGGTAGTCCTCCATACACACGATCTATGAATTTGTTTCCAATTTAATAGATAAGGAGATTGATAAATATTATTAAATCCACACATAAAATATAAATATATTAGAGATACAAGTATTATTATATTCATACTGTCAATAATTTGATGGATGATTAAAACAACAAATGGTAAATAATGAGATATGTTATGACATTTAACTTCTCATAGAGAATCATCATTTGGATATCCTCTTGAGGACTCTATGAATAATAATTTTTGATGAAAAAAATCTCTAATATTTCACTAATAATGTTTTAGAGTTATTTTTAAAGGATATTCATACTAAATAGAGTCATATGTGTGATTTTTTGAGGGGATTGAGTGCCCTTTTATTGTTTTAGAGGAGAAAAAATATATTATTGAACGAATGAATTATACATAGATTTTTCAAATGAATGAATTCTACAATATTGACTACTTCCTATCCTTATACATGATATGGTAAAACTATTTCCATAAAACTTGAATTATTCAATTTATTAAGTCATTATACACTTATCATAACAGTTCATTACTTGATAAACCCATTTTAACCATACCAAGTAAATTAATTTTTATTATTTGAAATATTGATTATGAAAAAAAATTATTTTGACTATATTTCATAAATTTATTCATTATTATTTCCAAAATGTAATCATTTATATATGAATTACTTCACAAATTTCAAAAATAAAAATAATTATAATCTCATAGTATGAATAAAATAACGGGTTCTCAGGAAATGATTTGTTCTAGAATAAGATGATATTATTATAAATATATTACAATTTATAATAATTATATGGTTTTAAAATTAAATAGTTATATATAAAATCTCAAAATTTTAGAAAAATAATATATTATTAAATATTATTTTTAATTACTAAAATGGTTATAGATTATTGATTTTTGAAAAACGAGTTTTCTAAAAAATAACCCTTTCAACCATTATATGTTTTACTCATTATATATAGTAAAATGATAGATATTAATATTATAATATAAGATATAATAATGAATTATTATAAATAACAGTACTAAAAAGTAAATAATAGATTTTCAATTATTCATAGAATCTTATTTCTACGGGAAGTTGATTGAATAAGTCATCAATATGATTTTTATGATATTATTTCTATATTGTAATAACATTGATTTAAATAAAAAAAATAAAAATCCACATGAATCTATATTTATTCATATAAAATTTTTTAAGGTCCCCCATTGATGAAACACTATGGTATTTAAATCCCTTATTAAACAAATACTATATCATATTCTTCATATCATCTAACTATATTTCCAATTAGATGGAAACAGTTGAAAAATTGATTTTACGCACTGGAAAATGTCTAGGTAATTAATTATTAACTATATCAATGTATTCATATATATTATTTACATATTAAATTTGAATATTATCTTTTCTATACTTATGTTTTCTTTTATGGTCTCTTCCAAAAATATTTTTCCAAAGATATAATGATGGTTGATCTTTATGTGACATTGATATAGATGAATCCACTCTAAAGACAAGGAAATATACATATTTACCGTGAATTGAAAATTCATTACACCTTTAATAATATTTTCTGTTTTTTTTTGAAATAAATTACATACTAAGAATTAAAACAAATTCAAAATTAAGGATGACTATAAATTCTATAAATATAGAATATATTTCTTCCATAATGGTGACTTCCTAACAGGCTCTTATTGAAGTGAGACTTCCAATATAATCCTCGAATGATGTATCTATTATTATTATTAGTTCGAATTATCTAATTCTCATGGTAAAATTAAACATATTAAAGAGTGTGAAGAACTAGAATAAAATAACTTCATTTAATAAATTAGAGTATTTGATTAAATTACCATCAACCATATCACTATTCACTCCCAACTCATCTATAATGATGATATAATATTGGATTTCTACCAGTGGACTCATATATGTTTTATTCCCATGATTTTTGGCACATTGGTTTGAATAATGAAACATTTATTTGTTGTTTATGAAGAAGATAAAAATATTATCTCACACCCTCTTGTATTTATGATCCAAATGTCCATTTTTTAGTGAACTTTTGAAATAATCTATTTCCTTTCATTAATTTTATAGGATATATTTTTATGAAATTTTAACACTATGGGAATTTCGTTATTATAATCTTTTTATTCGTTGAAACATAAAAATTTCGTTGGTGTAAAAGTTACCTCTTATTCTCTTGATTCCCCTTAATAATATCAGATCCCAATAATTCAAATTCTTGTTTGGATGGAATAAAAATATATTTCATAATAATATTAATATCTATGAGAGAGTAATAAACATAAATGTGTTGGATTATATACATCATTGAAATGATCTACAATGTAATCTATATTTCATATGCAATCCATAACATACATGTATAGTCTTATAAAGTCTGCCCCATAATCCATAATACATTCTTGTTAAAAATTTCAATAATTTGTATTTATATTAATTTATTTCTATTGCTCTAGGGGACATATTTTTTTGATGAATTTTTATTGAAATTTTTTCATTTACATGTGATATATTTTTTCTTCATTGATATTCTATATAGAAAACCATCATTGATCATCAGTTACCTTGAGAATCTATACAACCAATATAACCTTTTCGTTTTCATCACATTCTATGGTTTGAAATATCCTATCTACTGACATAATACATTGCTTAGATATAACTGGAAAGTAGTCTGGCTAAATTATTAGGGCTTTTTTCACATAAATAGTTATGTTATATGATAATAATTTTGGGGAATTATTTGTTTCTCTATTTATGAAAAGGTTATTTTTCATAAATTTATTATGATACCCTAATATAGGAATGATATACATAACTACAATACCAGTTGTGTTGGAATGATCAATAGAGAAATAACTATATTGAAGATGAATATAGATACCTTTCATTCTTATAGAACCATTTAATAAAAAATAGAAGATAATGGTTTTGATTATTAAATTATTAAATTAAAATCATAATTATGAATTATAAGTACAGTGAAAATGTTAACATAAATTTATATTTTATGGTTTTCTAATATATTGATCATAAACATTGGTTCATGAAGGATATCTTAATTTTAATATCATTTATCAATTTTTGTAAATAAAATTAGAGTTGTATTATGATGATCTCTTCAGAGGATCAAACTAGGTTCATAGTAAAGCCCACTTGTGTGTCTTATGAGACCATTGAGTCAAATCCCAATGTTCACTTCTGGGATGTATTACACTATATACATTAACTATATAACCAAATCCATTTTTATATTTTATAAAGGGATTTGTTTTGATGAAAATACATATAATATATTTCATACCAAATTTTTAGGATATCTTATATACTTTTTCTCAATGTCTATCAAAATGTTATGTTCTTTAATCTATTTCTTCCTTAATCCATTGGTTTATACAAAACATTATATAATACTAATAGTAAAAACGAAAAGAACAATAACCTAATAGCATTTTCTAATTTTCTATAATGGCACTTATTCAAGGTGTAAAATCATTAAAAACATACCAGTTTAGTTGTTATAGAGAACTAGATACGTACATGATACCCATAAGACACTCAGAAATTAAAACAAATAATAGTAATGATAATAATTTATAATCATATAACTCATTCAAATAATTCATCTTCATATCCTAGGGAACGGTAAAAAAAATGTTTTATATCAAATTCACAGTAAGGATTATATACAAAAAAACAATCCTAAAATAATAATGAATAACCGATATGACAATGAAAATAAATAAACATTAATGACATTTAATCAATAACCTTATTATAATAATATGATAGAAAATGTTCATTATGAGGTATCAAATTATTGAAAACACATTCCGATTAATCAATAGATTGAAAAAAATGAATCCATGGGAAATAACAATGATAAAAACTCATTTTTTGTGAGAATTGATTTCATGATGAGGAAAATGATTATATTTTTTGTCATGATGTCAGACATTAGGATGCATATACTTTCAAGACCCTTCAATGGGTAGCATAAAACTATGGGTAACACCAATGTAATTTATCCATATTATTTTACCCATAAGACATATCGATACATCTATGGTCTATAAAAGTTCAAGAAAAACCCAAAACTATTTGTGTAAATAATTCCTCATATATTGAATCATTTATTTAATTCTTGTATGATATATCTTATAATAAAATATCTATATTGAATAAAAAATACATATATTTGAATATTTTTCTATTTAATCAATTTTTTTTGAGTAAACACTAAAACTAATAATAACATACATTTTATGATGTAATAAAATTCACGATAAAATGAATACAAATATTTAATTGGAATGTAATTTCCAATGACAAATGATCAAAAGAAAGTTATTTTCTCAAGATAATGTTTACAATCACAAAATTAATCAAGATATAAGATGTGACTATAAGTTCATGGAGAATATTATTTTATATAGAAAAAAATTGTATCATTTTGGGGAATTAAGGGAACATATGTTGAATAATTTTATAGTTTTTAATAAAAAATATTTTGAAATTTTTCAATCATTTAAAATAAGATTAAATTATAAGAACAATTATGAATGTTTGGTAGTCCATTATCCATGTATATGGTGAAAACAAACATTTTGAATTATTATCCAGAAAATATATGTTAAAAAATAATTTAAAGAATAATTTAAATTAAATTATAATAGTCTATAATGACCTAAAATTTCCTTAAGAAATCATTTTATTAAATTAATTGATTTTTTTAAAAGAATTTTGTATATCAAGGCCAATGAATTAAAATATGTATTATTTAATGTTAAATAAAATCGGTTTTTATCTAAACCTTTTTATTCTTGATTCATGTACCAAAATAAGGAAAACATTGATGAAAATATTAAAAATCTTTATTTATTCTATACATATAAAAATTAAAGGATTTTATGAAGGTTAAATTATTTGATTCATTCATGAAATATTTAATGTAATCTGAAAAGAATCAGAGATTCTACAATATGTTCCCACCTTCTCGGTAACTATTAATATTTCATCCCATTTAAAACATTGATTTGAATTTAAAAATTAAAAATTTTAATAAATATATATCAACATTCAATAACAAAATTATTATGTATATATACTATATATAAATATATAGTTTAATATTATCAAATAGGTCTCAATGTAATGGAAATTGATAATAAATCTCATACATCGTGATTCCCGTTATTTGAAAACATTTAAATTAAAAAATAATTTTTTAGTGAAAATTATTAATTGATATTAGAATAGTATTAAAAATAATAATATCTTCTATTACCATTTTTTTAATTTTTACAACTCATTAGCTAATAATAATTTAATATCAATATTGTTTCTGGTGTTAATTGATTTATTTTATCATTAATGTTTTATATAGAATGATTTAGATCCTATGAATTATATATATTTATTTTATTTCACAAATTATATGATATTATTTATATCATATTTAATCATTATATATAGTATTATAACCACACTTGAATGTTTTAAATTTGAAATTAATTACATTACTTCATGGATGTGGTAAGCTGTAAAAACCTATGAGCATCGATATCATTTAATTAATGGGTGATATTAAATAAAATTGATTTTTTTTTAATTTTAAATAATTAATATCATTCAATATTTATCATATATATTCATTATATCAGTTATTAATAAAATCTATTTCTGTTAGTTATTTAATATAAATTGTAGAATTTCACATTTAAGTAGTTTGCTGTACAAAAAATGATGGATTTGATTCTAATTTGACAGAGAATAGAGTCGATAAATATGATTCCATAAAACAATATTTTCTTAGTATATGGGAGATAAAAAAAATTATATTTTATTTCATAATACATAATTATTATTTTATAATGATGAATGAAATAGAATGAGATTCATTATGTTTTTTACATTCTATTATAGAACCTCATCTCAATATCCTCTTAATGGAACTATGATTAGTTTTAATGGAAGAAAATAGGCTCTAGAATGTTTATTATGGATTTATGGTAGATATTGCATAATTGTTTGGTTGAGTGAAATGTTTTTAGGGGCCTGAATATGTTATTGGTTGGAGCATATTTTTATAATAGATTATGAGGATGAAAAATAAATATTTGAAAAGAATAAATTATACCCATGATTTTCAATTGAAAAAATTGACTCATTAAATAATATAATATTTCATAATATGGATATAAGAAAATAAAATATAATGTAGATAAGTTTTAGGTCATTTTAACAATTATCTTCTAAGTATGACATTCATTAAACATATTTTAACCTTCACCGTGTTGTCAACTTTTAATTTTTTAAATGTTCATTATCGAAAAAATTTATTTTTACACTGTTAAATTATATTTATATTGATTAATAAAAATATGGAATCCATTTTAAATAATTATATTTAAATATTTTTATTATATATTGAAAATATAAACCCACAAATCTTATTGAAAATCCCCTTTTCATGAAATGCATTTTGGAAGTATAAGATGGTCGTATATTTACTATATGACTAGTATTAATAATTATATTATTTTAAATTCAACTAATTTCTTGTATATTACATAAATTAAAATTATTTAATTCATTATTTGTGATAATTTTGATCAGGTAAAATGAATATTTATTGATTCATTGAAAAAGAATATTATTTTATAAAATGTGTCAATATTAACCTCAAAATGTAAATATATTTACATATTTAAAATTTATAGATAATAAATTAGATTTATACGTATTATAAAAAATTAGTATGAATAAAAATTGTATTATAAAAATAATACTTTATTAATTAATCATAAAATCTTATTTCTAAATGGAAATTTTAGAAATTCGTTCTAGTCTTATTTGGTCCAAATATCTTTAAAATTGATATTCATCATATCACATTAGTTTTTTTCTAGTAAATAATATAATGGGAATTTTGTTATAATTTTATTGAAATTTAATGTTAAATTACTATAAACAGTGCTTAGGGATTCATATATTGAAAGCTATCAAAGAGATTGAATTTACAAAAAATAAAATATAACGTAAGGTCTGAAGGTGTTACATTTATGATGTTTCAGAATATTAATGGACATATATTATTTAGAGATGTATCCCATATATGAATCATTATATTTTAATTTTATTTTAATAATTGAAATATCATTTTTCTAGATTGTATATATTAACATTATGAAATAAATTCATTTATATTGGGTATCTAGGATTTTTAATTTGTTATTTTTTGAGAAATAATGCCTAAAAAGATTCAGTTGTTCTAGGTTTAGTTGATAATGAAATCAGTACCATATATTACATATTTAGAATATATATAAAATATATTTAATCATGTTGGATGCGATGATGTTATTGAATTTAATTCAAATAATAATAATTTATAATAAATTTTTCCATATTTTGGTAGGAATTCTTGAAATATATCATCATTTTCTAGGACAATTTTTTTGTTAAAGCACGAATTCAAATAAGTGGTATTTAAAATTAATGATATTTAACCTCAAATTTGTTGAACTAAAGAAGAAAAATAAAATATTTCTTATTATTCATAATTAAAATGAGTCATAGATAATAAACGTGGTTAATGATGAATTTTCTATCTATTTGGAATGTTTTGTTAGGTCAAAATCTAATTCATTGTTCAAATGTTTTCATAATTATATTGTTTATGTAAAAATATATTTTATAATCTTTTATAGGTAAAATATTTTGATATTAGAGATGATAGATATATATATTAAAAGTATTTATCTCTTGTTCCTTCAAATAATTCCAAATGAATCAATAAATATTATATTAGTTTCTATATGTTTCATATAATTTATCATCAGTAATGTATAAAAACAAAAAAATAGTTTTGTGTTTATATTTAAAGATCATGTTTAGTATGTATTTTTTTGAATTTATTGAGATAAATTGTCTTATGAAATTCTAATTTTTTCTATTCTATGTTCTGTAGGTTTATTTAATATAGGAATAATGAATGATTTATTGATATTGAATTTTCTAATCATATATATATTGTCTAATATTTCGGAAAGTGAAGAAATAAAATCCTCATATTTTGGATTCAAATGAAAAAATTGTATATTATGAGGATGAATGATGTGTTGAGTGTTGTTATCTACATTAAACAAAGATACATGTATCATATGGGTGATAATGTTGAAGTAATTTTTGATAATGAATCCCATTAACAACTATAGATTAAATTGTATTTAATGAATAATATTGAAAATATATCTCTTTCGTTTGAGGTTGAATTAGAAGGAGGAAATATTTAAGAATAAATTTCTTCATTTTATGATGATAAAAATATGATCTACTATGAAATGAATTTTAGTTTTATTTTGGAATATTTTTAAATTTTTTTAAATTTTGTTTATATATACAAATATAAAAGTAATCATTTGTAATTGAATTTCATGTACAATTCATATTTTAAATATTTTTTGTATGTATTTTGTTCCCAATGAGTTATATGAAATTGAATCTATATTCATAACTTGATTCTCATTTTATGAAACATAGTACACTTCGTTATATAACATATTTACCTAGTTTGGTATACATCATCACTTATCTTAAAAGTAATTAATTGTCATGGAATTATAGATATAATATATATATTTTGTCAATTATTTTGTGAAACAGTTATATAAAAAAAAGTTATTATAGATACAAGACTTTATAACACACATTATCTTCATTATACCCATAATAATCATGGTATATTTCATTCCAAACCATGAAAAATTGTGCAGATACCCATTCCTAATATCCTTTAATTTTTTATTTAATATGTATCCATTTTCTATAGGTTATAAGGGAATCAAGAAGATCACTTATAAAGCATCATTATTGTAGTTATGAAAACACTCAGTTACAATTGTAATGTTATTGTTGTATTCTATACATTAGTAAGTATTTTTTGGGATAATAATAAAATAAAAAATAATAATATTAATTTTATAATTTTTATGTCAAATAGAAAAAAAAATTAAAATTAATTGGGAGAAAAATCAATAATCTTGATGATTTTAATTTTACTAACATAAATTTATTTGTCCATTTTTATGGATATTGGGTGCCCATTGAAGATAGTGTAAAAATTTTAATTTTGATCCTATGAAATTAATCTTGTGTTGTGGTATATCTTCCCATTAATTAACCAAATAGGAGGAACAAAACATTTTCCACGAAGTGTGAGTATATTGATATTTAGATATAGGTACTATAATATTAATGTATTAATATATATCTTAATTAAAAAATATTCATTAAAAATTGATAATATTTTTTTAGGTGTTGTTTCAAAATATTTTGTATCATCTTTTGTGTCTGATACAATTTCACATATGTAGAAATTAGAAAATTATAGGAAATTAAATATATTATTTCATGTATTGAGTATTAAATATGTTCAATGAAACATCATTATAAGTATCATCAAAGAATCATAAGGTTTTAATTGTAATGAATAGAGAAAATTAGAAGCCATTTTTTTACCATCACGATGCCAAATAGTAGTAGTTACTTTATTATATGTTAATGTATTAATTTAATCATCTTAATAAAATTGAAACATTTATTGATATATAATATCTTCAGGTGTATTATATTAAAAATTCAACCAATAAAAATAATAATATAATTCAACACAAAATTGGGATTATTAATTACTCATTAGAATGAATTTAAATTATGAGAATTAATAAATTAAAAGATATATATAATATTTAACTAATTTAGTTTTTACAGTTGTAAGTTATTATATCTCACAATATAATCATTACCGGTAAATTAATATATTATATGTATTAATTTTTAGTATTATATTTTCAAATATTGATTAAATCTATTTCGATGTCCCTATATAAAAAAATTAGGGTAAATAATATTATTTATTATTTATTTTATAGTGTTACTAAACAATTATTTTTATTCACTTACTAAACAAACTCAATGAATCTCATGATTCCAACCATTACTCATAATATTTATTATCCTCATAAGAATGTATGGATTAATTTTTGGTAAGGTATGATTTATTTCTTGTTATGATAGTGGATTTAATACCATAACGATCATGGATCATTGAAATGTTTGATAAATATTCTTAGACAATATCATTAGCTACAATGGGTCTTACATCTCAATTGGGATCTGAAAAATCAAAAGGAATTGAATTCACTTAATGTTCATGATAAAAATAAATAATAAAATTATTAAATGTCACCTTTGGAGTGTGAATTAGATTTATCTTTTAGAGGATGATAAATAATATTCCTAATAAAATAGGTAAAATCATAGAATATTCTTTATTTTGTAATTTTCATAAATTTGTAGTTATGATCTATATTATAAATTTATATACATATAATTTATTAATCATGAAATTTCAAATTATCTATTTATTTTCAGAAAATGATGGATTTTTTAAAATATAGAACTAATAAATTGATTGATTTAATATTAATTGTTCATGTTTTTCAACTGGATATTTTTTATAATACTCATTTTCATAGAAATAAATATGTGTTTTTGAAAATTGTTGTTTGTTTTATAGATTAAGGTTTTCAATTTTTAATTTTAATTATTTTAATCATAAATTAGAATTTCTATTGGTAATAAAAAGGCATTATTATGAACTTAATGGAATGTTTGTGTTTTCCATTAATGGTTTAAATGTGATTTATGATGATTGTTTCATTTTTTCAACCATAAGGGGATTTATGTTGGTAAAATAAATAATTTTGCATCCGAACGAATTTTTTTCATTCTAGGAATATATATATATATATAATTGATTGAGAATAAATAATTTAAATGATTTAAATTATTATGATATATGGATTTCTGACACAATGTTTAAATATATGACTAATTAAATTTATTACATAGTTGAATTTATTTTATGCATTGCTTATAAATTATTTGATCACCTGGATTGAAAGAATTTTTAGGAATTGAATCTTTGTTTTTGAGTTGTCTATTTTTTTATTTACATATGAATAGGTTATTCATATATATAGGATATTACATTATATTTTTAGTAACATTAGATATGAAATAAATTCATAAGTTGTTTTAGAAAGTTAATTATTTTTTTGGTTGGCATGAAAATAAATTAACGTGTTTTTAAACAATTTTATTGAGTCGTATGTAACTTATATATATATATATATATATTATTGTAAAAGGAACATTTTTATTGATTTAAATATGATTTATTATAATAATTTGATCAAAGCTGATTGTGTTTGAGTTTTACATCAATTAATATTTAATGAATATTTTCATTACCAATGTATTGTAAATTATATTAAATTAGAATAGAATTAGTATAGGGGATTGAGGTAGGTTACATGAAATGTGATTTAGCTATTAGGAGTATTGGAATTTTAGGAAAACAAATAAAATTTTGATATGTTATAAATTTTAGTATAATATTTGTATTTTATAATATTTCATGTTCTATATGGATATATATAATTATTTTTATAATATATTTTATGTATAATCTTTATGTATATCTATTTTTTATTAATTTTTTGTGGTAAATAATGAATTGTTTCCTTCCTATTTTATGTAGAGGAAATGTGAATAGGTTAAACCCACTGATATATATATGACATATTTTTTTGTTATATTATATCATTATGGTATTATCAATCCACAAAAAATAAAATAAACCATCATAAAATAAATAACGAAAATTTTAAAAAATCAATCTCTATTAAATTTTAACAATAGTAAATTACTAATGATACCCTAGTTAAGCAAAGTTTTGTGAAAGTGTCGTATGAAAATTTATTGTTTGTTTTTACAACCATTGAAACCCAAAAATCATTAACTATTATATACCTTTATTTGAATGTGAACACAACATATTATTTAGAATTAGGTAATTTTACATTTTTAATACAATAAATAAACAAATGTAAAGAGTTTATGAAATTATAGAATTATAAGAAAAAAATTTATATAAAATTACAATAAAAAATTATAATAGGAAATGAAAGAGATAGGAAAAGAAATCCTCTCATTGGGAAAATAACATCATATAAAAATTTTATCTTCCTAGGGAATTCTTAATGAATCATAAATTATAAATATATATGATACAAATAAAATATATAATAATTTTATATAAATATAAAATGTTGTTTTTAATGGTTTTATAATAATATAATTAAAAAATTATATGAATAGGGAGATTTGAAATCCATATCTCATAATAAGCACTTATAATAACTATATAATTTGAGTTAATGGATAATATCTCATTGATAATATATTCATGTATTGATAATAATTTTGAAAGAAAATATAAGGATTTATAATTTTCGATTGAAAGGGGTTACAGGAAAATTCATTTTTTGAATTAAATAGGGAGGATTAAGGTCTCGTACATCACAATACATTATTACCTTATATAATATCATTAAAACCACTAAAACCATTCAATATTTATGAGAGAGTTATGGGAATGACTAGTTCGTAGATATATTAGAAGGGAATAATTTATTTTTATCATATATGAGATGAGGTAAAATTATATTGGGCTAGGAATAAATTATTCTACGTTCCTTAATGATAGAGTATTTATATTTTATTACATATATATGATGATTAATTTCAAATATTTTATCTAATTTAAGCTAATTTAATGTACTTTTAATTTTGTAAAATAAATTTACAATTTTTATCCTAAAATAACATCAACAACATACTACGAAATATATAATTTATTTTATCAAATTCAACTTATAAATATGGTTAATCAAACATGTATCACATGATAAAAAATTATGTCAAAAACATAGTATCATGGTAAATACCACATTATCATTTAATTAATTACAACAAATAGAAACATGACTTCATGAAACAATTACTATTATTACATTAGAAAAATCCTCAAGGGTAATATGATTAATGGTGTCAACTTCATGTGTTATTTAATTTAGAATTGATCTTTTAGTGATTTATTCTAACTAGATGATGTCTCAAATATAATTCTACCCACACCTAAAAAATTGATTTTAATTTTATGAATTTTATTTCGAACAAACTATTTATTTAACCTCATTTCCAATATATACTTAATAAAATTTATAATGAATGTTCATACAAGCCAATTACATAGTATATCCCTTATTCACCTATTAATTCTTATCTCCGCCAATATTAATATGAAATAAAATATTTATGTTTCATTATAATTACATTTTTACCAACTCTTTATTCCCAACTATGAAAAACAAACTCTATTAACCTGTAGACATTACTTATTTATCATTATGGTATAAAATATATAATATCACATTAAACAAGATAAAATATGTTAGTAGTCTCATTAGTCTTAATAGAAACATTAATAAAAAATTACTTTTTAATCATAATGAACATTATAAATATTCATAAAACATTATCATTTATATATTCTTATAATTTTGTAAAAATTATATTCATCATGATTTTGTACTAAAATGAGGAATTAATATAGTGTTATATCTCAGATGATGGTAAATGGATAACATACAATTGACGACAAAATTACATAATCATGACATATATATTATGATTAGAAACAATATTACAATTATTAAATATAAATGATAATATGATCATAATATATCCTTATATGGTATAATAATTTAAATAAATAAACAAAATCAAAATAATAAATGATATTATAATGATGTATCATATAATGATAAATATCATAACAATAATTTTAATGTAACACCTGAGACATTTATGAGAAATATTTTGTTTTTATGTTATATAAATCATCAAAGGAATCTTTCACTACACACAACACTAGCTTGGCTTTCTTTACATGAAATCACGACCTTCCTCGATAGCATGCGTCGTACGCAATACTGAGTTACACTAAACAATGATATGCTATTAAAATATTATTAAAACTGGACTTTATGAATAGTATTAACTTAATATTTAATTTTATAACATTTTAATTAAACTTATACATTTTCTAGAATGAGGTATAAAAACAAAATCAGTTTTTTGGATAAAAGAAGTATTTTTCAAAAAATACAGTTTTTCCGCCATTTGATGTCGCACCCACATTAAACTAGTTTTTGACATGTTTATATGTTCAATTTTACAAAATAAAATTTATCTTTTCAATCAGGGTATAAAAATTTACTTTGGATAAATTTTTGATATTTTTTTGATAACTTTCATATTTTGATTAATAGTAATAATACGCTAATTTTTAATTAAAAACAACTTTTTTCATTGAGATAATTTATATGGATAAATTATAATATTGAATGGTTTTAAATTATAAATAGAATATATTTTAACCATTTAATATAATTTATTTCATTAGAATTAATTTCACATTGAATTCATAGATAAAACATTTCAATCTTTGACAATGTTTTAACTTCTAAAACCTGTTTTCTTAACGACGGGATTTATTTTAAATTAATTACTGCAACTTATATGATTTGAATTTTGAAAAATTTATTCCATATTCATAATCATTGGGTCCAAATTATGTTAATAGACTACTTTTTATTTTTTGGCATTATGAATAGTAACTACGGTAAATTTTATTTACCATAGTTAAAGGTAAATCGGCTAATTAAGGGTAAATATAACATTATAAAATTACCCTAACCTTCCAAATACCTATTTTATGACTAAACATCGCCCATATCACCTAAGGGTCGGATTATATTCATTTAATGGACATTTTTTATGAAAATAATTTAATTATTATTAAAACCAAAGAATGTGACAACATGTCACTTTCTTAAATCTTATAAGTATAATAATATTAATTTAGAGATAAACTTCATGAAACTTCAAACATGAATAGTCTCCAGAACGTTAATACAATTATATACATCATATGAATTTATTTAGATTTTTTAGGGATTAAATAATTATCATTTATTTTGACACAATAGTGATGTTGAAATTATTTTATTAATTAAAATATCAAATAAATGGTTTCAAAAATAATAAAATAAACATTATATGAATTATTTAATGTGCTCCACTAATTTTATAGATAAATATTACATTTTATGGATCTATTAAAGCTTTTAGTTCGAACATATCTTCTCTATATATTTTATTTAAATTCAAATAAATGAATAGTGTCAAAATTGACACTATTGTTATTTTATAAAAATAACATATTATAAAATTGTTTAAAAATAACAAAAATATTTAAAATTTATAAATTAAAATTTATATGGTCGAAAATGTCATTAAATTTCATATTATGGAAAATTCACAACACATATGTAATTATTTATAATAATTTAAAATTTAGAATATTATTACCACAAATAAAATTAAATTTATAAATAAGGATAAATCAAGCTGATAATGTTTAAAATAAATTACTAACATGACTAAATTTTATTGGTTGATGATATTAAAACAGTATCTCATATAATAATAGGATATGATTCATTTTGGAAGTTTTTATGTGGGGTTGGGATATAATATAAACTAATATTTCTTATATTTCCAAAGGTGCCCCTCTCCTCCCTTATAAAAGGGCACCTCCTCCCTCTCCTCCTCACACCAATTTGAGCCTTCAAGATCGGCCAACCCCTGACACTTTCTCCTCTCCACTTCCCTAGATTCATCCTAGAGATCTTAGTATTCTTCAAAGACCAATTTTAGTGCCCTAAAAGGAGGTCTCAAAGAAGCGCCTCAAAGAAGAGATAATGCCCGTTACCGATTCTTTCATCTTTATTTCATCATCCACATATTCTTCATTAGTTGTTTCATTATTCAGTAATAACATCAGTATAACTCATATAATGATATGTTATTATAATTATGAAATAACCATATTTCACCATCTATCCATCCTACGGAAAACACAATCACCGAGCGTGCGTACGAATGGAATACCTTCTCCACGCCATGGTGTAATCTATTTTCCCCCACCACCTTACATGGATGGGTATAATGGTGTAAATAATAACTATATATGATTATTTTAAGGTGATATTGATTCTGAAATAGTATACATACACTCCAATACAATTCCACGATCATGGGAACGATATCATCGCTCGTGCGTACGTACGGAATACCGTCTCCACGATGTGATGCGACTCATTCTACATGATTGTCATTTAATAATTATTATATAAATAAATTGAATTAATTAATACGATATATATTACAATAATAACATTCTAGAAATGAGGTATCTATAACCTAAAGAGAAGAATATGAATTTATTCGACAAAACACTCATAAGAACAAAAAGTAATAAACAACCGTATAACAAGTAGTAATGAAATATTACTAATAAGAAGCTAATAATATGACCATTTATGATATCATAAAAATATGTATGATTCTGGAATAAGTCAATAACATTATTTAAATCATTATACATGAGTTTTGGACACTTACGAATCAAATAGGACCAAATGTAAGGGAAATATCACAATCTCATTTTTATCCGAGATTGTTTATACTGTAGAATTTACTGGGGTGAATTTTATCATCCACATCCATGTTTCCCCAATATGTAATATTTAATTAATTCTACAATAGTTTATATCCAATTTTACCCTTCGGTGAGTTTTTAGTAAAAGATATGAAAGGAATCTTTTGTTGTTTTTCGTACGAGGCACTTTTTGACTTTTCCAACAAAAGTACGAGAATAATGTTTTCGTTTAACTTATACAAAATGAATGGATTTTTAAAAAATTATTTCCAAGAATCTTCCCTTACAAGTTTTCAAGTTTATTTTTAATCAACTTATTTTAGATTAGAATTGTATGACATGTTAAGAAAGGAAAAGTGTTTTTGAAGTAGAAATTATATTTTCCTCAAGAATGGAGTTCAAGCGTTTTATCAAAATTATTTTCCATCTAAGATAATAAAGGGTTATGTTTATATCACTATTATTACATTGATTTTATTATGTTGTGATGGAATTTTTTTTTGAATTCCTTTATCTTATATGAGTTGTTTTATGATGTCACGATGTTTAAGATTCCCATTTTTATTACATGGGTTATGCTAGGATGTATGATTTATGATTTTGTGGCACCCATAAGAATCGTATCATAATGATATGGGTGGGAACTATATCTCCCTCTAATGCATTGGGTATAGATTTTATATCACATGAGATAGACATGGCTGGAACGGCAGGTTATACCGGTTCAGTGAAAGAGAACTGAAACGAGTAGTGAACTCGGTTCAGAAATGGACTTTGTCCACTAAGATAGTATTGGAAATGAGTCTTGACTAATAAGAAATGATTCTCAATGATTATGTGTGTATGCCACAAAGTTTCATGTTTTAATTTATTATTATTGGGATTACATTTCACTACTATGATTTATCCCATGTTATGAAATTATGATCTCTTTTCCACGTTAAGATTTCAAAAAGATATGTTCTTATGTATATGATGTGATTCATATTTCTTTTGTTAACCTTTACTGAGCATTTGAGCTCACCCTTTTGTATGTTTTATTTCCCCATGTCAGGAAGAAGGTTATTAAGTAGGATATTCCAAAAAGGGACTCTAGATATGATGAAATAAATGGTAGGCAAAGTAGATGCTTTACAAACCATTTGTTTATGCTTTCCAGTTTCTAAAAACACTATACCTATATGGTCCTTTCATGGTTTTGTTATATTTTGTAATAAGTGTGCTTCAATTTTAAAAGAATAACAATGTATGTAATGTATGGGTCGTTATAGTTGGTATCAGAGGAAAGGTATAGTCAACCTTTGGAAACTAGGATATTAAACCCTTAGAAAGAACCCTAAGGATAATTATAAACATAGAACACAATCATAGTGTTTTATAAATGACCATGAATAACCTAGGATAATACCTTAAATGTGAAATTTTATTCTTTATTATGTGGGTTTCCAATTATAATTACTGTTGCTCACACTATTCTTCTTTGGCTTTAGTCAGTTGCTGGAACCCGAAGGAACCGTGTTAATGCAGAATGCGAAGGGAAATGCAATGATTGTCCCCCGAGCAACCAAACGTTATGGGTGATGGAATGAAAAATCATGTAGCCATGCTCACACAACATTCTCAAGCTATGAATCATTCTGGACTTCCAAACGAGCAAAGGAAGGAGCAACATTCTATTGAATCATTAATGAGGCAGCGTCCACCTTCATTCAACGGGTCTACTGATCCATTAGTTGCTGAACAATGGATCATTACTACTGAAAAGATATTATCAGTTCATCAATGTTCTGAACATGATAAAGTCATCCTAGCAGTGTATCGTTTGGAAGGAGATGCTGGTCAGTGGTGGATTCTTATTAAGAATACAAGGAAAAGTGATGAAATTGAGTCCATGGAATGGGAAGATTTGATGAACTAATTTTTCAATAAGTACTTCCCACGTATTCTCCGAACAATGATGGAGAAAGAGTTTCTTAAACTGAAGAAAAAGGATGATGACTCTATTGGAACCTATTAAGAAAATTTTACAAGACTTGCATGGTACACTTCTGGTATTATTATCCAACCTGAGAGTAAGATCGATCGATTCTTTAGTGGCATAAAACCAAGTCTTCGAAGGGCCTTAGCCATAAGAGACTTCAATAGCTACGAGGAACTCGTTCGATGTGATCTCAAAGTTGAGATGGAGATTGGTGTAACCCATCAGTCATATGGGTTTGATAAGAATAGGAAAATTGAATTCAAAGGAAAATATAAAGAGCACACTGAAAATAAGACGAGCTTGACCTTATGCTCAATGTGTGGAAAGAAACATGGAGGGAGTTGTCCTAAAGGGACAAGTAAATTTTTCAAATGTGTAAATGAAGTTCATCGGGAATTTGAATGCCACAATGATGGGTAGAAGATGTCTAATGATGCAAACAAAGGAAGGGACACACAGAATGAACCTACTACACTTCAATGTTTCATGTGCAAGGAGATGGGGCATTATGCCAATAAATTCTCTAATCCAAGGGTTGTTGATGATGATCGATATCAACAAAATCTTAAGGCTATAGACAAAGGAATGTCACATGCAATTTCTATCAACGATGTGGAGTATGATAACGATGTGGTGAAAGGTACACTTACCATCCACTCTAAAGTAGTAAATGTTTTACTTGATTCTGGATCCACACACTCTTTTATTTCTGAAGATTTTTCTAAGAGTATCACCGTATTACCTCAAAAATTTGATGTTGAGTTAACTGTGAAAACCCCTAATGGCACAATAGTCCAATCAAAAGTTTATAATTCTTCCCCGATTGAAGTTTGTGGGAAAGTGCTTCATGCAAATCTTGTGATCCTTCCTATAGTGGAATTGGATGTGATTATTGGCATGGATTGGATTTCTTTTTATAGAGCTCATATCAATTTCCAAAGAAGGGAAGTCACATTTTATATTCCAGATCAATCTATGATCGTCTATCGATGCAAGGATGAACATAACCTTCAAGTGGAAATTTCTTCCATATTATGGGACTTGATTCCACTAAATGAGGGTTATTTATCTCAAATGGTTGGTGAGAAACTCATGATTAATAATTTGCTTGTTGTACGGGATTTTGATGATGTCTTTCCAGAGGAATTGGCAGGTCATCCACCAAATCGTGAAGTTGAGTTTTCAATAGAACTCTTACCGGGTTCTTTGCCTATTTCAAAGACACCTTATAGAATGGCCCCAATTGAGTTGCAGGAATTGAAGAAGCAACTCCAAGAGAATCTTGATAATGGATTCATACGCCCTAGTGCATCACCTTGGGGAGCACCTATTCTATTTGTTAAGAATAAAGATTGATCAATGAGACTCTGCATTGATTATCGAGAACTTAACAAGCTCACTATCAAGAAAACATTTCCTCTCCCATGCATTGATGACTTATTTGACCAACTACGTGGAGCTCAGTACTTTTCCAAGATTGATCTTCGTTCAGGGTATCATCAATTAATGGTCAGTAGGTAAAATATACCAAAGACGGCTTTCCGTACATGGTATGGACACTATAAACTTATAGTGATTCCATTTGGTCTTACTAATTCCACTGTTATCTTCATGGATCTGATGAATAGAGTATTTAGAGACTATCTTGATCAATTTGTGGTAGTCTTTATAGACGATATTCTTGTCTATTCAAAGAGTAAGGAAGAACATGAAGATCACATGAGAATTATATTGAAGATCCTGAGAAAGGAGAAACATCATTCCAAATTTACCAAGTGTGAATTTTGGCTTCAAAATGTTTCATTCATGGGTAACATAACATCAAAATAGGTGATATCTGTGGATCCAGCAAAAAGAGAGGTTATGGAAAGATGGTCGAGACCAATAACAGTAACTGAGATCCAAAGTTTTCTTGGTTTGGCTGGATTTTATCGAAGTTTTGTGAATGATTTTTCACGATTATATAATCCACTAACTAGGTTGACACTAAAAGGAGTTAAGTTTGTTCGGACGGAGGAATGTGAAGATAATTTCAAGGATAGGAAAAGAAGGTTATCCAGTGCACTTGTGCTCACACTACCTTGTAGTGGAGAAACGTTTGTGATCTAAAATGATGCATCCAAGAAGGGGATGGGGTGTGTTCTTATGAAAAATGATATGGTGATATCTTATGACTCACGACAGTTGAAAATCCATGAGAAAAATTACCCAACACCTGATTTGGAGATAGCTGCGGTAATCTATGCATTAAAGATTTGGAGGCATTATCTTTCTGGAGAAAGGTGTGAGATTTATATTTATCATAAAAGTTTAAATAATATTTTCACACAAAAGGAGATGAATATGCGCCAAAGAAGATGGTTGGAACTGATTAAGGATTACGACTACTCAAGTAATTACCACCATCGGAAAGCAAACAAGGTGGCTAATGCATTAAGTCGACAAGACCATGCTAGCTTATCCATGATGAGGAGGAAAAAAGATCCAATATTTCTGGATTCACAAAGGATGGATCTTGGAATTTTAATGGAAGGGGGAAAATCGTATCTTTCTAAAATGAATGTTCAACCATCTATACATGTGAAGATTATAGAGGAACAGAAAGAAGATGTATAGTTACAAAAGATGGTGAGAAATATTCCTGAATTCAAACTTGATTGTGATGGGATAATAATGTTCAAGAATCGGGTTTGTGTTCCTCCCATCCCAGAATTAAATAAGGATCTGCTAGATGAGGCACATAGTTCTTCATTCTCTATTCATCATGGAAGCACGAAAATGTATAGGGACCTAAAAGAGTACTTCTGGTGGGATGGCATGAAAAGAGATGTTGCTGAATATGTCTCTCAATGCATGGTTTGTCAGCAAGTTAAAGCTGAGAGACAGAAGTCTAAGGGGATGTTACAACCATTACCCATACCCGAATGGAAATGGGAAAACATCACTATAGACATTGTCACAGGACTTCCTAAAACATCTAAAGGCAATAATGCTATCTAGGTCATAGTTGATCGTCTTACAAAGTCTGCACACTTTATTGCTGTTAGAGAGGATTTCCCACTAGATCAGCTTCCCAAGATATATATAAAGGAAGTGGTATGATTAAATGGAGTACCAATTTCAATTATATTTGATTGGGATCTTTGATTTACCTCGAAGTTCTGGAGAAGTCTTTAGTATACTTTGGATACAGATTTGAGTTTCAGCACTGCTTGTCATCCTCATAGAGACAGTCAGTCTGAGAGAACAATTCAAACTCTAGAATATATTTTGAGATCTTCCTCTATGGATTTCAAAGGTGGTTGGGATCAACACATACCTTTGGTGGAATTTTATTATAATAATAGCTTTCACTCCAGTATTCAGATGTCTCCTTATGAAGCTCTCTTTTGAAAGAAATGTAGGACCCCAACTTGTTGGGATGAAGATGGGGAAAGAAAGCTATTAGGACCTGATCTTGTTGATGAGATGGAAGAAACAGTCCGATCTATTCAACAACACACAAGAGCAGCTCAGAGTCGATAGAAAAGTTACTCAGATAACTGAAGAAAAGACCTAGAGTTTGTAGTGGGTGATAAAGTGTTCTTACGAATATATCCCTAGAAGTGGGTCATGAGATTTGGGAAGAAGGGGAAGTTAAGACCTAGATGTATTGGTCCTTTCGAAATAATGGACCGTGTTGGAAAGGTAACTTACTGATTGGCGCTTCCAATGAATCTCTCTCAAGTTCACGATGTGTTCCATGTATCTCTCCTGAGAAAGTATATACATGATCCTTCACATGTACTCAACTCAGAAGTCGTACCACTGGAGCAAGATCTTTCTTATGAAGAACAACCGATAGAGATTCTATATTTTAGTGAAAATTTTCTATGGAACAAGACCACTTTCTTGGTGAAACCTTTATGGAGGAACCACCAACTCGAAAAAAGCTACATGGGAGCTTGAGGATATGATGAGGGCGAGGTATCCTCATCTGTTTGTTACAATGTGATGAATTTTGAGGGAGAAATTCCTTTTAAGGGGGGTAGAATGTAACACCTGAGATTTCTATGAGAAATATTTTGTTTTTATGTTATATAAATCATAAATGGAATCTTTCACTACACACAATACTAGCTTGGATTTCTTTACACGCAACTGCGGCCTTCCTCGATAGCTTCTGTCGTACGCAATACCGAGTTTCACTAAACAACGATATGCTATTAAAATATTATTAAAACTAGCCGTTATGAATTGTATTAACAGAATTTTGAATTTTAAAACATTTTAATTCAACATATACATTTTCTAGAATGAGGTATAAAAGAAAAATCCGTTTTTTTGGATAAAAGAAGTATTTTTCAAGAAATATTGTTTTTTCGCCTTTTGATTGCGCACCCACATTATAGCTAGTTTTTTGACATGTTTATAAGTTCAATATTACAAAATTAATTCTTCTTTTGAATCAGGGTATAAAATTTTACTTTGGATAAATTTTTGATATTTTTCTGATAACTTTCATATTTTGATGAATAATAAAAATAAAATAATTTTTAATTAAAAACAACTTTATTCATTGAGATAATTTATATGGATAAATTATAATATTTAATGGTTTTAAAGTATAAATAGAATATATTTTTTTCTATTTAATATAATGTATGTCATTAGCACTAATTTCACATTGAATTCATAGGTAAAAACATTTCAATCTTTGCCAAAGTTTTAACTTCTAAAACCCTTTTTCTAAACAACGGGATTTATTTTAAATTAAGTACTGCAACTTATTTGTTTTTAATTTTGAAAAATGGAACTCATATTCAGAATTAGTGGGTACAAATTAAGTTAATAATCTAATTTTTATTTTTGGGGATTATGAATAGTAACAACGGTAAATTTTATCTACCATAATTAAAGGTAAATCGGGTAATTAAGGGTAAATACAAGATTATAAAATTACCCTAACACCTGCAAAAATCCTGTTGGATGACTAAAAGTCGGCCCATATCACCTAAGGGTCGGATTATATTCATTTAATGGACTTTTGTCCTTGAAAATAATTTAAATCTTATTAAAACCAAAGAATGTGACCACATGTCACTTTCTTAAATCTTTTAAGTATAATAATATTAATTTAGTGATATAATTCAAGAAACATTGAACATGAATAGTCTCCAGAAACTTAATACAATTATCTAAATCATTGGAATTTATTTAGAATTTTTACGGATTAAATAATTATCATTTATTTTGACACAATAGTGATGATGAAATTATTTTATTAATTAAAATATGAAATAAGTGGTTTTAAAAATAATAAAATAAGTATTATATGAACTATTTAATGTGATCCACTACTTTTCTAGATACATATGAGATTTTATGGATCTATTAAAGCTTTTAGTTCGAATATATCTTCTGTATATATTTTATTTAAATTCAAATAAATGAATCGTGTCAAAATTGACACTATTGTTATTTTATAAAAATTACATATTATAAAATTGTTTAAAAATAACAAAAATATTTAAAATTTATAAATTAAATTTTATATGGTCTAAAATTTCATAAAGTGGAAAATTATGGAAAACTCATAACACATATGTAATTATTTATAATAATTTAAAGTTTAGAATATTATTACCAAAAATAAAATAAAATTGATAAATAAGGATAAATCAAGTTGATAATGTTTAAAATAAATTAATAACATGTCTAAATTTTATTGGTTGATGCGATTACAACCCTATCTCATCTAATCTTCGAATATGAGTCATTTTGGAAGTTTTTATGTGGGGTTGGGATTTGATATAAACTAATATTTCTTATATTTCTAAAGGTTCCCCTATCCTCCCTTATAAAAGGGCACCTCCTCCCTCTCATCATCACACCAATTTGAGCCTTCATGCACAACCAAACCCTTCCAATTTCTCCTCTCCACTTCCCTAGAGACATCATAGAGGACCTGGTCTTATTCAATGACCAATTTTAGTGCCCTAAAAGGAGGTCTCAAAGAAGCGCCTCAAAGAAGAGGTAATGCCCGTTACCGATTCATTCATCTTTATTTTTCTTCCACTTCTTCTTATTTAGTTGTTTAATTATGAAGTAATAACATCAGTATCACTCATATACTGATATGTTATTATATGTATGAAACAACCATATTTCACCATCTATCCATCCTACAGAAAACAAAATCACCGTGCGTGTGTACGTACAGAATACCGTCTCCACGTCGTGGTGTAATCTATTTTAACCCACCACCTTAAATGGATGGGTATAATGATGTAAATAATAACTATATATATGATTATTGTAAGTTTATATTTATTCTTAAATAGTATACATACACTACAATACAATTCCACGATCATGGGAACGATATCATCGCTCGTGCGTACGTACAGAATATCGTCTCCACAATGTGATGTGACTTGTTCGACATGATATTCATTTAATAATGATTATATAAATGAATTGAATTAATTAATATGATATATATTACCCTAGTAACATTCTTTAAATGAGTTATCTATAACCTAAAGAGAATAATAATAACGTATTCGACAGAACACACATAAGAACAATAAGTAATAAACACCCGAATAACAAGTAGTAATGAAATATTACTAATAAGAAGCTAAGAATATGACCATATATGATATCATAAAAATACGTATGATTCTTGAATAAGTCAATAACATTATTTAAATCATTATACAGGAGGTTCGGACAATTATGATTCTAATTGGACCTAAGGTAATGGAAATATCACAATCTCATTTTTATCTGGGATTTTTTATACTTTGGAATTTACTGGGGTTCATTTTATCATCCACATCCATGTTTCCTCAATATGTAATATTTACAAAATTCTACAATAGTTTATATCCAATTTTACACTTCGGTGAGTTTTTATTAAAATATATGAAAGTAATTTCTTATTGTTTTTAATACGTGGTACTTTTGACTTTTCCGAGAAAAGTACGAGAAGAATGTTTTCTTTTAACTTATACGACTTGAATGTATTTTTAGAACATTATTTACAAGAAGCTTCCCTTACAAGTTTTCATGTTTATTTTTAATCAAATTCTTTTAGTTTAGTATTTTATGGCATGTTATGAAAGGAAAAGTGTATTTGAAGTAGAAAGGATATTTTCTTCAAGAATGGAGTTCAAGCGTTTTATCTAAATCATTTTCCATCTAAGATAATAAAGGGTTCTGTTTCTATCCCTATTATTACATTGATTTGATTATGTTGTGATGTATTTATTTTTATGAATTCATTTGTCTTATATGAGTTGTTTTATGATGTCATGATGTTTAAGATTCCCATTTTTATTACATGGGTTATGCTATGATGTATGTTTTATGATTTTGTGGCACACATAAGAATGCTATCATTATGAGATGGGTGGGACCAATATCTACCTCCAATGAATTGGTTAAAGATTTTATATCTCATGAGATAGACATGGCTGGAACGGCAGGTTATACTGGTTCAGTGAAATAGGACTGAAACGAGGAGTGAACTCGGTTCAGAAATGGACTTTGTCCACTAAGATAGTCTTGGAAATCAGTCTTGACTAATAAGAAATGATTCTCAATGATTATGTGTGTATGCCACAAAGTTTCATGTTTTAATTTATGTTTATTAGGATTACATTTCAGTACTATGATTTATCCCATGTTATGAAATTATGATCTCTTTTGCAGGTTAGGATTTCCAAAAGTTATGTTCTTATGTATATGATGTGATTGATATTTATTTTGTATACCCTTACTGAGCATTTGAGCTCACCCTTTTCTATTTTTTATTTCCCCAGGTCAGGAAGAATGTTATTAATTAGGATATTCCAAAAAGGGGCTCTAGATATGATGAAATAAATGGGAGGAAAAGTAGATGCTTTATGAACCAGTTTTTTATGCTTTCCAGTTTCTAAAGACACTATATGTATACAGTCCTTTCATGGTTTTGTTATATGTTGTAATAAGTGTGCTTCAATTTTGATGTAATAACACTGTATGTAAATTATGAGTTGTTATAGTCAAGTATATGTGTAAAAACATTATATATATAAAGGTGGTAATCTTCTAAATATCATAAATGTTTTATCAATGATATTCATTGATGCATCGAGGGGTTTTATGATTCAAAGATCCACCATTAAAATAATATTTATAACGTATCCATCGCATGAAAATGATTGATAAATAACTTATTTCATAATGTTACCAATGACAGTATTTCAAGACCACATTTTCTTTTTCACTTGAGGGAAAACCATTTTGTTATAAGTGACACATGTTATGGAACCTTACTAATATTAATAATTTAACCTCTTCCAATTATATTTATGAAAAAATAAATCAAAAATCATTACCACTATGTTGACCCACATTTTTTAGTATGATGATATTTTATAGACTCATCAATATCCTTATATATCTAAATAATTTAATTTTGTTATTTTTTGTAATGCCCCGACCCCAGTTGCCCAGAGTTTGTGCATTATTACATAACATTGGCATTATCACAAGAAAGATCAAGTCTTGAATGACCGATTAGGTTAGTAGCATTGGAATAACTAGATACATTCATAAATTTTACATGACATCATGAAGTGAGAACTATGACAATAACATCTTCTCTTCATATCCCCTCATATTATCCCTTCGGGTCATTCATAAATTACATCTTCACATCCTGGGAAAAATAAAACATTGAAAGGGGTGATCTCAGATTCTCAGTAATGATAAAAATATAGCGGAAATAATCATAAATAAGCTTAAACAATTAAGGAAATGTATAGCTAAAACAAAATCCTTCGAAACATGAACCTCAAAATAATATGTAAAATATAAAATGGAATAATTACATTTACATATTCAAATGGGTATTCTACTAGTCAAATAATCACATGCAATATCAATAACCACTTTCATAATGATGGAATGAATAATGATAGACTATCATAACCACGTAGAAAAGGCCTCGTGCCAAGACTAAAAATATGATTTTTTCAGGGCCTCATTCCAAGACACTAGTTTGACTCATGACACCTACCGATGCATCGATGATCTATAGCGGGCTCCACCCATCACTTATTAAGTCCAATGCATTCCTCATATGAATAGGTTTAAACATAACATAAACATTTGTATTAAAATTAGCATGTGAAATGTCAATACTATCTTCAAAAACCATGAATGGTATAAAAATAACACATCCACATTCAAACATATCAAAAAACCATCAAAACAATATGGATGTTTTGTATCATAATAAATAAACATCAAATAAGCTTAAAATTCTGCAAAGGATGTTGACATAGATGAAATCAAAACTATTTGAGAGAAATATCACTTTTTTTGAAATCATTTACAAGTCCCATAATTATTAAATAAAACATATACATTTAAAATATTCTTATAATCTTGTAAGGGAAGCTTTGAAGACATTATAATGGAGGAAAATAGCCGCATCCACCGTATAAGTTAAAAAGACATTCTAACATTAATTCTGTCGAAATAGTTAAAAAGGACATTGTTTGGAATACGACAGATATATTCCTTTATAAACATCTTATAAAAAGTATCAAAAGGGTATAAATGACACTAAAAAATATTCTATTAAATATTTAAAATGTTTTGAAATACATTTTTAAGAAACATGGATGTTGAAGATAAATTAGTCCCAGTAGATTATTACGTATAAACAACCTTGGATAATGAAGAGATTGTGAAATAAACCCTTAAATTTTACTCTTACTTAGTATATGGTATGTTAAACTCCTGTATAATTGATAAATAATTGTTATTAAATTATACAAGAACCATATACATAATAAAGACATCATATATGATCTTCTAATAATGCTTTGTTAATAATACTTTAGTATTATCGTCGTTTCGGGTTTTAACTTACTCGTTTTCTTTTATATGTTTTGTTACATAAGTCATGTTATTTATGGATCGGTTGTATCTTATTCATATCTATAATTATATAAAGGTCTTAAACATTAATTTTAATAATCAAATGAGAAATAGTCTTGAATTGACTCGATTGGGAATGAATCATATCGCGTTCGTGGAGACGGTAGTCCGTACGTACGCACGAGAGACCATATCATTATGTTGATATTAAAATAATATATAATTGGATGGTATATCATATATAAATAATCAGTATCATTTTATATTAATTATTTACATGAATTACGCATCATTATTTTACACATCCAAATAATAATCTATTGAATAACAATTACTCCACGATGTGGAGACGGTAAGTCGTACGTACGCACTTATGGTGACATGTAATTAAATGGATGGGTAGAATACTGAATATGGTTGTACCACATTTATAATAACATCATAGTATATATGAGGTACTAGAGTTATTATTTTAGAATGGGAATAACAAATAAAGAAGAAGTTGAAGATTAAATGAACTTGAAAAAGGGTGGTGAAAACATTACCTCTTCTTCGGGTTCTTCCTTATGATATGTTCAAAAGGGCTCCATAGGTTGGCTTTCTGATCAATGTAAGGCCTCTAGGTTGAAGTTAGAGAAGTTGAGAGATTATTTTGACTAGTTTTGGCCGAACCCAATGGCTTTTAAGGTTTAAAGAATCGGTTAGAATCGGTATCCTTTTATAAGGGGGGAGGGGTATCTTAGGAAAATTTAAAAATATTATTTTATAATAAATACATATTCAGTTTCTAATGGATCCAAAGTGGATTATTTAAAGGTAAAGGTGAGGATGGTTAGAAAACCTCTAAAAAAACAGAATTTAGGTAGTTTTGTGTCATTATATTAGCATTATCTTTTAGTTTTAACTCATAGTTAATTAGTTTGACACTTACCATATCACTTTGTATTTATTATTATATAGTTAATAAACATACTATATACCACCAAAAGACCCCCCAAGTGGTCCATTAATGATACATATATCATGATATAAGTCTCTTTTACGAACCATAGATTTTTAGGAATTGAATATAAATTAATAATATAATATTTGTTTTAAAAACTCTTTTATGTCAATTTTGACACTATTGGGTATTTTGTTCTTGATAAATTTATAACAGCATTATTACTTCAAAAAAATTATATAAACAATAATAATATGTAATAATAACCTATAAAGTTATTTTAATGTATAAAAAGTTTCAAATTACATTTATTTGGGTATTTATAGTATCAATTATCTTAATCATTCAATAATACGATAATTACGACATCATGATTGTGTCATAAATAAATTAAATTATATAACATCTAAATATTATTAATAAAATACCATTATGTAGGATATTTTTTGATATTTCAAATTAATATTTAAAGTCGAAAATATAACATATATAACCTTATGTACTTTTTTTTTCTAAACGATCTATGCTTATGTCATTTTTTTATTTACTTTAACTTAATTAATATAATTTGTCCCTATCACCTACAAAATGCTACATGGGGTCCCAAAATCTTCCCAAAGATTACCATGGTCGGAAAAGAATCCACCAATAAGGTTAGGACACATTTTAGATTAATTTATTATTATTATAATATATATTTTTACCCTTATTTACCAGATTTACCTTTTAACCATGGTAAATAGAATATTTACCGAAATAAATATTCAAAATGTATAAATATTAAAGTTACATATTCACACAATTTTGAAATCCTGATTCCAAATAGGGAATCCATTTTTCCAAATTCAAAACATAGAATTGGCAGAATTTAATTTAAAATTAATTCTGTCTGTCAAAACAAAATGGCTGTTTTTTTGAAATAATAACTATCAAAAGATTGATACTTGTTTATGTCCGGTTGAAATGTGAAATTATGTATAATGACCAAAATTGTATTAAATGGTAAAAATATATTCTAAATATACCTTAAAACAACTCAAATTAGTAATTTATCACTGTTAATTATTTCGATTAAAAAAGATGTTTTTAATAAAAATTTATTAATTTTCACTATTCCTCA
Source organism: Viscum album (assembly GCA_963277665.1). Lineage (NCBI taxonomy): Eukaryota > Viridiplantae > Streptophyta > Magnoliopsida > Santalales > Viscaceae > Viscum > Viscum album. Next base: position 1,637,082,449 of record OY728119.1, on the reverse strand, counting down.
AAATATAAAAGTTATCCGAAAAGTACCAAAATTTCATCCTAGGATAATTTAGATATTCCGAATCCAAAATTAATGTCCATTTTAATGATAAAATTTATAAAATTTAAAAAAGTGGGTATTACTATTCATAACAACTACTTGGATTGGTCACAGCGTTTTAGAATCTCAAAGTTGCGTACAACACACGCTATTATATTTTTAAAAGAGAAGCGTATTGTGGAAGCTTGGGGCGTTACTTTTTCCCCTCCTTCAAATAATTTTTTCCTCAAAATTTCAATAATATTATTGCATAAAAATACTCAGGTGGTTCTTCAGCATATGTTTCTCGGGATCACACGTTGTCTCTTCCATTTTATGTTTTCTCCATAGATCTTTTACCAGACGAGTCGTCCGGTTTCTTAGCACTTTTTCTCTCATATCAAGAATCCTGATGGGCTCTTCTCAATAAGAGAGATAAGGTTCCAGTTCTAATTCCACATAGGTGAGTACATGTGTTTGGTCAGGCATGTATTTTCTCAACAGTGATACGTGGAACACATCGTGAACTTTGGTGAGATTTGGCGGCATTGCCAAGTGGTATGCTACAACACCAATTCGTTCTAGAATTTCGAAAGGTCTGATGTACCTGGGACTCAATTTACCTTTCATGCCAAAACATATAACTCCCTTCCATTGAGATACCTTCAAGAAAACATGATCTCCCACCTGAAATTCCAAATCCATTATTTAGTTGTCAGCATAGCTCTTCTATCTACTTTGAGCTGCTTTGATGTGGTTTTGGATTACCTTTACCATTTCTATCATTTCCTCCACCAGTTCTGGGCCTACATGATTTCTTTCACCAACGTCATCCCAACAGGTTGGTGTGAAAAATCCCTTTCCATATAACACATCCTATGGTTTCATTTGAATATTTGAATGGAATCTATTGTTATATGAAATTTTTTACGAGAGGTAAATATTGATCACACATACCCTAAAAGTCTAGTGAGCATGATCTCAACATGCATGTCTTATAGGGTTTGAATAGTTTTTTCTGATTGTCCATATGTTTGAGGGTGGTAAGTAGTGCCCAAACAAAGTTCAGTATCTAAGGATTTCTGAAGACTTTTCTAGAATCATATGGTAAAGTGGGGATCATGATCCAAGACAATAAATATGGGTACTAAATGATGTCTCAAAACATCATTAATATATATTCTCACTAGATGTTCAAGGGGTAAATCCTCCGTTTTCCTCAGAATCAGAAATATCATTTCCATATCTACTCGATAATCACGAGGAATGTATTTTTCTAAAGATAGAACATTGAACTCCCATCATTCCATATTTGATACTTCATCATCTTCCTTCATGTTTTAAATCAATGACCACCATCGATCAGCATCTCTAGTGAGGTGGTATACTGAAATGAAAACATTTTCCCTTTCACTACTCTTCAAAGCCTGAAATATTTTCTCTAGGGAACTTATCCATTGCTCAGCTACCAATGGATTTCTACTCCCATTGAATGTTGGTGGTTGTTCCCTCATGAAGTGATCTTACATTGATCTTCCACGATGTGGATCAGGGTGCTCCATACGGGTAAATATATTATTCATAACCTGAGTGAGTTGTCCCAGTATGGTGATTAGCTGATCAGCACCAATTACATCGCCGGGTCCACTATAATTATATTGAGCTGGAGGGAAATCCCTACATGGATTGCATGCGTTGATATAGTTTCCATTTCTTCCACCAGGCACCATTTATAAACAATTCCATAAACTAGATCTGTTTATGAATCAAAATAAATAATTCCATACTTGTAAAACACCTAAAATAAATTGAACATTTTATGGATATAACCCATAATCATAAAAATGTATTATTTGAGAAGGTATATACTCAGAAACCCTTCATAATGGTTCTTAATGAAAATTAGAATTATCCAAATCATATCCCTTGGGAGTGTCGTAACCAAGAGTACAACAAATCCCGTTGTTGTGCACCAGTTCTCATTCGAGTCTAGCTCAAAGTTGTTTTTTCTAGTTTTACCCCTAGGTACATATATGCCAGAGCCGCCTCTACCTACTCGTATCAAGACATGGATGTATTTCTCAGAAAACTCAAAAAATATCTACAATACCAAAATTCTAGGAAGTTATTCTATACTAATCCTCAAAGTCTATCTTAGGTCTATGTGCTCTAATCAGAGTTTATCTAAATCAAAATTCCTTGGTTTGTACTAAACTTCCTCTGATACCAACTGTAACGCACTGACCCTAGTTTCTAGAGTCGGTTCAATATTACATAACATTGGCATGATCAGAAGAATGATAAAGTCTCAAAAGATCGATTAGTTTAGTATCTTTGGAATAACTAGATACATTCATAAGGTTTACATTACATGATAATGTGAAAACTACTACAATAACATCCTGTCTTCTTGTCCCCTCATCTTATCCCTACAAGTCATTCATAAATTAATTCTTCACATCCTAGGAAAAATAAAACATTTAAAGGGGTGATTGTAGATGCTCAGTAAGGATAACAATATAGCGGAAACATTCATAAATAAGCATAAACATTTAAGGAAATGTATAGCTAAAACAAAAGCCTTTTAAACTTGAACTTCAGCATAATATGGAAAAGATAAAAGAAAATAATGCCATTTACTTATTCACATAGATATTATATTAGTCGAATAATAACATTCGATATCAATAACCACTTTCATAATGATGGAATTCATAATTCTAGACTATCATAACCACGTATCCAATGTCTCGTTCCAAGACTACAATTAATATTTTGTCAATGACTCGTGCCATGACACTAGTTTGTCTCATGATACCTACCGATGCATTGAGGATCTATAGCGGGCTCCACCCATTCCAAGACACTAGGTTATATTTAAATATTTATTATCATTATATAATATAAATTTATATATCTTATAAGTCTTTTCAATGAAAAAGGGTCTTTAAATTTTAATATTTGATAATTTTTTTAACTGGGTTTCAGTGAATAATTTATATGTTTTCAAAATGTTGTTATCACAAGAAATGATATCCCTGATATCCATGTTTCTTTTATTTATTTTAATACTATTTTCAGCTAAACACATTTGTGTTTTATTCCGAAAAATTTCTAAATTTTCACGGAACGTGATTTACAAAATGATTTCCATGCCATATTTATATTTTATTTATAAATTTTCTATGATAATTATTTTGAAAATATTTATGTTTGTAAAATCAGTTATTAGTGAAGAAATGTTGTTTTCCCAATAAATTTTTAAAATATTTATTAAAATTACATATGATCTAATAAGAAATTTGTTAATATAACTCCTTCCATTCAAATAAATTATCCAATGGATCAATTCATATTCTTTCTATAAATGGGTAATTTTTTGATGGGAATATTTTTATAAAAACATATTCTATTTAATGGGACATTTCTTATAAGACCAACTTCACTTCCTTTGGTTATATTCGTATGAAACCCATATATATTACATGGGTTATTACATGATAAATAATTTTCAAACCCCCTTCAATTCATGGGATAGTCATTGATGAAATGATTATGAAACCTATATAATTTCTCTATGATATGAAATATTTAAATTTTTATGTTAGAGATATCTTTTCATGGTTTATTATAGAATGTTTATGAAACCAAAATTCCATGAAGATGGGAATATGGGGATGAACCAATCCACTATTGGATGATGGGTAATCCTAATCAACTATGGGAATATATGGAAACCAAATACACTAAAGGAATATGTGGAAAATTGATCTCTTATTTGGAAATGACTAAGACAATGGATGGCGGTGTGTCCCTCTCAATAGTTTTACTCCATATTATGTTCCATAATATGTTATAGTAATGTTTCTTGATATACAGGGAATGATATTACATATTTATGTCTATACCAAAATTCAATGTATTAATCAAATGCTATGCTATTATGTATACTTATATTTATTCCTATATAATTAATTACTTCTAAAATACTAATATTTATTCCATATTTCATGATTATGATAATTAGTTAACCATGTTTAATCATTTAATGTTATGATCATGTCATTATATACTTATTATCATGTTTATTCATTTATATCGCCCTTTTTTCACTTACTGAGCATCATATATCTCCATTTTTTATGTTACCTTCCCCTTGTTATGAATATATATTTTATGTATGATATTTTCGATGAATGGTGATAATATTATAGATCCTATTTGGAAGTAATTTATCTCACCCATGTACTAGTGTTTATGTTTCCATGCTTCTGAAGGGAATGAACTAATAAAATATTTGGGAATCTTTTTGGGTAATTATTTAAGAATTTTTATCAAATGACATAATGTCTATGTACGTTAAGGATGATTAATTATAGTTGGTATTATGGTGGTGGTTTGGTAAACCTTTAATACTAGTATGTGAAATATATAGTGAGATCCTTACATATATTTCAAAAGATATATCTATAGATATCTCTAAGGTATGTATATGGATGGGTTAACATTTTGGAAATTTTCCTAGAATTGGGGTATAGGATACAATGGGTGGTTTTCTAGTAATACATCATTGTCTTAATTCTACAAGTCTATGTGGTTATGGAACAAATATTCCAAGGATTAACAACATAAACAAGGTGTGTCAAGCCTAATCGGGTAACACTTGTGCACAAAAAGAATGTTTAATGCACACCAGTTTCAACAAACATGAGGGATATTCCCAATAAATTGACCTAATCTTCAAAAACAAACATGATGGATTTTATTGGATGTTGGATTTCAATTAACATGAATAAATCTAATGTGTCAGATATTAAAGAAGGTTTCCTAATTTAGACATCATGTGAGTAATTTTTCATGATGATGTGATTTTTCTTCATGATAGATGTTTCTCACATTAAGATTCCTAGTTTAGTCAATGGATGCAACTAAAAAGATATGGGATAATATTGAATATTATAGAAAACTTTCCAATGATTAGTTAAATGGGATGATCACTATAATAAAAGATATTATGAGTATTCCAAATCACCAATCCCAATATACAATTTGTATTGTTATCTTTAGTGATATTACTAACACATAGAATGTGAGAAATATCAAATAATAGAAATGTTTACATGGTAAAGAATATAGAAGATTGAATATTTTGACTCATGAATGCCAAACAAATGTGATGAATAACCTTGAGGAATACCTAAAATGTAGGGGAAGATGTTACCTGTTCTAGAGAAAAGGTTATAGAGTGATGAATTATTACATTGTTTAATGACTTATCTTTAGATAACATAGTAATAACCCAATACATTCTATAACTTATAAAGATTCTTCTTAAGAATGGATCAAACTACGCCACTATAATAATTAATTTTAATGTATTTATGTATTTATATATATTACTTTAAAATTATAAATTCTGAACTATATATGTATTTTATAGTTTATATATTTTATATGGATGTACAATAGTAGGATGAATGGTTCTAATGAACTAGAAAGTTGATTTATCAATAGTTGATAATTTTCAATAAGAAAATTCAACCCTTAATGTTTACAAAATGATGAAACAAATATAATATAATGTATTAAATTGGATATTATTTATAACCTCATAACAAATAAAGAATATTTTCAAAAAATTCTTTTATCTTGTCATTGATGGTATTTAAAACATCATAAATTTACAGAATATTTACACTATTAATTGGAATATTTAATAGTGTATGTTTTCCCAAATAATTAATTGTTATTCTGGTCATTAAAAAGTTTTAATAGAATATATGATGAGGGTATTCACATGTTTGGAAAGTAAAAAACAAGATAAATTTTGTTTTATGTGTGGGGGGTCAATTTAATCTCATTTAGTAAAAATCAACCCAATTATTAGCAATTTCTATTTTTGGAAGGGTAATAAGTTGAACTACTTGTGGAATTATTATATTAAACATCAAATGATGTTTGTGAGAATAATGTATTATCTTAGAATAATAATATTTATGAATATTGGATCACTGGTTGTAAAAACAAATCTGATTGAAATTTATGATAGATTATATGGATAATCATGGATCTAAATATTTTTACTGCTTCATGAATGATTAAATTATCTTCCTTTTTTATAAAATATGTAATATGTGAACTGATCAAGGCACAAAACATGGTGATATTGTACAAAAATAAAGTTATTATATATATCTATAAAAATTCATAAAATTTAGAAAAGATGCATGAAATAAAAGGTTGTGATGTTATCATTATTTTTGATGATATTAATAACTATTTTAAAGGATATTTTTGTTTATGGTGTTGATTTTTAACATTATTCCAACTATTTTTCTATATCAATCTCCACCAGAATGTATTTTTTATATTTATATTCCTTGTCTATGTTCTCTCTTCTCACCATTTATATTCTATGTTGAAACCAATGTTTATATAACGTTTTGTAACTGAAATGTTTCAATTTTACACATTTAATTTATTTTTATCACACATTTTTATGTTTTTGGTTTCTATAAATTGAAATTTCATAAATTAAACCTTTTACACAGAGATGAATTTCAAAATTGAAATTCATTTTAAGGGGGGTAAGAATGTAACAACCTAATTTTTTGAACATGAATTAAAATAATCTAATTTTATTATATTCTTTTCATTTCATCATTAAAAAATTTAATATTTCTCTATACAGAACAATGACTTGTCTTGTGTTTCACACCACACATTGTGAGGAATCACATTATTATCATAATTAATATAATAAGATAGTAATAAAATAGTTGTTAAACAAAACATGAATAATAAAAATAATTATTTTTTTAAATTTTAAATATAATAATTTCAAATATATAAAATTTATTTTGAATGAAACATGTAATTTTTTGTACTATTTTAATTTTTTTAAAACATATTATTTTTTAATAAAAATGATTTTACTTCCCTACTCATAAAAATAATAATATCAATTTAATATACTCGTAGATTCATAATATTATTAAAGAAACATCATTTTTCAATTCATAATGTCCAAATCTCCTCAGGGTTAACTATTTTCACTTTTCTGGAAAACATCATTTTTTGATGAATAATCAAAAAATATGAATTTTATATAATAGTGTCTTTTCGAAATATTTTGTATCTTATAAAATTATATTTTAATTTGTTTTAAAAAAAAACAAAATAATTGTACAATTATTAACCCTATTTAGGTCATTGTAATTATAGTATTCTGATTTTTGATATAAAATCTTAATGAACTTTTGAGCATTCTAACATTAAAACCCCACTTTTTCACCACTTCTATAGTATAAACATCTAATTTTATTTTTTCATAAAAGTGAATTAAATTTATAGAATTTAAATAAAATGGTTTACTTATTAATATTTTTATTTTATAATAAAATCAACTGATTTTATAACAGAAAGTATTAGTGAATGTGATTTTTATTAATGATAGTGATTAATGTAAAATTTAGCGTACCAAGGGTCTAAACCTTACAGTTAAAGGCCATAATAACCAAGACACATGTATAGAAACTGTTGTATATAAATATTTTGGACATAATCATTACATTCATGATATGGGTTTCACTTTTATAACTACGGTTTGTTTAAAATGTTAGTACAACATTTTTTTTCATAAATACATAGTGCATCCCCTCTCCCACTTTAAAAAGTAACTCACCCCTACCAATTCCTCACATAACTCATAAATAATTGGCTCGAAACTGAAATGAAAATATATATCATAAACATACCTCCCCTAATACTAGAATAATCACCTTATAATAAAATACATCTATGGATACCCATTGGTCCATACATGTACGAGTTACTCGAATAATAGGAAACATCCTTCTCAAACACATTTGTTTTATTTTCATTATAGACCAGCTAAACTCTTATTATGACCACTATTATATAAAAATATTAATATCCTTAATATACTCATATTTTTTATTCTAATTTTTCCAACTACACATACACACACTCCCATCTAATGTGTAATGAACCTACTATTCATATGTATAGAGAACTACAGTCCCACTAAACGACTTTTTTTCCATTACCACCTCTAAGGGATGGGTGTTATGATGGAAACATATTTTTTTATATGATATTTGTTATTTTTATGGTTTATTTATACTTACATAACTATAAAATAATCTATAAAATCATGAATTCCTTTTTTTAAATACATTAACATTGTTTGTTGACATGTGGACTACCAACAATTCAAATTGATGTTATTCAATCACACTATAAATGGAGTTTATTAAAAATGGTTTTCGTAACACACTATATAAAAAATAAATATTTAATTTACATATTTATTAATATTTGTGAATTAAATATTAATTTTGCTTTCAAGGGAACGCTTTCTCTGCTAGTATTCTCAACACGCAACAATGGGTTTCATTAAAATCTTATACTGCACACAACCTTATGGTATACTAACAAATAATATATTATTATTATTAATTTAAATATTAGTTATTTCATAGCCATTTTAATGGAGGTAATTAATATAATTAACCATATTATTATTTAAAATTTTAGTTAAATGTTTTTAAATTTTATCAATAAAAGTTATAGTCTTAAAATGCGAATGAATACAATTTTATGCATAAATACTCTAATATTCATTAAAAGGCTTATTAAACATTTTTTCATTGAGAAACCTTTTTAAATTTATTTGTTTCACCTTTAAATGTTATATTTTAAAAATTAAAATTTTTTTTAGAATAGGGAATCAAATTTTACTTTAGATGAAATTTTGGTATTTTAATGATAATGTTAATTTTTAATGAATGGTGAGAAATACTGTATTTTAATTCAAAACATCATTTTAATATAATTTATTTTCATGGTTATATTATCTTTTTAATTGGTTTTGAAGTTTTATTGTATTATATCTTTTAAATTTCATCCGATATTGGTCATGTGATGTAATTTCACTATGACATTGAACATAAACAACTGTGAAAAATTTTATAGTGATTTTTCCATAAAAAAACTATTTTTGTTTTGACATTAGGAATTAATTTTAAAATTATGTTTTACACTTGTTTATTTTGAATTTGTAAAAATTAATTCCATATTTGTTATCAGGGGGTCAAATGTATTAATTTATAACTTTTATTTTTAGAAATTATAAATAGTATCTTAATTAAATAATTTATTTACCATGGTTAAAATGTAAAATCTGATAAATAAGGATGAAAAAATAATATTATAATAATATTAAATTACTCCAAAACATGTATTGATCCAATTTTAGGATACATTTCTGACCATGGAAATCATTGGTTTGATTCTGGGACCCCAAAGAGGCACTTCTGTGTGAAAATTCCATTTAATTACTTTTAATTAAATCTTAATGAAATTATAACATAAACATATGTCTTTGAGTACAAAAAATTTTATATGGGGTTATATACGTGATATTTTTTTCGTAAAAATTTTCATTATAAAGATAAAAATTTTAATATATCAGTATCTATTATTTATACTATTTATACATTGAATAAATAAATAAATTAATGAAACAACGATGATGTAATGATTAACTCGTTAATAAATTATTTTAATAATTGAGATTATAAAAATTAAAATATATTTATTTTGAATATTTTTATGACATAAACTAATTTAATGGATTCTTATGACATGTTAAATTTGAATTAATAATGTTTTTTAGAACTTATCCCTTTTTTATGGATTTATAAAAAGTCATGATATGTGTAGTATATAAATGGACATAAATGAGTTTTTAAATAAATTAATATGTTATTAAATGATAAAATAATCCTAAAAACATAATATTGGTCTAAATTAAATATATTATGTTATAAATTCCATTAATGATAATTTTTTGTCTCTTTTAATGTCATAGTAAATATATCAATAATATAGTATTAATATGAAAGAAGACATGGTAAATGTTTAATAAGATAACAAAGGGTTAAATAAAAAATATATCATTTAAAAAATATGAAAATCTTGTCCAATTATGATTGGATTATATTATTTATATTTATACACATTTTATCTTCAAATATAATGAGTTTTGGACCTTTTGAAAAAAAATCATTTGGTAATAAAATAATACATCTACATTTTCCAAAAGAGCTCATCCTATCTCTTATAAAAGGCCACCACCTCTAAACAATTAATCTTACATCTCTATCCACTTAACGCATCCTAAATCATCATAAATAAACTCCAATCATCTATATATTACACCTATAAGCCTTAATTTTGGGAGAAGTTAATTCAATAAATCTATTTGGTTAAACTAGAGGGAGTTACCTGATTTTAAGGTAATGTCTTATCTCAAGTCCTTTTATTTTATTTTCCTTATCCAACCACCTAAAACCTCATTATTCCATTATTTTATAAAAATAAAATTTTCATATATATAATTGGAAATTTTTATTATAACTATTCGATCTAAACTCTTACACACCTCTATCTAATTGATACAAACATATTTTTTATGTGGACGACAAACTATTGCCTCTCGAAACAATGATTTTTCATTTATATCCTACAAGATCTCATGGTGGCCATTATGATTGAAATGTTTTTATATATGAAAAATATTATATTTATTTCTTCTATATGCTTCTGAAATTTTTATTTAAAGAAAACCTTTATGCTTTTCACATTGTGTAATTACAAAACTTTCATTTGAGGAAGTGCAGACTACGCCCCCTCAAAGTGATATGACTCCTTCATTACAGACATGGATCATATAAAAGATATAATAAAAAAATATATAACATATATAACATAGAAATTACACTGCATTTATAATATACATATCTATCATTTTAGTTTTCATTTTTTTATTACGACAATGAAATGAATATAGAATTCATGTGTTTGTGTGGACTATCGTCTCCATTAATGGTTCATTTCATTTACCAAATCTATGTACTATGGATAATGATATATATATATATATATGATATTTATGTGTTATTAAATTCATGAATATCATTCTGGAGATGATGTAATTGTAACTACATCGTTAATTCTCTTAATAAGAAGTTCATTTTTTTCTCTAGTTCTGATCATTGACGAAACATCCGATATGAACTACAATAATTGAAAATTAGTTAAACAATAAAATATGTGATATAAAATTAACTATAAAATTGAAAAAGGTTTTGATGGATGTCTAAATTTACATAATACTATTATTCAATAAATTAATGAATGAGTGAGTCATGTTAGACACGAGGTAAGGGACTTCGTCTCAATCTAATTTCATTAAGGAATGTTTTGATAATATACACCTCATTCTTTTACATAGTGTGTAATAGTCCCCTTTTACTTTTACATTCATTAAAAGATAAATTTTTTTATACGAAGTGTTTTACTAAATGAAAAAGTAATTTTTTTAACGTTTGCAGTGACAATGACATCTCTTCCATTAAAATCATTATTTGGCTTCCTCTATAAGACTTAAAGTATTTAAATGAACATGAAATACCTTAATCCATTTTGGGTGTTTTTGTATTGAATGTCATTTGATTATTTCAATATTTTGAATTTATTTATTCTTATTGAAAATAAAATGTTATTAGTGAAATTTTTATATTTGCAAAAGTTTTTGTGATATGATTATATAATGGTACATGTAAATTTGACCGGTGCTTATGTGATAAACCAAATGATGAGTGGATCCCTGATATAACATTGATGGTTGGTTACATTATAACTTCCAATGAAATGGGTATGGAATTCAGTCATATGGTTATTCCATTTAGTGATACTTGTGGAAGTCGATCGTATAGTTATTCCATTTCAGTATGTTTATTTATCATGTTACCATTATATGTTATATGTTTCCTTCTATAAGTTTTATGGTAATATTTTGGTTAATAAAGGGTATTCAATGAGCTTATATTCCATGATGTTTTTTTCTACATCTATAAGGTTAATTTTTTTTTAATTTATGGTAAATTATTCAATGTTTACATGTTGTTTTGAAAGCTAACGGTTTTCCTTCTTTGTGTATCCCTTTCTAATCCTTTTATGATCATCCCATGTTTTTGAAATGTTTTTCATATGACATAATGTGGAATAGGGTCCAAAATGGTATCAAGGGAAATCCATGTTGTTTAAAACCTGGATCTAAAACATTTTCAGTCTTTATAGTTTTAATTTTAATAAAATAATGGAAACTGAGTCGATGTATCCACTTGTAATATTCATGATTATATGCATAAGTAATTAACTAATTTAATTAATCATTAAGGCTGAATAGTTTCTAAATGTGAATTATTAACTTCATTCATGATTATGAAATTCTTAACGATGTGTACAGAATGATTTAGTGAATAAAAAATTATATTGTATATTTTTTAATCCATTATGCTTCTTTAAATATCATACGACCTATACATGCATGACATACAAATTCTATAAATATGAAAACTTCGTTTGTAGACATGTGTCATACTACCACATCAGATTGATATAATTCCTTCAAAATTTACGAGGAATGTATTATAGAAAAATTTATTAACATTATATGATTTTTATAATATTTATAATATAATTATTATTTTGTAATTTTAATAATAAATTCCTTCCAAAATTCCATTTTCTACAAAAACGATTACTTCATTTTTTGGATATTTAGAATACCCCCTCCTCATGGTGATGTGATTCATTAATATTTGAAATGGGTTGTATTAAATATTTGTTTAATTTATATATGATATATTTTAAATAAAAATTCGAATAGAATATATATATATATATATATATATATTCATGTTATATTCTTTTATTCAAATCATCAATAAAATAGATACAATGATCTTGTGTAAGTACGACAGAATGTCTTATGGAATAGTGTATTCCATTTCATATTTGTATCATTTTTAATTTATTATAAATAAATATATACAGATAATTAATGATATTTATATAATTTATTACATTATTGAAATCATTCTTTATGAGTGAGGACCACATATATTTCAAATTATGACTCATATGAAAAACTAAGATGATATTCCCAAAGAAAAATTAACATTAACATGAAAGTGATAGTAATAAGTTAATATAAATCCATAAATGGTATTACAAATAAAATATGGTGATTTATAATATTTATAATAAACTTATATATATATTATGGAGTAATTTGTGAGTACCAATAAATTTTATACTTAAGGTAAGGGGTTTTCATCTCACTTTTTTATGTTCATGGGATACAGTCAATAATAACCACTCGATTATTTTGTGTTGTGTATATACATCAATATTAATATTTTTATAATTAACTTATTTTAAATTATTACAATAAATTATTAAAAACATTTTATTCTCTCATGGGGATCTCAATTCTATTGTTACTCATGTATTAAGTTTTTTTGTATAACATTTATTTTCATTGAGATAGAATCTATGTTCACCTCCAATATATTAAATGAGATGTGTATAATGAAAATGGATGTATTATATTATTATTGTAAAAATATTTATGGATATTCATATATTAATTTCATGTAAATTATTTAATGTTGTTTATTTTTCATAGATAAACAATTTGTAAGGTAGTTTTCCCCCAACATTCCTTCATTATGTAACATGTCATGATAGGAATTTATATTTTTTAGAGCGTATATAATTAATTTGACACGTCATATCATGAATCTATTTCATTTAAATAAGTTTTTTGATTATTTAAATTTTATTATTTCCATTTTAATAAGATTAAATGTTACCCATGTTGTAATAGTTTTTTTGTTATCTCATCGTTGATTGGTATTTTGTTCATTATAAATACTACGGTAAAATAATATGAAAAATAACTCAATAAAATTCATCAAATATTTTTTCTTATGTGTAAGTATTATATCATAATGTCTTATTAAAATTAATATAATCATTGGTACTTATGATAAGTAACCAAATTCTTTTAGGAAAATCTGAATTTATTTCCACATTAGATCTAAAATATGTTTTCTTTCAAATCCATGTTTTATAAAAATGACTTTAAAAAGGATATAATAATATCATATGATTTTTAAATTAAATTATTACACATGAACTACCATTTTTTAATATTAGTTTTAAGATGAATCTTTTTATCATTTTATGATCAGTAAACACTTTTAATATTTTATTGCGTAAAAGGAATTATTGGCATGTACACTCATAACCATCATTTTGACCATCATTTAAATGAGGATTCCTTTGTGTGTTTACTAAGTAATTTTTCAAGAAAATATTTCCACATTTTATGTAAATTTTATTATTTTAACATTTCTTTCAAATAAAAATGGATTTCAGATGTTATTTTATATAAAAAATTTATTAAATGGGTTTTAATGATTTTATTTTATGTTTACAAAAAGTTTTTTTCAAAGAAATGTGTATAAATTTTCTTATAGCCTTATTCATATGTGTTCCAGTTATTTTCATGAAAACCATTTTTATATTTTTTTTCAGGAATCTTTTATGTGTTTACAAGGATTTTATTCCAAATAATATTCAATCCTTTTTTATATGTTTTCTTTGTAATTATAATTAAAATTGTTTTCAAATTGATTTATGTTTTAAAAATGACTTTTTATTAGAATAATCTATATTTGACACATGAAAATATATTAATATATATATATATATATATATAAATATTTATGTTTCATCTAGTATGGGATCTATAGATGTTAATCATGCTTTTATTATAAATTAACTGAATTGCCTATTAATATTAAATTACAAAATGAATTATGTTTTGTTTGAATAATGCTTATGTTTTTATGAAATGGTATTTTTGATAACATATTTCTATTTCATTAGCTTTGGGTTAGTGATACCCATTTCTAATCTATAATTAATATTCTATTGAAACATTATTCTATAAAATGGTTTTTATGATGATAAATTCTAATGAAATATATTTCCTCTAATTGGTTATTATTGGATTCAATGATTATTAAACATATATATTTTATATATGATATGAAATGATTAAATATATATGATACCCATTTCATATCATGTGTTAGGATAGAATGTTTATATAACCCTAAACATTTTATAGGTCATTATATAATGAATGATTTGTTATGTATTGAAAATTGTATATTTGATTTAATAATGAGATTGGTGTGCCATTTATATCCCTATAATGAAATGATTAACTATTTATATCTCATGAAAAAGTTATATAAAATAAGTCAAGGTGCTTGATCCACTATAGGAATATGTGGAAACCTTATTCTTTTCCTCGAATGTACTATGATTTGGGATGGTCATGTGTCTTGTCCAGTAGGTTTAGTCACTATGAATATGGGATGATGGTTAAACTTTATCTACATTGGTATGATTTACTAACCATATCTTTTATGGGAAGAGGGGAAAACCATTCCAGTATGGGATGATGTGGAAAAAATATCCCGTAAAAGGAAATGACTATGACTATGGCTGGTGGGGTGTCCCACCTAGATGATTTTATCTCCATGATGTTTCTTGATATGTTTTATCAATGCATTATGATTTATAGTGAATTAATGTTACATTTTTATGTGTATGCCATAATTCAATTTCCAACTCCTTTGTTACACCTACAAGGTATATTCTATTGATTACCATATTATACATGACTTGTGAACTGCTAATATTTATTCCATGATTCAGGTTTATGATCATTAATATATAGGATATGAACTTTTAGTGTCATTATCACATTCTCATACCCCTATTTACATGTTTATGTTTACATTTATCCACAATTTAACATTAGTGGGCATCTGATCTTACAAATTTTTAATTTTCCTCCCCAAGTTTATGATGATATATTTTATGTATGATATTTCTATAACGGTTTATTTTCCTTGATACCCTAGTGGGAAATAATGTAGGTTACTCAAATACCAGTGTCTATGTTTCAATCATTTAATTGACACTAATATGTTTTAGTATTTCAGTATATATTTGATGAATTTTTTAAGTATTTTGAAAAAATGATATAATGAATATAAACATTAATATTGGTCATTATAATGGGATATATAAAGAAGAAAAATATGTACAATAAAACTGTATATATTATAATCCATTCTAGTATGAGCATTTGAGATAACCTTTTTGGTATTATTACCCTAATTTCATTTTTCTCTTCTCATGTTATTTTCTCTATTACATTTTATTTATTTTTGATGAAATAAATATTTTTTCAGTGGACCAATATCAAGTTCGTGTTTTGAAGAAATAAATATTTATTATTTAATAATTATGCATTAATTTAGTTCTTTTATGTGTTTCTTGGGTTAGGTCCTTCCTCTGTTGTGTAGTTGTTTTGTTGAATACACTATATAATTAAATATACATATTAGTTTAGTTATTAATATTGGAAAAATAAATTATGAATATATTTTTTATCACCTGAACTATTCATGTGTTTCTTGTTGGATTAAGGTTCCGGGTCAATATCAATTTTATTATTTGGTTTTGTGTTCAATTTTGAGTGTTTTTTCATGGAGTTCTTACATTGGGTTTGAGAGATCCAATATTGTTTCTCTCTATGAAATTTTTCACTATATGAGGGGGAAACTTTCTTATAGTAAGGATAATTTTCACACGCCTAATTTTATATTAAAAAAATATATTATTTTCTTCTCAAATTCTAATGTTTTCAATTATTTGGGGTTTAATTCCTTGATAATCATTTTATTTTTTTCTTATTTTTGTCCCCATTAATGGGTAGTGAAAATTTCCAATTAATGGAATATTTTTCTGGTATATTTCATCAATTTCTATTTTTTCATTTGTTTGTGACAGTTTCCCTGAAATATTTTCAGAAATGGGTGGTTATATAATCAATTTGGGCCAAACCGTGATCCCCTTTCCAGATTTAAAAACAATATTTATTACTTTTTTAAATATATTTTTAACATTTTTCATCAATTATACTTCATAAATGGACTTCCATGACCTTTTAAAACCACCCAATCCTTTTGGACCCGTTAAAAACTCATAACTACAGGAGGCTTGGGTGATTTATTTACGAATTGGGCGAACCCGCGAGCCTATTTCCAGTTTTATAAAAACCATAATTTAATTCATATATATAGCATCCATTTTTGTAATATGATTTAGACATTACACCTCTAACATAACCCCAGAAACTCTAGGCATACTACCATGTTTCATTTTTCCTCTTTGGAGATAATTTTATTAAAGATTAAATACAAATTCACCATGTTTTCTAAACATATCCATATTTTAAAAGGTAATTTGTCAACTTCATAAATCTTTTATTTTTTAATCTTTTCTAACATTTGAGTCCCCACTTAACAACCTAATATTTATTCAAACCCCCCATCAAATTTTGGTTTCTTGGAGATTCAACAAGTACTATACTTAGGGATATTTCATTAATGTTTCTCAAGTAAGTGAGTTTCATCTATTGTTCCATCCATCTCTAAAGGGTTTACTCTACTATTCATAATTCCTAAAATGTACAATAGTTAAGTATTTATACGTAGTGATTATTTTTCACTTTTTTGGTACAGTTTTTTGGTTTTAGGTTTGATTTAAATCCATTTTTGTGCATCGATTATGTGGATCAAGTTACTCACAAGGATTTCAGGGGTTTTCATATTTGGTAGGTTATTCCATATGTATGATTTTTAGAATCAGTTATCTTACTTTATTTATATATCCTATTTTTTCTTCATTATTGTTTTGTGAAAAAACTATTTTAGGTTGAAATATTTAAGCGTTAATTGTTAAGTGAAAATTCTATGGGATATTGGGTGTTTTACTTGTGCATTCCATGTTGATTGAATTGTTTTTGTTTTATATTTCATGGAATGTAAATATAAAATATATAATTTCTTCTATTTAAGTTTAGGTAAAATTTTTATTTACAATATGTGTTTAAATAGGGGTTTTAAATTGAGTTTATGTGCAAATATTATAAATAACATTTGAATTTTTTAATGAAATTCTATGTTTTTTTAGTTAAAAAAATGGTGAAATAATTTTTAGATTCTGTTTTGAGTGTGTATGACCAGTACTAGTGTTTTTATGTGTAACTATAATTTGGTAGCATATGGAAAATGTTTTATCACAATGAGGGAAACCTACGTATCTGGGTTGGTGGACGTGTATTAGGATGCAAGTGATCTAGTGAGGTTTTGTCCCTTTTTCACATTTAAAGTTTGACATTGACATCAGTAAAAAAAACTATGATGATGATGATGATGGGGACTACTAGGTTATAGGTGATTCTAGTACTACTGGCTCGTGCATGAGAAAAGATACTTTTATGGTTACATTCACATTGATATGTGATGTACCAAGGGATCACAGCTAATTAGTGCCTAGGGGTATACCCATATTGAATTGTCAACGAATATTTGGTATTTAACATTGTCTTATGGTGTGTTTTAATGGTATATTAATTAAATAACATGACTTATTTACATGTACCCATTTTTAATGTTACCCATTTTGAAAACTATTTTCATTCAAAAGATGAAAATTTATAAATTATTGCTATCATCATTTTTTATAAAACTTGCATGTTATTTATCTTATAATACATTTCACATGGAGTGATTGAGTTTATTCCAATTGAGCATATTATCACACCCTATATGCACCTTTGGGTGTTAGTATACTTGATTATGCTTGACATTGGTATGGGAAAGACCTTTAGATATGGTAGTTCACGTTATTAGTTGCTTTTGTGGTGTGTTTTGGTAGAGATGGATCATGGGCGATGACCCCCTATCATGTGGACATAATTAGAATTTTTCTCTGCTACTATTTCAGTTTTGACCTACCCTCTCATTTTTAAAACCTTGAATTATGTTATTATATTTAATTAATCCTTGTTTGGAATTAATTTTTATATTCTATTTATTGATTTTGTTTTGTTGTTTTATGTTTCCAAAATAGGGTAAATAATTCACAAACAATGTTTTAAGATACCCAAGGACTTGTTCAATATTTTTGAGATAGGTAACTCCCTTGTGGACAAGACACAGACCGAGTTAGGTGCCTTTTTTAATGGTGACCAGATTCGGTTTGTGAAATAATGGTATTATTGGATGTTTATCATTTTAGATCATATTATAATTTTTGGGTGAGTCTAGTTGTAGATGACCTAGGACATTTGGGGCTCAGAGTATTTTATACAAGTAGGGTTCATGACCAGTAACTCTTGTGGAAAACCTTGAGTCACCATGGGATGTTGGGATTTTTTTTAATTCTCTTCCATGTGGGACATTCGAGCAGCATTCTATAAATAGACATCAGGTGGAGTGAAGTTGTTGTTTGTTAAATTATTTTTATGTTTTTTTCTTATTTGGTTTTGATTTAATTACTTAATTGTTTTTTAGAATTGTTGTAGTAAATATTTATCTTGTGATTATTTCCATCGGTAGAAACATGTATCCCTAGTATGCTTTCATGCACGCACCGAAGGACGCTGGAGAGTGTTCTACCTCACCGATTGATCAGAGGATGATAGAAGCTATTTTGAATGCTATCTAAGCCCTAGGATAGGGAGTTGCTACCTCTCTTACTCCGACATGGTAATAGGAGTCTGGTCTTTGGATGTACGAATCCCAATAGTTTCTCCAGAACTAGCCTCCTACTTTCTGAGGTATAATCTTATTCCATGAAGCAGAGTAGTGGATCGATAAGATCAAGATCCTATTTGAGTTTCTAGAAACACATAAGGAGTGTTCGGTGAAGTGTTATTATTTTTTTGTTAGAGGGTCCATGTTATAGCTGGGGGAATTATTTATTCATTATACGAAGCATGAAAAAATGAGCTATAAGATTTTAAAAATTAAATTCAATGTATAGTACTTCCCTAACTTCTTGTAATATGCTAGACCCTGATATTTTATTGAACTTCATCATGGGGATCTTTCAGTGATGTAATACACCAACAATTTTGATGAGCTTGCCTAGTATAAACCTAAAATGGTCTGAAATGATCATATTAAGGCCCTAAGTTCAAATGGGGCTTTCAAATGATGATTTATTCTATGGTGTTCCTATTAAACTAGAATATATATACTGATATGTATTATGGGGTTTTTATGGTGGATATTGACCACAATGGTAAGTCTTGTTTCTCTATGATAATTTCATTAATGGGAATCAATACTTTATTTGAAAATAAAATGAAGTGGTAGAATCTTGGGATGAAATGAGGTGAAAGTTCTAGACACGGTTCCATGTATCTTTCTTTTGTGGCCTCTATTGTGAGGTATGTCATGTTCCAAGAGTGTGAGAGTTCATGCAACAACCGAACATCAATAAAAATTTCTTCTAAGTTCCTGTTATCAGTGTGGATTTATAGGATAGTTGTAGTGTTTGTGTAGGATGTCACACCCACTCTAGAGTGGGGATGGATCAGTTGCTTCGAAGGGTGTACCAGCCCAATAAGAGAAGTCAATTATTTGGGGATCCTGGTTTTGTGGCTATAGCGCCAAGGTCATATCATCTTTTTTTCAATGGTTGTTCAGTGAAGAGCCATAAGAAAGTGGTCATTCCCAAGAATATTGTAGACATTCTTTTGGTGTAGAGTAGGCACCAGCAGGATCTAATGTAAATATTTTGATACTTTGAGGTACAATCTTGATTTGAACTTTTATAGATACTTCTATTTTCAATACAAGTTCTTTTTTTATTTATCTCTACCCCTTTTATGAGAATAATAATTTTACAACTATTTTTTTATATATTGTGATGGATTGAGGTATTCTTATGGGTATGAAGGAGTAGGGTCTCATATTCTCATATTGTGTACTTACAATGATAGGGGTAGAGATGGTGTGGGACCTCTTGGTCATGGATATAGATCATTCTGCATAATCCTCGACATAGAATGGATAGTGCACTTTAAGGAACACATCGATTGATATAGGTGGTATGTGAGTTTCACCTCACCAGATGGTAGCCCTCAAGTTTTTCAATTGGAATGAGATCCACAATTAGGTCATACAATAACTCCACTCGTAGTTTTGGGAAATCTTATACTCTAGTTTTCATCACTAATGCTAGAAAATGGTGGGTTTTCTCTAGAGGGTGCGATACACCATGTAGTGGATGAGTTTCTTGAGGTATTTCCAAATTATTTTTCTGTATTTACCTTGGAGTGAAATGTGGATCTATCATTCAATTTTTCATAGATAACAAATATGATATCTATTCCATCAAATCATATTTCCCCCACTAATATGAGGAAATTAAACATCCAGCTGGATGATTTAGAATCCAAAGGATTCATTTACTCGAGCATCTTTTATTGGAACAATACTATATTATTCATTAAGATTGCTGAAAGATCATTCATGTCGTGTATTGTCTAACGGAAGCCGAATTAAGTAACCATAAAAAACAAATATCCTTTTCCCTGAATATATGAGTCGTTTGATAAGTTTACTAGTGAAAAGTGGTTTTCTAAAATAGATATGCATTCAGGTTACCAACGAATCTTGTTGAATGAGGGATAAATCCCAAATATAGACATTCGAAGAAGGGATGATCATTTTGTATACTTGGTCATTCCCTTCATATTGACCAACGATCCAATGATATTTTTGTCACTCATTAATAGGCTGTTCAACTAGTATCTTGAAACTTATGTTGTGGTATTCATGGATGAAATCCTAGATTACTATTGATATGAGGAGGATCATGATCATAATTTTAGGATCGTTTTGGGAACCATACGAGATCTACACCATTATGAAATTCTTTCCAAGTGATTTTCTAGATTAGGGGGTAAATTTTCTAGGGAATGTGATCTCAGAGTAGGGAGTTTTAGTGGACCCCTAGAAGATAAGTGCAGTGTTATAATGGGAGTAGATGATGGATGTTTATGAGATCATGAGTTTCCTTGGACTGTTACGATACTGTAAGAGTTCTTTTTTGGATTTCTCTCACCTTTCTCCACCCATGACTACTATTACCCATAAAGAGGTGATGTTTGTTTGGAACTCAGAATGTCAGCCATCCTTCGAGGACCAAAATAGGTGGTTGAATAATTCACCCATGTGGATATTCCCAGAATATGGAATTAGATATTTCGAGAATTGTGATTTTTCAGTTATGGGTATTTGGTCCATGCTTATGCATTATGATCACGTGGTTGCATATGGAATACACCATCAGTGACCGCATGAAATGATTTTCTTAAACAATAACCTAGATCTAGAAGCTTTGTTGCATGAATTGAAAACATGGTGACACTACCTATTTGTGACGATGTTTTTAGTCTATTATGATAACAAGAGATTAAACTATGTCTCCTTGTATAACTTTATTAATATGTATTTGTGTCTTGGGATCGATTACTTGTTGGGGATTGATATTGATATTGTCTACAACCTAAAAACTCGTACTATAGTGGAAAAATACTTGATGAGAAGATTGTTGGTGCAGTATGTGATGAATTTCATTAATGAGTGGAAACTAATGGGGATCTTTACTCATATGGATATGGAGACCAATGAGAAGAATAGAGGCATGTTGGCGAGCATTCCGTTGACCCCTTCTCTTGTCGAGACGATTCATAAAGAACAACAAATTGATGAACTATTTATGTGATTGAGGAAGCTTCTTCATGGTGGGGAGATGTACTCTGATTGGTATTTGTCCCCCGAGGGTGTCATGTTATTCAATGGATGCTTAGTGGTCACTTGGTCTATCCAGAAGTTGGTGATGTAGGATAGAAAATAGTTTTAGTGGGCTGGCCATCCTGGTGACACTATAATGTTTTCTACTGTTCGTCGGCAATTCTGGTGACTGAGTATCAGAGTAGACATAGTTAACATTATGTCGAGATGCTATAAATGTCAGTAGGTAAAATATGAGCATCAAAGGCCATCTTCATTACAACATCTTATACACATTCCTACATGGAAGTGGTATGAGGTCTACATGGATTTCATTGTTGGACTTCCACATACATCCAGAGGTAACAATTCAACATGGGTAGTAATTGATTATATGTAAAATCATCCAACATCATCCCAATCATGGATATATATATTTCTAATGAATTGTGCCAGTTGTATCTTCATTAGGTTGTAAGAAATCATGGTGTTTTATCTGCAGTTGTTTCAGATCGAGACCCCCACTTTATAATCATGTTTTGGTAATCCATTCAACATGACTTGGGATCTCAGATTAAAATGTTCATGGGATTCCATCCACAAATGGATTGTAAGATATAATAGGAGAATTGGATTTTGGGGGAAATTATTTGTGTATCTGTTTTTCACTTTGGAAGTTACAAAGATAAACACTTGGGATTGTTTGAGTTTTCTATTAATAACAATTACCAATCCCCAATAGAAATGTATCCCTTTGAGGAACTCTATGGCCGACCTTGTTTGTCCCCCTATGCAGGGCGTATGATGTTGAGACCTTATAGTTGGGGTTCAAACTTTTGAATTAGAAATATAAGTAGGTCACATTAATCATGAAGAGTTTATAGACTGGAAAGTGATACAAAAAATAATATTCTTATCAGAGGTGTTGATACATATAGTTTTTGGCAGGTGATTGGGTATTTTTGAAGGTGGCCCCTCATTTGGGAAATTTTTTTATTGGGAAAGTATGGAAAGATAACGCTGAGGTATGTCAGACCTTTTGAAATTACCAAGAATATTGTAATGGTGTAATAAAAGTTATATTTTCCATCTAATTTGAAATATATCCATGACAACATCCATGTCTCACAACTAAAAAAGTATGAACTGTATTCGACCCATGTGATGGATTGGGAGGAGTAGGATATAGAGCCAGATATATATGTGGTTGACAAACCAGTGTATATTGTGGGCTCCCAAGAAGAATTTCATTGAGGGAATTCTATTTCTTTGGTTCAAGTACTTGGTCAACATGGGATTGAATACAATGATATATGGGATGATAATTCTTGTTTTGAAGATCAATTTCCATTTCTCTTAGATTGTTAGGCACCAAGTTGTCATTATAAGGGAGGAATGTTTTTTATGGTGGGGATAATTGTACATTAATGACATATTTTAATAATATTTTTCATTAATTTCAATTCCTTTTGTTTTTTGTTTTTAGGGGTCTCCTATGAATTTTCTGAGAAAGGGGTGGTTATATCATGATTTTAGGCAAACCGTGAGCACATTTCAATATTAAAAAACTAATTTTGTTTCTTATTTAAATCCTATATTTTTGGTTATTTTTGGTTCATTCCACATACCACATGGCCTTCCCTATCCTATTAAAAACACAATATACTTTAGGAAACATTAAGAACTCATATCAATGTGGATTTGGGTGATTTATTCATGCATTGGTCCAACCTATGAGCCCATTTCCAGTTTTAAAAAACATAATTTAATTCATCTATATATCATTAATTTTAAAATATGATTAGTCTATTACACCTCTCACCAGAGTCCAAAAACTCTAGATACACCCCCATGTTCCATTTTCCCTTTTTGGAGCTGATCAACATCAGGGATTGGGATAAACATCGTCATGAATTATAAAATCATCTAGAATTAAAAAGGAAATTTTTTCATTCATAAGTCATTACATTTTTAATCTTTTCCCACATTTCTGTCTCCCATGAAATCTTCAGCCTTATTCAAACCTACCACCCAATTTTGGATTCTTGGAGATTCAACTGCTAGTCTATCTGATGAAATTTCATCAAAGTTTGTCTAGTAAGTGAGTTTCCACTCTTGTTCCAACAATTTCAGAAGGGTTTCATTCACATGGCATAAATCACAAATTGTCTAGATGTTTGGGATTCATATTTAGTGTTTTTTAGTGTAATGGTACAATTATGTGATTTTAGGTACATTTTGACTCCCATGTGGTGCGACAGTTGTACGGTTGAAGATCCACACATGAATTTGACGGGTTTGACATATTTTGAAGGTGATTCCAAATATAATCATTGTACAATTCGTTACCTTGACGGAATTATATTTACATTATGTTACACATTCATATTTTTGGGGGAATTTTTTTTTCTAGCAATTTTTTAGCGGTTGATTTTAAAGTTCCATTTTTTTGTGAAAATGGGTGTTTTACTTATGCATTCCATGTTATACCCATCAGTGTTTTTTATAGATCATGGAATGGATTTATTAAATGTTTTATGTGATATAAATTCATTATTGGTGTAATATTGGTATTAATTTTGTGTTAAAATAGGGGTTATATATGGATTTTGTGTGCAATGTTTTTTTAAAACATGTAAAAAATTTTAATTCAAAATTTATGTTCTTGTTAGAGTTATACAAATGGTAAAAAGAATGTTTAACTTCTATATTCATTATGTATGACTATAAATTGGGTTTTAATGTATAAATGTAATTTTTTATCATGATGACCCTATTTCAAGAGAAAGAATAAATCTCGAGTATTTAGTTGGGTGGAAATGTACTAGAATGCTAGTTATCTAGAGTGGGTTTTCCCAAGATTCATTTAGAACGTTCGATATTGACCACACAAACAAAAAAAATATTATAATGATGTTGGGTACCAATTTTTTTTTGTATATTCCACTAATAGTGGATAAATTATGAGAATTGGTATTGTTATGGATACATTTACACTATGATTTCAAGTACCTAGTGATCAAAACTAACTACTTCCTTGGGGAGTTCCCGCATTCAGTGCCCATTGACTATATGGAATTTTAATGATTTCTTATAGTGTTTTTGGATATAAAATTTATTTTCTTACATTATTTATTAAAATTTACCCCTTTTTAATTTAACCCACTTTTATAACAATTTCCATTTAAATGTTTCACCATTAGTAATTATTGCAACCATTTTTTTATATAATTTTATTGTTTTTTATCATAAATGCTTGTCACATGGGGTATTTGGGTGGTATCCTCTTGGGATTTGGATCTCATCCTATATACACATTTGGGTGTAATTAGACATGATTATGTTTGATATACGTAAGAGAATGGCTTTTGGATATGGAGGTTCGGGTTTTTAGATGCTTGCATTTTATGGTGTTGTGGAGACAGCTAGTGGGTGTTGAATCCTTGTTGTGTGGAAATATTGGGGTTGTTTTTCTCTTATAATTTTTTTGGATATACTATTTAATTTTTTATAACCTTTTATTTACTTCTAAATCTAAATTATGGAATTTTTGGAATAAATTTTTAGGATAGGTTTAGTGATAGTTTTTTGTTGTATTATGTATCCTAACTCAGGTAAATAATTCTCGAAGAATTTTTTCTGATTCCCAGGAACATACACGAGCCAATGGAGATAAAAAAACCCTATGGTACTTTCTGTGGACTGGTTCATCTTTCGGATTTAATGGTGACCACATTTTGTTCAAGAGAGAACATGACTTTGAAGAAACCTTGAGACTACAATTAAGAATTAGGTTTTTAAAATTTATTTTCACATTCAATGGTTTTTATCACATGGGAATCAGATATATTAGGGAGAACCAGTGGATGGTAATTGTTAACCTAGGAGATGATTCATGACATATAAATGTATAGAGGAACCAATGTGATATTAATTTGATAGTGTCTGAATTATTAAGAAAATCTATTTTTTCAATCAGAACATGCTCTCTAAACCATTATAACAAATTGTGTGATTGATGTTTTTCCATAAATTGGAAGGTGTATGGTTGGAATGTGATTTGGAAAACCATGCGATGTTCCCTGTTTTCATAAAACTTGATTATCTTATTTTTACATCCTAGAAAAATGTACACCAAAATGGGAATCTCCAAAGACATTGATTTAAGTGGCCACTTAGTATTCAATCTATGACATCCCCTCTCCTCTATATGGATTTGGGTTCATTGTACATTAATATTTTATGGATTTCTTATGGGGTATGCCTATCTCATACTTTATTTCTTTACATTCCATCTTTTTTTCTCTTGTTTTATTCACTTATTTCAATGGTTCTCTCTTGGCCAAATCATATGTGAAAGGTTAGCACATTAGAATATGATTCTATATGTTATATAATTTATCTCGTGGTTATTTTCATATTATTGTTTAGGCATTTAGTTAAGGGATGACTAAGAATAGTTTTTATCATTTAGAATCCAACATCACCCTATTAAAATTATTAAACACATATGAACTTGTATATATATATGTATCCAAAATTATATATCTATACAATAATATTTGAATATATATATATATATATATTGATATATGTTTCCCCATCCATATTTATATAACAACCTTATATTATATCAAACAGTTCCAATATAAATCATAGGTGAATTGCATAAGATAAAACTGAATAAACATAGTTAAAATTTTGTAATGTGGATGATCCAAAATATATATATAATTTAACATAAAAATTTATTCCTAAAATTTTATTAATTATATCATATAATTTTGAAACATCATATTAGTCTTTATAAAACATAAAATGTATTTTATTAGCTAGAAATATATTTTATTCTTTGAAATAATATAATATGAATAACAAAGTCCTCAAAACTCATTGGAAAATTGATTTCAATCCATTAACAATCATTTGAAAACTATTTAATTAAATTCAATTGTGTTAAATCGAATTATTAAAAGTAAAATAAAAAATTAGAAATATACAAGATTATGTGGTAAATTTTGGAAACCCCAATGAATACAAAACCCTACTTGGAATGTGAAATGATAATGAAAAACCTCATATAATGTTGGGTAAAATGTTCTGAGAGATAATCACACACCATATGAATCTGAAAAGAAATTGAATTTGAACCATTGCAGATAAAGGGTTTATCTGTGGAGTGACACAATTAAAGGGGATGGATAAAATACTAAAAAATTTAGAGATATTTACAGTAGAGGGAAGGAAACCATTATTAGTGAATATATCACTTGAAATCAGGAAAAATAGAGGCAGAAATCATAGTGGTCTTGATATTGATATGTTCAAGTTGGGGATCATCCCTATGAGATTCTATGAAATTTTTTAATTTATGGATTGAATTAGAGGTTTTGTTTTTTAATTTATTTTCATCATAAATTATTTTTAGTTTTTGAAGATATGAGAATCCCCACCTCTGACAAACTGTTCATAGATTTACCTAATAGAGAACCATATGTACACCCTTCAGTATGCACGCATAGGATCCCACGTGGTTAACACAAATTAATTGTTAACACATGTTCCAAAAATACCTAAAGTCTCTTTTACATGATATATCCCTAGGATATGGTGTCTACATGGAATTCACTAGATGTTTTGTAGGTAAAAATTTCATCAAATTTCAAAAAGTAAAATGGATTATCCATGAAAATCGATGAAGAATAAAACTTATGATAAATAATTAACGTTGTTATCGAAATAAAATAGATGGTGAAACATTCTTCCCCACCATAATTCTTTATCTCTCTTGAAATCTATCAAATTCATGGATTTTAAATTAAGACCCTAAAATAGGAATGAAGAAATGCTCATGTGATAATCAATAAGTTATCCAAAATTAAATTTAATGTAATATAATATAATTGTATCCAAAATAAAAAAATTTCAATAAATACTATTGAAATATTTAAAATATATCCCTTAATGGATATACCATGAAAAAAATACCCATAATATTTTTACCCAAGATTTATAAAAATAAATGGGATATCAATTTAATAAAAAAAGGACTCATAAATTACCCAACCAAACACTATGAGTGTTTTTAATGGCTGAACCAAATTTATTAATCCTAATAAAAATAAAATACATGGTTCCCCAAGGAATAAAATTATAAAAATAGTAACCCTATATGTAATCTTGATTACAATAACCTAATCATTGATAATTAAATTGAATGAGGATGATACAACTCAGAAGTTCCACCAAACAATTCTTAAAGGAATGTATAA
Organism: Viscum album; assembly: GCA_963277665.1. Lineage (NCBI taxonomy): Eukaryota > Viridiplantae > Streptophyta > Magnoliopsida > Santalales > Viscaceae > Viscum > Viscum album. The sequence continues at coordinate 1,637,053,543 of OY728119.1, read as the reverse complement.
CCCTTATGAAAACTTTATGGATTAATAAATTGTCATATAAAATTTTGTCAACATCGATGAGAAATTAGGTAAAGGTATAAATAACAAATATTACACTTAAAAAATGTGTTCACACACTGGGTCATGGATGAATACATGGTATCCTAGGGCTTTATACAATGATCACTAGTCATTGTGAACTTGGTGATTCAAACAAACACCATCTAGTACATAGACTCAATAGGATTAGAATCCATCAAAGGTTCCCAAATAATACATAGGGTCCCCAATATCAAAGGAAACAAACCAAACATTACCACACAATGGAACTCTCAAAAACCAATGAAATCAACAATATCAATGTGATTTGGAAACCAAGAGAACACTATAAATGTCACAAAGAATAAACTAAAATAGTCACTCCCATGGATTAATTACCTTAGAGACTCAATCATAAATACACTAAAACTAGATAATCATCAAAACTCAAGAAATGTCATCACCTTTCTAAGGGGTTTCCATACAATTATAAGCAGGAACACATAACAAAATGTAATCATATATTTCAAAACATTCATTTCAATCAAGAATAATTTATCTTTTGAAAGGAAAAAAATCGTAAACACCAAAATAGGTTCAAAATTTGATATATAAAAACCCAAGTGTTTAAACTGAATTAAAAATAAAATATATTATATTTAAATTATAAAAAACGACATGAAAATAAATTTTCAACATAAAAATTATTGTATTAAAATAATTCTTATGTTCTAATTAATATATTTATTTTACTCAGAAGATCATGAGTCAGGTGCACCAGCTCCCATTAAAATATAATAATTAAGTAAATTACACAAAATAAGATCACAGTGAAAATTTACAATGAAGAGTATAAATCAGTCTATCACGATCAGCTTGGGCAATGAAATTACAATACTCCGGAAAAACAAAAGACCAAGTCGAACTGGACTCCAAGATGGCTCTCTTTGAGAGGGAATCTGCAACTTGATTAGCCACTTGATAATCATGATTGAATTCCCGAGAGAACCATTCCATATGCCCAAGATAATCACCCCAGTCCGATAAAATCTTCCATGGAACATTCCATGATCGATCATTGACAATCTGTACTGCAACAGATGAGTCTGACTCAGTCCATAATTCATGACAATCATATCGCACAACATAGCTGACTGCTTTTTTCACTTTCCATAACTCCACTTCAATGGTATATCTATTTCCAATAAAATGGAAAAATTATCCATTCACAAAGCCATGCTATGTATGAAAAACTCCACAACATCTAGAAGGCCCTGGTGCTCTAGAAGCTACTCCATAAATTTTAAGCTCCATCCATCGAGAGATGGGTGATATCCATCTTACATACTTCATCATCATTGTCTTTTTCATCATGTCATTGAAACCAAGTTTTCGTAGAAAAATAAAATAAGAGATATCATTTTTCATGGAACCAGTCTGCATTTTAGAAGCATTCAGAATTGACCGATGAAATAATAGAACCCCATTATGAAATGATGGCTCAACATTATTGAATAAAAGTTCATTTCTTGCCTTCTAGATGATAGAAATAACACCGGCAGCCGCATCAAACGCCAGTGCCCAAACCTGGTCACTGCACTCAGCCACACATATTGACAGCAGAAGTCCTTCAACAGAACTCTAATTGAGAGAGTAGTAGAATACCTATTGTACATATTTCCAAAATCTGCATGAAAATTTACAAGAAACAAAAACATGCACAATAGACTCATCCACATATAAACATAGCATGCAGGACGATGCCATATGTATCCCAGTACGCTGTTTGTGGACCTGCAGTGGAAGCCTCTGCTTCCAGATTTTCCAGATTAAAATAGAGTGTGCATGAGGAATAAATTCCTTGTAAAAATAACTGACCTAGTGATTAGGGTTTAAAGAAACACGATAAAGGCTTCTATAACACTCCCTTGTGGTGGACTGGCTAAGAAGGTTGGGAATCCAAACCAAAATATCACAATCATTGAAATGGTACCTTGAAATTTCAAGTTGAACACTACTGGGATGCATTCTAGTGAGATCCGGATTCTCATGAAAGGCAGAATGGTTATGTTTTTCAGTGAGGATGGAATAATAACATCATAAAAAATGGGCTGATAATGAAAAGGTGTAGTCCAAGACTTTAGATTTGACTGTTTGCAAACAATCCATTTAGAACAAGAAATTAGATCAGTATAAGTCTTTTTAAGAGTAGGCCATAAAGATGAACCGATATAATTGGGGTACCCTGCATGAAGTTTCTCAACAAACCTACTGACAAGAAAATCCAGAGAGTTATCTAGTATGGAAAGGAGTATCCACATGAATTTTGTAATCACAGTATCATTAAAGATTCTGATATATTTGATTCCCAAACCACCCAAACATATAGGTTTGATGTAGTCATTCCAACCTACAGTAACGAGTTTTTTATCCTGAATTGATCCAGTCCATATGTTGTTTTGGATTGTACCATTTAAATCTTTGATAAGAGGCCTAGTCCATCTATATAAAGAAAAAGAGTGCAGAAAAATTGAGGTTATCACTGAATTGACCAGACATACTCTCCCTGCCTGGGATATACTCTTCCCCTTTAATCTTGCAAGATGACTAGTTATCCTCAATGAAATACTATCAAGGAAGCATATATTTACCCTACCCCAGAAAAATCATACCCCAATGTAATTAAAAGTCAAATATACTCTCTTAACCCCAAGCTCACAAGCAATTCTGATCTACCTTGTTGTTGAACGTCATCCACCAAAGATGGAAAATGATTTTCCCCGACTAATGACCTAACCCACAACCTCTTCATACTGTGAAAGGATTCACTAAATACAAGATAACGTCCCTCTATCTGAACTCCCAAAAATCCATGTGTCATCAGCATAGAATAAGTGGGATGGGTCACATATCTATCTCCCCAATCGCATCCTCTGATACCATCCAAATTTATCCAATTCAGCCAAACACCAACATAAATAATCTTCAGCAATGGAAAACAGTAGACCAGAATGACGGTCCCCTTCTCTTACTCCTCTGGAGAATTGGAAGAAACCCACATGTGACCCATTAACCATAGTTGATATCTTAGAACTCTCAATAATGGAACCAATCAACCAAATGAATTTCTGGGAGAAGCCATGCATTTTGAGAATAGTAAATATAAAACACCATCTAATGTTGTCAAAGGCCCAAGATATGTCAATCTTCACTTCCATATTTCTATTCTTTACATTTTTCATCATAACATTAACACATTCAGAGGTAGTTTAATGACAACATTTTATATTTCTCCCTGGAAAAAATCCAAACTTATTACACAGGATGAGGTCCTTTTAAATCTCATCAATCCTTTTAGCCATGATCATAAAAATTAATTTTGGCATTGTATTTCCAATAACAACAGGTCTAAAATCCCTTATGTCAAGGGAATTAATTTTCATAGGAATTTAAGCCACAAATTTAGAATTTATTCCAAGGGGAAAGTATGATGACATAAAAAATTCACTCACATCATTTACAACATCCACACTAATGATATCCCAATAAGAAATGAAGAATTTATTGGTAAATTCATCTGGGCCTGCCACATTGTCAATGTTCAGAGAAAATAATGCATCATGAATTTCTTTTACACTAGGGATGTCAATGAGTTTATTGTTTGTATCCACTCCAATATAGGAGAAAATCATCTGATAATCATTTCGGAGATTTCATTTCTAGTATATGAATATAATTTCTCAAAATAGAGTGTCACAACATCCAATATCTCATTATCAAAATAGAATAGGTTTCCATAAATGGTGACAATATTTAGGCCTCTCCAAGCTTATTTTTTCCTATTAATATAGTGAAAAATCTTTGAATTCATGTCCCCTTACTTCAACCATCTAAGATTGAATTGATTCTGAACCAGGTTTTATCTGATGGTCAAAAGCCTTTCCAAATTTATAGAAGACTAAATTTCATCCCGGGGGTATATCCTGGTACATATTACATTACTAGTAAAGTAATAAAGAATTTTCATCCCCTCTAATTTCATCATCCAGTGAAGAAAAAGGACTCTTTACTCAATTGCTTCAACCTTGCCTTAACAACCTTAATCTTATAACAATAGACATGAGACGGGATACCTTAGAAGACAGAAGCCCATGGATTAAGAACAATTTCTCTATAGCCTGGTATCACCACCCAGGCATTGTTAAATTTAAAAGGAGAGTATCAAACCTTGATTTGATGCAACAAACATCCGTGAGAATGGGGTTATGATCAGACTGTAGCCATGGGATGGTTCTCCCAAAAACATCAACCATCTTATTCCTCCCATTCAAATGTACGAAACATTTTTCCAACTTACTTTCCTACTTCCATGAATAGTTTGTATGCTTTTGGTTAAATAAGCTCTAGAAAGGGACACCTTAGTGAGGCCACACCTATCAATACCACATAATAGGTCCGATGCTGCAATACGAAAAAAATGTTCACTCATTTTCTCCTAAGGCCTCATGACAGTGTTGAAGTCACCAAGGATAACCCATCTAGTAGCCATACATTTATAGATAATAAATAGATTCCTCCATAGTTCCCTTATTCTTATATACAAGTTAGATGCATAAACAAAAGTCACAATAAAATATTCATTACCATGACAACAACTGAAAATCACCGACTTTAATGAACCGACATTAATCCTTTACATAATATTGATTTAAATGAATAATTCACATTGAGGATCTTTTCAGGATTAGAGTTTTAGAGAACTAGGACATAACTATTACATCACAAAAGATTACAAGGTAGACACTTCTTCACAGTTTCCATTTTTCCAAAAAATTTAAAATATTGAATAAATGATCCATGTCTAGTTCCATGTTTTAGATAACATGACATTTCCTTGATCCCATCCTTAACACTATTCATCATTAAGTCCTGTGAAAACATTTCAAAATATGGGATATGCATAAACGTCTCAGTAAGGGTTATAAAAAAAATAATGAAAACATTTGTTCATAAATACATACAAAACATGAACTCTTTTACTAACCTCATGAAATCGAAAGATTTTTGAAAGACGCATAGAAATCATAAATCATAAAGATAACTTGTGACATCCATATCATACTTACATTGTAGCTATCACATCTACATATTTAGTTACTTTGGAATACCCATCAAATTGTATTGCCTAAATCTCTTCAGAGAAACATTCACGTTTACCTCCATCATGTTAACCAATGCATTGGAGAGCTATCTCAGGCTAACCTTACCTAGGATTATCACAGAACAACATGCAATACGTAAATAATTCCAATGAACCATAACATGATCATAACACATAACATAAGCACAATGGAACGATAATATTTCCACATTGTAATAAAAAAATATCATTTCAAGATATTGAAATAATAAATACATTCTCAAAATCATTTTCAATACCAAAATACATAAAAATATTATATGGTATTTATTTTTTCCTTTTAAAAACATTATGGCTTGTTATGGAATACAAAGATCAAATAATAGTCACGGTGGTGGAAAGGACATTGTCACCACTTAAGTAAAAAAAGAGACATTCGTTTTTGTTGATTAGTAAAATGTTTCGTATAAAAATATATGCTTTGTATAAAATGAAAAGTCAAATGGGTATATACTCCACATAAAATAATGTCATGTATAAAACTATAAATGCCTCAATGAAAGGAGATTGAGACGAAGTCCCTTACCTCATGTCCGACTTGACTCGACCGTTTTTCAATCTCCTGAATAATAAAATAAAGTTAATTTCTACTCACATAATAATATTTTTCAAGTTAATTATTCCATTTATATCAATTATTACTATGTTATATACATTTTGTAATCACATACGTTAATAACTTCCATTTTGTCGAAATTTGGTACTTGAGTAAAAAATGAACACCTTATTTTTATAAGTTGTCCATGTGGTCAGTAGTCCATTATATCCAGAATGATATTCATGATTTAGATATCACATATATAATATATATCTATTATATACATGTATTTATAATAGTACATAACATTTGGAGGTATGAAATGAAATGCACCTTTCATGTAGACGGCAAGCCATACGTACGCATGAATGCTACTTTCATTTTTCTGATATATTATAATAGAATTAGAACATAATGATACATAGGTATATTATAATTCCAATATAATATATAATATAATTAACTCTATCCATTATACATCCCACATAAGGCATTAATGATTCATATCACATCGAGGGGGAGATAGTCTGCACTTCCTCAAATGAGATTATCGTATTTACCGACTATGGAAACCATAAAGGCTTGAGATAATTGGGATGTACATAAAAATAAAGAAATCATAAAAATAATATATATCATATATAAATACAGTTCCATCATAATGGCAACCATGAGAGGCCTTAGGATGTAATTGAACAATCATCATTTTGTGAGGCGTTAGTTTTCCATCCAAAGAAACATTATGTTCGTCATCCATTAGATGTAGGTTTGTGTAAGTGTAGTTAGAATCCATATCCTAAAAACATCCTAGTATATTTATGATACTGGTGTTGTTACAAAATAAAGGAAAAAAATAGTTTAGGGGTTGGAGAAGTAAAATAACAGAAAATAATTTAAGACAAATCGTTAACTTAAATTTTGGTAACTCCCTTTTGTTTCAACCAAAGGACTTCTTGATGTGTCTTCTACCTAGGTTAAGAATTATAGGAGGAGGAAAGGGATTTATGGAGCGTAATTGGAAAGTGTTTGTATGATCCAAATTTTTTGAGAGGAGTGAGGAACTGGTTTTAAATGGTCTCCTTTTGTAAGGGAGTGGAGGGGCTCTTTAGGGAAGTGTGAAAATCTTAATTTATTATATAATGTTATTCAGTTTCTAATGGACCAAAAATCATTATTGCTAAATATAAGATGACTAATATTCGAAATAAAATCATTCAATCAGAATTGGAATAGATTTGGATAATATTTTAATCATTATAATCTTATTTATTTAAATCATTTATTAATGAGTTAAATACTGTATCATTATTGTGTCATAAATAATTTAATTTATTTTTTGTCTAAATATTATAAAAAATAAAATTATATAAGAAATATTTTTATCATTTCAATTAACATTTATAGTCTAAAATATAATTTACATAACACCATATAAAAATTAATTACAAAAATATTTTTGTTATTGTTAATTTTGTCTTTACATTCAATTAATTAATCTAAAGTGTCATTATCATTCATAAGTGTCTCCATGGGGTCCCAAAATCGACCCAAGGATGCCCATTTTTGGCCAATACTCATCCAATATGGTTTGGACATGTTTTTAGGTAATTTTGAATTATTATAATATTATTTTAACCTTGAATTACCTTATTCACCTTTAACTACGGTAAATAAAATTCAAAAGTTATTATTCACCAAAAATTATTTTCATCTTAATGAACCACATTTTACATCTTGATAATAACCATGTATGTCATATTTTTGAAATTCAATTCACATAAGTTGTAAAATTTCATTTAAATTAAAATGTATGTTTTTTTAACTACCACTAAGTTGTTTCACTATTCATAAAAAATTTATTTTTTTCAAAACAAATACAAAAAAGTCATCAAAGCTACATTTTATATTAAAAATTAAAAATTGATATTTTTTTCCAAATTGAAACATAAAAGTTTCATTAATTAATTTTAAAATTTATTCCCGTTGTTAATACAAATAGCGTGTTTTTAAGAAACAATAACTATCAAAAAGATTGACAATTGTTTATGTCCAATTTCAATGTGAAATTAATTAAATGACCAAAATTGGATTAAATGGTAAAAATAAATTCAAAATACACATTAAGACCAATTAAAAAGATAATATAACCATATAAATAAATTAGATTAAAGAACAGTTTTGAATTAAAATACAATATTTTCACAATTCATTAAAAAATGAACTTTATCAGAAAATTCCAAAATATTAGACAAATTAAATTTTGATGTCCCCATTATAGAGAAAGATTTTTTTATTCATATAGAATGTATTAATGAAAACAAAACTATATTTAAGGAGGGTTTTACATTCAAATAATATAAATCATCCTTTTAATGTAAATTAGTCTTAAAACAAGAATCATTCACATTTTAAGCCTCTATCTTTTATAGGATAAATGTAAAAAAAAAATTCAAACATGTATAATCATATTGTAGTTTGTTTTTTTCATTCCCACCAATACAATGACTACGAGTTAACTACCATTGAAAATAATATTATTATATTATTATTGTGCAACATAAGATTTCAAAGAAACCTGTTGTGGCGTATCAGGTATGCTATCGAACATAGAAACCCTTTTAAATTAAATTTATTATTTAATTAAAAAATATTAATAAGTATAAAAATATATTCTACTAAATTTACATTGGATGTTACATCCTTCCTCCCTTTTGGAAATTGTGTCCTCGCAAATTTTAATCACTTATATAAATAAGTGGGGGGTATTTATCCCTCATATAATTTTCAGATTCCAACGTCTCCCGTTCAACCATATAGTTTTTCCATAAAAACATTACCTGGTGAATTACCTTATTCTGCAACACTTTCTCTCTACGGTCATGAATCTGGACTGGTTGTTCTTCAAAAGGGAGATTCTCTTCCAACTAAACTACCTCTAGTCTCAAAACATGAGATGGATATGGTATATACATTCTCAACATCAATACATGAAAAACATTGTGTACATGGGATAAAAGATGAGGTAAATCCCCTCTATATGCAACTGATCCAATTTTTTGAAAATGTTCATAAGTTCTAATGATCCTTGGACTCATCTTTCCCTTCATACCAAAACACATCACATTTTTTGATTGAGAAACTTTGAGAAAGACATGATCACCTACATCAAAAGAACGATACTTCATCCTCTTATTGGCACAACTTTTCTATATTCTCTATGCTATTCTCATGTGCTTCTGAATCAACTGAACTTCTTATGCCATCTCTTCTACCAATTCTGGTCCCATCAGCTTCCACTCACAAACTTGATCCCAAAAAGCTAGAGTTCAAAAACGTTTTCCATATAATGCCTCAAATGGAGCAATTTGTATACTAGAATGAAAACTGTTATAACATGAAAATTCATCCAAAGAAATATGTTGGTCCCAACCTCCCGGAAAATCCATCGAGCACGCACGTATCATATCCTCCAATGTCGGCATTGTTCGTTCTGATTTCCCATCTTATTGAGGGTGAAAAGTTGTACTAAAATTTAATTCAGTACCCAACGACTTCTTAAGGCCTTTCAAAAAGTTACAAGTAAACCTGGGATCACGATCAGATACAATGGAGGGAGGAACACTATGAAATATAACTATCTATTTAACATATAACCAAGAAAGTTGATCTAATGATAGAGTTTCTCTAATAAGAAATAAATGAGAATATTTAGTCAATCGATCATCTATAACCCAGATAGCATTATTACCTCAAGATGTCTTTGGTAATCCCACAACAAAGTCCATGGATATATTTTCCCATTTCCACTTTGGCATCGGTACAGGCTGAAGTATCTCTTTCATTAACTACCACTCTACTTTAACATGCTAACAGTCATACACATCAAAGTAAAATCAGCGATATCTCTTTTCATTCCATCCCACTAATAGTACTCATGAAGATATATGTACATCATTGTACTTCCAGGATGTACAGAAAACGGAGAACTATGAGCTTCACATAACAACTCATTCTTCAACTGTGAATCACAAGGTACACAAAATCTCGTCCCATACCTCAATACACAATCTTTATCAAGATTAAAATAAGCCAACTTACCCTTCGAAACAAACTATAGATTTTTCTGCAACTCATAGTCTTCTTTCTGTGCTTTCTTTATTCTGTCTGATAGAGATGATCTCACTGACACATGATACAATATAGATGAATTTCATGTACCAACAACTTCTATGAAAAATTTCATTAAATCTAAAACCAAAGGATCTCGTTCCAAATGTATAATGGCTAATGAAACAATACATTTTAGACTAAAAGCATCAGCCACTTTATTTTATTTACCAGAATGGTAATGGATCATGTAATCATAATACATGATTAATTCCAACCATCACCTTTGACTCATGTTCAATTCGTTCTGAGTGAATTTATACTTCAAACTTTTTTAATCAGTATATATTTCACAATTCACTCCATAAAAATGATGCCTCAAAATTTTTAAAGAAAAAAAACATCAGCTAATTCCAAATCACGTGTTGCGTAATTTAACTCATGTGGTTTCAACTGAAGTGAATCATATGAAATTACTTGATCATTTTGCATTAGGATACATCCAAATCCTTTCAAGGAAGCATTCTTGTAGATAACAAACTCAGCATTTCTGGATGGCCGTTCCATAACTGGAGCATTCACCAATCATCTTTTCAATTCATAAAAACAATCATCACATTCTTTTCTGCATATGAACTTTACACATTTTCGAATTAACATAGTCATTTGACTAGATAACCATGCAAAATTTTCAAGAATCCTCGGTTAATAACCTGCAAAAACCAAGGAAACTACAAATCTCAGTTATATTTTTGGGTCCTGGACATTCTTAAAAAACATTGGTATTATCTGGATCAACAGTTATTCCATTTTTTTAAACAATGTGATCAATGAATGAAATTTTTTGTAACCAAAACTCAAAATTTCTGAATTTCCCATTATGATTCTTTTTTTTATGGTTTGCAGGAAAACCCTTAAAATTCTTTCATGTTAATCCTTAGATTTGGAATAAACCAAAATATAGTCAATGAACAAAACCACAAACTTATCCATGAACTCAAGGAAAATTCTATTCATAAGATCCATGAATACAACAGCTGCATTGGTTAAACCTAAAGGAATAACTAAAAATTGATAATGGCCATATCTAGTACGAAATGCGGTCTTCGGAATTTCTTCTTCCTTTACTTTAAACTGATGGTACCCTGAACTTAAATCAATCTTTGAAAAATAATGAGCTCCCTGGAGCTGATCAAACAAATCATCGATATAAGGCAAAGGATACTTATTCTTAACAGTGATGTTATTCAGTGCTCTATAATCAATGAAATGTCTCATTAAACCATCATTCGTTTTAACAAACAAGACAGAAGCACCCCATGGTGATGTTCTAGGTTGAATGAATCCTTTATCAAATAAATCATACAATTGATTCATTAACTCAAAAAGTTAATTTTGAGACATTCGATTAGGGTGTTTTGAAATGTTCTTAGCATCAGGAACTAAATCAGTAGTAAATTCAACTTTTTGATCAGGTATAATACCAAGTAACTCATCCGGAAAAACATCAACCTACTCATTTACCACTAGTACATCATTAATCTGAACTATTCCGTTGTTTTCATCAATATGTGCAAGGTAACATTCATTTCATGTTTTACTAGTTTCTCAGCTTCCTGATATGTTACCAAAAGAAAGGGTGCATTTTTATATACAAACTGAAAATCATTTTAAAAAGAAACCTATTTAGTGCTACATTCAATCTTAGCATGATAAACAAAAATTCCAATCCATGCCCAAAGTAACATCAAACTCTAATAGTGGCAAAACAATAAGGTTTGTAGGTAGATTATTTCTGCACAAAATGACAAGACTGTTCTTATGTTTTCTTTTTGTCTCTACATTTCCTCCAATAGTTTTTACCATATGTTCTGTATTCATATCTTAAGATGGAATTTCCAATTTACTAGAAAAATTCTCAGAAATGAAAGTGTGTGTAGACCCTGAATCAAACAACACATTGGCATAATCTGAACAAACAAATAGAGTACATGATATAACTTCATTTTATGGCCCAACATCTACTGAGGTAGTTGCAAAGGATTTCACCACCCCTTTCGGCTTGTATTCTTGCTCCTTTCCCTCAGTTGAGTTCATTGATGGACACTCATTTTCATAATGACCCATTTCATTGCACTTAAAACATTTTACTCTATGTAAATCTGATTTTGTTCTACCATTACCCTGATCTTTTTCAGTGCAATTACTAGCCTTATGTCCCATTTTACTACATCGTTAGCACATACCAGACTTCAAAAGACATTGCCCAGCATGGTTTTTACCTCAATTTTCAAAAACTATAATCTAAATTTTCTTACCGTCAGACTTTTTTGAAGAGTTCTTCCCATTCACCTGCCACCTCAACCTATTATTTTGTTGTTTGTCAATGAATACCAAATCATCAGAAAATTTCAGTTCCACCTTCCTTGCACAATTAACTAGTTTTTAATAACTTTTGAACTCACTAGAAGCTAAATCCCTTCGACACTTTGGCATTAATCATGAGTTAAAATGGTTGATTTTCCGATCAAGATCTTGTATGAAATTTTGAGCATTCCTTACCAGTCTAGTGAATTTTTATGCCTAAGCAGCCAATGAGTTATCTGCCTGCCTCAATTCTAGGAATTGTTTTTCCATCTTAAGACGAATCACCATAGGAAAATATTTCTAAAGAAACATACATTCGAATTCATCCCAATCTAGAGCATCAATCTCCTCACTATCCCTGATATTTTTCACCATCGACCACCACTGATCATCTTCACCTTCAAAACGGTAAACAAATATATTATCCTTTTGATGTTCTAAACAACCCATGTCATTGAAAATCTTCTCCAGTGTTTTAATCCACCCTTTAAACAGCACTAGGCCAGATGATCCTCTGAATTATTGGGGATATTGACTCAAGAAATGTTCCACTACTATCATGTTCCTCTATGGTTGATCTGGTCGATCTCGTGCATGGATTCCACCACCAATTATAGCCTGAGTCAAATTTTCCATCACTACAATAAACAGTTCAGTTCCGATTCCAACCATCTCAGGTTACTGATTTGGAAGGATGTTTTTATAAGGCCGCAGCCTTAATCCTTACTTAATATTGAATTAAATGAATAATTCACATTGAGGATCTTTTCAGGGTTATAGTTTTATAGAATTAAATCATAACTATTACATCTCAAATTATTACAAAGTAGAAACTTCTACTAAGTTTCCATAAAATAAAAACTCTTAAAAAGAAACATTTTTAGTTCCATGTTTTAGATAGCATGACATTTCTTTGATCCCATCCATGACCTTATTCCACATTAATTCCTGTGAAAAACATTTCAAAAAAACATGGGGTGAGAAAAAGATCTCACTACGGGATACACAAAGAATGAAAACTGTTTGTTTATCAAAATAAAAAGTAAACCATGTATACATTATCAAAGTAATACTTTTCACCTTTATGAAGAAGTAAAAAATCTACACTGAAAAAAAGATCATTGCTTACCCTTTTTTAACCAAAAGATTACCATAAAACCTATATAAAGATCACATAACATATAATTGTAACTTGGGACGTAAATATACTTAAATGGAATAAACATACAGTCGACTTCCAGACATATCACTAAATGGAATAGCCATACGGCCGACTTCCATAACCAATCCATTGGAGGTTATAACGTAACCACCCATCCTGGTATTCATGGCACCACCCATCATATGGTTTATCATGTAACCACCCGTCAAATGTCTATGTACCATTATAAAATCATAATACAAAAAACAAATATAATGGAAAGAAAAAATTTCCACACTTTTATCAAAATATATTGCTTAAATATATTGGCATACCAAATCCATTATAAAAACCCATTTTCAACACCAAAATACATAAAAGAGTATATGGTATTTATTTCATTTAAAAAACATTACCTCTTATTGAGGAAGCCAAAGACCAAATAATACTCGTGGCAGCGGAAGAAGTCGTTGTCACCGCGTATATTAAAAGAAACATTGCTTTTTGTCGTTTAGTAAAATGATTCGTATAAAAAGATTCCTTTTGTATAAAAGTAAATGTAAAAGGGGTTTATACACCGTATAAAAGAAAGTTGTGTATAAAACGAAATATGCCTCAATGAAAGGATATTGAGATGAAGTCCCTTACCTCGGGTCCGACATGACTCGATCGTTCTTTGACGTCCTGAATAATAAACTTGAGTTGATTTCTACTTGCATAATAACATTTTTCAAGTTCATTATTACTTTTATATCACTTATTACCATGTTATAAACATTCTGTTATCATTTAATTTAATAATGTTTGTTTTGTCGATATTTGGTTCTTAAGCCGAAAGTGGACTTCTTACAACTACATGTTGTTCGTGTGGTCAAATGTTCATTATATCCAGAATGATATTCATGATTTGGATATCATATACATCATACATATACATCATATACACGTATTGATAATATTACATAATCATTTAGAAGTAAGAAATGAAATGCACTGTTCATGGAGATGGTAAGTTGTACGTACGCATGAATGCTACTTTCATTTCCATGTCATATTAATGGAATTAAAACTAAATGAGAGATATGTATATTTTAATTCCCAAATTATATTCATAATTTATATTTAACATAAATCATATATATCCAATATATATATGTACTTATTATATTACATTACATTTTGGAGATGAGAAATGAAATGCACCGTTCATGGAGACAGTAAGCCGTACGTACGCTTGAACGCTACTTTTATTTCTATCTCATACTTTAATGGAAAGAAATAATAATTATATAAAGGTATATTATAATTCCAGTATAAAATCATATATAATAACTTTAAATCCATCCTTTGTACATCCCACAAATGGCATTAATGAATCAAATCACTTTGAGGGGGCGGTAGACCACACTACATAAAATGAAGATATCGCGTATACCCATAATGGAAGCCATAATGGTGTGACATAAATGAAAAATACAAAATCATAAGGAAGACATAAACATATTATAAAGAGTATATAAATATATTGACATCTTAATGGACACCATTAAAGGTGTTAATAGAAGATTGAACAATCATCGTTTCATGAGGTAGATATTCGCCAACCACAGAAACAGTATGTTCTTTAACCATTAGATGTAGGTGTGTGTAAGTGTATCTCTAATTCATCTTATAAAAACATCATAGTATATTGAAGATACTGGATTTGTTACAAAATGAAAGAATAAAAAGTGTTTAGGGGGTTGGAGAAGCAAAATAAATCAAAAGAACACAAGAGAAAACACTACCTTTAAAACGGGTAACTATATTTGATTTGAGCTCAAAGGATTCCTTGGGAAGACTTCTGCCCAAAGTGAGGCTTAAAAAAGTAATAGAGGGATGTAGATAGATAGAATGTGCAGGTTTTGGCCGATCCAAAGGCTTTGGATGTGTGGGCAAGGAGGTAGAGGTGGGGGCCTTTTATAAGAGGAGAGCAGGGGCACTCTTGGAATGTAAAGAAATGTTACTTTATTTTAAAATGAGTTTCGGATTTAAAAGGTCCCAAAATGATATAATTAGAATATAAGGTGATAAGGGTTCTAAATACACCCATCAAATAGGTTTTTGACAAGTGTAGGTCATATATTTTACATTATCTTTTTATTTTTATAAATCGTTAAATAATGAGGTAATCTCTGCATCATCATGGTGTCATAAATAATTTAATTTATATAATGTCTAAAAATTATAAACAAAATATCATGATGTAGAAAATATATTTATATTTCTAATGAATATTTATAGTAAAAAATGTGACTTGTATAACCCCATTTAATATTTTTTTAGTAAAACAACTCATGTTTGTGACATTTTTGTTTTAACTTTAAATAAAAATATATTAATGTCATTTCCCAACCAAAGAGGCTCTATGGTGTCCCCAAGTTGACACATGGATTTTATTGGTCGGCCATGAAACGTCTAGTAATGGTAGGACATGTTTCAAGTTCATTTAATATTATTAAAACATTATTTTTACCTTAAACTACACTAATTACCTCTAATCGCGATTAATAAACATAAAAGTTACTATTCACCAAAAAATATTTTAATCCTATTGAACCAAATTTTACTTATTAATGACAACCATGTATGTACGATTTTTTAATTTCAGATCACAGCAGTGGAAAAGTTTCATTTAAACGAAAAATCTGTTTTTTAAGTACCACTTAGTGGTTTCACTATTCATAAAAAATTGATGTTTTTCAGGAAAATACCAAACATTCACCGTAAGATATATTTGATATTATGAAATCAAAAATGATGTATATTTTTCAAAATTAAAAACATATAAGTTTCATTAATTAATTTAATAATTAATTCCCGTTGTCAAAACAAATAGCGTGTTTTTATGAAATAAAAAGTATCAAAATATTGACACTAGTTTATGTCCGATTTCAAAGTGAAATTAATTCCAACGACGAATATTGGATTAAATGGTAAAATTATATTCTAATTTCACTTTAAAAACAATTAAAAAGTAAATCTAATCATATAAATAAATTATATTAAAAAGAGGTTTTGAATTAAAATACAACATTTTTCACTATTGATTGAAAATGAATTTTATCGAAAAAATACCAGATATCTACAGAAGGTAAATTTTGATGTCCCGATTATAAAGGAGAGTTTTATTTGGTCCAATAGAAAGTATAAGAGTGACCAAAACTAAATTTAAAGAAGTTTCTCCATGAAAAGGTGATAAGTCGACCTTTAGTGAAAATTAGAGTATATATGCCTAAAATTGAATTCTTTTCATATTTTAAGCCATTATCCTTTATTGGATAAATGTAAAAACATTTAACAAACATATATAATCATATTTTAGTTATTTCTATTCATTTATGCCAATACAACGACTACGTGTAAACTACCATTTAAAATAATATTATTTTATTACTATTGTGAAACGTAAGATTTCAATGAAATTCTTTTTTGTGTATCGGGTACGCTATCGAACATAGAAACCCCTTTAAAGGAAAATTAATATTTATGTCATAATCATTCATAAATATGAAAATTATTTATTCTTTATTTACCTAGGATGTTACATCCTTCCCCCATTTTGGGAATTGCGTCCTCACAATTTTATTCATTTATAAAAATAAGTGGGGGTATTTATCCCTCATACCATTTTCAGATTCCCACGTTGCCTCTTAAACCATATGGTTTTTCCACAAAACCATTACCTGGTGAATTTCCTTATTTCGCAACACTTTCTC
Organism: Viscum album; assembly: GCA_963277665.1. Lineage (NCBI taxonomy): Eukaryota > Viridiplantae > Streptophyta > Magnoliopsida > Santalales > Viscaceae > Viscum > Viscum album. The sequence continues at coordinate 1,637,036,414 of OY728119.1, read as the reverse complement.
TCTTCGGTCAAGAATATGGACTGGTTGGTCTTCTTAAGAGAGATTCTCTTCCAACTGAACTACCACTGGGCTCAAAACATGAGATGGAACTGGCATATACTTCCTCAACATCGAAACATGAAAAACATTGTGTACATGAGATAAACTCGGAGGTAAAGCCATTTGATAAGAAACTGATCAAACTTTCTCCAGAATTTCATATGTTCTAGTGAACCTTGGACTCATCTTTCATTTCATACCAAATCGCATCACACTTTTCCATGGTGAAACTTTGAGAAAAAACATGATCATCTACCTCGAAAGATAGATCCTTCCTCCGGTTATCCGCATAACTCTTCTACCTGCTCTGAGCTATTCTCATGTCTTTCTGAATCAACTAAACTTTTTCTTCCATCTCTTGTACCAATTCTGGTCCCATCAGCTTCCTTTCACCCACTTCATCCCAGAATGCTGGAGTTTGAAACTGATTGTCAGATAATTACTCAAATGGTGCCATCTGTATAATGGAATGAAGACTGCTATTATAAGAAAACTCAACCAAAGAAAGATGTTGGTCCCAACTTCCCTGATAATCCATCGAACAAGAACGTAGCATATCCTACAATGTCTAAATTTTTTATTTTGAATTCCCATCTGATTGCGGATGAAAATCTGTACTAAAATTTAATTCACTACCCAATGACTTCTGAAGGCCTTTCCAAAAGTTAGAAGTAAACCTGATACCATGATCAGATACAATGGAGAGGGAAACTCCATGAAACCTGACTATCTATTTAAGATAAAAACGGGAAAGTTTTTCTAGGGAAAAAGTATCTCGTATAGCAAGGAAATGAGAAGATTTATTCAAGCGATAAAAAATAACCCAGATTGCATTATTACCTTGAGGTGTCTTTGGCAATCCCACAACGAAGTCCATGGATATATTCTCCCATTTCCACTTTGGTACTAGTAAACGCTGCAAACATCCCTTTCGGTAACTGCCGCACTTCTTTAACCTGGTGACAAGTCAAAAACTTCACAGTAAATTTAGAAATACCTTTTTTCATTCCATCCCACCAGTAATACTCCCGCAGATCTCTATACATCTTAGTACTGCCAGGATGAACTGAAAACATGGAACTATGAGCCTCACATAATAACTCATTCTTCAACTATGAATCACCAGGAACACATAATATCTTCCCAAATCTCAAAACACAATCATTATCAATGTTAAATTCAGGAATCTTAACCTTCTGAACCAGCTCTGCCTTTTTCTGCAACTCTCTATCTAGCTTCTATGCTTGCGTGATTCTGTCTAATAGAGAATATTTCACTGATACCTGAAACAAAACAGAAGAACATCCTGCACCAAAAATTTCTATGCCAATGTTCATCAAATCCTTAACCAAAGGATCATGTTCCAAACACAACATTGTTAATGAAGCATTACTTTTTCGATTCAAAGCATCAGCCACTTTATTTGCTTTTACCGGATGGTAATGAATTGTACAATCATAATCCTTGATTAATTCAAGTCATCTCCTCTATATCATGTTCAACTCCTTTTTAGTGAATATATACTTTAATCTTTTGTGATCAGTATATATTTCACACTTTACTCCATAAAAATTATGCCTCCAAATTTTTAAAGCAAAAACAACTACAGCTAATTCCAAATCATTTGTAGGGTAATTTATCTCATAAATTTTCAACTGGCGTAAAACATAAGAAATTAACTGATCATTCTTCATAAGGACACAACCAAGTACTTTCAATTAATGATCACTTTATATAAAAAACTCATCATTCATGGAAGGATGTTCCAAAACAGGAGCATTCACCAATCTTATTTTCAACTCTTAAAAAAAATCATCACATTCTTGTTTCCAGATAAAGTTAACACCCTTTCGAGTTACCTTAGTCATTGGGCTACATAATCGTGAAAAAATTTCAACAAACCATCGGTAGTAACCTTCCAAACCAGGAAAACTAAGGATCTCGGTTACATTTGTGGGTCTTTGCCATTCTTCAACAACTTTTGTTTTAGAAGGATCCACAGTTATGCCATTTTTTGAAATAATGTGACCAAGGAAAGAAATTTATTGTAACCAAAACTAGCACATTCTGAATTTTCCATATAGTTTCTTTTCTTTTAAGATTTGAAAGATAACCCTTAAATTAAATTCATGCTCCTCTTTACTTTTATAAAACACCAAAATATAATCAATGAAAACAACCAACATTTTTCACCTGAGTCGATTGAGCCATCACTACAACAAACTGTTTAGTTCTGATTTTGACAATCTAAGGCTACTGATTTAAAAGGTCATTTCCCTATGTATTCCTTCCTAGAGAAGTTTTTTTGTTTCCTATTTGAAAATCCATTCTTAACACAGAATTATCTTAGGAGAAGAAACATGGTAATCTTCAAATTCTATATCATTTCAATCATACCATAAATTAATTTATAATTTAACAATTTTCTAACTCCTAAAGTTGTCTAAACCGACCTCTGTTACCAACTATAAGGCCCCAGACATAAACCTTACATAATATTGAATTAATTGAATAATTCACATTGAGTATATTTTTAGGTTTAGAGTTTTAGAGAATTAGATCATAACTATTACATATCAAAAGATTACAAAGTAGACACTTCTACTAAGTATCCATAAAATAAAAACTCATAAAAAGAAACATGTCTAGTTCCATGTTTTAGATAGGCTGACTTTCCCTTGATCCCATCCTTGACCCTATTCCACATTAAGTCTTGTGAAAAACATTTCAAAAAAACTTGGGGTGAGCATAAAAAGCTCAGTAAGGGATACACAAAGAATGAAAATGGTTAGTTTATCAAAACAACATTTAAACCATATATACTTTATCAAAGTAATACTTTTCACATTTATGAAGAAGTAAAAACTATTCACTGAAAAAAATATCATTACAATCCCTTTTGTAACCAAAATATTACCATATAACCCATATAAAGATCACATAACATATAAAGGTAACTTGGGACATAAACATACTTAAATGGAATAACCATACGGTCGACTTCCACACATATCACTTAATGGAATAGCCATACGGCGACTTTCATACCCAATGCATTGGAGGTTATAATGTAACCACCTGTCCTGGTATTCATGGCACCACCCATCATATGGTTTATCACGTAACCACCCGTCAAATGTCCAAGTACCATTATAAAATCATAAGACATAAAACATATATAATGGAAAGAAAACATTTCCACACTATGATCACAATATATAGCTTAAATATATTGACATAACATATCCGTTATAAAAAACCATTTTCAATACCGAAATACATAAAGGAGTATATGGTATTTATTTCATTTAAAAAAACATTACGGCTTATTGAGGAATCCAAAGACCAAATAATTATCGCGCCGGCGGAAGAGGTCGTTGTCACCGCGTACGTTAAAAGAAACATATATTTTTGTCATTTAGTAAAAAACTTTGTAGAAAAAGATACATTTTGTATAAAAGTAAAATTCAAACTGGTTTATACACCGTATAAAAAAAAGTTGTGTAAAACGAAATATGCCTCAATTAAAGGAGATTGAGACGAAGTCCCTTACCTAGGGTCCGACTTGACTCGACCATTCCTTAACATCCTGAATAACAAACTTGTGTTTATTTCTACTTGCTTAAGAACCTTTTTCAAGTTCATTATTACTTTTATATCACTCATTACCATTTTATAAACATTATGTTATCATTTAAGTTAATAATTATTGTTTTGTCGATATTTGGTTCTTATGTCAAATGTGGACTTCTTACAATTAAATGTTGTTCGTTTGGTCAAATGTTCATTATATCCAGAATGATATTCATGATTTGGATATCATATATATCATATATATCCAGCATATACATGTATTTATAATATTACATAATAATTTATAGGTTATAAATGAAATGAACCGTTCATGGAGATGGTATGTCTTACGTACGCATGAACGCTACATTCATTTCCATGTCATATTAATGGAATTAATACTAAATGAGAGATATGTATATTTTAATTACAGAATTATATTCATCATTTAGATGTAACATACATCACATATATCCACTATATATATGTACTTATAATTGTAAATTACATTTTGGGGATGAGAAATGAAATGCACCGTTCATGGAGACGGTAAGACATACGTACGCATGAACACTACTTTCATTTCTATCTCACAATTTAATGGAAATAAATAATAATGATATAAAGTTATATTATAATTCCATTATTACATTATATATAATAACTATAAATCCATCCTTTATACGTCCCACATATGACATTAACGAATCAAATCACTTTGAGGGGGCGGTAGTCCGCACTTCCTAAAATGAAGATATCACGTATACCTATAATGGAAGACATAAAGGTGTGCCATAAATGAAAAATACATATGGTTAAGGAAGATATAAACATACTATATATCATATATAAATATAGTGACATATTAATGGCCTCCATTAAAGGTGGTAAAAGAATATTGAACAATCTTCGTTTCGTGAGGCAGAAATTCACCAACCACAGAAACATTATGTTCATTAAGCATTAGATGTAGGAGTGTGTAAGGGTATCTCGAATTATTCTTATAACAAAATCCTAGTATATTTAATATACTTTAGTTTTTACAAAATAAATTAATAAAAAGAGTTTATGGGGTTGGAGAAGCAAAATAAATCAAACGAACACAAGAGAAAACACTACCTTTAAAACAGGTAACTCTTTTTGATTTGATATCAAAGGCTTACTTGGGAATACTTATTCCAAATGTGAGGCTTCAAGGAGTAATAGAGGGATGTGTAGAGACAAAAGTTTTAGGGTTTGTCTGAGCCAAAGTCTTTGGAAGTGTGGGTAAGGAGGTAGAGGTGGGGGCCTTTTATAATAGGAGAGGAGATGCACTTTTGAAAAGTAAAGAAATGTTACCTTATTTTAAAATGGGTTTCGGATTTAAAAGGTCCCATATTGATATAATTCTAGGATAAGGTGATAATGGTTTGAAATATACGCATCCAATAGGTTTTTGACTTATATAGGTATTAGATTTTATATTATCTTTTCATTTTATTTAAATGGTTAAATAATGAGGTAATCAATGCATCACCATGGTGTCATAAATAATTTAATTTATTTAATTTCTAAAATTTATAATACAAATATCATGATTTAATAAATACTTTTAGGTTTCTAATGAATATTTATAGTCAAAAATATGACTTGTATAACCCCATTTTAAAATTGTTTTAGTAAAACAACTCATGTTTCTGACATTTTTATTTTAACATTAAATAAAAAGATATTAATGTCATTTTCCTACCAAAGTGGCTCCATGGGGTCCCCAAGTAGACCCAGGGAATGTCTTGGTCGGAAATGAGACATCAAATAAGGGTAGGACATGTTTTAAGTTCCTTTAATATTAATAAAACATTATTTTTACATTAAAATACACTAATTACCTCTAACCGCGATTAATAAACATAAAAGTTAATATTCACCAAAAATTATTTTACTCCCATTGAACCACATTTTACTTCTTAATTACAACCATGTGTAACACCCCGGGTAAATAAAGAATATAAAATATTCATATTTATCCATATTTGTGATCAAAATATTAATATGACTTTAAAGGGTACGCTATGCTCGATGGCGTACCCAACACACAACAACGAGTTTCTTGGGAATCTTACATTGCACTCTAATAATAAAATAATATTATTTTAAATTGTAGTTAACATTTAGCCATTGTAATGGCAGGAATGGATATAAATAACTAAAATATTATTATATATGTTTCTAAATGTTTTTACATTTATCCAATAAAGGATAGAGGCTTAAAATACAGAAAGAATTCAATTTTAGGCGTATATGCCCTAGTTTTCACTAAAGGTTCACTTATCACCTTTTGATGTTGAACCATCATTAAATATAGTTTTGTTCACTCTTAAACATTCTTTTGGACCAAATAAAACTCTTATTAAGAATCGGGACATCAAAATTTACTTTGTGTAAATTTTTGGTATCTTTCCGATAAAGTTCATTTTTTAATGAATAGTGTAAAATGTTGTATTTTAATTCAAAACCTCCTTTTAATCTAATTTATTTTTATGATTATATTATCTTTTTCATTGGTTTTAAAGTGAAATTAGAATATATTTTTACCATTAAATCCAATAGTGGTTGTTGGAATTAATTTCACTTTGAAAACAGACTTAAACTAGTGTCAATCTTTTGATACTTATTGTTTCATAAAAACACGCTATTTTCTCTGACAGTGGGAATTAATTATTAAATAAATTAATGTGACTTATATGTTTTGAATTTTGTAAAATAGACTTCATTTTTGAATTCGAAATTTCAAATATAGCTTAGGGTGATTTTTTGGGATTTTTCTGAAAAACATCAATTTTTGATGAATAGTGACACCACAAAGTGGTACTTATAAAAACTGATTTTTCCGTTTAAATGAAATTTTTCCATCTTTGTGTTTTTAATTTAAAAAATCTGACATATATGGTTTTCATTAAGAAGTAAAATGTGGTTCAATGGGATAAAAATAATTTTTGGGTGAATAGTAACTTATTAAGTTTTTAATCACGATTAGAGGTAATTAGTGTAGTTTAAGGTAAAAATAATGTTTTAATAATATGAAATGAACTTTAAACATATCCTAACCTCATTTGATGTGTAATGGCCGACCAATAAAAGCCATGGGTCAACTTGGGGACCCCATGGAGCCACATTAGTTGGGAAATGACATAAATAACTTTTTATTTAATGTAAAAGTAAAAATGACAGAAACATGATATGTTTTACTAAAACAATTTTTAAGTGGGGATATACAAGTAATATTTTTATTTATAAATATTAATTGGAATGTTAAAAGGATTTCCTACATAATAGTAATTTTTTATAATTTTTAGACATTAAATAAAGTAAATTATTTATGACATTATAATGATGCAGCGATGACATCCTTATCTGACGATTTAAATAAAATGAGAAGATAATGTAATATCTATGACCTACACATGTCAAAAACTTATTGTATGGGTGTATTTCGAACCCTTATCACCATATCCACGAATTATATCAATGTGAGACCTTTTGAAACCGAAACACATTTTCAAATAAAGTAATATTTCTTACTTTCCAAAAGTGCCCCTCCTCCCCTCTTATAAAAGGCCCCACCTCTACCTCATTTCACACACTCCTCAAGCCTTTGGCTCGGCCAACCCCTGACCATTTACTCTCTCCACATCCCTATCCTCGTCCTAGAGGATTCCCTTTGGGCAGAATCCTTTCAAAAGAAGCCTTTAGGATCAAATCAAAAGGAGTTACACTTTTAAAGGCAATTCATTCTCTCATGTTCATTTGTTTTATTTTGCTTCTCCAACCCCCTAAACTCTTTTTATTTACTTATTTTGTAACAAAACCAGTATCTTCAATATACTAGGATGTTGTTATAAGATTTATTTGAGCTACACTCTCACACAACTACATCAAATGGTTAAAGAACATACGGTTTCCGTGGATGGCGAAATTCTGCCTCCCGAAACGATGATTGTTCAATACTCATTTAACACCTTCAAAGGTGGACATTATGATGTCACTATTTTTATATATGATATATAATATGTTTATGTTTAACTTAAGCTTCTGTTTTTTTCCATTTTGGGAATACCTTTATGGTTTCCATTATGGGTAAATGTGATATCTTCATTTAAGGAAGTGCGGACCGCCGCCCCCTCAAAGTGATTTTATTTGTTAAATACCATATGTGGGACGTATAACGGATGGAACTATGATATTATATATGATATTATACTGGAATTATAATATAACATTATATCATTATTATTCCATTCTATAAAATACGAAATAGAAATGAAAGTATCATTCATGCGTACGTACGGCTTACCATCTCCATTAACGGTGCATTTCATTTATTACCTATAAATGTTTATGTAATGTTATAAATGTATGCATTTACTGGATATATATGAAATATATGATATCTACATCATGAATACAATTCTGGATATAATAAACATTTGGCCACACGAACAACATGTAATTGTAAGTAGTCCACTTTTGACTTAAGAACCAAATATCGACAAAACAAATATTATTAACTTAAATGATTGCATAATGTTTATGACATGGTAATAAGTAATATAAAAGTAATAATGAACTTGAAAAAGGTTCTTAAGGAAGTATAAATTAACTCAAGTTTATTATTCAGGCGATTAAATAATGATCGAGTCAAGTCGGACCCGAGGTAAGGGATCCTACACCTCTCTTTCTTTTTAAGTACACACTTTTATGTCATTCCATTTAAAGCTCATCTTTCATGTTATTGGGATGATATTTTATATTAAACGTACTGTATTTTTTATTTTCATGTGATGAGAGACCCTATTCTCTCTCATCAATCCATTTTGGATGTTTTGAGTGGCGCCGTTAGGCTGCCAAACTTTCGTAAGAGATCTAGCCTCTCTCTTTCTTTTTAAGTACTCTCTTTTATGTCACCTCTTTTAAGCTCCTCTTTGTAATGTTGGGGGATGTTATTTTATATTCCCATTGCTGTACATCTTATTTTAATGTGATGAGATACCTTATTTGATCTCATCAATCCATATTCGGAAGTTTTATATGGCGCTGTTAGGCTGTCGAGTTTTCGTAAGGGATTTTTCATCTCACTTTTATTCCAGGGAGATTTATGCTACATTTGCCACAAATTCCATTTAGTGGTGTATGTACTGCCCATTATTCTACTCTTTGTGTAATATAATTTAGTTTCTGAGTATTTACATCAATGATCTATTGTCCTTCTTTCATGGGGTGTATGTTTTGAAAGATACCAAAGTTTGTAAGGGAACCTTTCACCCTCCTCTTTTTTAAAAGACTTATTTTGTTGGGTCTTTTAATTTACATATTTTTATATTGGGATATGTTCTAATATATCCTTATTGATGTAAATTTTATGTCCAATTTATGAGATACTCTTTTTATCTCTCGTCAACTCATTTTGATGTGATGCTGTTAGGCTGTCAAGGGAACTTTTTATCCCAATTTCGATTTCTTTGGGTTCAACATGTAGTCATTGAATATGTCATCCATTGAATATGTGTGAATTACCTTTTATTGTTTTACACTTAATATACACTTATATTGGGTGTATTTATATTTTTCATACATATTTTTGAGATTGATTTGTCCTTAATTTATGGATACCTTCTCTATAAGGGATTTCATCACATTTGACATTTCTATTGAGACTTCATTGTTTTTATGCACCAATTCACTCTTATATGGTGTATATACTGTCCTTTGGAATATTATATCATGAATCCATTTATTCTCATGATATTATAAAGTTCTGATTAAATGTTATTCCTCAATTATTGTATTCAAGAGTCTCTAATTTTGGTAAAAACCCTTTAACCAAAATATCGCTATAAATGTTTTAATGATTTGTTCTTATTAATATCCATGTTTTCAAAATGTTTTTAAGGATTCATTTATATGGATATTAATGGTTTAAAATGTTAAAATCTTCAAGGTGGTATGGGACACTTTGATTCAAAAATCTCATTATTAAATGTTTTAAATGGTTTTGGAAGTGGTTTCTTTTTGAACGGATTCATTATTTCAATATACTAAAACGATATATTGTGATTGAAATGTAGATACGTTGTGTTTCCTTTATGCATGTTTTATGTGATACGTTTATGTTATGGTTCTTGGGAATTATTATGAAAACGGGTGGTTCCGTGATAAACTAAGGGTGGGTGAGCCCGATATAGCTCTCTAATGAATTGGGTAACGCGAAGGAGTGAAATCTTAAGGTTTCTCCGAAGAGATTTAGGGAATATACTGTGATGGGTATTCCAAACGTAACCAAGAGGGTTACTCCCTATGTAAGAATGTTATGAAAGCATCAAGTTACCTTTATGTATTATGTTTTCTATGATTTATTCATGGTTTGATGAGGTATGTTTAATTACTTATGTTTTATGGGTAAAGTATGATTTCATTCTTATGTATATATGAACTCATGTTTCCTTTCCATATTTTTTATAACCCTTACTGAGCTTTTTATGATCATCCCAAGTTTTTGAAATGTTTTTCACAGGTCAAGGGAATGGTAAATGATGTGGTGATAGTGTCAAGGATGTGTCTAGAAAGAATCCATGTTTTATTTTCAATATGTTTCCGTTGATGGGAAGAATGAATATTTTCTTTTATGTAACCACTTTGTTTAAATGTGGAATGTAATGCAAGTTTCATGATCTAATTCTCTAAAACTCTAAACCTGAAAAGATCCTCAATGTGTAATCTTGTAATAACTCAAGATTAAGTAAGGTTTAAGGCTGGGGCCTTATAGTTGGTATCAAAGGTCAGTTTAGATAACTTTAGAGGTTAGGGTATTCTTTAAGCATAAGTGAGATTACCATAATGGTTAGGATTTCAGAAAGAGTCCTAGTTTTAGATAAAGTTAATGAGTAAGTATATCTTAGTGTTTATCTTACTCATTAGTACGTGATGGTTTTGTTGATATACTCACACAGACCTTTTTGGTTTTAGTAAATGGCTGGATCTAGCCGGATCCAAAGTGACAATGGGTTTGAAGGAAACTGTGGTGGTTCTCTGATTAAGATACTGGATTAGATGGGGGATTCAATGAGGAATCTCATAGTTGTTCTAAACCAACTATCAAGGAGTCATGATCAACCACTTCAACCTTGGTGAGTTCTCTAATGCATTATGTACGAGATGGCCAACTCGATGTGGAAATTCAGGTTATAATTATTAATGTAACCATTAGGGTATATATGATCCTTACTTTTTAGGTAATTATGGGTTACTCTATGATATGATGGAAAATTAAAGGAATGAGATAAACATGAGGTTCAAATATGTTATGATCATTTTTGAAGATTTTATCTCATTTTGGAGGATGTTTTAAGAATTATATAGTTTTGGAAAAAAGGATAACACATAGAACGTGTGACTACCCGTCGCGACGGACAAAGCTGCGAGAATCAAACCCACAATCAAAGTACAACTGGTATTTATCGCCTACCACTGGACTACGTGAAGTCCCTGGTTAGTTTGACTGACTCTTTTTTTAAGAGTAAGTTGATTTTGGTATTTTATGAAAATGATTAACCTATCATAGAGGATATGTGATTAGGTTAATTAATTTTCAATACGATACTTGAGGAGAAACTGATGTTGTTTGGAGATAAATGTTACGATTTAACTTGGAAGACTATGTGACTAAATCCTTAAAATATTTGGGTTTCAACTTTAGTTTGGTTTACTTTGAAGAATTTTATGGACAATTTGTTTATTGAATGGTCCTCTTTGAAATTTGGGTTTTGTTGGAAAAATTTTGGAGATTAAGAATAGATTTTCTTTTTGTAAAGGATTATCCTTTTCTGGATTATCTGATCATGTACTAACCTTTTTGGTTTTGGTTTTGGTTAGAGTCTAAATACATGGGAAGTATATAGTTCTATTTTTTGGATTAGGTGATTTTCTAAAAAGTTGATTATAGTACTATTAATGTGAACAAGTCTTCCGAAATACCCGCCTTTTGGAGAAAATATGAGCTTGTTTGAGGAATCTAATAAAAGTTGAAAGTCAACATGATAAGTGATTATGCTTCCTTATGAATAAATTCCTCAATATTATGTAACTTAAAAAAATGTTGTCTATTAACTTTTCCTACTGGGGATCCCAACACCGTCTAACCCATCACAAGTTTGTGATTTTCATATTGTTAACTTTCTCCTAAACATGTTTTCTATCACTCTCCATCAAAACATGACCCTATGTTTTCTCCTCCATGTCCATGTTTTCCTACATGGGTTCCTAGTATGGGTTAACTCGGGTGACCACTGTATTTATCTTTCTTTATTTTAAAGTGATTTTTTTACCGACTCTTGTTCCGATGTTGGACTTTCAAGGAAGTTTCCAAGCGCAATTTTAAAATTGCGAGGACGCAATTCCAAAAAGGGGGGAAGGATGTAACACCCCAGGTAAATAAAGAATATGAAATTTTCATATTTATCCATATTTGTGATTAAAATATTAATATGACTCTAAAGGGGACGTTATGCTCGATGGCGTACCCAACACGCAACAACAAGTTTCTTGGGAATCTTACGTTGCACTCTAATAATAAAATAATATTATTTTAAATAGTAGTTACCATGTAGCCATTGTAATGGAAAGAATGGATATAAATAACTAAAATATTATTATATATGTTTTTAAATGTATTTACATTTATCCAATAAAGGATATAGGCTTAAAATATGAAAAAAATTCAATTTTAGGCGTATATTCCCTAGTTTTCACGAAAGGTTCACTTATCACCTTTTGATGTTGAACCATCATTAAATATAGTTTTGTTCACTCTTAAACATTCTTTTGTACCAAATAAAACTCTTCTTAAGAATCGGGACATCAAAATTTACTTTGTGTAAATTTTTGGTATCTTTCTGATAAAGTTCATTTTTTTAATGAATAGTGTAAAATGTTGTATTTTAATTCAAAACCTATTTTTAATATAATTTATTTTTATGATTAGATTATCTTTTTAATTGTTTTTAAAGTGAAATTAGAATATATTTTTACCATTAAATCCAATAGTGGTCGTTGGAATTAATTTCACTTTGAAAACAGACTTAAACCAGTGTCAATCTTTTGATACTTATTGTTTCATAAAAACACGCTATTTTCTCTGACAGAGGAAATTAATTATTAAATTAATTAATGTGACTTATATGTTTTGAATTTTGTAAAATAGACTTCATTTTTGAATTCAGAATATAAGATATAGCTTAGAGTGAGTTTTTGGGATTTTTTTGAAAAACATCAATTTTTTATTAATAGTGACACCACTAAGTGGTACTTATAAAAACTGATTTTTCCGTTTAAATGAAATTTTTCCATATTTGTGTTTTTAATTTCAAAAATCCGACATACATTGTTTTCATTAAGAAGTAAAATGTGGTTCAATGGGTTAAAAATAATTTTTTGGTGAATAGTAACTTATTAAGTTTTTAATCGCGATTAGAGGTAACTAGTGTAGTTTAAGGTAAAAATAATGTTTTAATAATATGAAATGAACTTGACAATGTCCTAACCTCATTGGATGTGTAAGGTCCGACCAAGACAATCCATGGTTCAACTTGGGGACCCCATGGGGCCACTTTAGTTGGGAAATGACATAAATAACGTTTTATTTAATGTAAAAGTAAAAATGACACAAACATGATATGTTTTACTAAACCAATATTTAAGTGGGGTTATAAAAGTCATATTTTTTATTTATAAATAGTCATTAGAAAGATAAAAGGATTTACTACATCATAATAATTTTTTATAATTTTTAGACACTAAATAAATTAAATTATTTATGACATCATAATGATGCAGCGATGACATCATTATCTGACGATTTAAATAAAATGAGAAGATAATGTAAACTCTATGACCTAAACATGTCAAAAACTTATTGGATGGGTGTATCTCGAACCCTTATCACCTTATCCACGAATTATATCAATGTGGGACTTTTTGAAAACGAAACACATTTTCAAATAAAGTAATATTTCTTACTTTCCAAAAGTGCCCATCCTCTCCTCTTATAAAAGGCCCCCACCTCTACCTCATTTAACACACTCCTCAAGCCTTTGGATCGGCCAACCCCTGACCATTTACTCTATCCAAATTCCTATACTAGTCCTAGAGGATTCCCTTTATGCAGAATCTTTTCAAAGGAAGCCTTTAGGCTCAAATCAAAAGGAGTTACACTTTTAAAGGTAATTCATTCTCTCATTTTCATTTGTTTTATTTTGCTTCTCCAACCCCCTAAACTCTTTTTATTTACTTCTTTTGTAACAACACCAGTATCTTCAATATACTAGGATGTTGTTATTAGATTTATTCGAGCTACACTCTCACACAACTACATCAAATGGTTAAAGAACATACAGTTTCCGTGGATGGCGAAATTCTGCCTCCCGAAACGATGATTGTTCAATACTCATTTAACACCTTCAAAGGTGGTCATTATGATGTAACTATTTTTATATATGATATATAATATGTTTATGTTTAACTTAAGCTTCTGTTTTTTTAATTTTGGGAATACATTTATGGATTCCATTATGGGTAAATGTGATATCTTCATTTAAGGAAGTGCGGACTGTCGCCCCCTCAAAGTGATTTGATTCGTTAAATAACATATGTGGGATGTATAAAGGATGTAAATATGATATTATATATGATATTATACTGGAATTATAATATAACATTATATCATTATTATTCCGTTCTATAAAATACGAAATTGAAATGAAAGTATCGTTCATGCGTACGTACGGCTTACCGTCTCCATGAACGGTGCATTTCATTTCTTACCTATAAATGTTTATGTAATGTTATAAATGCATGCATTACCTGGATATATATTACATATATGATATCTAAATCATGAATACAATTCTGGATATAATAAACATTTGGGCACACGAACAACATGTAATTGTAAGAAGTCCACTTTTGACTTAAGAACCAAATATCGACAAAACAAATATTATTAACTTAAATGATTACATAATGTTTATGACATGGTAATAAGTAATATAAAAGGAATAATGAACTTGAAAAATTATCTCAAGGAAGTAGAAATTAACTCAAGTTTATTATTCAGGCGATTAAAGAACGATCGAGTCAAGTCGGACCCGAGGTAAGGGATCCTACTCATCTCTTTCTTTTTAAGTACACACTTTTATGTCATTCCTTTTAAATCTCATCTTTCTTGTTATTGGGATGATATTTTATATTAATCATACTGTAATTTTTATGTTCATGTGATGAGAGACCCTATTCTCTCTCGTCAATCCATTTTGGAAGTTTTGAGTGGCGTCGTTAGGCTGCCAAACTTTCGTAAGAGATCTAACCTCTCTCTTTCTTTTTAAGTACTCTCCTTTATGTCACCTCTTTTAAGCTCCTATTTGTAATTTTGGGGGATGTTCTTTTATATTCCACATGATGTAAATTTTATTTTAATGTGATGATATACCTTATTTGATCTCATCAATCCATATTTGGAAGTTTTATGTGGCGCTGTTAGGTTGCCGAGTTTTCGTAAGGGATTTTTCATCTCACTTTTATTCCCGGGAGGTTTATTCTACATTTGCCACAAATTCCATTGAGTGGTGGATGTAATTCCCATTATTCTACTCTTTGTGTAATATAATTTAGTTTATGAGTATTTACATCAATGATATATTGTCCTTCTTTCATGGGGTGTATGTTTTGAAAGATACCCAAATCGGTAAGGGAACCTTTCACCCTCCTCTTTTTTAAAAGACATATTTTGTTGATTCTTTTAATTTACATATTTTTATGTTGGGATATGTTCTCATATATCCTTATTGATGTAAATTTTATGTCCAAGTGATGAGATACACTTTTTATCTCTCATCAACTCATTTTGACGTGATGTCGTTAGGCTGTCAAGGGAACTTTTTAACCCAATTTCGATTTCTTTGGGTTCAACATGTAGTCATTGAATATGTCATCCATTGAATATGTGTGAATTAACTTTTATTGTTATACACTTAATATCCACTTATATTGGGTGTAATTATATTTTTCACACATATTTTTTAGATTGATTTGTCCTAAATTTAAGGATACCTTCTCTATAAGGGATTTCATCACATTTGACATTTCTATTGAGACTTCATTGTTGTTATACACCAATTCACTCTTATATGGTGTATATACTATCCTTTGGAATATTATATCATGAATCCATTTATTCTCATGGTATTATAAAGTTATGATTAAATGTTATTCCTCAATTATTGTATTCAAGAGTCTCTAATTTTGGTAAAAACCCTTTAACCAAAATATCACTTTAAATGTTTTAATGATTTGTTCTTATTAATATCCATGTTTTCAAAATGGTTTTAAGGATTTATTTATATGGATATTAATGGTTTAAAATGTTAAAATCTTCTAGGTGTTATGGGACACTTTGATTCAAAAATCTCATTATTAAATGTTTTAAATGGTTTTGGAAATGGTTTCTTTTTGAATGGATTCATTATTTCAATATACTAAAATGATATATTTTGATTGAAATGTAGATACGTTGTGTTTCCTCTATGCATGTTTTATGTGATACGTTTATGTTATGGTTCTTGGGAATTATTATGAAAATGGGTGGTTCTGTGATAAACTAAGGGCGGGTGAGCCCGATATAGATCTCCAATGCATTGGGTAACGCGAAGAAGTGAAACCTTTAGGTTTCTCCGAAGAGATTTAGGGAATATACTGTGATGGGTATTCCAAACGTAACCAAGAGGGTTACTCCCTATGTAAGAATGTTATGAATGCCTCAAGTTACCTTTATGTATTATGTTTTATATGATTTATTCATGGTTTGATGAGGTATGTTTACGTACCTATGTTTTATGGGTAAAGTATGACTTAATTATTATGTATATATGAACTCATGTTTCCTTTCCATATTTTTTATAACCCTTACTGAGCTTTTTATGCTCCTCCATGTTTTTGAAATGTTTTTCACAAGTCAAGGGAAAGGTACATGATGTGGTGATAGTGTCAAGGAAGTGTCAAGAAAGAATCCATGTTTTATTTTCAATATGTTTCTGTTGATGGGAAGAATGAATATTTTCTTTTATGTAACCACTTTGTTTAAATGTGGAATGTAATGCAAGTTTCATGATCTAATTCTCTAAAACTCTAAACCTGAAAAGATCCTCAATGTGTAATCATGTAATAACTCAAGATTAAGTAAGGTTTAAGGCTGGGGCCTTATACCATGTATGTCGGATTTTTTAAATTCAAAAAATAGAAGTGGTAAAGTTTCATTTAAATGAAAAATCAGTTTTTTAAGTACCACTTAGTGGTTTCACAATTCATCAAAAATTGATGTTTTTCAGAAAAATACCAAAAATTCACCCTATGCTATATTTGATATTCTGAATTCAAAAATGATTTATCTTTTAAAAAATTAAAAACATATAAGTTTAATTAATTAATTTAATAATTAATTCTCGTTGTCAAAACAAATAGCGTGTTTTTATGAAACAAAAAGTATCAAAAGATTGACACTAGTTTAAGTCTGATTTCAAAGTGAAATTAATTCCAATGACCACTATTGGATTAAATGGTAAAAATATAATCTAATTTCAAATTAAAACCAATTCAAAAGATAATCTAATCATATAAATAAATTAAATTAAAAACAGGTTTTGAATTAAAATACAACATTTTTCACTATTCATCAAAAAATGAACTTTATCGGAAAAATACCAAAAATCTGCACAAAGTAAATTTTGATGTCTCTATTCTAAATGAGATTTTTATTTGGTCCAACAGAAATTATAAGAGTGACCAAAACTATATTTAAAAAAGGTTTTCCATGAAAAGGCGATAGGTCGACCTTTTGTGAAAATTAGAGTATATATGCCTAAAATTGAATTCTTTTCATATTTTAAGCCTTATAATTTATTGGATAAATGTAAAAACATTTAACAAACATATATAATCATATTTTAGTTATTTCTATTCATTCTTGCCAATACAACGACTACGTGTTAACTACCATTTAAAATAATATTATTTTATTACTAGTGTGCAACGTAAGATTTCAAAGAAACTCTTTGTTGCGTATCGGGTACGCAATCGAACATAGAAACCCCTTTAAAATAAAATTAATATTTAATTAATAATCATTAATAAATATGAAAATTATTTATTATTTATTTACCTGGGATGTTACAGTTTTCCTCTTTATGTCGTCCCAATATAGCTGCATTATTTCCTCTGCAGAAAACCATTTTCAACATATAAATTTCATAGGAAAAGCAACTGGGTAATCTGTAAATGCTATATGATTTCAATATTAACATAAATTAATTTATCAATATTAATTTTACAATACTCTAACTCCTAATTTCATCTAAACTGACCTCTGATACCATCTATAAAGACCCAGCCTTAATCATTTACATAATATTGAATTAAATGAATAATTTACATTGAGGATCTTTTCAGGTTTATAGTTTTAGATAATTAGGATATAACTATTACATCTCAAAAGATTACAAGGTAAACACTTCTACACAGTTTCCATTTTTTTATAAAATATAAAGTCTTGAAAAAAATAGAGACATGTCTAGTTCCATGTTTTAGACAGCATGACTTTACCTTGATCCCATCCTTGACTCTATTCATCTTTATGTCATGTGAAAACATTTAAAAACATGGGAAGAGCATAAAAGGCTCTGTAAGGTTTATAAAAGAATGAATGAAAACATTTTTTCATAAATACGGACAAAACATGAACTCTTTTACTTACCTCATGAAATCATAAAATTTATGAAAGACGCATAGAAATTCTAAATCATAATGGAAACATGTGGCATCCATATCATAATGACAATATAGCTATCCCATATACACATGGAGTTACTTAGGAATACCCATCTAATTATATTCCCTAATTCTCCTAGAAGAAACATTCACATTTACCTCAGTCACGTTACCCAATGCATTGGAGAGTTATCTCAGGCCCACCTTCCCTAGGTTTATCACGGAACCACCTGTATACGTATATAATTCCCAAGAACAATAACATGATCATAACACAAAACATAAGCATAAAGGAAAGATAAAATTTCCACATTGAAATTAAAAAATATCATTTCAAGATATTGAAATAATAAATCAATTCTCAAAATGATTTTCAATACCAAAATACATAAAAAGAGTATATGTTATTTATTTTTTCAATTTAAAAACATTATGGCTTATTAAGGAATCCAATGATCAAATAATACTCGCGGTGGCGGAATGTTTGTTGTCACCGCATACGTAAAAAAAACAATCCATTCTATCGTTTAGTAAAAATCTTCTTAGAAAAAGACCCCCTTTGAATAAAATGAAACTTCAAAGGGTTTTATATACCTTATAAAATAACTTTGTGTATAAAACTAAAAAAGCTTCAATGAAAGGAGATTGAGACGAAGTATCTTACCTCGTGTCCGACTTGACTCGCTCATTATTTAATCTCCTGAATAATAAAATAATGTTAATTTATACTTGATTAAGAACCTTTTTCATGTTTTTTATTCCTTTTAGATCAATTATTATCGTGTTATAAACATTATGTAATCATTTATGTTAATAACGTCCATTTTGTCGATATTGGGTACTTGAGTCAAAAATGAACACCTTATATTTATAATATCCCCATGTGGTCAATAGTTCATTGTATACATAATGATATTCATGATTTAGATATCATATATATCATATATATCTAGTATATACATGTGTTTATAATAGTACATAACATTTGGAGGTAATAAATTAAATGCATTGTTCACGGAGACGGTAAGCCGTACGTACGCATGAAAGCTAATTTCATTTCTATCTCATATATTAATGGAATTATAATATAATGATACATAGGTATATTATAAATCCAATATTATATATAATATCATTAAATCAATCCTTTATAAAACCCACATAATTCATTAATGAGTCATATCACTATGAGAGGGTGGTGGTCCACACTTCCTCAAATGAGATTATCGTATTTACCCACTATGGAAACCATAAAGTCTTGATATAATTGGAATTTTCATAAGAAAAAAGAAATCATAAGCATAATATATGTCATATATAAATACAGGTCCATTATAATGGAAACCATGATATGAGGTAAGATGTAATTGAACAATCATCATTTCGTGAGGCGTTAGATTGCCGTCAACAGAAAAATTATGTTTTTCATCCATTAGATGGAGGTGTGTGTAAGTGAAGTTTGAATCCTTCTCATAATATATCCTAGTCTATTGGGGACATTGGTTTTGTTAAAAAATAAATGAATAAAAAGAGATTAGGGGACGGTGAAGTAAAATAAAAGAAAACAATTTAAGAGATATTGTTACCTTTAATTTGGGTAACTCTCTTTGGCTTGAACCAAAGGACTTACTAAAACGAATTTTGCCTAATGTATGGCTTCTAAGAGGAGACAAGGGATGTAGGGAGATTAAATGGTAGTGTTTTGATGA
Organism: Viscum album; assembly: GCA_963277665.1. Lineage (NCBI taxonomy): Eukaryota > Viridiplantae > Streptophyta > Magnoliopsida > Santalales > Viscaceae > Viscum > Viscum album. The sequence goes on along the minus strand of OY728119.1, from coordinate 1,637,016,246 downwards.
GCCAAATGGCAAGAGAGGTGTGAGTAATTGGTTATAAATGGTCTCCTTTTATAAGTGAGAGGAGGGTCTCTTTAGGAAAGTGTGAAAATATAATTTTATTATATAATGATATTTGGTTTCTAATGGTCCAAAAATAATTATAGAAACAGATTATAGGACTCATATTCTAAATAAAATCATCCAATAAGAATTGTACAAGTTTTGGATAATATTTTAATCATTATAATCTTATTTATTTAAATCATATATTAATGGGGTAAATACTACATCATTATTTTGTCAAAAATAATTTATTTTATATGATGTATAAAAATTTAAAAAAAAATAACATGATATATAAAATCTTTTTATATTTCCAATTAATATTTATAGTCTAAAATATAATTTATATATCACCATATAAAAATTTATTACTAAAAGATTTTTTTAATGTCAATTTTGTATTTTCATTAAATTAATTAATCTAATGTGTCATTATCTTTCTTAAGTGGATCCATGGAGTCCAAAAAACGACTCATGGATGACCATTGTCGGCCACAACACATCCAATATGTTTTGGACCAGTGTTTAGGTAATTTTGAATTATTATAATATTCTTTTAAACATGAATTACCTTATTTACCTTTAACCGAGGAAAATAAAAGTCAAAAGTTACTATTCAGAAAAAATTATTTTCATCTTAATAAACCACATTTTACATCTTTATAACAACCATGTATGTTGGATTTTTTAAATTAAATTCACAGAAGTAGTATAAATTCATTTAAATGACAAATTCAGTTTTTTTAACTACAACGAAGTGGTTTCACAATTCATAAGAAATTGATGTTTTTCAGAAAAATACAAAAATTTAAGCCTAAGCTATATTTGATATTCCAAATTGAAAAATGATGTTTATTTTTCAAAATTAAAAACATAAAACTGTGATTAATTAATTTTAAAATTAATTCCCATTGTTAAAACAAATAGAATGTTTTTAAGAAACAACAACTATCAAAAGATTGACACGTGTTTATGTCCAATTTCAAAGTGAAATTAATTCCAATGACCAAAAATGAATTAAATGGTAAAAATATATTCTAAATAAACTATAAAACCAATTAAAATGATAATGTAACCATATAAATAAATTAGATTAAAACAATGTTCTGAATTAAAATACAATATTTTCACTCTTCATTAAAAAAATGAACTTTATCGGAAAAATTCCAGAAATTTACAAAAAATAAATTTTGATGTCCCCATCCTAAATAATTATTTCATTTAGTCATATAGAATATATATAAGTAACCAAAACTAGATTTAAGTAGGGTTATCTATTAAAAGGTGATAAATCGGGCTTTTAATGTAAATTATGCTTAAAATTAGATTCATTCACATTTTAAGCCTCTAACATTTATTGGATAAATGTAAATACATTTAACAATCATTTATAATCATATTTTAGATTGTTTTTTTAATTCCCGCCAACATAATAGCTATGAGTTAACTATCATTTAAAATAATTATATTATATTATTAATGTGCAATGTAAGATTTCAAAGAAAAATGTTGTTGCGTATCAGGTACTCTATCGATCATATAAAACTTTTTAAAGTAAAATTAATATTAAATTGAAAAATATTAATAAGTAGGAAAGTATATTATTCTTCATTTAATTGGGATGTTACATTGACTGTAAGTCAACCCTGACAGAGCTAATAGTAATGTCGTCATGCATTAAAACCCAGAGAGATTCAGTGCTCAACTAAAAATTATTGTTTTCCACAAAGAAGTACCCCATAGAATCCCACTTAAAGGAGCTCCATTTTTTTAATTTCATTATTGGTTTAGTAATCCCATTTAGAAAATGTCGATTAGTCATGATAAAATGCCTAAGAGATCTGACCGTGTGAGTGTTCCCGATCCCTTTCAATTAAAATAATGTATCTTCATATTCTTGATCGGATCCTAGTGTTAGACCCATTATTTTATTTTGAGAAAAGTCCTTATCAGGGATAGTAGTCATAGAATAAGAAATAAAACCTAATTCCTTTTCAATATAATCAGGATATTCATCATCATTAAATCCCTCCTCAGTATCTAGAAGAGAGAATATTCTAGCTGAATCTATAGGATCAGAAAACATTCTAGCAGGCAAAATCCTTTTGGCTGTCTTGCTTGTTTGAACCAGCAAGAAGTCCACAGGGGGGTCAGAGTGGGTGATGTCATCCACATCACCATATTTATTAGGAAGCACTGCCTCTTCCACATCACTAGAAAAAATAAAAAGTTCTGAAGGGGTGATGTCCAAGGCAGAAGCATTCTCGGTATCCTGAAGAGGAGAAGAAGAGATCAAAGCCTGCTCCAACACTGCAGCCTCTGTCATAGTGGAATTTATAGAAGGCAATGTGGTCATCTTGATATGTTTCAAAACATTCCCCACTTGATCAGTAGGTGATGTTACCGCCTCACCAGATCCTAAAACCAGATCATGCTCAACAGGGGGTCCCTCCCTATATTCCTTGAGACCAAAATCAGTTGTAGCCTTGTCTTTACTATTCCTATGCCAACAAAATTCTTCATCATGTCCTCAAATGTTACAGAAATTACATGTTTTATTCATGTTACATTCTGAGATAATATTCCCAAAAAAATGACATTTGAGGAAGAACATTGGTTTCCTTTCTTATAGAATGCCTAAAGTGATGTTATCATCCTAAGTAGTTAACATTACTTCATCAATCAATGTTTTATCCATGTCCACATAAATAGGAATTTGATCATAATGAAAAAAAGTCAGATTATCCATCATCCAATCAAGTCTAATTGGATTTCCAACAGATGATGCGATGTCCCAATGAATTTGCGGATTCCAATAAAACCAGTTTAGATTACATACACGAATCTAGACCCGTGCAATGGTATTTTTGACAGCATTGTGATCAATGTTCTGATCCCATTCATGGATGCGAAGAAAGCCAGTTCGTAAAGGGAACGGGCCAAACTCCATGCTTGTCTCTTGACTTCTCAGATAGGAATATAATATGATAAAATCCACTACCCATTTTAGTGAATTTCCAATCTGGAAATCCAAAAAATATCACAATACTTGTGGTCCGGTCACAGTTAAAGAAAAAAATATTTTCTCCTAAAAATATATAATGAAAAATTAATATTTCATATGTAAATTAAAAATACAAATGAATAGGTTTAAGATATCCTAATGATGTAAAGAAAGAATTCATCTCACAATTTTAACCACCATCCTTACAATAAATCCTGCAATAGTTGATATCATCTACCGACACTATATAACTACACCACTAACAATAGAAACTATAAAAATTCTTATATGGTGGATTCCTTCCTAACACGAAAAAATAAAATATTGAAATTAATAATTAATAAAACCCATGTGAACCACGTTCAATTATAATCCAGACATCAAACATTTATTTCGAGAGACCAATATATAACATGTATAATTATAATCAGTCAGAAAATCAAAAATAGAGTTAGAGGGTGAGCTCTTGGTAGTCTTGCTGGTAGTAACCAAAGTGTTCACACATTTTATCTTCCATAATAAACAATAAATTATTTTTTGTATACATTTAAAAAATATCTTTCATTCTATTTTGAAAATATATACATCATAGTCAACTATTTTATAAAAATGCATTTATATTTATTTAAAATAAATTAATAAATTGAACCCAAATTCTCGAATACTAATATTATTTTATTTAAAATAAACACACACACTTATAAATAAACTTTTTTAATGGGATGCAATATTTATGAAACATTATATGAAATTCAAGCATTTTTTATCTAAAAAAATATTCCAAAAGAAAAACCCAATATAAATGAGTAATGATAATAGAAAAGATAAATAATAAATTCAATATTAAAAGTAAAATGTGGTAATGGTAAGAAATAATGGTATCTAAAGTAAATATACCTCAATAAGAACATCATATATTATAATTTATGAGGGAACTAATGAAAATAATTATTCATGAAATATATTAATGGATATTCCATTGAGGTTCCTAGGGTAACAAACTCACATAAAGAACACTATAAGGATAGTTTGCATGACAATCTGCGAGCCCACATAATGCCACTGCTCAATGGTGCCATGAAATTTTATCTTCTGTCTAGATATCTACCTATCATATAATCATCATATAAATTTTATCCCATGATATAATCATAAAACATCACATGAAAAAACATATCAAACAATAATAATAAAAAACCATTGGAAAAAATATTGAAACCAATAAAATTTCCAAAATACTCATTTTTAATGATATATTATAAAACAAAAATTTTCAAAATTCCATTTTAGAATAATTTTATATACTGAAAAAATTATATAACTAAAACCTATTTGTTTTTTTAAAACCATTGGATAAATCATTTCATAACCAAATAAAAATATCTGACGATTTTCATGAATTTATATTGTGTAACATTGGATACCATGATCCACTAAGAAGTTCTATGATTCTATTGTCCCTTAACTATGAAAGCTATTAATCACTATAAAGAAAATGTAATGACAAGATAGCCTATGGACATTATCGTGTATCTAGCACCATCAAGATTAGATCATTAATTAGGGGAGTAAATGTAATATATATCCATTAAAAAATAATTTCACCATCTAAACCCTATATAATCAATATAATATAAATATGGATAGTATAGAGACTCATATTTGGTGATCAAGGTAATTTCACTTTACTATTCATGGTGATTGGTTCCTAAATCAAGCAATTTTCTAAATTTTTGTGTGTTTGATTGATCTATTCTTGTTTTTTCTTTTCACCTTGTAATTTCATTTGGGAATATTATATTTTTCTTCGATTTATTGGTAATTCTATGATCCTTAATAAATATATTCTTGATACATGAAGCATTTATCATCTTAAGGGGAGTTCACTTATAGGTTATGTTGTAATATGAAATTCATGAGTTTTATGTGGATCAACCATTTCTTCTTATAATTTTTATTCTATAGATCTTGTTTTTATTATTTCAGATTCTTTTTTAGGGACTCCTATAACTTGATAAAATTTTTAATTACATTATGTTTTTTGGATACTTTTATGGGAGGTGTAAAAACAAAAATGAGGTTAGTGTTTTAATAGGTATCATATATTTTATTTACCATGAATTATATTAGTTTTACAAATTATTTTCTAACTTATTATCAAGGGTCCATGAATAGATTTTCATGTGTTGGTTAAAATTAATTTTGAGGAATTATTCATTCCCCTCATTTTGGTTTAAGAAATTTGTTTTCAATTTATTGTGAAATGAATTTTCAAATTATAATTTGTTATGGAAATTATTGTTTGTATATTTATGAAACATGAGATTACCTTAAAATATATGTTTCATATGTAGTGCCTAAGAGAAATGAATTTGTAACACCATGTACTTTTATAAATAAAATTCCCTAAATGATTTCATTAAAATTTATTATTATGTTATATATTTATAGAAATTAAAAACAAATGATTTGTTTTATTAAAAATTCTTTTCTTTAAATACCGTTATGTATCATTAATATAGAAAATATAACCATCAAACATTGATCAATTGAAAAATCTAAATACATGGTTTTACAAAATCCAATTGACACAAAAAGTGATGTAACTTCCACAAAAATTATAATCATACCAAATGAATCCCATTAATCAATGCATTCGACGTATTTAAAATCGCTATGATTATACCTTGACCCATCAAAATATGAGATACAAAAACAATATCATAACATAAATAGTTTTTCAGATATTTTCTTTCTCATTGATATCAAATCCCAAAGCACATTTGAAAATACCCCACATGACTGTCTCATAATAATGAAGCTTACCCTTAGGGGATTTTCTGTTTTATTAATTGGATAAGTATCAATACCCTAGAAAATTTATCATGTACAATATTTTAAATGAATAATAAAAATATCTAGTTTTGATGAAACCATGGGTAGGTACTATGAGAATATGTGAGGTTATTGTTATTTTATTACATATAGCACAAAACATATATTTGAGAAATGATAAACAATTAACCACTAATTTCATATATAAACCCAAACAAGATAAAAAAATTTCCATTTTAAATTTCATGGATCCTGTACTTTTTATAACCATCCATCTCTAGAGTCCACCAATGGTTCTGAGAAGCAATAATTACACCCCTTTCAAGGGTTTGATGTCAAGATATAAGGGTATGGGATCTTATACATCCATTATTTTTTGATGTTTTTATATTGTATTATGACTAATATTTACTATTAATAATGATGGGATTTGTATTTCGATATATCTATTTCTTAAAATATTGTTTAACGGTTTTGATATACCCCTTTAACCCTCCTCGATACATTTTATGATTTTTTAAATGATGTTGTTATATGGTAGAAATATCAGCATGGTTTTCTATGTCAAACAATCTTATAGTGAATAACATACATATTTACAGTCTTGGGTATTCAATGTTACACAATATAAAATCATTGTATTAAGGAAAACATGTATCTATTCAACACTCCATGATCATGGAATGGAATATTATTATTAATGAATACTTTTTGTATGATATTTGTGGAACACATAAGCATGAAAATGAAATTAAAGTGATAGATACACTTCAAATTATATAATTCTCTAATAAATTAGATAATTTTTTCTCACATGACTTTTCATGTGGGGATAGTAGTAAACCATATTCATTTAAGATATTTTGTATGTAATTATTTCGTTTTATTTATCCTTCACTTTTGTTTATAATGTATTTTTTAATTGTCTACTGATTTCCCATGGTTCCTTTATATTATCATTTTATATCTTACCTCATTACTAATAAGTATGATCATAAATAGTTTAATTCTACAATGATTTTACTATTTAGTAACATCTAAATAACTATTAATTATATTCTATTTTTATTCCCTTAATGGTATTTATAGACCATGCTTTCATTATTTATGTCCCAAACATGTCTAGTGATGTTTTAAAATATATTGAATTTTCGAATAATGTTAGGTAGCTTTCCAATAATTTTGTTGTACCCCATGTTCATGAAGTTACACTATGTACAAAATTCATAAATTCACTAGGTTTTCGATCTTCTATTTTATATTATGTTCAAATTTTTGAAATAAATTAGTAACAAATGTGTAATAATGAAAAGTGTTTGTATATTTTGTATTATAAGAAATTTTTAGTTGTTTTTGGGATTTATAGTAGAAAAAATAGTCTACATGGATAAAAATAAGTATAATAAAACATATATACCATTTTGTATGAATAGAGTATGTGGTTTATCACAAAAACAAACCCCTCTATAGATACTACAATTGGATCTGGCTCTGGAGTAGATGTACATATGGGTAAAACCTAATAACAATTCTTTGAGCTAGACATGATTGGGAAATAGTGCATTCTAATGGTATTTGTTTCACACCATGATTGAAACTTAGGGGGAATATTATTTTATAAAATCATAATCTCATTACAAAACAATATTAATGGAATAAAAAAATTTTGTAAGAATGTATGATGGAAATAGATCATGGATAACATATATTGAAGTCTAAAAATAAATATATTATATTATCATGTGTAATTTTATATGTTATATAATTAATTTCATTGGATTAACACTCTGTGTGTTTAATAGTTTTTCAAATTATCACCCTAAATTGTCCTTTTATCATTTTCAATGGCCATAATAAGAGGAAACTGAAAAAAAATCAATGTGACCGGCCATGTGATAACTACTATAATGAGATGTCCAGCTAAATGGGAGCATGAATTGTGAACATTGTAGTGATACTATCTTAGAATAATCAATTTCTAAATTGAAATTTGGATAAGGAGGAACATCAAAATCCCCCAAATAAATTACAAGTTGTAATGGATGGCTTTTTGTGATAATGGTATCCAACTATCAACGAGAAATTTGATCCTTTAATCATGGAAAAATGGATCTTATCCCTTAATAATATATTGTTTATCCATCAATGTTCTATGGAATGTATGTTTATATAGGTTATTTATCATATGTAAGGAAACTGATTTGTTCTGGGGGTTGAAAAAAATATATAAATGCTGAGGAAAAGATTAAATTTATGATATGGAAGTAATTCATTATTTTATTTATAAATATTTTCATTATACTCTCTATCTTAAAATGGAAAGGTTCTTCATTTCTATAAAGAAAAAATATGACAAATATATTAGAAAATAAGAGTATAATGTCAAAAAATATATATTATAAACCATGTATGTTTTCATCACAAAAGGATGCAAGTTTTATCACATCATTCATGGGATAAAAAATAGTCTACAAATAGCCCTCAAAATATGAGACATTGATATCTATAAAGAAAAATTCAGATGCAACCTCAAAATCGAAATGATTATTTGAAAGATGTAAGGACATAATTGTGATGTGAATTTAAAATTGGTGAATAATTCATGTTGTGTAAAAATTAAATTTAATGGTAGAATGAAATGTCAATATCCTATTTATCAGTGGTGATGAATTAAGAACCCCAATAATTGACCAAAGTGAATAATCAGAACTTTAGGTACTGGAATAAAGGAAACATTTTTAGTTAATTTAGTTTTTAGAAACCCACTAATGAATTGGATGATTGGAATGATGTTTTTATTCCTCATCACAATGTTCTTTTCTTCAACTATGAAGGAAAATTAAATATCACTAATCAATGAACTATGATAATCATTTATTGAAATAGAAAATAACCTCCTAGGATGAAAGGGAGAAAAATTTCCATCACAACTAATGAGGTGGATCCCCAAAATGATGTGATGAAAAGTATGCTAGTAACTCAATAAAGTAGAATTAACATTTTTATTCTGGTTCTAGAAATTATTTCATATCGTGAAATTTTAATATAAGAATTCAAATCCACCACAAGTAATAGATGTCGAGTTGTTAGAGAAAATTAAAAATTAGACAATTATTGCATCACAATTATACCACTCCACCCTAGTAAAAATTTTGGTGGATGAAAATCCCATGGAATATTTTTAAACACAGTTTTCCTGAATTTGATGTAATTGTGGATATGGAATTTATTTCCCTATATATATCCAACAAATATTTCCACAAAAAGGAAATAACACTTCATATATTGAATACTCCTATGATTTTTTACTTGTGCGTATAGGATGATGAACTTTATTTATCAAAAAAATCTTACTCCTGAATATTATATCCCTTATATAAACAACATATATCTATATATCAAATGATTGATTCTATGGAGATAATCAAACATGAAGAAATTCCAATTGTAATTGAATACAGTAATGTGTTTTCTGTATAATTTCTTGGACTTTCTCAAAGATGAGAGGATAAATATTTAAATCTATCAAATTCATGAGGAATTTTAAATATCGTTGAATCTATATAGATTACCTCTTTAGAACATCATGATATGAAGAAACAAGTATAAGAGAATTTGGATAAACGGTTCAAATGAACAAGTGATTCACTATGGACTGTAATAGTCTTTTTAGTCAATAAGAATGATGGTTCAATGTGACTTTTCATTGAATATTATGACCTCAACACAATCATGATAACAAACATGTATCATCTCTCATGGATTCATGAATTGTTCGATCGGCTCTATGGAGCACATCACTTTTCCAATATGGATCATCTGTATGGAGAATACCATAGTAGGGTGAAGAAGGAGGATATCACCAAAACTATATTTCATACAAGCAATGGTCACCATGAAATAATAGTGATTCCTTATAGACATAATAATACTAAAAAATCATCATGCACATCACCAATATAGTCTTCATAAATTACCTCCAGAAATTGTTTGTAGTTTTTATAGATTATATTATCATATACTCTAAATACAAGGAGTATCATGAGGAGCATCTTAGCATATTGAAAAAGTCCATAGAAAATTAGAATCATTATTCCATGTAAGTAAAATTTGTGCTTTTGTGGAATGATTTCTCATTAATGGGTAATGTCATCATAATCAATGGGATATATGTTGAACCTTCCTATATAGAAGAAATTCAACGATGGATGAGGCTAGCCTATGGGATAGACATCAAATGATTATAAGGATTATACATATATTATCATCTACTTGGGAGAAAAATATTTTTATTTTATAACACTATAACCAATATATATTATATGGGAGTCATGTTTTAAAGAAATTATGAATGTGAAAATAAAACCAATGAATTTAAAATGAGGCTTATCAGTAACCCTATTGTCACATTACCAACAATTGGAAAACTTTTTTCATATTCATATATTCTTTAAGGAAGATCATGAGTTGTGTGTTAGTGAAATATGACAATAAGATAACATATGATTCATGGTAGTTGAATGTTCACAAAAAGAACAACATAATGTATGATATAGAGTTTGTTGTAGTGACATTAATGTTTAAATTATCACATATTTTCTCTTTCTGGATAAGTAAAAATTTATATGAATCACAAAATACTAATTCATATATTCATAATGAAATATACAAATATGCATCAATAAATATTCTTATTTATGATCAAGGATTATCAATACTCAATCCACTACCATCATAGAAAAGTGAATAATGTGGCTGATGATCTGTATAAAAAGAATCCAATTTTTTATTCAATCATTAGATCTGAGAGGGATACTAAATTCTTATATTGGTATATGATGAATATGGGAATCATTATGATTTAATTTCACCAATACCTTCAAAATTTATTTCCTAACTATATATTATAGAGATTATGAAGGATGCTCAAGTAGATGATGTGGGAATTCAGAAGAATGTGGAAACTACAAGAAATGGGCAATACTCATTGTTCAATGTTAATAAAGGTGTTGTGAGATTTGGGACATGGATATGTTTTCCATATAATAAGAATATAATGAGATTGTTTCTAGATGGTGCACAAATCATAAACATCTCTATTCACCTTGGGATGTCAATGATTTATTAGGGTCTCCGAGATAACTATTGTTGGGATAATATAAAGAAGTTGATCAATGATTATTCATAAATGATCATGGTTTGTAAACAATTGATGGATAAAAAGGAAAATTCTAAGGGGATGATTATACCATAACCCATACCAACATGGAAATACGAAAATATTCCCATTATCGTTGTCTTTGGAATTCTAATATAATCCAAAGGAAACAATTCTATATTCCTTGTGGTGGATCGTCTTAAAATCATAGATCATAATCTGACAATTTGGGAGGATATCTAAATAAAATAGAATCATTGATATAAATCAGAGAAATGAAAATATTTCAAAGAGCTCAACTTTTGATTGTATCCAAAAGATATCTAACAGTTTACTCCATGAATAAGATAACAATCTATCATTATCCAAACGTTGCACTGAACTTCTATATAGCCTATCATCCTCAAACTAATGGCCAGACTGAGTGGATTTTTAGACACTATAATACATGTTGAGATACTAATCAATTAAATTAAAAAGGCGATTATATCAACATATCACTCTATTCCTGTGTTAAAATATTAATATTTTCAAACCATGAATCCAAATGGATCCACATAAATCCCATTTTTGGAAGATTTTCATAGTAACATCATGTAGGGCTTAATTTGGGGAATGAAATATTCTAGGTTTGGAAATGTTCTAGGAGATATTTGAAAAGTTTAATACCTTTTAACACCACATTAATGATGCATAAACTAATCAGAAGAGTTATGTTCACAATCAGGGATGAGAAATAGATTCTGATGTATTGTATAATTTATTCATATATTTATCACTATTGTTAAATGTAATGATAATTTGGAGTAAGGGAATGTTTATTCTAAGATGCACCAACCCCTTTGAGATCCATGATCGCATTATAGTGGTGGAATATTTACTATAAATACAACATAACCAATCTCATGTATATGATCTATTCCATGTATCCCGTTGGAGTATGTACATACAATACCCCTCACATTTTCTCAATCTAGGGGTGTTACTATTGTAGAATCATCGATCATTGATGAGATGATGATTCAGATCATAGATCATAGAGAAAATTTTCTACAAAACAATACAATAAGCCCTGTCAATTTTCTATGGACAAAACCCTTATTTGAGGAAGAGGCATGGTAACGATATGAGGTTAATTAAATATAGTTACCCAAGTCTATTTTAGTGTGGGAAATGAAAAATTTTAGCATGAAATTGTTTAATAGTAAATAATTGCAATGATGTGAAATTTAATAAATTAAATCCAATTTTTAATTTAATTAAATGTGTAAATATATAATATTTTTACAAAACATGCATTTATTTTGTGTTCTTATATCCAATTGGATTTTAAAGACTGTTGAGTATCATTTCCATCGATAATATTACTATTTAATATTGATCACATGATTAAAATAAATATAGGGTTTGAAGAAATCCTATTGACATATTCTTATTGAACTGATTTCGTTAACCAGTAGGATTGTACAATTTAAAGCCCTTTTATTAGAGATTTTGATGGAGATAGAATTACTCATATTTCCCTTCATCTATATCAATATGATATCCAATAACATTATTATTACAGGAACCATTTACGAGGGACGTTCAAGCTCTTCAATATGGAGACTAAAACAATTTTTATTGAAACACCCCATAAATGTATCATAGTCTGGCACCATGCCCTTAGGGAGTATGCTAGTCTATTAATGGGATATGTATTGAGATTCATGGAAAACTAAAATGTAAAATATTAATTATATAATAATGAATATAGTTTCATACAATTGTTATTATTTAATAAATTATTTTTTTATACAATAGAATACAAATTATATTTTCGGTAATATTGAAAACTAATTAAGGAATTAATTTTGAGTAATTAATAGATTATGGAATTATATAATATATTAATAAATTAAAATTATTTAATAATTTTTACGAATTATAAATGATAATATAATTTTTATGATTTTAAATTTAATTTTATAAAGTAATGAAAAATATTATTGTCAAAATACACTATATTTCCCAAAAACTGAAAACTATTAATTTATAACTGAAAATGTAAATATTTTAGAAATTAAATGTCTAAAATGAATATTATATTTTCAGTAATTATGTCTTAATTATCCAATAATAAATATTTCCTTATTTTAAATGAAAATAAATTTTTTTGGGTAAAAATTAAATACGGTATATATAAATAGTCTGTATTATGATATGTTAATGACCCAAAAATTATATAGTAAACATATTAAAAGAAATATATGAACAAATAATTTTTTCAGTATATGATTTTCTTATTTTATTTATATTAGAATATATTTTTATATCCATTTAGAATCCAAAAAACAATCAATATATTTTATTCTTTAAAAATAACTACTTTAAGGGTATGACTAAATTCCACATAAGTAATGATTTTTTGTTATTATGTACAAAAAATGGAATTATAAATAATGAAAGACTCTCCAATGTGGAAGAAACAATGTTCAAAGTCATTGTAATGATTTTTTTTATAATTTCATTATATTGATTCCATAATTATTTTTTAGAAATAATAAATAATTTCACACTCATTTAGAATATAAAACCAACCACGATCTCACTAAATTCACTTAAATTTCGGGGAGATAATTATTGCCATGCCCTACCCTCTCTGGATTGATCCCATGTTTCCAAAAAGCTCTCCAGAAGCTCCTCAAAATATTTTGATTTCACAATATCAAGGTAAAGGATACATTCACTCTTCCCTTTATTAATGTTTCTTTATCTTCTTGTTCCTTATATTTCTTGTTCATAATGTTGGGATATGTCATTATGTATTACTATAAAATCTCATTTTACATTAAAATAAATATATACCCCTTTCACTCTAATAGAATGAATTTATGAATTTCTATTCAATTTGGATATATTGAAAAAATTTCACTATTTTTTTCCATGACAATCAATTGGGAAGTAAATACCATACAGATTTCATATTAGAGGTGTTCACCCTTACATGCTTACACAAAATTTATTTTGGAATTACATTTATTTATTCCACACTCCATGATTATGAAAAAAAATATTATAATAATTGAATCCAAGTTGTATGATATATGTGGGGAAGTTAATCATGTGAATAAAATGAGAGTGGCGGGTGTGCCTGAAATTATTTAGTGCTCTAATAAAATGAGTAATTTTTAGTCTCATTCGATGTCCTGATGGGACATGGAGTAAATAAGATTCTTCTATGGTACTTCTCCCACGATGATATATTTCCAAGTTATCGTTGATAAATGTTTATAATGTATTTTTTTCTCCACATATCCCATGTTTATTTTATGTTTTAATTATATATCATGCCTCAATGTTCTGGTTTCTAAACCTAAATCCATTTATTTCCCATTTATATAGCTATTTTTCAAGATGTTATATATTTTTCATTATATTAGATTTTAATTAAATTGATTTTATTTATATGTCTTATATTTCTTATAGAGGTCCCTATGTTATTGTATAATAGTTTAATACACATGGAAGTTTAGAATCATATTATGTAATTTTTCAATATTGTTTTTGTATCACATATTCCAGATGTTCTGATATGTATGAGATTTTTAAATACACTATAATTCTAAATATTATAGTAATTATTATGTTTACACATATGTAGTAAGTCATGGATTAAAGTGTAACAAATATAAGTGTTCTAGTAGTTGGTATTTTATTAAAAGTTTAGTTATTTTATGGTTTAGAGCTAGAAACATATAGGGAAATATATTGGGATAATGCTAATTATAAGAGATATCCTTAAATTTTGGTAAGTGTAATCTATGTGGATTATAGATAATATACATCCCTATATGGATGCTATAAGTTTATGTGACTCTGACATTGATGTAGCGAAGGGTAAAACATGAAAACACTATATTGACCTAAACTGTACTGATTACTGGTGCTTGACAAAGGGATATTATACACACAGCTGTTGACAATCATAGGGGATTTGTCTTGTTAAATTAAAAATAAAACATAAATAAATTATTAAGGTATAAATTAAAATTCTATTTAGAATATATCAAACGACATATATCATTTATATTATATATTAAAACCTAAAAATTCTTTCATTAAAGAAAAATATGTAATTATATATGTTATCTCTTTAATTATGTTGGATTATTCCTTAATATGTTTTGTAGTTAAAAAAAATCATCACTAATTTTAATTTTATTCAATTGAGTGGCCGAGAATAAATGGAATTATGTCAACAATCCATGAAATGGGAATTGAAATTGCTACCCCAATGAAATTACCAACCTGATTGGAGTGGGAATCATTAGCATTATGATGATACTCTCTGAGATGACTCGGGTTCTCTTTAAAACCGTTTAAAAGGTAGAACATCTGAATTACACTTAGAAATAACTAGTATAAAGTGATACAATTATGTGACAAAGGGCTCCAACTGTAAATGGGTAATCTGATCCTTTAATCATGGAATAATGGATAAACTCCATTGAGAAAATCCTCTCCATCTATAAATTGTATAATAAAGAAAAGTTTAAACATTATATTTATTTAATGATTGATGGTGATAATAAATGGGGTAGATTGAAAAAATATGAAGCCTTAGAATTGGATTGAACTGATAAGATTGAAGGCATTTCAAAAAATATTTTTCAATATATATTTTCTTATACTCTCTCATATAAAATGGATTGGGACACAATTTTCATCATGACAAAATATATCAAATCAATCAAGGTGTATGAGGTAAAAATCAAAAGACATTCATGATACACCTTTAACTTTTTCATTAACACCTTAATTCAAGTCTCACATATTCTTTGTTGGGATATGACATATTATTTTGAAATCATTCCCGATCCAATACATTTTCGACTATGAACAAATTATCTGATGTTACCACAACAATTAAATTACAAACAAATAATATAAAGGGTATTATGTGGCTAATAAGTAGAATGTGGAAATTAATTAAGACCATCCAATATAGAAATCTTATGGTGCATTGAAATTTCAACATCCCACTTTTCAATGGTCTTGAATGTAACACCTAAGAAATTGTCTAATGGGAATGAGGTAATGGTTTATGTGTATTAAGGAAGAACACATATATAGTAATTTCTATTAGGATAAACCCACTAATGAATTGGAAGAGATAAATGATGCACTCACACCTTTGGTCATTATTCATTTGTCAATCATTAGGTAACCTTGGATCATTACAAATCAATTAACGAAGCCAACAAATTTTAGAGGTAACAAACATCCTCCAAGGAAGAAAGTGTGCTGTAATTCAATGACAACTGCAAAGGTGAATCCCAACAATGATGTGGTGATAGTTATGTTATTTCGTCATTAAATAATATAGATCATAATTTTTTTTCTAACTCACAAATTTCATAATTTCATTAATGATTAGGAGACCTATGTAAAAAAAACCACAAATAATTAAGCCAGAGGTGTTTGTGAAAATTAAAATTGGAGAAATTATTAAATCATTAGTATATAACTCCTAAACCGTCAAATGTTTTGGCTTGAACATACAATTAAAAATTTCAAACTCTATTTTGTGAATTTTTTGTAATTATGGATATGGATTAACTTTCACTACATTGTGAAAACATAAAATTCGGTGATAGGTAAATCAATATTTATATTGAAAACTGTACTCTAATTATACACATGTGAAAAGTGTAAGATTAGTCTTATTTACCAACAACATCTTGGGTGAGGATATTATTCCACTATGATAATGAATATATTCTATATAGTTTATACTTATATTTTTTCACCATGTGGGTGCTGCAGTCCACTTTTCAATAAAATTAATTGGTTAATGAACCTATGCATTGATTATCGCGAGCAAAACATGATCAAAATAAAGGAAAGGTATACACTTCCATTGATTTATAGATTTTTTTATCTAGTTTACAGAGCACGAAAAATTTACAACGTGGATCTTTAGTCAATATATTTCCATGTTAGGGTAATGAATAAGGATATCCCCATGAAATATGTTCATACATGGAATGTGCAATATGAATGCACAGTGACTCCAGTAAGATTCACTAACTCTCCAGAAATATTGATATAATTCATGAATATATTCATTAGTGATTACCATGACAACCTTTTGGAAGTATATATAGATGATATTATCATATACTCAAAAATAAAGGAGGATCATATTGAGAAACAAATCACAAGGATAATGACCTTAAAAAAGGACAAGCCTTATGCAATGTAAAAAAATGTGTGTTATTGTTGAAGCATGTATCATTCAATGGTATTATAATGAAAATGAATAGGATATATGTGGACCATTCAAATACATGTTGAATTACTAGATGGATAAATCAAACATCTATTATAGATATCTATAGTTTCTTTGGATAATCTATGTATTGTAGTCAATTCATGAAAACTTTATATCGACTGTATAATATTATAATGAACAAACATGTAAGGGAGTAATTTTTTCATGGAATGATAAATGTAAAGAGATCATCAATGAGTTGAAAAGGAAGGTTATCATTTAACATGTTATTATATTACCCACAATGGGAGAAAATTAAATGGTATTCAGTGATGTTTCAATGAAGGGATTACTAATCTGTTAATTGAAAATGACCATGTTAATGAATACACAAAAAGGAAGTTGAAATGTATTTAATATAAATACCCATCACATGATTATTAGTTTTATGTATTGTTCTTTACGTTTAAAATATTATAATATTATATCTTTTGGGGGAATTTTAAAATATATACTGATTACAAAATCCTAAAAACATAATCAAACAAAAAGAATAGAATATGAGTCAGTGAATATTATTAGAGAATATAAAATATTATTAAACCCCAATCCACTTAAATCCTCCAAAACTTATTAATGAGGAAGATTCCTTATATACTAAGAATCAATGACATCATTCAATTATGAGAACAATGATGGATCTAATCTTCATAGATTTGAAACATATGGATATAATACTCATGGTAGAAGGAACATAATCATTAATTTGAAAATTTATTTATCAACCATCCCTTATGTGGAGGATGAAAAATTCTACAGGAGATGATGTTAGAGTTTGGAATAATGCTCAACTACAGAAAATTGGAAATTATTAAATTTTAATATTAAATAAATATGATTTGTTTCATTTTTCATCATTTATATCTGTAGAATCTAATAAAAAGATAAAGTGATATCTTTAGAATGACACACTTATCTAAACCTTTTCTATTCACATATGGAGCACACTTTTTTGTGAAGATCATTGAGTTAAATATTGGTGGGATAATATGACTAAGGAGAACACAGAATATTCATTATAGTTCCTTGTGTGTAATCAATTGAATGATGAAAGGGAAAATTTTAAAATGGATAATGTATCCATTAACAATAATGACATGGAAATGGGATAACATCACCAAATGTTTTGTTACTATAATTTAGACTATATAAAGGGGAAACAATGCTATGTTGGATGTTGTGGACCGTCTTATAGAGGTATCTCACATTATTTTTATTCAAGAGTACTTCTCACTAGACCAAATTGAATGGCTATAAACCGACGAATTGGGGAGTCTTCATGGAGAGCCAATATCAATTTTATCTATTTCAGATTCAATAGTTACCTTCATGTTCTGAAAATAATATAAAAAATTATATAAACATTGATATGAACTTAGGTATATCCAATAATTCTCAAAATAGTATTCAGTCTATGTGGAATATTTATACACTGAATAAAATGTTGAGAGTATGCTCAGTTGACATCAAATTAAGATGATATCAACATATTCATATGATAGAGTTCTGATAAACTAATTATTTCCACGCAAGAATCCAAATGGCTAAATATGAATCCCTTTATGGTATGAGGATACAAACACCTTCAAGTTTGGATTAAGTGAGAGAATGAAAACTGTTATGTCATTAAATAGCTGAGAAAATAGTGAAAAATTTAATACCATTCAACCGTATATCAATGATGATCAGAGTTAATAGAAGAGCTATGTGGAAAATCATCAACAAGAACTAGAGCATGATTTTTGGGGCATTGTATTCCTCTATATATCTACATTAATTAAATTCATGAGATTTGGGAATAAGTTAAAACATAGAAAAAGATGCATCAAACCCTTTTTTATCCTTGATCACATCAGAGTGGTGTCCTATATATTATCATAACCTCCTATCCTACCTCAGATACATGATGTATTCTATGCATCACTCTTTATAATGTGTATAACAAAACACTCACATGTACTCAATCGAAAGGTGGTTTCATTGGATAATTATATTTCATATGAGGTGGCTCATGTGATGATATTCGATTTTAGAAAAAATGTTCTATGAAATAAGAAAATTTACCTTGTCAATGTGTTATGGAGAAACCAAAAGAATGATGATGTGATGTTGGAACCAGAGGAGGTGATGATATAGGGTTACTGTCATATTTTTTTGTATGGGATAGTATAATTATGAAGGAAAATTTTCCAAAGGGGGTATATTTAAATGTCAAAAACTTTTATATATAAAATTCAACTTTTTGTTTTATTAATTGACTTATAATGTATCATGACAATATAAAAAACATAAACACAGTTTTTTATTATATACATTTGAATTTAAAATAATATTTAATATCATTACTGATTATAATATTGAAACTGAAATGTGATCACATTATTTATTATAAATATAGGGTTTTAACAATTCCAATTGACATAAACAATGGAATTTGTAGTCTCTACCAGTATTATCATACAATATAAAGCCAATTTATCAGATATTTCTAAGGACATAGATTCACCATGATTTTCCGTTGACTAATAACATGATCAAATTAATAATATTATGCATACGAGTAATCTTTTATTATTGAAGTTCATGTTCATAAGGATCATGGTCAAATCAATTTTCACCGAAAAACCACAAGAATGTATCAAAGCCGATCATATTACCCTTTGGGCATTTTTTTATGTATTAATGAGATATGTATTAAGATCATAGATATATGATCACCTACATTATTTTTCATGGAATAATGAATATATTTTAATCCTATTATTATTACATAACAAAGAATATTTACTTTGATACAATAAATCTGAAATTTTATAGTTTTTGTAATAATAAAAAAAATTATGTGTTTTTGTGATGAACTAATGGGTTCTTGAATAACTTTTTTCATTTTCGAAAACCCTAGAATTTATCAATTATTAATTATTATTATTTTCATAGTAAAAATAAAAATAGTTGTCAAATAATATTTATAAAATTAATTTTGTTTTGGTATCAATACATAGAAAAACAACAATGGTGAATATTTTATAATTTTATATGACATTCATATTTTTAGGTATAAAATAAATACCATAAATATATATGGTGTGCATTATGACATCATAATGGCCCTAAAGGTAGTAATAAATACCATAAAAGTAATCCTAGTCCAAATCTATTTTGTCTCTATAAAGTAATGTAATTTTGATTTTGATTTTTAAATTTTGTAATGAATTTGAAAATCCTCTAAACCCATTTATATATTTTAAGGGCTTAAAATTATTTCTTTTAGTGTATGACTCAGTTATATATATGAGAGGGTATTTTCATTTTCATATTGGACTTAGTATATATAAAAAATGCAAAACACTCACATTTGTATGAAACAATTGGAAAAAACCTTCAAATGGGTTGTGAATTTTGTTATTGTAATATATAGATACAAAAACCATGTTTTGATAACTAATAACAAATTACCCATTCATTTACTATATAAACCACCCATTATAAAATTTATCTTTAGTTGAAACTCCGGTATAAAATTCATAATATTCCCTAACATCTCTAGATTCCTACCATGATTCCCACATGCTCTCTAGAAGCTCCTCCCATGCTATTGATGTGACACTCTCAATGTAATGGATCTCATACTTCTCTCATATATTCAAGTTTCCTTATTATATTGTGCCTTATATTTGAAATTAAAATGTCCAAATATTTCATTCCAAGAATTTATTACATAGCATTTGATTTATAAATTTTAGATACTAATTTGACACAAATAAAACCATTTTATGAATTTTAATTCGACAATGTTATGCTGCTGATATGCCATCATGATTTTCCATACCAAAAAATTGTGCAGTAAATTTCAGTCACATTTCCTACCAAGGGTGTTCACCTGTATGCACGTATACATTATAAACATGGTAATTACATGTATGCATTTCAATTTCCTTGACGATGAAATAAAATATGATGATTAATGAATTCATGTGGTATGACCAATGTGAAACATATAATATTGATAATGAAACTCAAGTGATATTCATAAAAAAAATTATATAGCTCTCCAATGCATTGGATAATGTTTAGTCTCAAGTGATGTAATGTATTTATAGGAAATTTAACTGATTCTTTTTTTGGATATCTTACATCATTACATCTTATTATTAGCCTTGACATATGTTTATGATGTAGTGTTTATTTTTTTTTCATATTTACAATGTTAATTTTATGTTATCAATCTATGTCATGAGTTTTATTCATGTTTATGATCCACGGTCTATTTATTACCCATTATATCACTATAATCCAACATGTACTACAATATTCATTTATTTCTAGATTTATTCACTTACTGAGCATTATATCTCATCCCATTGTTATGTATATCCCTGGTTATCACATCTAATATCAAAACCCATGGAATTTTAGAACATGATAAAGAATTTTTCAATAATATTATTATATCCCATGTTCACAATGTTATTAAATGTACCTAATTCCTAAAAATATACTTCTCAATATTATTGGATTTATTAAATGTACTATTATGTATGAAATAATTAATTTATAGAAAATGTATACAAGGATTGTTATAGAGTTTCTATGTGGAGTGAATAGTAATCAACATTTTACTTTGAATATATATTATATTTTAGTTTATGGTTTCTTATTATATTCCTAGATCTTTGAAAAATTTCTCCAATAACATCATCATTACATTGTATTGGGTTCAAATTATGAGGTGTTCCATTTTATGATTTTTATAGATGCATTTACTCTAGGGTATTTAGTGTCCACTTATTGATGATTTTGATTGAGGTATGATTGGCCCTGCTATCATAAACATTAATTTCATATGGGCAGTTACCATTGTTATTGTATTGATCTGTGATGTATTTATATGACAGGATATGATCATTTATAAATTTAAATGGTTTTTTGGAAATAATCTCCGAAATTATAGAATCTAGTTTTTTGAACTACTGATGAAAATAGGATATTCATTACCATAAATTTGATGAAAGAATATAGGAAAATTTATCATGTAATGTTTTCATTACATCGATAATATTTGGATTAATGTATAGTGACTTGTTATGGAACACCCATGTGGGATCCTTCTGAGCATATCAAGACCATATCCAACAACCTTCATCTAGTTAGTGTAGACATTTTTTTATCTGATCACTGGAAGGATATTTTACCATTATGAAGAAATTATATATTTATCTGGAATTTCATGGATTAATGGTGGTGATATGGTGGGATGTTTATGAAAAAACATATAGAGTAACAATTAATTTTTCAGGTTCTCTTTTTTGTTGGTTTTTTTGGATGTGTACATTGGGGTTTATATTGATACATCTAGTTATTCCATTACTATTATAACTCATTTTATGAATAAAAACTTATTTTTTTATGATATATATAAATATATTATTAATTTCTATTTCTTATTTAAGGTTCATAATGTTTTTATCTATGGTTCTTATTGTTTTTTCAGGTGCTAGTATTCATCCCCTATGGGTCGATAACACCATGATGGTCGTTCCGTGATCTAGTTTACGACATAGATGGATGGGTTTTCTAGTTTGATATTTGAAAATATTAAATTAATTCATGGTTATATGTATTATTGTGATGTTGTTAAATATGTTATATGATTATTAGAGCGTAAGGGGTATGTTGTGGTCTGTTCATTACTAGATCGTGAAATGAAGAGCATTAATTCTCCATGAGATGTTGGGATGTGTGACTCTTATGATGATTTACCACATTAATCTCACATTCTTCATAATTATTTCTTGTTTAAACATATATTTTATCACATACATATCATTCTCTTATGGTATTTTCATGTAGTAACATAGCTCTAAGATGTAACCCTTTGATTCCTCAAAAAGGTGAAGTAGGATATTCTCCTAAATGGAATCCAACATCAGATCATAATTTCATAGAGGATAATCTATAAGATTTTTATTCCTAATTATGAATATAAAACATATTCAAAACATAAATATTGTGGTATAACCAATATTTTGAGAATACATTGATTGAGCAAGTGATTTTCTATCAGAATTCCACATTCTCCAATGGCATGAATAAAGAAAAAGTGGAAGGGTAATTACTAGAAGTGGTTAACTAGGTATTGGAAATCATAAATACACCAAAATAAATCATGGTGAAATGAAAAATGATGACGATTTATGGTTCCAGAATGTGGTTGTTGGATTCTATGGTTTCGAATATTTGAAATAAAGGATTTTAGTGAATGGAATTTCTGAATCCTTTTTCAATAGTTACAATCTGAATATTTTATGATATATAAATCAATAAATATTGTCTATTTTATTTATGGATAGAATTTTTTGTCAGAGTACACCAACCATTTTGTATATCTAGTTCATTTTTCTCTATAGGTGGGGATGAATGATTAGTTGAGGGATAAAAAATACTTTTAGGGAATATGATGAAACATTCTTCATGTTTGATTCAGTGTTGGCTTAGGAAATAAATAAATGTGGCTTTGAGATATGATGCAACATTTGAGATCACAGAGAAGGTTGGGAATGATATTTATTGAATTAAATCACATCCTTAGTTTATAGTTATTCATTATTCTTCTAACATATCTCATCATATGATATAAATTCATGATCCTTCTCATATTAGAAATTATATGTTGATTTAGTTAGTTCCAGATGATTGTATTTTTGGGATTCCAGTAGAGATCATTGATACTCAAAAAAATATTCTTTATGTTATGTCTATTCCCATCATAAAATTGTTATGGATGCATATATTAGATTCTCATAATAGTGGGGATCATGAATCATATGTTAGTGAGTAGTGGAAATAATTATTTCTGTATATTCCTTAATTTTCATGAATTTTTTAGGATATAATGAAATATTTTGGGGTATAATTACAATATATTAGTGATGATATGTCTCTTTTTTAATTTATAAATATTTATTTTTGGGATTCATAATATTCAAATGTGATTTAGTATTTTTTTCATGAAATGATTCAGATAAATGGTTGATTTGGACATCAACTTCTATGTGGGTTAATGATACATCTTACCCTCTATAGGATGTATAGTGACTGCTAAATGGTAGCAGTGACCATCAACAAACTACTAGACCCTACCAGGTTGCTAGTGGCATCTCATTGGGAAGTAAAAATGGGTGTTCAATTGAAATATTTATCCCATGAAACAATAGTTACCACTCGAAACCCTCATTTATGCACCTATTATAACTATGAATCATAGAGATACTCTTCATTAGGGATATATTCTCCTTTCCTAATATATTCATTTTTATAGGATCCATGATTGATTGTTTTTTAAGGATTTGGCATGTTTGATCATTCTATACTATTATCTTCCCTTCTCCATGGAATATGAAGCCAGTGAAAAATCCATTTTTGGATGTAATAGTAATTTTAGAAGCCTTATTCAATATATTCAAGAATATTCAATCCTTTTTAGTATAGAGGAAAGTTAACTCCTTGATTTTTGTGTATCATGTGATTGTTGTGGTACGTGATGATTAAATTTCTCAGTAGAAATTTTTTCTTTTGTTAAAAATTATATGTTTTGTATAATTCCATGTAATTATCAAATAATAATATTTCTCATATATTAATATTTATAAATTAGATTTTAATTTTTTAGTAATGTGGATTCTTTGTCATATAGGGTAGTCAACATGAAATAATAGGTTTCTCTGAAATCCTACATTACACAGACGACGAAGTTATTCCAAATAATAATATATTTATAATATTATTATTTTAAGTGGAAGTTATAGAAATACTACTTTATTGTAAGAAATTAATAGAATTTACTATATTATTATTATAACATTATTATATCTGTTTTTAAATTAATCTAATAAATTTTAGAGGCAAAATATTAGAAAAATTTCTATTTTATACAAAATGTAATCTAATATTTGTAAAAGTTAGTTTTATTGACAATTAATGGTGAATCATTTTGAATAAACGTTTTATCACTTTTGTAAGTCCTATTTTAATGAATAAATTTTTTTGGAAGAGGGACACTAAAATATACCTCCGTCGAATTTTTTTCTGATAAAATTCATATTTTAACGAATACTGAAAAATACTACAATATAATTCGAAAAATAATTTTCATATAATTTTTTTTATTAGAATATAATTTTGAATGGTTTTAATATATCATTAGATCATTTTTATACTAGTTAATCCAACATATTTAACTTTATAATTTTTAAATTAAAATTTTATATAAAAACAATGTATACATTTCAACATTTACATAAAAATCATGTTTTCTCAATCGATCAATGGGATTAGTGTTAATACTAATTTAACCAATTATGTGAATATAATTTTCCAAAAAAAATCATTTTTGTAATCAATATAAAATATTTGGTTCAATATGCTGAAATTAATTGTTATTAAATATTATATTTATTTTTTTATTTACAATTGTTAAATGTAATTAAGGTTATTAATGGTAAAATTTATATTATAATATTATAATATTACCCTAAAATTGTACTAATATTATTGGACGAGTTAGGATTGACCATGATCATCATCTGGTTGAAATTTTGACCTTTGTAAGCCTCTAGTGTATGATTATGACATTTATAAAATTTAATTTAATGTAAAGGAAAATATGTCATAAATATGACACTTTCATACTAATTTTTTTTAATAAGGGGTATATAAGTGATACATTTGAATTTAAATAGTTTAATAAAGATATAAGGATTACCTACATCGTGGTAATTTATTTATTATTTTTCGGAATCAAATAATTTAATTTAATTATAATACAATGTTGATAGAGTACATGATTTAATAAAGAATGAATGTAATGAATGAAATTAATAATATGAAAATAAATATTATTTTCCTGAATGGTCTGAAAGACATCAATTCTTTTTGATACCCCCGTTTCAAGGGATGAGGGGCATCCCTTACAATGCCCGTAGGCTTAGAGATTACATGGCCAGTAGGCTTAAGAGATTACATGACCCGAAGGTCGTTGGGAATTCAACCATACTATCTACAAAGAACTACCCCTCCACAACATCTGCATCATGATAGTATCTCTCCACCTTGGCATTACATTTTTTCTAGGCTTCCCGTGAAAGAACAGGTTAGTACCAATGTCATAGCCATACCCTCTCATTCTGAAAATCCATTTGGCTCTTCTCTGGTGAGTGCACCAGCTCTGAATCCTCTTCTGGGATTCTCCTTTTCTGTATTATGTCTAGGGCCTGCATTCATGTGGCCCGAAGGCCTTGGGGTGTCCATATGGCCTTAAGGTGGCCTGAAGACCCTGAGAATCAACTGGACCTATGGACTTGGGTGGCCTAAAAATCCTTGATGGACCCGAGGACCGAACCATTTCCTGAAGGTCGAGATGGATAAAATAACTAATTATATGTTATAAAATTAATAAAAATTAATTATTCATCCAAAAAGATTATATAATTTATATATTTCATTAATGACTCATTAATTGGTCATTATACATTATTTGGTTGTTATATTAAATATCAAAGTGTAAATTACTTAATGAAACTTTAAGTGTTAAAATGGTTTAACCAAAAAGATAATGACTAAAAATAATTAACAATATATCAAATTAACATTTTTATTTTATTTCAAACCATAAACATCCAATAATATAACTAAATCCACTGGGACCCATTTTGAATTGATATTGAATTTATAATACTTTAATTATTTTAATAAAAAAATTTCCCCTCCCCTCGACTATAAAACGATCAAAATCCATTATATAACGAAAATTTTAAAACCACTTTGGTTTTTCAATCAACAGCCCAAAATTGTTCCTATAATTCCTACCCGAATTATTGAGGAATTATTTTATGCCTAAACCCCTCCTTATACTTGTTATGGTGTTAAGAATGATTATCATTTAAAGAAAAGAGAATGCTCTTATTTCAGTGTTTCTATTTTATTTCTTCTTCCACTTCTGTTAAATATATATAATATATGATGAAGTAATAAATATAGTATAATAAATATCCTGATATTTTATTATGATAATATCATCACTAAATCCATCTCCACTTCCATTAAATGGGAAAATAATTAATCATTCATGCTTATGTTCAAACTATCACCTCGACGAACTGATATAATTCGTCATCCACAACCATCTCCCATGACTAGTAGTAGTTATAGAATTAATGTTTTCATATCATTTTCAAGAAATAATTATCATTATATGTAAATAATATATCAATTATTTTTTTCATTTACATGCACATAAAAATGATAATGATTTCCATGCATATGTGTGAACTATCACCTCCTTAAAGTGATGTGAATAGTTTTTATTCACCACAACACTAGTATGATATATATTAGTATATATAAAATTATTATAATTATTTTAGTTATATTATTATCTTTATTTAACTATAAAATAATAATTATATTTCTTCTATAATGATCAATGAATAATGGAAAAGGTATTCATGCATACACATTTCCTACCATCTCAATCATTATAACGTTGTTCATTTTTTCCATTAATAAATAGATTGATTTAAAAATATTATTGTTGTATAAAATATATTATTTTTTTATAATTTTATTTTCTAGATAATGGAATTTTTACCACATGGACTAGTGACATCATAGTAAGTTCACTTTTGAATCAAGTATTGAATATCAACAAAACATACGATATGAACAAAAATAATTATTTAATTTTTATAAAATTGTAATAACTGATATAAAACAAATAATAAAAATGGAAGAAGTTCTCAATAATGTATAAATTAGCATATGATATTTTTTTATGAATATAAATATTTAATATGATGAGTCGGAATCAAGGTAAGGCACTTTGTCTCAATCTCTATTTATTAAAGCATATTTCAATAATATATATCCATTTCTTTTTTAAGTTCATTAATTAACCCCTTTGATTTATAATTTATTTCAATGGTCCTTAAATGGATTATTTTTATATCATGAATATTACTATATGACAATGTTATGTTTTTTTAAGTGTGTGGATATAACAAAGTTTCCACCACAGTGGCCATTATTTGATATTTGTATTCATATGTAACCCTAATGTTTTTAAAATGAAAATATATAAAATATTCCATTTTCATTTATATTGTTATTAAAAATACCTTTTATCATGAATTTATCATGACAATATCATTAAATTATATCTTGTGATTTCAATGTATAATTTTTTTTTCTTCATTCTTCTTAATTTTTTTGATTATGATTTGGTTCATGGGAATTGATTTTCTATATAGGTAGATCTATGATAAACTAAAGACAATTGATCACATGATATATTTCTAATGGTTTGAGAAATCATAGGAGTTAAACACAAAGGTTTATCTTAAAGGATTTATTAAATATATTATGTTGGGTATTCCATACATCATTAGGAAGGTTACTCCCAATTTGGTTATGAGAGCTACATTGTATTTATGACTTGGATCCAACAAATTACCTATATCATTTGTGATTTATATTATTTTTTTCATGAATATTATGATTTTAGGAGCTATGTTGAAGAAATACTTTTTTGTGGGATAATATTATGATTTTTTGAAATGTTTTCATGAGTTTAAAGTACTAATGGACAAAATGTTTTACTTATTATTTTATATTCAATTCTAATATTTTTAGACTCATACCATGTTTTTGAAATGTTCATCCACATGGTATAATGATGGGAAAGATAAATTAAGTCTTCAAGCTGAATTTTATGAATATTTTTATCAAGAAAAAAAAATTATTTAGTTAAAATAGTTTTATATTATGATGAAATATATATCTATTAGACTACTAGATTTTCTAATATTGGATTTTTTTTGTAACAGTAATGGACCAATTCATTTAAATTATAAACTGTAAAAGATAGTGAATATATATTACTGATTTAACTAAATGTTATTTAATGTTAATGTATGGCCTGTATAATTGGTATCCTAGGACTTTTTAGATATATTTAGGGGATATGACATTTTAAATAGAATAAACATAAATGAATTTTTTATATATGTCAAAATTGAAATTATATATAATTTTAGGATTACTATGTTGCTTCAGTAAATATAATTTTAATCAGAGTTGTTTTCCATAGATGAAATAGTGTCATAGTGATGGGATGACGTCCAATGGAAAAAACTATCCAAATCAGCAACATTAGATTTTTGGAATCGAAACTAAATAGTTTGTTATATTGATGGGGCAGTTGACACAAGTTATTAATGGTGGTGGTAGCCATGAATGAGATCAGTCATATCAACCACATAAGAAAATGTTTGTATGGGATTATTTCATGAGCCAACACCCACTCCATTAATTGGATCATCTAAACATGTGAAAAAATATGGGATTAAATCACTAGAATATATTTTCAATTTTATTGGGTGTTAAAATAATCAATACATTAGTCCTTTTATTTACCATTCTGATGTTGAAGCTAATCAATGGTGGTCAATTCTTTACGAATGTTTGGGATAGTGGTGAGATTGATGTTGTTGAATGGGATAAATTCATAAATATAGTTCATGAAAAATATTTTCCTTTGTATGTTAGAGTTATTATGGAAAAACAATTCTTGTAATTGGGTATGGTGTATGAGTTATAGGATTCATATGAAGAAAATATCACTCGTTTGGTAAGGTACTCTATAAATTTCATCATATATATTTACTGGGAAATCAATGAATATTACAATGGATTAAATCCAAATTATAAATGGTAATTTTATTCTCATGAGTTCAAAAATTATGAAAAACATATTCCATGTTTGGAGTATTTGGAAATGGAATTTTCTTATTATCATTGGTTCATTGAAATATATGTGAATAATAGGTAGTGGTTGTCACAAACCAAATATGGATGCCATTGAAACATCACCAATCCAGGCCTATGATAAGTCCCAAAGGTCATCCCCAATCCCACGGGGCTGGAACATGTTCCTAGGTATCATAAAGTGTAGTTTTGGAATGATTTACTGTAGTTTATAAACATTAAACAGCAAAAAAATATAATAATATGAATATGGATTTATCTAACACGATAAATTTTTTTAAAAACCAGAATTTCTTTACATAGTTTAAAAAAATTATAAACGACTATAAAATTTATAAAACCACATTTAGAAGACCATGAACCATCCTCATGGTAAGAGGCGCCACCCTCAAGCCATATTCACAAGACAACTCCACAAAGGACCGATTAGAAACCCAAACCACTGACACAAAAACTATAACCAAGCATGTGACAAAAATTACCATGTCTACAGACACCTATATGTGCATGTAGGGTGTGATCCAAATATTCATTGTATACCAGAACTAAGGGATTATATGTGATAAACATTTTGAGACAAATAATATTAAATGTTTTGTAAATTAGAGATGCTAGTTATAGTCTCTAAAAGATGAAACCTTAAAATTAAATAGTTTTAGGGTTGGGTATTTTAAATATATGATTATTTGATATAAAACCAATATGCTACTAAATTTTTCTAGAAAATCATACTTTATTCCCACTTTAAGAAAAAAATATCATGTGAGTACAAGAAATGAGAAATAACCCCAAGCCAGTAACTCATTGTGGTTACCAGGTACCTCATATCTCAGTGAGAGTAACAATCCCAATATTTATCTAATTAATGATCCAGTAGTATGGAGCATACCCATAACTAGTTTCCCCCAATCATCATCAACATAGAATATTTACAATTGTATGTATCAATCGTTCTTTGTCAAACTGAGGCCAAACCCAACGAGATCACTAGCATACTAGTACACGTCCACGCAACTAGATACCCAGGTTTCTCTTTTGTGCTCAAACATGTTTTACAAGAAAATAAATACAATTTTCACATGAAAATATCACTTCCACATCACACATTCACCAAACATACCACATGTTCATCACAAATGTCACTAAATCCACTTGTCATTCAAATTTATTTTGAAATCCAACTCACAACAAAAATAGACCACAACACATTTTTAAAATCTTTCACAATTGAACACATCCATTAATGATTTTATAAAATATTTCCCATGATAGAAAGGATAACATAAAATTACATTCACATGTTATAGAATAACCATTTCATTAAGAAAATCCATTTTTCACATCACACTAACACAAACATCCCACAAACATGTGTCGCACCCACATCACAACTGACCACTAAATCTTTTAAAATCTCATTTTAAGAACATAACACCACCCAAATAGTACATAAGCATCATTTTCACACTTTGTGTAATTCATTACATCTCATACAATTTTAATAAAACTATCCCAATGTGTATAACCATGTTTTTTCATGAAAACCCATTTCAAAACTGTCATTTATGTTTAAAACCATAATAATAAAAACCTAAAATATAATTGGAATCCCTATAAATGTTTATTTAAATACACCCATGTGTTTTGAAATTACCTCAAATAGTACCACAAATGATACATAGGAAAACATAAATTTTCATAAAACAATTTCAAGAGGCACTACATAATTTCACACATAAACAGATTTAAAAACCCCATTTCAATGCCCACATCCCACTAATTCATTAAAAAAATAGAATTGGTAGCCCCATTAAACAACTAATTAATCAGTTTAATAGTTTATAAAATACACCCAAACATTACCCAATGAATCAAACATGAAAACCATCCAATTTCAAGGTAAAATGAAACTATAAAATAAAAATCATAACCAAATCCAATGAAAAAAGGTTCTGTACCACACACAATAGATTTGAAACATGATAAATTAATAAAATAATTAATCTCACTCGTGATTAAAATGGTTACACATTGAATCACCTACTTGTTGAGTCTAAATCCTCATATATTGGTGTGAAACATCAATCACACTTCCGGAACACCACAAGGGATATAAAAGAAACCTAAAAACTAAATATTTCAACCAATAGACAAGAATATAATACTTGGGTACGAACCCTTGATTCTGGAAAATTTATAACTCAATAATCGGTAATAGAAACCATAAATAAAGGTAAATAACAAATATATAATGAATTAAATTCATAATTTTGATGTTTCCCCCATCACATCTCCCTTAAAAGAAGAGTTACAGGGGAGGGGGAGTGAACATGGAGGCCGGAAATGAATGTAGGGCATGAAATGGAGAATAATGGGGGATGATTTGGGTTTATTTTGGATTGGTAAAATGGAAATTCAAATGTATTTTTAATTACATGGACACAATAGCTGGGTTTTCCAGCATAGTTTGGAACCGTGCGGCCAAACTGTGTGGCATATTCTGGGAAATAATACCAAAATTAAAAACCACCTTTTCATCCCATTGTGTCTAAAGAGGATATCAAGGGGGAATTATTTTTAAATGAATATGGGAAATAATACCAAAATTAAAACCACCTTCTCATCCCATGACTCATCTGAAACATGGGTACAATCCACCTCGATAACATACCCCACAAGTGGGGCCCCTAGAAGTGTCAGAAAACCAACTCCAAAAAATGGATACCTAATACCAAAAGTTTGACATAATCGGAGGAAAATTATCATAAAATAACCCCATGAGAATGTTCATTTCTAAAAAACAAAAGAGACACAACAAATTTAAACATAGAAAACACACAAACAATGAAAAAGCTATGAACCGAATAAGGATTTGAACCAATGAATGTAATTGAAAATATAGGTGTAGAAATTATCCCCACCATAATGATTTACACCACAAAAAATCCACAACGTGTTCATAAAAAACCAAACCAAACATAGAAACTAATTTTATCTCCTTTTCCATGATTCGTTCCGCCCTCGAAATGCCAACACACCTCCTCTGATCAATTGAAGAAGGAATACTAGCATAAAATGAAACATACATTAAATTCCCGAAATGATTAAGAACATTTAGATTTTATCACAGAAGAAAAGTCAAAAAAACACTATCAAAAAAATATTCCAGGTATTTACACAAAAGAACAACAACAATGAACATATTTAAACATACATTACTTTAGAAAAACCATTGGGCGTTCTCTAATCCCAACATTTACCCACGTAAGTTGTAGGTAGTTAGATAGTTGAGAACAAGTCTAATTAACCCCAAGAAAATGCCAATGACCAATCTAATATTCTAGTATATCGAGACACAAATGGGATCCCCACCATAAATGTCAACTTGAATTTTCTTGAGACATGATCAGGACATTGACAGGGGGAGGCCCGAACGGACTCTCTGGTACAAGGGGTAGACATCCATTAGAAATTTCAAATCGAACATACATGAGACCCATTGTGGGTATCCACACCATAGAAACCAACCATATTAATCAACCAGAATGGTCCATAAAGGACATATCCCAACATTTAATGAGTTTGGATGTCCATAGGGTTTAACTGCATAGTTTCAGAAACTGTGCACTGACTATGTGGATCATTCTGTCTGCATGGCTTCCTGGAGCACGATCACAACTAACAGTTCACAAATCGTGTTCTCGACAATGATGACTCATGGTGTTTAAAAAACTTCTATCTTTCATACTGAGGATATTAATTTGTAAAAGGGATTGAACGACCTTGGGATTTCCACTGACTAAGCGCCAACTTCTCTCTACGACCATTGGTAGGTGCTCAAATAATAGAAGAATCGTATGCCTCTTTTTATGGAATTGGAAACTAAATGAATAGAAGAAAAAAAATTCTAATGGTACAAACAACTACACTACAATCCCATATAAGTTTACCAAGACATAACACACTCCACAACTCACCTTACCAAAACATGACATTTTACTGAGACAAGGGTTTAATATATTCATGCACATCACACCTTGTATCTTTTGGACATAAAAAACAGAAGGAAAAGAAAATTATAAAAAATATCATATGAAACATCGGATTTTAATGTTTTACAAGGGATCCATAATCCCAACATAACATAGACTCTCACTGGATTGCAAGAACTTTACATTTATAGTCAAACGAGCACATGACATCAGAAGGCATCACCAATCTTGCCCATTGCTACTGATAGAAACAATACATATAGAAGGATCTTTTACAATGTCCCCTAACATCACATAATTCAAGAAATAACACATAATATCCACTCATGACCATATTTCCACACTTGTGGTTTAACAAGATCCCATTATTCGAAGAGACTATGAAGGACCCAGAGTCCCTCTTAGTCACTATCCAGATACGAATCCACACTAACAATCTCATACCACATCCACCCAGACAAATCAGGTAACTTATGAAACTAGGTCTCTTTCAACCTAAAAATTAGAACTCTCCTATAACTATAGGGGATTGTAAAAAAAGAAAAGAAATGGTGTAATCTCAATCTCTAAATATTGAGAAAAATATTCCTTATATTTATCAACTTTTGTGTCTTCTAATGGTGAAAAAATCTTGGTTTCACTCTAGTTGTGCACTAACCCATAATGGGTGCATACTTTATCCAATGGCAGAACCTAGGGACCCAACCATTCTAGTCCATTGGTCATGAATTTCGAAAAACTAGATCCAAAAACATGAATGTAACCACATTAAATTCTCCACGAACTTTTCTTATTAGATACTATTAACCAGTCCTTAAACCCATATTACCATCCAAACACAAACCTAAAAACGTAGTTCAAATAGGAGGGGTTCTTAGACTCAAAACAACCCACAACTTCCACATTTTTTAAAAACACATAAAGCAATCTATCACAAACTTGTCATTAAAACAACAAGTTTTCATTTTAAAAATGCGTTATTTGAAAAACAAATGGTTCAACTGTTAGCGTATCCACTAATGGTACCTGACTGGTCTTAGACATGTATGTTTCTGTGCCACAACAGGAACCCTCCTCATATCCATCTCCGAACTCATACATCCCTTCCATCAACCATCGATCTTCCCCTATCAACCCATGTATTTGTGTTCTCATAGAAATACTAAAATTAAAGAAAAGTTATTTCCTCTTTTAAAAATCAAATATCTCATCAAATACTTCCCTTTTTTATCATGACCGCTATCCAAAAATTCAAAATCCTAATAATTGAAATGATTAATCACATTAAAGTTATTCAATTAAATTTCAAGGCAACTCATCCCATTAAAACTCCTTTCGGTAGTTTAGAAAACTCTATTGGAAACACATTTTCAAAACCAAAATTACAATAATTTAATTCATTCTAAAGAGATAGAAACACACCATTTTCCATTTAAAACAATTTTTTAAAATATTGTGCAACCATTTCAAAAATATATCCATTCCCTCTTTATTATAAAATCATATCACAAAAACATTACACTTATTAAAACAATGTAATTTTCTCTTTAAAACTGAACTTCCAAGATTTCAAAACTAAAAGACAAAAGACAATGCGAGATGAAACTAGTTTCTTTGGGTGACATGGACATGTGGTTGGCTTCCATATTCAAATGAATTCACTATCAAAGAAAGTGTTATAAAAAATATCCCTGTCTTCAAATGTATTTTCATTCCCTACATTCTTTTTAAGACCTTTTAACCGAACTCTCTTCTCATTTTCCTTAATCGTCATCAAACAAAGAAAAATAAAGGACTATGTTAATTACTAACTTTCCTAGGGAAACCAATCATGTCATGAGGTGTGGTGACCAGTAACACTACCCATAATCAGAATACCAAGTCCCGAAAATCCTAACTCTTAGCTATCCCAACTATTCCTCAAATAACGTGACCCAAAGTGTTAATCTGATCCACCTTTGATACAATATTATCATGAACCAACTCTGGCCACCATCGAAACCAGTGTCAATCTTGGCCTGTGAGAAGGACCAATGGGTGATACTGACCCCATGGTCTACAAAAAGTTCTTGGGTAACATAAATGGATTTTTGGTAACAATTTAACTATTTTTATAATCATCAAACAACTAGAAAACCCAATAATACAAATCTGTATTTATCAAACACAATCATATTTTACAAAAAATGCGATTTGAATTTCATTGTACAAAACAATTATAAAAGACTGAAAAATTGTAAAATACAACAATAAAATTCCCAATATCTATCCTCAGGTCAAGAGTAACTTCCCTCAAGCCATCTAAACAAGACAACACCACAAATGACATGTTAGAAACCAAAACAACCATCACTAAAATTGTACCCATGCATATGAAAAAATACCCAATTCTACATACACCCAAAAAAGTATGTCGGGTGAGCGCCAAAGCCTAGAAGGATACCACCACTATGATATCCCATGTGGTAATCATTTTAGGAAAAAAAATCATTTCATGTTTTGTAAATACCAAATGCTAGTGATAGTTTATAAAAGTTGAAACATTAAAACTCAATAGCTTTGAGGTGGGGTATTTTAAAAAGAGAATTATTTTATATAAAACCGAAATGCTACTGAATTTTTCAATAAAATCATATTGTATGATGATGTTAATCACAAAATATCATGTGAGAACAAGAAACAAGAAAATTACCCCTAGTAACATTCTCGATGTCGGTCCCAGGTACATCGTATCTCGATGAGAGTAACTATCACAATATCCATTCTCATTCAAGAGAAAATAGTAGAGAACGTACCCATAACCTAGTGGTCACCAATCATAATTATTATTGATTATTTAGTGTTGTAAGCATAAATATTTCTATGTAAAACTGTGTCCAAACCCCACTAGGGCACCATCACATTGGTACACATCCACCCACCTAGATACCCGAGTTTCACTCATACGCTCAAATAAGTTCATTAAGAAAATAAATATAATTTCTGCATAAAAATATCACTTCCACATCCCATATTCACCAAAAATATCACATATACATCATACATTTCACAAAATCCACTCTTCATTCGAATTGATTTTGAAATACAACTCACGACAAAATAGCCCACACCTCATTTTTCATATATTTCAAAATTAAACACATCATTTAACATTTTTATAAAATAATTCCCAAGATTCTGAGCATCACATAATAGATTACACAGATGTCAAAAAATACTCTTTTCATTAATATAAAACCATTTTTTACATCACACTCATTTGAAATACCCAAAATCAAGTTTCTCACCCACATCACAAATTCATTATTCACCATAACAAATTACAAAACATTACCAAAACATTTGACATCACAACTGACCACTTTATCATTCAAAATATAATTTTATGAACTTCATACAACCAAATAAGTACATAATCATCCTTTACAAACTTTTATAACTCATTATATCAATAATAATTTTAATAAAACAAACCAAAAGGGTATAACCATGTTTGGAATACAAAACCATTTCAAAACATTAATATTAGGCCTAAACCATACCAATAAAAACACAAAAAAGAATTTGAAACTATATCAATGTTTATTAAAACACACCCATGTTTTATGAAATTACGTCAAACAGTACCACAACATATACACCTGGAAACACACATTTTAATAAAACACCCTAAAGAGGAATTACATTGTTTTACACATGAAACCCATTAAAAACCCCATTTCAAAGCCCAAATTACACTAAATATTTAATAAATAAAAATAATAAGACCCTTTAAGCCACTAATAAATCTCATTCATAGTTTATCAAATACACCCAATCATTACCCCTACAGCCACACAGGAAAAGCTCCCAATTTGAAGCGAAAATGAAACTATAAAATTAAACTCTTATCCAAATCCGTCAACGTAATGTTTTCACCACATAAAATATATTTGGAATATGATAAATTAATTAAACATGAAATCCAAATTTTCATAAAATGGTAACACACGGAATCACCTACCTTTTTTAGTCGAAACTCAAAAATCATGCTATGAATCCTCAATAGCACCTCTGTCACACCTCATGGGAGATAAAAGAAACCTAATACCTCAATATTTTACCCAATAAACATGAATGTAAACCATATGTATGAATCCTAGATTCTAGAAAATTTATTACTGAAGTAAGGGTGAAAGAAAACATAAATAAATGGAATAAAATAAATATATAATGACTTACATTCAAAATTGTGATGTTCCCCTACCACATTTTCCTTCATAGACGAGGTCCAAGATAGATGGAGTGACCATTGAGGATTTTCATGAATGTAGATAACGAAATGGGGAATACTTGGGTGGATTTGGAATTACTCCAGAAGGGAATAATGTAAATTCAAAAGTATTTTTAATGACCTGGACACACCTATAAGGTTTGGAACCGTGCGACCTATGCTAGCCAACCCAAAATGTATTGTTTTTCCATCAATTCCACGGGGGGTCCAAAGGGGAAACAAAGGTGAAATTATAGTCCACTAATATGGTGATATAATAAACAAAATAAACAACCTTTTCACAACCAAGACTCATCCAAAACATGGGAAAAAAGCACCTTTCCAAATTACCCCACAATTGGTTCCTCTAAGAGTGTCACAAAACCAAATCCCAAACACCACAACCTACTAAAAACTATTTCAAAAAATAGGAGGACAAGTATTATACAAGGCCCCCATGTCTAATGTCTTTTTTGAAGAATACATGAGAAACCAAGAATTCAAACCTAGAACACCTGGAAAACAATAAAAATATATTAACCAAAAAAGGATTTGAAGAAAAGAATGCAATTGAAAATATTAGTGTGAACTATGTGGAAATATAATAGAAATGAGTTATCATAAATATATTGATTGTAGGAAAAATAAATTTATAGTTTGTGAAAATGGTGCAAAATCTATAACTAGGGAATTCTTTTTTGAATTATGTTATGTACTTAAAATGTTGTAAAATGGGACATAAAGATTCTAAATAAATTGAATAAGATCTAGGTAGTTGTAAGAAAAAATATGATACATATTCAGTAAAATGATTTCAATGTAATGAGAACAGTAATTATTATAAATTGTGTCCGATAAATAATTTTAATGATGGGAATCATCCATACTACAAGTAGAAAGGTTTCATAAAATCTAATGTAACACATTTTTTAGATATGGGGCCATCAAATGAAGTGGTATCATGTAAATTTTTTATTAAAATTATCGAAATATGTATTTTGTATTAGGGCCAACACAATCATTAATTTTAGAGAATTGTTTTTGTAATTTGTAAATAACACCTCAAGAAATGAATCCAAAAAATTTGTTAAAAATAAATTTAGGAAATGATGAGCGAATAATAAATTATAAGATTCATCGTATTCTTATCTACATAAATAATTTTCATGTAACCATTGTTTTTTTTACTTGTAGAGTTTGATGTTATTTTTGGTATAGATATGCTTTCATTTTACTATGCTAATATTGAAAATAAATCTAAATAGGTTTCATTTCAGAAATATATTTAGGATTTATAAAATAAATATCCCTTATCATTTATAACATATAAGTAAGATGATACACTATAAATTATGCAAACTATTGTTATCATTCACATATTATTGTAAACAATGGAACTATTCAGAATAATGATGATTTAGTGGTAAATTAATATCATGATGTTTTTCGGGTTGAGGAACCTTGAATTATACCTGGTCGACAAGTAAAAATTAAAATTTCATTATTTTTTTTTATAATGAAATTTCAAAACCTCATTATCGAATGGAAGTAATTTAAATTATTGAGCTGAAGAAGAAACTGTAAGATTAAATATGTAAAGGTTTATTTTGAACAAGTACGTCACCTTGGTGTGATCCAGTATTATCTATTAAAATGAATGATAGTTAAATGAGGTTTCACATTGATTATAGATCCATGAATTACATCATAATTAAGAACAAGAATGCATTTCCTCTTAACAATGATTTATTTGATTATACCAAGGGAGAATAATATTTTTTGAAGGTTGACATGAGTTCAGGGCATCATTCGTTGAAATTAATAGAATAAGAAATTATGAATACTATATATAATACTATATATAGAAATTATTAATTTTTAGTTATTCCATTTGGATTAACTAATTGACGTGTTATATTGACGGATATTATAAAAATATTATTCCCTCACTTCTTGGATATATTCATTATTGTGTATATTGATAAAATTATTCTATATTCTAAAAGTAAATATGAACATTAATGTCATCTAATGTTTAAATATCAATACATAATAAAATGAAATTATATTGTAAAATCTAAAAACCAAAAATTTGGCTTCAAAAATATTAAATCCATTTTGATATTTTTTTTACTATAGAATAAATGATGATCTTAAAAAAATATTAATGTTATTGAATAATAAACACTATCAACAAATATAACTGAGATTTGTAGTTTCCTGGTTTTTTAGACTATTAAAAATGTTTTTTTGATAATTTTTCACGGTTATCTGCTATACTAACTAAGTTAACATGAAATGGTGTGCAGTTCATCTGGAAAAGAGAATGTGATGAATGATTTCGTGAATTGAGAAAAATATTTTTGAATGTTATAGTTTCGGCACTCCCTTGTAGAAAAATTGAATAGCTTATTTATAGTGATTCTATATTTATAGGTCATTGTTTCATCCTAATGTAGACAAATGAGATAATTTTTTTATTACATTATTGAAATAATAATCATTTAAATTACTATATTCATGATTTTTAATTAACCAATTTTTTTTTCTTTATCAGTTTTAGGATTAATCCGCTTGGAGTAAAATGTGAAATATATTCAAACCAATAATTTTTGAAGTATATATTAAATCGTAAAAAATTTAATATGAATTATAGAAGATGGTTCGAGTTAATCAGGGATTATGATTCCATGATTCATTACCATCCATCAAAGGAAAATAATTTTTCTAATGCTTTGAGTTGAAAATTTAATTCTACATTAACCATGGTACGTATGGTACAAGGTTATTTGGTCAATGATTTGATGAAATGTGTCTTGGATGTTGTGGGTGTTGAAAATTAAAATTTATTTCATGTGTCAGTGAAATCAAATATATCTTATAGAATTAAGAAAAATGGTTAAGATGAAAGTGTATTGAAAAAATGTAGTTTTTTTAGAAGGGTCTATTTCATAAATTTATAATTGATAAAAGTGTGTTTTTATATTTTGGAAGAGTTTATGTATTCCTTATGATTTTAAATTGAAGAAATAGTTAATATTTGATTCTCATAGTTCTCCATTTTTAGTTGATCCTACAATCAAAAAGACGTACAAATACCCTCGAGATAATTACTGGTGGGATGGAATGAAAATAGATATTTCTTACCTTACTATGAAGTGTCTTTCTTGTAAGCAGGTTACATAAGAATTATTGTTTTGAAAAGGGATATTTCATACTTTTATAGTACAAGATATAAAATGGGATAATATATCCAATGATTTTGTACTAGTATTTCCAAATTCTTCTTGAGGTAAAAATTTATTTTGGGATATTTTTGATAGAGTGAAAAAATAAACTCATTTTATTACTAGTTAATATAATTTACCTGTAGATAAACTATCTCGGTTGTACCATGGATATATAGTTATGTTCCATGAAGATCCTCTCTCTATTGTATCATAGAATGATCCTAGTTTCACGTATAACTTTTTGAAAGGCCTTCAGAAGACACTGTATAAAATACTATAATTCAAATCATATTTTCATCCTCAATAAGATGGGCTGACTGAATGAAAAATTTCAACCACAGAGAATATTCTACATGCTTGTTAAATGGATTATATTAGTAGTTGTGATAATCTTCTATATTTGGTTGATTTTTCATAGAATAACATTTTTCATTCAATTATATATATAGAACTATTTTCCGCATTATATGGAAAGTTGTGCCAAACTCCAACATTTTTGGATGATCTTAGATAGAGGAATGTAATTGGACCAGAGCTAGTTGATGTGGATGGAAAAAAAATTCAAATGATTCAATGACACAATAGGATATATCTGATAGGGAATATTAGTTATGAAAATAAATATAGGAAGTTTATTTTTTTGAGGTAAGTGATCATGTATTTCTAAAATGCTATGTATGGAAATTTGTTATGAATTTTGGTCAGAAAGTGTGGTTGAGTCCCAGATTCATTAGACCCCATGAAATCCTAGAGAAATGTGGATAATTTTCGTATATAGTGGATTTTCCTCCGAGTTTATCTTATGTAGACAATTTTTTTAATGTTTCAATGTTATGAAAGAATATGTCGGATCCATCTTAGGTGTTGAGCCCCAAACTAGTTCATATGGAAGAGAATAATTATTATCAGAAATAGTGAATCCATAATATTTTACGTAACGATAATTTGTGTCCAAATTATGTGATTCATCTGGTTAAGGATT
The DNA here is from genome assembly GCA_963277665.1 of Viscum album. Classification (NCBI taxonomy): domain Eukaryota; kingdom Viridiplantae; phylum Streptophyta; class Magnoliopsida; order Santalales; family Viscaceae; genus Viscum; species Viscum album. The sequence goes on along the minus strand of OY728119.1, from coordinate 1,636,973,616 downwards.
TGTTGAAAAACCAAATGGTTGATAAAGAAATTTGGGAATCTGCAAATTATATGATGGAGAAATTACCCCACCTAATAGATAAGTAAATAAAATTATGTGGATAGAACATCCAAAAGGGGAGAAGGATGTAACATCCCATGTAATTATAGAATAATAATTTTTCACCTCTATAAATATTTCCGAATTAGATATATATTTACATAATTGGGGATGATATGTCTAATATTTTACTCAATAATCAACAATTGGATTATTTGAAATACTAAATGGTACAAAAGACTGATTTAAAACGAAAAATTATATATTATTAATAATATTTCTTTAAGTGGGAGTCATCACCACTCCATTATATCAAATATTATAATGAGAACTGAATTTATTATTCCTATTTAGGTTTATTGACTATTTAAACATTATTCTTTGAAATTTTAATGGCATTACATGAGAATAAATACAATTTTAAGTATAAAATACTCTAATATTTTTTAAATGGAGTTTTATGAACATTGATGGATAATCCTTTTTAAAAATATTTACTTCATTATTATATGTTTAATATGAAAAAATAAATTTATTCATTCGAATCGGGACATTAATATTTAATTTTTTTTAACTTTTGGTATTTTTTTAATAAAATAAATATATCAATCAAAAGATAAAAATACTATATAATAACTAAAAATATCATTTTCATCTAATTTATTAAAATTGTTAGATTATCAATTTATATGGTTTTAAGTCAAAGGTGAATGATTTTTTTATCATCCAACCAAATGCAGTTCATTGGATATTTTTTAAAATTAAAATTAAATTGAAAAACTATATAAACTTTTCAATATTTTACCTAAAAACCTATTTTCTCGATCGGTCATATGGATTAGCGATAAATATAATATAACCACATATGAAAATTTAATTTTAAAAAATATAAATTCACTTTTTTACTCTGTAAAAAAATATGCTTCAATATGATAAAAATATATTTTTTGAATAGTGTCTTTATTATTTTATTCACTAAGGATAAAAAAATAGGGTAAGAAAAGGTAAAATAAAAATTATATTAATATAAAATAACTTTAATAGTTTTTACAATCTTATTAGATGCATTATTATCGACCATAACCATCATTGGGATGAAATTGTCACCTTTGGAAGCCAGTTAGGTGTCATTATGATATTTATAACATTTGTTAAAGGAAAACATTTCATAAATTAGTCTCTTATTAGGAAAAAATTATTAATATGGGGTTTTATAAATTAAATAATTAATTATAAATAGTAAATAGAAACATAAATAGATTAACTACATCATAGAAATTTATTTACTACATTAGTAAAAGAAATAATTAAATTAATTTATAACACCCAAATGATGAAGAAATTGACTTATTAAAGAAAAAATAAAATAAATGAAATTAATAATATTAAAATAATAATAATATAAAATATTATATTATGTACACTAATTTTGTGGAATAATATGACATGATATGATTGAGTTATTATAGTTTATTCAATGGAATCATGTTGTTATGATTTCTTTAAATATCCTATAATGAATAAAATCAAAATTGACATAATTCATAAGATAAATTATAAAATTCCAATGTAAATGATTTAAAATTTTAAAAAACAATTATTAATACAAAAATTTGACATAAATCTAAAAAATTCATTAATGACTCCGTTATTAGTTTTTTGGTGTGATTTCGTAATCATTATAACTAAAAAAATTTAAATTATCCGATTAAATAGTAATATTTATATAGGTTAAAACAGAACGATAAGGATTCAAAATTATTTAATTCTTATCTAATTATCATTTTTATTATTTTATTTTGACCACCACTAATCATATCTTATAACTAAATCAACTTTTAACCTTTTGAATTTGATATTGATTTTATATTAAATAAATACTTTTTGTAATATCATGGGTGGCCCTCCCCTATCAAATAAAAAGTAACTCATACAAGCTATTACTTTCAATAAAAAAATAATTTTATTAGACAATATACACCCATCCCCATTCCTATAATACATACACAAATTATTGATGAATTAATTTAAATATAAAGCTGTTATAATACGTGTTAAGATGTTTAGAAAGGTGATCATCTGAAGGAAACACAATGTTTTTATTTAAGTGTTTCAATTTTATTTATTCTTAAACTTACATTTAATATCCATCATACATGGTGAACTAATTACCCTATTATATTAAAATAACTGGATTTAATTATGTTAATATCATCACATAAATCCATTTACACTTCAATTAAATTAGAATGACGTCATTCGTTCGTATGTATGTGTGAACTATCATCTCTACAATAGATATAATTCATTTTTTATAACCATCTATAAAGTATTTTCATATTGACAGAATCAATGGTTTTAAAATAATTTTATGAAATATTTACCATTATAAGGGAATAATATATCTTTTAATTTCATTCATTCCATAAACATGGAAATGATAATTCATTTCATGTGTACGTGTGAAATATCACAACTATGAAGTGATGTGAAACGTTTTTATTCACCACATCATGTGTATGATATATATGTAAATATATTTAAATGATTATAATTTTTATAACTATATTATGATCATTATTTAAAATTAAAATAATAATTCCCCTATTTCTATAATGATCATTGAAAATATAAACGTTACTCATGATTATGGATATACAACCATATCAATGATTATAATATTGTACAATTTTCATAACATAAACAAATGGTATGATTTAAATGTATAATTGATGTATAAAAGTGTTTATTATGTCATGAATTTTATTCTAGAGATGACAGACTAATGATCACATGGACTATTGGTAGCGTAACATGTCCATTTTTTACTCAAGTACCAAATATCAACAAAAAATCTTAGACAAACATAAATATATATATAATTTTAATAACATGACAATAACTGATATAAAATGAACAATAAACACAAAAATGGTTTTATTATTTATTAGTAATTTAAAAATGGTTACTTTTTAGGAATATAATTCTTTTATCTACGATTCATACTAAATGAAATGGAATTCATATCAATCTCCATTCATTGAGACATATTTCAATAATATACACCACATTCTATTATATAGTGTACAATTAAAACCTTTGACATTTAGTTTCATTTGATGAGTTTATAATGTAATGTATTTTGATGACTAATTATACTAAATGGGAGAAGGAAAATTTCTTAACTTTTTCCGTGATAATTACATTTTCACTACCATGACCATTATTTGATATTTAGATTTTTTTTGTAAGCCTTAATGATATTAGAAGGACAATAAATACCATATTTCATTTTCAAGTATTTTGGTATTAAAAATTGTTTTTATAATTGATTTATTATGTAAATATCTTAAAATGATATATTTAGATTTCAATGTTGAACTATTATTTTTCCTATATTCATATTAATGTATTATGATTACATTTTGGTTCTTTGAAAATGGTTATGTATACAAGTTGTTCGGTGATAAACATAGGGCGTGTGTGCACCTGATAACTCTCCAATGCATTGGGTAATGATATGTAGTTAAAAAGTAAAGATTCTCCTAATATATTTAGGTAATATACTGTTATGGTTTTTCAAAACTTAACTATAAATATTACTCCGCATTTAGTAGTGAAAAATATATTGTTAGTATGACATGGATTCCACAATGTACATTTATGATTTATTATTTATAAGATTTTTTTAATAAATAGTATGATTTCATGAGGTATGCTAATGATATTATGTTTTATTTGTGAAATTTATGATTTATATGAATTTGTTTCGATGAGTTTAATGTATTATAGGACAAAGGGTTACATTAGATATTTTATACTTCGTAACAACATTTTTTTTCTCATTACAAGATATTAAAATATTTTTCCTCTTGGTATAATATTTGGTGTGGGAAAGAAAGAATTAAATATGAATGTTTTCAGTATTTTTTCAATACAAACGAATCATGAATTATTTTAAAATTTTTTAGATTATGACAAAATATAAATTTAGTAGACTTTACTACAGTATAATATTTTAGTTATTATGAAATAGTTATCGAATAATTATGTGAAATATTAAACATAGAAATAACATCAATTTGAATTATATATTTAACTCAATATATTACAACATTAAATTATGAAGCATTATAATGTTGTTGGATCCAACGGTTTAGTACTCTTCTCAGATTTTCATGTTTCACTTTTATCTCTAGTTTGTTAGTTCCATTGTGGGTTGTGCATGATCAAAAAAATATCCCGGTGGTTATATATATAACCATTGTTATATATATAATTAACCATAATATTTTTTGGGTTTAGAGATTAAATATAATTATTTTTTAATTTATGTAGGTATGTGTAAAATGGGATCCAGAAGATATAAAATTTCCCCTATTTATGATAAAATAAAATTTATTTCTAGGAATAGTGAAATGGATTGTGAAATAGGATTTCAAATAATGTTTTGAATTAAAAGTGTTGTAATAATATAATGCGATCATTTATTATTCCTTAAAAATTAATTTTATATATTCCATATATGGTAGTAATGGGTTTTTAATTGGAGGGTTTAGTATTGAATGTTTTTTTATTGAAATAGTAAGGGGTGCCAAAATATTATTTTTTCCTCCGTTACAAGAATATAGATACATTTGATCTTGGAAGACCATCATTAAATTATAGTTTTTTATCCTTTGAGAGGTTGTTCGTTATTATTACTTTAATTGATGAACTGACACTAGGGACTTGAGTGTACACATTTTGTGGTTTATGACTGAGGTATGAGGGACATAGGATGATAATCTATGATTTCTATTCAGGTTGTTACCATTGTTCATGTATTATAATGATTAGTATTTATATGATGTGGTAAATTTTATTCAATAAAATTTTATTCTAAAAATTATTAATTTAAATAATATTATAGAGTTTTTTAAATATAATTATGATATATGAATTTGATTTAATATGATATTTTATAAGAAAATATTAAATTTGTTATCATTCTAGGATTTTTTAAATTTACAATGTTGTTATTATTTTATATAGACATGTTCTGAATCACAAGTTTGGGATCAAACTAACCTTATTTATCTCATACCATTCACACTCACTTGGTTGTGTATGTAAATGTTTTTATCATGATACATGGTAAGAAAATGTGTTGTAGTGAAGAAGATTATTAATTGGTCATCATTGAATGGAATATCGGTGGTGAGATGGTTGGATTTCGTCCACATATCATGTGGATTTATAGTGGGTAGTTCAGGTGTCTTTTATTTTGGATGTTTTTGAGTATATTTACTTTGGGTTTTATCTCACAACCTATAGTTTCATCTTTACCCTTGGAACTATTATGTATATGAAATATTTATTTTTGGTTTTAAATAAATATATATTTATATATATTCCATAAAACATGTTTAGTGGTGGGAATATCAATCTGAATGGTTTTCAATGAATTATTGAGTGTTAGTAAATAGCTCATGGCGATCAAGAATTCTCTTTGGGACTAGACATAGTTTGGATCAAATCCATGATGGATGGGTTTTCTAGATCCATACATGGAATGATATTACATTTGGGGGGGGGGGTTCTAGGTGACACGATATTTGAGGGGGAAAGAGTTAGTTTGAGTGTCTATAATTATTTTCTTATGGTATATTTTTTAAATTTTCAATAAAATGCACGATTTACCCAAGATGTTAAAAAACAATAGTCCATTCATTGAGAACACAATGGGACCCATAAGGATTTATTTCATAGTATGGAAGAACACATTCCAACCATGTAAAATGGATCGATAAAATAATATATCCTAATTCTATGATCACTAAATAGATTATTTTTCGACTTTTAACTAACCGTTATGTAGTAGAAAAAGTCAAAAAAAAACATAAAAAATAAAAATGTTAATCCCTAAAACATGATATAGATAATAACTAAAAATATAAAAATGATTATTTTTTTGAAATAAAAATTGGGATTTCACAAGAACTATTTTAATTGTTTTTATATTGAAGATTAGTGGGTTTATGGTTTTATATTTAGACTAATAATTAAGTATTTTTTAACAGTATTTTTGTATTTAAGAACATTAAATCCTAGTTTTCTATCAAAAATATAGCTTATTTCATATTCTTTTCAATTAGGGTATTTGGAATTTGAATTTTTTCTATTTAATAAACGTTGAATTGAACACCTTTTTTTATATTATTATTCCACTAAAAAATCTACGTTTTCAAAAATAAATATTTTTTAAAATATAATATGAACATTAGGCTTGAGAAATATCTTTATAGGTTTTTATTTTAATTTATATAATATAATCTATTATATTAATTATTAATAACATTATAGTTTATCCATAAATTTATATAATTTATTTAAAAATTTATATATCATACTAGAATCATAATAGCTATTGTATATTCATTTATTTATTTTATTAGTCATATAGAAATTCAATTTTCTCAGAAATGTTTAAAAAATTCAACAATGGATAATTTTTTACATGATTATTAAAATTTTATATTAATTATTTGTAATTAATTTTACATTAAATTTAAATTATATTATCACATAAAAATATTGCGGGATTTTAAATTCATTCGTCACGCACTAAAAAAATTAAAATATCTTATTTGAAATAGAATGTATTATTCCACGAAATATATAAATAATTTAATTTTTTTAATTAATTAATATATACATTTAATATTCATTTATTATATTATAACCCAATTATTTTCATTATTTTTAATATATAATTCAATGTTTAAAATTCACATTATGATTTATAATGTCATTTTGCAATGTTAATATTCCAACAACCATGTTACCCTATTGATAGACAAATTGTTTATTATAAATAATCAACATTATAACATATATTATCATTTATTTTGTTCTCATTGTTTATCTTCCATATCTAATAAAATTTTTACCGACATATTTATAATAATGTCATCTGTTTTGATCATGTTATTATTTGATAAATATTGTACTTTAGAGTTCACGATTGTAGTTCTTCCCTATAATTTTATTATTTATATATAATCAGGTATAAAAAATCTAGTGATAGTATCACTCATGTTTAAATTGTATATTGTAATTAAATAAAATGGGATTTTTTAATTCATTTATAATTTTAATGAAATAAATATATTATTGTAGTTTATTTATTAGTCTTATATTCTACTTTTTTAAAATAATTTTATCAAAAAAATGGGGGTATACATTAATCCAAGATAAATGTAAGAATTTTTTTATTTTGTTTCCTTTAGATCACATTTCATATAATTCATCTTATAATTCATATATATTAACATCAAACAACTTTTATTATTAATGAAAATATTCAATATATTATCATCAATATAAAAAATATCTTTTTTATATGAAATGTCTGGTTCTAATTCTCTTTATTCAGTGGGGAGTACATGTAATGTGACCTATATGTTCTTACTAAACATAGGGAAATGGAATATATCTTGTGTGTTATGGTGATTGGGGGGAATATCCAGACTATAAACCTTTTATTTAACTCACTTAAAAATATTAAATGTTTAAATGATTGTTTTACTTAGATTTTCATTCATATTCAACCTTATAAATCCATCAATGAAGATAAATTCATGGATTGAAGGTCTCTTGCTTGAAACTCGTTAAAATTAATCTAAATGAAAATATTACATTTCATTATTAATTGATATATCTTTATAAGTAACAATTTGTTAATCATATCACTATTATGATTATCATATAATGTATTTAAATCTATTAAATTCTGTTAATTATTTGTGTTTAGAGATCTATAGAATCATGAAATCAATTATATTATATATGGAACACTAACATAAAATCCTTTTTTTCACAACAAGATGATTCTTAACTTCATAATCCATTTAATCCATGAAAAATATGGTTCATTCATAGAAAATTATATTATTTGAATTAAGAAATCATGATAGTTTCTTCTGATCTATAGTGCCTATAAAAAACATTTGATGCAACAAGATGACGAATAAATTCTCATTATGGTATATTAAAATAATAGAAACCCTACAATCAATTTGAAATTCAATAAAACTTCAAAATAATGTTTTTATTTTAGTATAATTTATATTTGTAGTGAAAATAATCATTTACAACCTCGTGAATATTAAGATAAATGACCATTTTTTTGAAAAATTATATTTAAGGAATGAATAATGAATAAATAATAACTCATGAAATAATTTCATTGACAACACCCAATTATTGTAAATAAGATCATAATAACTCCTTTGAATTATAAAAAACTGTTATCATTTTCCTGTAAAATTATTTCTATTAAAATCCCTTTCAATGAATCCCGAACACATGTAGTAATCATAAAAAATAATATTTTTATCATGAAATCACAATATTGTATAAATACAAAATAATCATTAGAGTAACATAAATCAATTTACTGTGTCAGCTCATATGGGAGGTAAAATGTTTTCAAATTTACTAAGGAGTTAGTTGAAACCATATACACTATCATTTATTATGATTAATTTTATACATCTAAATTGATATGATAGTAAAATAATTTTGTTCAATCCATCTCATTACCCAATTAATTGGAGTGATATATCCAATTTACCCATTATCAAGAGATATATCAGAATCACCCATTATAATAAACAATTTCCATGGAATAAATGTTGAATAAAACTCATATAATATTGAATTTACATTATGTAAACATATAAACCGTTCTTTTGAGCTTATATACTAACTAAAATGTTGTTATAAAATTAATAAAAATATCAATATCCTTCTTCTTTGGAAACTGTTATAATGAAAAAATTGTTGAACGATAGGGAATGATATTTTATTTTGAAAGGAATTCAAAAAATATAGAGGAATATTCTTCTCTGGAACTAGACTTATTATTTACATAAATTTTTTATTAATGTAAAGAATAAATTAACTTGTAATTGAAGATCATATTAGGTTTATAGTTTTAGATTATGATGAAATAATTTATACAAAAGAAAAACTATAAAAATACAATGTCAGCACATTCTATTAGTATCCATTTATTCTAAAATTTAAAAATCTAAAAACATTGATTTGTATATAATGAAAATTACATGTATTTCTACATGACTTCATTATTTAATTTATCCACCATTAAACCCTATAAGAAATAATTTATTATGAGTTATGGAGAAAAACCTCAACAATGGATATGAAAAAAATTTAGTTTAGTTAAAAAATTCAAAATCGTATAACATATAATTTTACCTCCAATGTTATGTGAATGTGAAAATTAATTATTTTCAAATGAAACAAGAAAAGATAACATAAAATACAACTAAAACCCAAAATATAAAAATAAAACACCATTATTAGTCAAATATATATTAATTTTTTTTAAAAATTCCAAACCCTTCTAATTAGAATAAAAATATAGAATATTTTTATTATAATCAATACTGAATTAATTGGAGGGATAAAATGTAGCTCACCCATCACAAAATCTATATAAGGCCCACCCATTTTTGATGTTCTATCATGTGGATCAACCCCTCATGTAATCTATATCAAGATCACCAATGATGTATAATGGGACATAAACCATAGTAACTAATGCGTTTGGATGACTACTTTCATGTAATACTAAATGAACATATCAAAAATAAAAAACATTCATCATCAAACCCATTGAAATTCTTTTTTAATCCCAAGTGAAATAAATATTCGGAATAAATAAATTTATTTTAAGAAGAATTTGTACCAAATTAATAAATAGAAGATAAGTAGGGATTTTCATTGAATAAAATATTAATTCTTGAAATTTAATCCCCAAATAAAATAATATACATGTTGAAAAAATTTGTCTATGTATAACCAATATGTGAGGACAATGGCCGATAACAGGATTCCAAAAACTTATTTAATAAGAGTGTACATGACTGACAATAAAATGGGGATCAAATAAAAAATTGACATGATAATCATCAACAAACTAAAATTTCATCATCACTTGAGATGATTTCCCCTTCCTCGGTATCCTCCTCTACCCGTCATAAGTCATTATCTTTTCTATTGATTAGGGGCCTTCCAATCATTGGCTTCACCAATTTATTATTCCTCATACTTCAACTAAGACATAATTCCGTTCTATCCAATGGTAATATTTTCCATACCCGCAATTAAAAAAGTATTAATATTTCCATATTCTTCAAGAAACATATCCTTAAATTGATATCTAATTAAACATTCATTCATAGTAACATAATTTTTATTGGACTTCTAGGAAATGTTATCCTTTTCTATATGCACCTTAGTCCATTTTATTTGAATTTAGTCCTTCACCCTCTTGGGAAGTATTGAAAAATTTAGGGAGATTGTGGTTTTCCTAGTAATAAATATTTGGAACCCTTCCTCATCAATTACATTAATATTACCATTCTTTTAAACTATGGTGTCATGGCTCAGTTCCTCATCAATAGCCTACTTCACATCCTATATGAACTTAGATTTCCCAGATGGTTCCACCATCCTCACTATTCCCTCATTATCATCACATGAATCAGCACAAGGGATAATTTTATCAAATGAAATATCATTTGATCTAGCTATAGTCATATTCCTAAAAAATGGCTCCACTCTAAAACTCAACGCCACACCCGGAGAAATAAAAATATTTATTTTGAAAAAAAAATTATAAATAAATGAAAAATAGACATTCGGCGTGAGCTGTATGTGATCACTACTTTCATCTCTTTCATACTCAATGGGCGTGATATGTATGTGATCAACACTTTCTTCATCATCGAAACACATCCCAATATGGTCCTTGGTTCATTGTAGTTATCTACATAACCAACACCCTCCTTTGGTAGTCTCAATATGGTGGCACTAGTCTATCTCTTCCTCTATTACTGGTAACTTTACAGAAATTTCTCCATCAACATGAATGGTTTTCCCTACCATGTCAAAGAAAATAAGGGTCCTGCAATATGGGATAAATTGGGTACAAACCTCCGAATGTAACCAGCCATCCCTAATAAACTCCTCACCTCAGTTATTCTCCTAGATGGATCCCAAGAAAGAACTACATCTATCATTGATGGATCTACCAAAAATTCCCCATCTGAGATGACATGTCCTAAAAAGTGAACATCCCGAATCTAGATCTAAAACATTGGGACATTACTATAAAACTGGTGCTCTCAGAGTTTATTGAGGACTATCCACTCGTGTGTAGCATGCTCCCCTCCGATACTGAGTACATCGTGATTTCATCATTGAAGAACATGATGAACTGGTCATGGTAAGGTTTGAATATCATATTAATGAATTCCATTAACACTATTGGGGAATTGGTTACATAGAAACACATCACTAGAAACTCATAGTGGTCATACCCACACTTGTCCTATATCTTCAATGCATCGACATCCTGCACCCGAAGGTGGTGATACCCTGATCTGAGGTCCATCGTTGAGAACCACTTCGCTCTCTTCAGCTGGTCAAATAGGTCATTAATTCTTAGTAGGTGATACTTGTTATTCATAGTCACCTTGTTCATGCAACATAAGACCAACAAAAACATAAAACACCTAGCTTACATTATTGAGAAAATTACTGTGGATTCCCATGGTAAAATGATGGGACATAGAAACTCCTTTTCCTTTATTTCCACTAGTTAAACCATAATCTCTCAAAGCTCCATGTGAGCGATACGTTATGCCAGTGTGGAAATTGGTGCCTTACCTGGGTCCACGTTGAAGGAAAAGTCCACCTGTGTGAGGATGCAGTCCAATAACTTCTTGAGGAAAAGCATCCTCATACTCTTCCCCTACTATATGAAATTTTGGACTCCTCTCATCCACTACACTAAAGGTGAGACAATCCAACTTGTGAGTGATTGGCCAGACCCTCAACCAATAGAGTATTTCTTACACCTCAAGGGTTTCCTTCTCGTTGATGAAGGAAAACCCAATCTCATCATTATAGACATATCACCCTATAAGCCTAAAATACTCGATCTGAGCATTGAGATTAGACAACTAGTCTATACCAATGATGACATCGTAAGGCATCACCACCGCTACTAGGAGATCCCAACTAAAACTCTCACCTCCTAGAGTTAGAACACACTACCCTCACTAGTGTGTAATCATATAGTAGTCTTTGGTATGAGTATATGGCTCTATGTATGGAGCCAAAACCTCAACCATTATCATCGAGCATGGAATGAGAGTCATGGAAAGGAATGAGTGACTAGAACCTATGATTATAAGTACAACTACTTGGGTAAAGAAGACACAGATCATACAGAGAATCAACTATAGAGAATCATTGACATATGCCACTGATGAATGGAGATGAGATATCCCCTTCCAACTTGCTCTTTGAGGTCAGGGTGGTCCTCCAGGGGGAGGTGGAGGTTACACCTTAAACTAACACCAACTTCATATCGCTTGAAAAACTCTACTACCATATCCTCTGCCCTGAGTACCTCCTAGCTCGAACTGCTATCGCTGTCTCGGTAGTCCCTCGAGCATCTTCTAGTAATCTATATGTTAGGTCAGGTAGTCATAATCCATGTTTCCCTACTCACTAACGTGAATACCTTCATAGCACTTTTTTGGATCCCCTATATTTCAAGCCCCGCACTACCGAACCTTATTCATAGGGTCGACCTTTGAATGTCCAGGCCCGCTTGGGCCTACATGCATGCGGTCTGCTACCTACAGAAGACTCATCCACCTTGGGTCTACTAGATGCACTAGCTATCGACACCAGATCGTCCATGAATATATCCACAATAATTTCTCTCTCTAGCTCCTCGGCCTCGGTAGGGATACTGAGAGACAACAGTTATTCTGTGATATCCCACCATAGTCCCAAATCAATGGTTTGAGCTTGGAAGAAAGGGTCTCACACCATGCCATTTGATAAGAGAAATTTATCAGTGAACTTTTATGAGTACATAGCTACTGTCATGCTACCCTGCTGAAGGTGCAGAAGAACTTCAATGTTGACATAGAATATGGTTTTGGAGAAAAAAACCTCCTAGAAAATCCTCATGAAATCCGAGAAGGTGAGGGTCGCCTCATCATGTTTCTCAGTGGTCATACTCCACCATCTCTCTACATGGACTTTAATAAGGCTTTCTTCCAATATCTCTATCTAGTTAGGAAGCACCGTCACTAAGTGGAAGACATGTGTCACATCTTCCTTCCCATCCTTATAGACCTTATGATCCGTCTCTACCCTAAACGTGGGAGGTATATGTCTTTGAAACTCATGTAAGACCAAAAGCTTATGATCATCCTCTTTTAGAACAACATGTAGTTGATGAAAACCATCGAGTGGTGGTGGAACTGGTTGACCAACCAGGGGGAATATATAGAACTTTTCCCAGAACGAACACTTCATCTCTAGACAAGCTATCCTCACAACCTCATATCGGTATCTTGGCGAGTCTTCCTCATGGAGGCCTCCTAAGAGAGTTAAATATGTACCACGGTTAGAAGGTTATAAATGGTTATCTGATTTTTAATAAAATGTACATAGGGAGACACAAATAAAACTAATTGTTTCATTCATTGATCCAAAAAATTGAATTATATGTCCTGGTGTATGGATATGACATCCTCCTCACAAACATTGGTCTCCCGAAAAATGAAATTCAGACTTACAACACCTAACACTATTTCTCCAAAAAAAACACAGACCCCGGTATTTATTGTATGACCGAAGGCCCCATATCACGACTTTTTCATGACCCATCCCCTAGGGTCTGTGCCATGACTACTCTAAAACCACCTCCCAAATTCTATGGGATAAATACTAGTGATGATGGTGTCAACCCGCATGTTGGATGCATTTTGTTCTAAACCCATACACACACTCTCCCTACCATACACAAACCCACAGAAAACTGGAAACAAGTATACCACTAAAACAAATTTGAGTGAAATTTCAATTGAATGTAAGTGGTCCAGAATAAAAACCCAACATGGAGTTGAAAATAGAAAAGTAAAAAAAGGTTCCATGATGGTCATTTGTGAAAAACCCCACCTAATCGTAAGTCCTGTGAAGCTACTATAATCCAATGCAGTTTTTCATATATACGTATTTTTACTAGGCCCTAGAAGGTCCTAGATCACCATGTCCATGGTCATAGCATCTGTCAGTCATGTCCCACTGGGAACCTCTATTTAAATGTCTACCCTCTGCACCAAACACAACATGTGAGGGCGAATCCCATAATGGAGCGAGTATAACAATACTCAGTGGAGAACCCAATACCCCTAAAGGGATCTCAGTAGTACAAAAATTAATACACCGAAAAGGAAATTACCATAGTGGTAAATCCACCCAGTATGGTCTCAAACACATTTCACAAAGTAAAAGACGCATCTCAAACTAGGTAAACATTTATGGCTATTGTAGTAGCATCATCATTCATATCCTCTAACTCCTAGGATGCCTGATAACTCATGCACTGTCATGTATTATGGTACTACCATGTCACAAATAGACACTTCCACTATCATTGGACTGATATGGTACTCATAAAAAATGATTACTGTGTTAATGCTGGGTCACAAAGAGGTGCTCCCCACCTTGGGTCTTTCGGGTCAAACTATGCCACTTCCCACCATAGAAAAACTGAGGTACCTCTCATGTTGATTACAATGGGACATCATAGTCACATGGATCCTATCCCCAATATGGGCCCACCTGGTCACAAAGAGCTGCTTCCCACATAGCTATCCTCGAGCAGTCATCATGTCTCAGCAAACCACAAGGTTCCATATATAGCGCGATTAGGGGACCTTATCCTCAAGACATATATCACTTATAGAGTCACATTAATTTCCTAAAAAATAATTCCAAAAGTTCTGACTCATAAATAGGGTCACAAAAACTCAAATGGATCATCAATCAGAAGTGTGATTGGCAAGATACGTGTGTTTTAATAAATTGGTGGTGGTTGCAATGGGGCCCAGTTTGATCCTGTCGGACCGACCAGACCAACCCAGCCAAGGGTCCCACAAACCCCTATTAATTTATAGGGACCCATATAGACCTGGTTCAGTTCAGGTTCAGTCAGGTCTAACATTGAGAGTGGGGAAAGCCCAATAGGCATCACTAGACCTAGCCTGGTTTGGCTGATGGTCCAGACCACCGGGTCGCCCGATAACCCAGTTTAGTCTGGCCTAAACCAAAGAGCTTGTTTCTGGCCCACCGGTGTAGGTCCTTCCCACTAGGCCGTGGGACTGAACCAGCCTTCTAGTGGCTCGGCATGCTCGATATGGAATTTCCACTGGAGTGTATGGTGGTGCACTTCCTGGACTAGGCATGCCATTCATCCACGTCTGGCCCCTCTGCCTCGTGGGACACCTTGAGGCATCCACCTCCAACTTCAGTTGATGGACTATGGCTCCTATAGACATCGAGGTGGTCGGGTCATGTGCCATATAGGTGGCCTGTCCGTGGGCCACCCCTCAACATGATTCCCCTACAGACGCCTCATCCTATGTTGCAGCGGCATGATGGCAGAAGCCTCCACCCACCACAGCGTGCCAATAGGCATGTTGATTCACTCGGCCGGCGGCCCTGCGTCCCGCTGACGGCCACACGGAAAGCATGTGCCGCTTCCACTACTAATTGTGGTAGAAGATCCTTCGATGGACCACTGAACACAGAACAGTGGTCCATTATTCATGCCGCCTACATCTTTGGCCTCCGAACATATCCTTCTACACTATATAGGCCATAAATCACCCTTGATGTCATTTTGAGAATACAACCACGATTAACGCACAAGATGAGGTGATAGTGCATTTTTTGTGTTGGCCCGGGCCCTATGTGTTATAGGTTAATAATAATGGGGGAATATATGGGATAGTTTTGTGTTCATAAAAGAATAATCTTCTTCCCAAACAATGAAATCCCCAATATTGTTACACTCCAGCATAAACATATGATGTGCGGGTAAACATGTTCATGGGTTGATCAAAATTCACCGTTTCTATAAATTAATGGGGAGTAACATCAAAATCCTAAAAAAACACTTATTTAATTGACGTTCCATATTGAATTTTTTGTCCTTAGGTGACCAAGGCATCGACATCGTCAATTCTGGCTCTTTCTTCGAGGTGCATCATAGATGATGAAGATCTGAAGACGTTCATCATTATTCATTGGAGGGGACATTCAGTGGTGTCTTGTTAGGGAATCATCCATGTTT
Source organism: Viscum album (assembly GCA_963277665.1). Taxonomy (NCBI): domain Eukaryota; kingdom Viridiplantae; phylum Streptophyta; class Magnoliopsida; order Santalales; family Viscaceae; genus Viscum; species Viscum album. The sequence goes on along the minus strand of OY728119.1, from coordinate 1,636,957,340 downwards.
CATTACCAAACTACACACATTGTATTATGAAATGGAAACAAAAAACGAAGCGATGATGCTTCCATTAATGATACACATTAAATTTGAAATAATTAAGGAGCCCTGTTTAATGAGTCATTATGATAACATCGTCGTTGTTTCATATAATCCAGTAACTACCTTCCATTAATGCACATCATCGCTACAATGTAGCGTCATCGTCTACCACTAAACTGTGAGAACGTATGAAAATATATCTTCTAATTTTTTTTTTATTCTTGAAATATCCGAAAAATTACTTTTCCTCTTGGCCCTTGTGGGCCGATGTTAGGTCACTTCTAGGCCAATACTAGTGATGCGACTTCAATGGTGCCCCCGAATTTTTAATCTGATCACTTTTTCAAAATATAAAAAATACTGCTCGCACCATTACTGATCATAAATTAAAAAAAATTAAAGATACCTTCTGGGATCTACATGCCTAGGAATCATAGGCCGTTGAATTTCCCAGTCTCAATATAATTTTATATATATAATAAAATATTCCATCAAATTTTTGAGAAATAACATTTTTAATAATAAAAAAAATTATCAAAATTAGTATTTTAAAATTCATATTTAGAATTATATGTTTATATTTAAAAGTTTAATTTATAGAGGTGTAAATACTATATTTAAAATATGTGTTCCATCAAAGGGATGCAAAAAACCTTTTATGAAAATTATATCTTTTTTGAGTAAGTCCATAATTTTTCTAATATCATGTATATATCACATAGCATAAATATTAAACAACTGATTTAATATATAATAATTTTTCGTATAACAATTAAACAAGATAAATTTGGTTATTTTATATTATAGAACATAATATTTCATATTTAATTTTTTTTAGAAAAAAAAACTCAATCTTTAAAAAATAGTTTTATTTTTATTTATAAATATTTATTCACTTGTAAAATATTAATATATACCTATGTACGATTTATTTTCCTTATTATATTAATCGTATTCATACCCAAAATTACATAAACAATGAGATAACATCGAAATATAATAATTATGTTTACTCTTCATTTAATTTCTAAGTGGCATATCATGTAAACTCTCATACATAAAATTTCATTTTAAAAACACATGATGTTACATTCTCCCCTATTAGTAAAATCCATACCCATAATTTTTTCCCATCATGGAAACTTGATTTCTATAATTTAAATTACATTTATTGAAATCCAACATCAAAAAGGGATTAATAAAACATCAGTTTATAATAATGAAATTGACATACAAAGGTCACCGAGATAAAAAATAATAGGATTACATGTGAAAATAAATGGTCATGAAAGAGGATACAAACTACAATGTTCTGATGGATAGTGATATTGAATTTGATTATTATAAATTTCAACATAAAAAACAAAAAATGTATGTTGAATCAAAAGGTCATTCATTTCATATTAAGAAAAGTAAAGGGATACTATTTTTATGTTAATATTCTTTTCATACATATTAGGAATTATAATAACACATAGTCTAAGAACACATGATGATTTAGTTATATTATAAGTAGAGTTTCATCCATTATTAAATTTCCACTGAAACATCACGTTTTCTACCAAAAATGAGGATGGATGTTTCAAACATGAAGCACTAAAATCTTATTCCACAGAATATTAACTATAAATTTATAAATTCATTTGACAGTTACCAAAACCAAAATATTTAGGGTAAAATAATATAATTCTATAATGTAAATAAACCTATATTTTTTAAAAAAACTAATTATATATCCAAAATTCAATAGTATTACACAATATTCAATAAATACAGTTTTGTAAATAGATATCCTTAAAATTCCGAAATATAATTCAAAAAAATATTGAAACAAAAAACATCATAGTATTTGATTACATTATCATCAATGATACTTTTTTTGTATTATCTCTAGATAACATCAATTACTCATGATGACTTATATATAAATGTAACTCCCCTATTCATATTAACGATATGGTAACCATTTCCAGACATAAGTTGAATCGCCATAAATCCAAAATAAAATAATATCTGATTCCAAAATATATACCAACAATTATTCCTCCAATAAAATCACAAACTATTATATTTTATTTAATCATAATGTCTTCCCAAATTAGTATCATTCGTCCAAAATTATCTTGAAAGAATTAATCACCAAATCATTTTCCAATCCAATAGTTATCTAATCGATAAAGAATATATTATTGATATCAAATTAGTCATTAAAAATAAAATGTTCTGACAAAAACATACAATCATACTAAATATGAATTCCCATAGGCTGTTGGTAAGTGATAAAAATTATTTTCCATTTATTAGTTGGTCATATTCCCACATCTTTTCAGAACATGATGATTTTTCACATAGTCTATAGGTTTTCCTTTTTATAAGATAATATAATCCTTATAATATTAATAAAAATATAATAAAATCATAATAAACCATAACATGCTCTAACCAAATATTTTATATCATATCTTTCATTTTGAATTCCAAATAGTAATAACCCATAATTTCTTCAAAAATAATTGTTATGGAAAATACCATTACTTTCCATAAAATTTAATGGGTTAATTTATTCAAAGGGGTTATAATACATTAATATTTTGTTTAAAATTAATATAAAATATCATTATGATATCCATAAATCTTAAGAAAACATCATATTGTTTATTGTTTTTTAAACCATCTTAATATTTCAACAGTATGAATCAAATAGAAACATTAAATATCCATGTTTTTTTAACATCAATTCACATTTAAGGATCTATTATCATTAGAGTATTAGAGGGTGAGTGAAAAATATTAAAATGTAAAACCATACATTACATGTTGTAAAATCAACCCATTAGCCCTGTTTCCTCAATATAAAACACCTTAAAACAAGAAAAGATTTATATTTAAAAAAATATTCAAAATTATCCCCTTAATCACATCCTTTTATCTAATCCCTATTAAACAATTTAAAAGGTATTATAAAGACATATGTAGTTTGAATAACCTCATAAAGTGACATAAAAAAAGGAAACAATTGATTTAGTAATAACAAGGAAAAATTTTCAAAAAATATTAATTAAATCCCATTGATAGAAATGAAATAAATTTTGGTTACCTAGGGAACCATATATATAAAAAACGCTGCGACCCATTTCAACTAGAATATCGATATGGAGGATGACCAATATTATCATTAACCCATATGGTTAATGTCATGACCCGTCCTTGGGGCCCGTGTCTTGACTAGCCCAAGCCCGCCTTCCATAGGCCAGGGGCTGGCGACTAGCACCAATGCGTAAATCCCAACAAACAGGGAAGGCATTGCCTTTGAAAAGTAAACAAGAACCAAAGAGTAAGAAAGCGGAAAAGTAATCACTAAGTAAAAAAACGGTACAAGCTGTGCTGAATGTAAAAGGGGCCGGAAATACAAGCCCAACTGTAAAGTACAACTGAATGGAAAAACAGCAACTGAAAGGAAATGCCGCAGCGTCGAGAAGTCCTCTAGAAGTCCCACCTAAAGGGTGGGTACAGATAGTCTCCACTGCTCCTCGGGTCCACCTGACCGCTCCGAGTACGTCCCACCCAGTGGTCCACCTCTAGGTACCATCCTGTTCCACACGCCTCCACCACGATCAGCGCTGTTCGTCGTCTACAACCAACACAACGTAGTGCAGGCATAGCCCGTGCAGGGGTGAGTATAAGATACTCAGTAGGGACCCCAAGACCCTCAAGGTATCATTAAAACCAACAAGGATAACCACAAGAAGATCTCAACAGATAACCTCTACTTAGATATATGCCCATATATATATCTAACTTATCAAGTAATCCATCTCAATCATGAGGAAACACAAGGATTGTGAAATCAACGGATAACCACTACTCAGGTATATGCCCATACATATACCTTAGTTATCAAGTGACCCATCTCAATCATGAGGTAAACACAAAGGTCAAAACTCTCAGCTCAAACCAGGATTTTCATTATTGAAACCATAACTGCTAAAGAGCTCCGTCTCTGGAGTGTGTACAGTGGTCCTGTCATGACTCCGAGGTACTGCTCACTAATCTATGACTGTTGTATTACTCCACCTTTCTAGTACCGCGGGCCAGCTGCTACAACCAAGCGCTTCCATGTGCCGCTACAACCAAGCGCACCTCTGTCGTGGGTCTGCCGCTACAACCAACCGCTCCCATGTTCCGCTACAACCAAGCGCACCTCTGTCGTGGGTCTGCCGCTACAACCAAGCGCTCCCATGTGCCGATACAACCAAGCGCACCTCTGTCGTGGGTCTGTCGCTACAACCAAGCACTCCCATGTGCCACTACAACCAAGTGAACCTTTGTAACACACCGAGTCATTCGATCAGCAGTCGTCGGGTCTCAGTCAGTTACACGGTCTCCGTACTTTGCATGCTCGTCTCCGGGAGGGTCCGCTCCACGAGCCCGGTCTGTGAGTTACTAGCCTTTTTGTCCCAGGGACCCGGTTGGTTTCGTGTGTGAACCAATCCGGCCGTAACTCAACTATACCTCGAACACTCATATGGTATACTCATAGGGACCGTTTCTCAACGTGATCACCAACGCTGCTGACGGTTCGTCAAACAGACGTCTGGTCTGAAAGATATCAGCTTTTCCGTTTAGGGGCCCGGTTGGATTTCGGTGCGATCCAACCCGGCCACTATCCATCTGCATCCAAAACTCAGGCGGAGGATGCCAAAAGTTCCATCTCATCAAGAGGGAAGCAACGAGATAGACGACACGTCAATCAGATTCCCGGTCTGTGAGTTATTGGCTTTTTCGTTCTAGGGGCCCGGTTGGTTTCATGAGCGAACCAACCCGACCGCACTCCGACGGCATCCAAACCTCGAGCGGAGTGATCCAAAAGATCTGTCTCACTAAGAGAAACTGAACAAAGCTGACGACACATCAATCGAACGTCCGTAGCTCATGATATGAGCGTTTCCGCTCCGAGGGCCCGGTTGGTTTCGTGTACGAACCAACCCGGACGAACAAAAAGTATTCCAAAACATTGAGTGTGATATACCGAATCGACCGTCTCGAGCCAAGGATCGCATCGCCGCTGACGGTTCGTCAAACGGATGTCTGTAGCTCATGTTATGGGCAAAATACAGAAGTCGATTCGAAAACGGGGGGTCCGGGTCCGGGCCGACCCGGCCCGACCCCCCTCGGGTCGGCCCGACCCGGTCCGGCGCAGCGGCGTGGCCCGGCCAGCGGTGGCGCGGCCTGGGCACCGCTCGGGTGGCATGCGCGTGGGGCAAGGCCCCCTCCCTTCTCTGCTGGCGGCGCGGCTGAATGTCGCGCCTTGGATCAAACCACCCCCCACGTGGGGGTCTGCTTTTGAGAAAACAAAACGGGGGGCCGCCTGCCCCCCTTTGTGAAACCGTACCCCCTCTTAATGGGGGGCCATTTTGGCTGGCAGGGGGAATTAATTTCCCCCGGTTTTTCCTCCCTTCCGGCTGGCCCGACCTGGATGGCCGGTTCTTCATCAACGGGACCGGCGAGGCCGGTCCCCTTTCCGGCTTCTGACACCGGCGGCCCGGCTGGCCGCCAGTCTTCCCGTTCTGCCGCGGCCCGGAACCGGCCGCGGCCTTCGCCGTCCGGTGCAGTGCGACGGCACCGCGCCCCTCCGCCGTGGCCCCGCTACGGCCGCGACGCCTTCGGTTTCCTTTGACGCGGCGCGACGGCGTCGCGTTCTTGATAAATCTTTCCGACGCGGTGCGACGACACCGCGCAATATTTTTCGAGCGATTCCCGCATGGTGCGACGGCACCCCGCCATCTTGTTTCATCCGCAAGATAAATATTCAAGAACAAAAGAGGGGGGTTCGGCCGTGTTTGTACGGTCCGACCCCCCTCTCGTTAGATGATAGCACATAATCATTTATCCTCAAGATTATCATACTAGAACCAAGAACGAGAATAAATAAATAATCAACAACAAACCCCTGCCTCGGTTTCAAGAACGATGATCGTCAACGAACCACGGAAGACGCGTCGCGGTGGTCAGCGTCGCACGAAAAAAGGACGCCGATGTCATGAAGCGAGGGTTCGAAGCTCATTGACAGCGATTTCGTCACGGGAAACCGTTGCGGAAGAGATGACGCAGAAGAAGTATATCGTCGGTGTCACGGGTATGGCGTCGTGGAAGACGGTTCTCGAGAACGTGGAGTTCTTCATCGATGTCCGAAGGTTCTTTGCGTTCTTCTTCAAAGTTTGAAGAAGAAGAAGAAAGCTCCAAATTCTCTCAAGGTGGCTAGAGAATTCTAACCAAATAAAATAATCTAAAGTCTTATTTTATTTACTCAACCAAAACATTTTGAAATTCAAAGGTTTGAAATTAAACAACTCCACCCATTTAATAACCAAAGTTGTCATGTTCATTAAAAGAGGAGTTTAAGGGAGTTTAAAAAAAAGGAAGGTGAAGAGTTATGCTTCGTGTGGGCCCCACCACACTTAATCCTACCAAGGGAGGTTAAGTGGATGTGGGTCCCACCTCTAACTCCCTTTGGGAGAAAATAACCAACAAGTTAAAAATAAAAAGTGTTTCCACATTTTTATTTAACTTCTTTTAATTTTTCCCAAAACTAACATTCAACCCGCAATTAACGCAACCTCGGAAAAGGCCTCTTTAAGCGAATATCGGCGCTGTGAGTTCATCGGTGCCCTCAGAATTTGATTCCGGGCACCGGTTCAAAAGTTAGAAATTCCCGCTCGTTCGTTCACTGAACGTACCTGAGCCAAACTTCAGAATTTGATTCCGGGCACTCCGGGCCTCGGAATCAGGTGCCGTCAGAAACCACATTCTTGTAAAATTCCAAATAAAATTAAGAAAAAATTTCCCTTGAATTTTACAGGTTTTTACATTACTCCCACCTCAGGGCTTTACGTCCCTGTAAAGGTTCAACACAATCTAAGGATACAAAGGTGGTAGAGCTAGGCGGTAAGCCACCTCGCCAAAACTGTACAAACTACATCAAGGTGAGACACGCAAGAAGACGTGGTCGCCATCTTTGAACTGCAGTGGCCTCCGCCCTCTGTCAGCATATGACTTCTGCCGGCTCTGAGCTGTCCTCATCCGCTCCTGGATGACCTGGACCTTTTCTGTCGTGGCCCGGACCACCTCTGGTCCCTCAAGAGCTGCTATGATTTCTTCCTTGCCGATAAGGGAAATCCGGTCTCATCCCCTGGATGAACCACGTTCTTTGCCTAATACTGTCAATCCCGACATGGATTATACTAACCCATAACAAGGATGACGTCGTAAGGCCTCGACGCTACTACAAGAGATCCAACCGTTACTCTCACCTCCAAGGGTTGAGTCACACTGTCGGCATCAGTGTGTGGTAACTGGGTCTCCTCCAGTAGGTACTTCTCAAGTGAGGGTCAAGTCAATGGTCTAAACCAGAACCTCTTAGTAACAGCACAAGAGAGGACATGGAAGTAAATGCCACAAGAAAAGGTGTCTTTTATTGCTGCAGCTCAAGTACAAAGACACAAGGCATCTACAAACATACATCAACAATAGTCTCCAGGTCTGGAGCTAGTCCCGCACCTGTCCATTTGCTCCCGGAACTCCATGATCGTAGGCCTCAGCTGCCTGAAGCTGAGCTCCCCCATGTCCTCCTATCCCCTGTCGTCGGGGTGGACCTCCTGGTGGTGGTGGTGGCAACACCCCGAAGAGTCGTCCACCTCAAGCTGCACGACCATCTCCCCTACCATGGCCTACTGCTCCTTGCGGCCCGCCCTGATCGAACCTCTGCCTCTGCCTGGGGGGCCCTTCATCCATCTGTTGGTCATCCGTGTGGCGGGTCAGACAGTCACGAGCCATGTTACCAATCTCGCCGCAGGAGTAACACTGCCCTCTCATGGCAAGTCGTTGCCCACCCCGAGTGCCTCGCACAAACGATCCAGAGTCATGCTGTCGACCACCTGTAGGTCCAGTCCTCTTGGACCCCTGAGTCATCTGTCTACTGCCCGCTGTAGAAGAATCTTCCGCATGCCGGTAAGTGGTGGGTCCTACTGCTGGAGACTGCTCAGCAAGGAAACTCTCCACTAAGAGGGCTCTCTCCAACACCCCTGACTGAGTCGGAATGTTGTGGGAGATCATCAAAGCCCTGATCACATGCCTCAGTCCTTGCTCGAAGGTCCGGGCCCGAAAGAACGGGACCTGTACCATATATGTGGAGTAGCGCGAGAGATCAGTAAATCTCGCCGAGTACTGGGCCTCTTTCATGCTGCCCTGCCGCAGCTGTAGTAGCTCCTGGATGCGCACCGCTCGGAGGGTGGCTGGGACGAACTCAGAGCGGAAGATGCTCTCAAAGTCCGTCCAGAGGAGAGACGCCTCGTCGTGCACCTGAAGCATCAAGCTGCACCATCTGCCTGCCGCCGCGTGTAGGAGGCTCGCTGCGAGGATCACCATGAGGTCTGCTGGTGTCCACACTAATCTGAAAACCCACACAACTGCCTCCAACCAGTCCTCGGCGGCCTGAGGGTCCGTCTCACTGCGGAACCTGGGCGGTCGTTGGAGCTGGAACTCATGCAGTGAACTAAGGCGACGTGCATCGTCAGCGGCTGGCTCAGCGGGTATAGGTACCTCTGGTGCCACTGCTGACAAAGAGCCCTACACCGAGGCCTCATCGCTCGGTGGGCTGTCGTCATGATCGACTCTCAGAACCCTAACTGGCTGCCATCGTGGGGCCATCCTGAAAAGGAAACAGGTGCGCCACGGTGAGAAAAGAATACCTAGTGAGTTGATATAAAGTAATCACAAAGAAAACATTGAAACACACACGCAATAAATGTTTTCATGCATTAAGTCGGAAATCAGTTGTCAGGGTCCTGGTGTATGGATACGTCGGCCGCCGCACCAACACTGGACTCCCTGGACTGATAACCACACTCAATACGCTAAACATTATTTATTCACATAGAAAATATCAGATTTTGCGGTAGAACCGAACTTCTCTGATACCAATTTGTCACGACCCGTCCTCGGGGCCCGTGTCGTGACTACCCCAAGCCCACCTTCCATAGGCCAGGGGCTGGCGACTAGCACCAAGGTGTAAATCCCAACAAAAAGGGAAGGCATTGCCTTTGAAAAGTAAACAAGCACCACAGAGTAAGAAAGCGGAAATGTAAACACTAAGTAAAAAAACGGTACCAGTTGTGCTGAATGTAAAAGGGGCTGGAAATACAATCCCAACTGTAAAGTACAACTGAAAGGAAAAACAGCAACTGAAAGGAAATGTCGCAGCGTCGAGCCGTCCTATAGAAGTCCCACCTGAAGGGTGGGTACAAATAGTCTCCACTGCTCCTCGGGTCCACCTGACCGCTCCGAGTACGTCCCACCCAGTAGTCAACCTCCAGGTACCGTCCTGCTCCGCACAGCTCCACCACGATCAGCGCTGTCCGTCGTTTGCAACCAACACAACGTAGTGCGGGCATAACACGTGCAGGGGTGAGTATAAGTTACTCAGTAGGGACCCCGAGACCCTCAAGGTCTCACTAAATCCAACAAGGATAACCACAAGAATATCTCAACAGATAACCTCTACTTAGATATATGCCCATACATATACCTAAGTTATCAAGTAATCCATCTCAATCATGAGGAAATACAAGGATTGTGAAATCAACGGATAACCACTACTCAGGTATATTCCCATACATATAGCTAAGTTATCAAGTGACCCATCTCAATCATGAGGTAAAGACAACGGTCAAAAGTCTCAGCTCAAACCAGGATTTTCATTATCGAAACCATAACTGCTGAAGAGCTCCGTCTCTGGTGTGTACAGTGGTCCTGTCACGACTCCGAGGTACTGCTCACTAATCTAAGACTACTTTACTACTCCACCTATCGAGTACCGCGGGACAGCTTCTACAACCAAGCTCTTCCATGTTCCGCTACAACCAAGCGCACCTCTGTCATGGGTCTGCCTCTACAACTAAGCGCTCCCATGTGCCTCTACAACCAAGCGCACCTCTGTCGTGGGTCTGCCGTTACAACCAAGTGCTCCATGTGCCGCTACAACCAAGCGCATCTCTGTCGTGGGTCTGTCACTACAACCAAGCGCTCCCCTGTGCCGCTACAACCAAGCGCACCTCTGTAACACACCAAGTCGTTCGATCAGCAGTCATCGAGTCTCAGTCAGTTACATGGTCTCCGTACTTCGCACGCTCGTCTCCGGGAGGGTCTGATCCACGAGCTACTAGTAGATACTCCAAGTATCAAAATTCCCACAAGGAATTATCTCAATGGACCACCTCGTCTTAGGGGTCTCAACAAAACAGACGGCGGGTCAATCGGACGCTCGGTCTGTGAGTTACTAGCCTTTTCGTCCCAGGGGCCCGGTTGGTTTCGTGTGCGAACCAATCCGGCCGTAACTCAACTATACCCCGAACACTCATAGGGTATACTCGTAGGGACCGTTTCTCAACTTGATCACCAATTCCGCTGACGGTTTGTCAAACGGACATCTGGTCTGAAAGATATCAGCTTTTCCGTTCTAAGGGCCCGGTTGGATTTCGGTGCGATCCAACCCAGCCACTATCCATCTGCATCCAAAACTCAGGCGGATGATGCCAAAAGTTCCGTCTCATCATGATAGAAGCAACGAGACAGACGGCGCGTCAATCGGACGCCCGGTCTGTGAGTTATTGGCTTTTTCGTTCCAGGAGCCCAGTTTGTTTCATGAGAGAACCAACCCGACCGCACTCCGTCGAAATCCAAACCTCGAGCGGAGTGAGCTAAAATATCTGTCTCACTATGAGGAACTCAACAATGCTGAAGGAACGTCAATTGAACGTCCGTAGATCATGATATGTGCGTTTCCGCTCCGAGGGCCTGGTTGGTTTCGTGTACGAACCAACCCGGACGAACTCAAAGTATTCCGAAACATTGAGTGTGATATACCAAATCGACCGTCCCGATCCAAGGATCGCATCTCCGCTGACGGTTCGTCAAATGGAGGTCCATAGCTCATGTTATGGTAAAAAGAATGAAGATGCTTCGAAAAAGGGGGGTCCGGGTCCAGGCCGACCAGGCCCGAGCCCCCCTAGGTCGGCCCGACCCGGGTCCGACCCGGCCCGGCCGGCGGCGGCGTGGCCTGGGCGCCGCTCTGGTGCTACGCGTGGGGGGCAAGGCCCCCGCCCTTCTCTGCTGGCGGCGCGGCTGAATGCCGCGTCTTGGATCAAACGGCCCCCCCACGTGGGGGCCTGCTTATGTGAAAAAAAAACGGGGGGCCACCTGCCCCCCTTTGTGAAACCGGGCCTCCTCTTAATGGGGGGCTATTTTGGCTGGCCGGGGGAATTAATTTCCCCCGGTTTTTCCTCCCTTCTGGCCGGCCCGACCTGGACGGCCGATTCTTCATCAACGGGACCGGCGAGGCTGGTCCCCTTACGTGCTTCCAACACCGGCGGCCCGGCTGGCCGCCGGTCTTCCCGTTCCGCCGCGGCCCGGAACCGGCTGCGGCCTTCGCCGTCTGGTGCGGTGCGACGACACCGCGCCCCTCCGCCACAGCCCCGCTCCGGCCGCGGTTCCTTCGGTTTCCTTCGACGCGACGCGACGGCATCGCGTTCTTGATAAATCTTTCCACGGCGCGGCGCGACGGCGCCACACAATATTTGTCGAGCGATTCCCGCGTTGTGCGACGGCACCACGCCATCTTGTTTCATCCGCAAGAAAAATATTCAAGAAAAAAGGAGGGGGTTCGACCATGTTTGTGAGGTCCGGCCCCCTCTCGTTAGATGATAGCACATAATCATTTATCCTCAAGATTATCATGCTAGAACCAAGAACGAGAATAAATAAATAATCAACAACAAACCCGTACCTCGGTTTCAAGAACGATGATCGTCAACGACCTGCGGAAGACGCGACGCAGTGGTTGGTGTCGCGGGAAAAAGGACGTCGATGTCATGAAGCGAGGGTTCGAAGATCTTTGACGGCGATTTCGTCGCGGGAAACCATCGCGGAAGAGATGACGCGGAAGAAGTACGTCGTCGGTGTCGTGGGTATGGCGTCGCGGAAGACGGTTCTCGAGAACGTGGAGTTCTTCGTCGATGTCCGATGGTTATTCGCGTTCTTCGTCAAAGTTTGAAGAAGAAGAAGAAAGCTCCATATTCTCTCAAGGTGGCTAGAGAATTCTAACCAAATAAAATAAGCTAAAATCTTATTTTATTTACTCAACCAAAACATTTTGAAATTCAATGATTTGAAATTAAAAAACTCCACCAATTTAATAACCAAAGTTGTCATGTTCATTAAAAGATTAGTTTAAGGGAGTTTAAAAAAAAGAAGGTGAAGAGTTATGCTTCGTGTGGGCCCCACCACACTTATTCCTCCCAGGGGAGGTTAAGTGGATGTGGGTCCCACCTCTAACTCCATTTGGGAGAAAATAACCAACAAGTAAAAAATAAAAAATGTATCCACATTTTTATTTAACTTCTTTTAATTTTTCCCAAAACTAACTTTCAACCCGCAATAAACGCAACCTCGGAAAAGGTCTCCTTAAGCAAATATCGGCGCTGCGAGTTCATCGGTGCCCTCGGAATTTGATTCCGGGCACCGGTTCAGAAGTTAGAAATTCCCGCTCATTCGTTCATTGAACATACCCGAGCCAAACTTTGGAAATTGATTCCAAGCACTCCGGGCCTTGGAATCAGGTGCCGTCAGAAACCGCATTCTTGTAAAATTCCAAATAAAATTAAGAAAAATTTTCCCTTGAATTTTACGGGTTTTTACAGTTAATATTTTCAATATCAGTGTTATCTAGGCAACTATATGCTATGCTACAAAATGTTTACCAAGAACAACATAGGATACCGTATTTGAAGTTGTTTCATGTTATCCTAGTTCTATATGGTCTACCCCATGATAAGTATTAACATGATTACCTAGTGAAATATAGGCCACCCGATGTATAAAATTAATCAATCTCACCCATTTAATATAATAATCATGTTCCATATCATCAAAAAATAATCATCCAACGTACATCCCTATATAAATCTGTTTTATAATCTAAAATAAAATAATTTCGAATAACAATAGCCATGTCTTAAAAGCTCATTTTCAATAAAAATTAAATTTTCCGTTGAAAAAAATTTTCAAAACAAAATATCCAAAAAATGGAATAATGATTTTAATATAATGAAATATTGGATATTTCATTGGATTCTATAAATTAAATAACAGTAACATAAAAAAAATATTGTTGCTATTTATGTATGTAATACAGAATTAAATCAATTAGATTTCGAAAGTCTCCATTCAAATAATATAAAAATATAACTTTTGAAAATAATTGAATTCCATTAAAAATAAGAATAAAATTTAATTTAAAATCTGATTTTATCTATATAAATAAATAAGTAAAAACAAATATAAAAATAGTAACTTGTAAAAAAAATTAAAATTAAATCATTATTCCTTTAAAGTGTCTCATTTGACATTTAAAATTAAAATTATAATTGATATGAATGCATAAAATATTAGAAAACATTAGATAACGATATAGAATGTAAATTAATTATATTATATTTCAAATTTTTACAAATATACTAATCAAGAAAATACGTTTGGTGTATAACATCAAAATATTCCTTAATGAACGGAGATTGGGACTATGTTCCTTACATTGAGTATGACTCACCGTGTATAAACTATATATTCTTGAATAATAAATAGGGGTTAATTATATACTTTATTGAGACCCTTATTATATTTTATTTTTTTTTTATAAAACATATTACCATGATATGAAAATGAAATAGTTATTTATGTTCAGATAAGGATTTTGATGTTATTCGATACATGAGCCTAAATGTATTTGGTATGATGTATATAGTCAAAAGTGGTAAATAGTACATATCCTCCAGAATAATATTAATGAAATAATAATACCTTTTATAAATAAATTATAATTTTAAATCCAAACATTAATCATATACAGGAAAAATGATCATTCTTGTAATATTTTACATGGTAGGTCATGCATACATATGAGAAACATTTTTGTTTTTCCGTGATCAATGTCGGATGACGGTAAGTATAATATTATCAAACCAAGGTTATAAGATATTTTTTTAATATTTGGTTATCAATTTATGCCTTATTATATATATCATCCATGTCATGTGGTGATGAAAAACAAATCAAATCATTTTGTGGAGGTGATAGTTCACACGTACACATGAACAACATTGTCATTTTTCTGTGCATTGAAAGTTATGATATAAAATGATATAATAATAATTAATGACAATAAATATTTAATGAATATCACATTTGAAAATTAATTCCATAATTATAACAAGTATTTAGAGATTTTGATGAAACCCAAATAATATAAGTTTGTGATGTGGTGGTCTACAATGCACAAAACTATTTATTTTTCACTTAGTTGATGGATGTGGAGATGGAATTAGGGGAATATATTATAATAATTACATATTATTATATAGATGATATTAGATTTATTATTTCATATTATTTTAATAAAAATTTATGGAAGTCTAAGGAGGTAATTAAATAGTAACACTTGATTAAAATGATACCTCTTTATTGGAACACCTCAATTGATTAACACCATAATACTACTAAGATGGTATTATTCCAAAAATATGAAATTTATAATACGGTTGTGGATTATCTGATATAATTTGGATATATATTATCCAAAAAATATGGTTTCAACTATGAATATTGCATGATAAGATGTGCCATTTTATATGGCTGATGATGTGTAATGTTGGAAATTTCTAAAACATTAAATTAATACAAATTACTATTGATATTGAAATAGTACAAAACAAATTCATTTATATGATATGATGATTATCGGTATTATTTTCTTAATAAACATAAAATCATAAAAGTTTCCATTATTTTTTATTCATTAACCATTGTAAAAAACTCTTATTTAAATACATTATCTCTTACAGTAATAACGTGTGTTTTTCATATATAATGTTTCACATTGTTACATAATATTTTAAGAGGAATAATATGTGTACTAGATAAGAAATTTGACAACATATCCAAATAATTTTGATGAATTTTAGTTTTTTATAATTATTAAATCATTTAATTAAAAATTATTTACATTAAAATAACATGAATGATTCTTTTAAAATTATTCATTACATTACTTATTTAAAAATATCACAATAGAAAAATATATTAAAAATAGTTATTGTAACACTTAAATGACATGTTATATTCCTATATATAATTATTTTAATACATTAAAATGACATTTTTTCAAATTTATCTTCTAAATAACCAAATATTAATAAGGTTATATTAATTAAAAAAAAATTATGACACCCATGAATTTATGTTAAAATAATATACTATTAAGGTATTAATGTCACACAAGTGGAACCAAGATGTCATAAAATTGTCTTAATGATTTTTTGATAAGACAACAACACATACAACAAAATTATGGCAAATGTTTGTGTACTTTTAGAAAATATATAATAAAATTTTTACTCTTAATTATTTAATTTACCCTTGAGTGTTGTAATTAAAATGACTAATGTTACTATTCATATTGAAGAAAAATAGAATAGAACTATTTAATATATATGGATTTTTAGTTTCAAAATATCCACCACATTTTTAAAATATTCAATTAAACTAATTAAAAGTTATTTATTTTAAAATAATCTTGTTGATAAATATAAAAAATTGGGTTTTAATTATAAAATAATCAAAATATTGAAATTTTTTAATATGAAAATTCAATGTGAAATTGAATATATGTACCTATATTGTATTAAATGATATAAAATTTATCATATTATACATCAAAACTAACATGATACATTCTATAGCACTATAAATTTTTTAGATGGAAAAGTTTTTTTCATTTAAAATTTAGTATTTTCACTATTGATAAAGAAATGAATCATGTAATAAATTTAATAAATAAAAAAATACATGATAATTGTATTTTCTCGATAAAGAAGTTAAATTTTTTAAATATCATTTAAATTTTTTTCGAAATCCATATTTAATATAATTGTTCAACTAAAAGGAGTCCAAATAATTTTTCTAGAAAATGTGTTTTTTATGAGTGAAATTAAATTTGTCATTATATCATCAATAGAAAAAAAGAGAATAAATGTAAATAATTATATTTAATATATTTTAAATTTCATTAATATAATCCAAAATACTAGTATTTTATTCATTGGATTAAAGAAAAATATTGTATATTTAAATAATATTTCATACAATAATTTCCTTAATTTTATAATGGTTTTATACAAATTTATAATTAATTTATCTCAATATAAATAATTTTAAAAAAATGTTTAAAAAATATTTTTATAATATATTTAAACATTTTCATTTCCACCATTCTAATGTCTAGGTGATAACTTGCATATGAAATAGTTATATTTTTCTTTTTGTTTGAACTCAATGTGAAATATCATGTATGCTACTGAAAATGGTTTTTTCTTATTTAAAAAATATAGGTTTTTAAATAATAATAGTGGAATAATTTTCATATTAATAAATTAATTATACAATTTAAACCAATTTGGATATATAGTCAGCAAAATGAACTATCTTTATGATCAGTGATATGGTTGGCCATACATACATGTGTTATCATTTCTCTTTTTAAATGTTATTAATGGAAAGAAGGTTATACATATTTTATAAATAAATTATTATACTAATGTCATAAATATTGTTTTATTTAATTATATATATATATACATATATCATTCAATTAACCCTATGATGATAAAAAGTAATCACATCACTTCATTGATGCAGTAGTCCAACGTCCACGAATGATGCTATGGTTTTTCAATGAAAGAATGGGAATGGTATATTATCATTTATGAAGTATATATTTATGATTAATAAAATAATTATTTCATGAATATCATAAAAAATAATTATATTCACCATTATTAATTTCCATGTCAACAAAGAGTGAAAATGAATCACATCACATTACGAGGTAGTAGTCCATCTTATACATAAATGATATTGTCGTATCCCATAATGAATGGAATTTAAATTTATTATAACATATAATGAATCCATAGGTATAATTATATTATAAATATAATATATTTTTACTTTATATCTATCATAAAATCAATCCATGTGATGTGCTAATGTCAAAACGAATCACTTCTGTTCCATAGGCGGTAGTCTGTCGTACACATGCATGATTATTTATAACAAATTTAATAGAAGTGGAAAATAATTTAGGTTATAAAATTAACATAATAAGATATCATTATATAGATCATGTGTTTGTTATTATATAGTCATTATTTGAAAATAATTGATGGAAGTGGAGAATTAATAAAAAATAGTCTCATTGAACATCATTACTTATTCATCTTGCATCCTCCATAGGTTTCAATCCAATTCCTTCCAAGAATGAATTTGTTTCCATCGATAAGTCATATAAGATGATGGTATGGAAGTATATAATTGACTTTTTTAGGAAAATTATTAACAATAAATGTTTAATTGCATGAGGAAGATTTTATAATTTTTATTCTTATATATGTGATATGAGTGGCACAATGGTAATGTTTTGAATATATTAAATTCCAACATAACATTTTTCACTAAGAACTCTTAAAAATGGGTATTTATAGATCCACTAATATATAAGAATTAATAATTTCTAGGTAATATATAATTTAATAGTTGGTAGGTCATTCTTAATGCATATATTTTAGTTTATCTCTATCTAAATATGATTTTACCTTAACTAGTGTAATTAATTTTTACTATTTTAAATTATAATATAGGTAAAAATTCATGTAGAAATGATTATAAAATAATAATTATTCTGATTCCAAATATTGAATAAATATTTATAAATTCAATTTATAGTTATAGATATATATAATTTATAATTAATCCCACAAATTCGATTAGAAAATAACGTTTTATTGAGAAAACATATAAAAAATTATTTTTAATTTATATAAAAATATAAAATGAGAAATATTACAATGTCCTAAGATGGATTAATATATATATATTACTATTATTAATTTAATAACAAAAAAAATATAATTTTAAATTTAAATAATTTAATTTAACTTGTTGTTTTCAATTATTGTTCAGAAATTTTTGTTATTCCAAATGAATGAAAGTTTTGAGAAAATACAAAACATTCACCCCTGGATAATTATTATATTATGATTTTAAAAATTATTATTTATCTAATATTATTACTTAATGATATAAAATCTAATTTTAAATTAATATTAAAAAGTCCGTATAAAATTCATTTTAATAATAGTAAATTTTTTTAATGGAAAATTTATAATTCAATCTAATTGATATAAATTTATTTTTATTCAATGCATATTCAATTTAATCTATAATAAATATAATTTTAACGATATTATTTTTACACTGAATATCCACAAATATATTAGCTATTTTATAACAAATAATTTTAAATAATAAATTTTTAATAGGTTAAGGTGTTTCACTCAAACTAGTTGTTGCGTGCATTTAAAGGCATTTAAGTGATTAAATTTATTTTAAAATAAATATATCAACAATTATATGGATTTTAAATTTTAATTTATTATTTGTGTTATGTTTCATTTACTCTATCAAATAACCATTTCATCTATTATAATTTATTGTTTTTACATTCTCAATCATTTGATGAATTGTTCCATCAATGTTTGTGAATTATCTTGGTACTCAAGGATTTGAAATTTTAAAATAAATTTGTTTTTACACACATCATAAAAAGGGTCAAAAAAATTATTTTCAATATGGATAAAGGTAAGAACAAGGGTTATTTTAATTACCATTTGATTCATTAGAGATTAATGTAATAAAATATTTTTTTATCAATATACTTTTTATAATGTCGAGGAATTATTTTTCTATCTACAAATAGAAGAAAATCTTTGTTCTTGATTCATTTCAATTTTGTATGAAAAATTTCATCATTTGGTTGTGATTTGATAGATATTTTATTCAACCATTACTACATGATTTGAATATCAAAAAATGATTTTTTATGTATAAAAAACTAAAATTATCTAATGATTTTTTATGTATAAAAAACTAAAATTATCTTTTCACGGATCATAAGATCCACAAAAAATGAAAAATATTATCATTTCCTTCTAAATATTTTCCTAATCCAATTTTTTCATCAAAATTTATCCAATATAATAAATGAATATCTAATCCTAAAATATATAACCATTGTTTTATCATAAATATTTATTTTTAAATATGTTTAATTAAACAATTATCATCTTAACAAGCATATGGAATAGTACATCGCTATGAACTAAACACTTATTGAATTAT
Source organism: Viscum album (assembly GCA_963277665.1). Taxonomy (NCBI): domain Eukaryota; kingdom Viridiplantae; phylum Streptophyta; class Magnoliopsida; order Santalales; family Viscaceae; genus Viscum; species Viscum album. The sequence goes on along the minus strand of OY728119.1, from coordinate 1,636,937,960 downwards.
TCCATGGGTTATATTAATGTGTCAATGACATATGTGATGGGTTTTCACCCAAATTTAGGGTTTGTTCTTTATCAAAATAATTTTCATATAATTCATGTAATTTTCAAAAAAAAATTTTGAAATCCTTGAAATAATATTAATTATTTAATAAATTTTTTCATCGAATTTCAATAGAGACATTTTTTCAGTATGTCTAACAATATTAATTGAATATTATTAAAAAATAAATAATTATATATTATTCATAAATTTGTCTAATAAATTTAAAATTATCTCCAGAAAAGTTTAATGAATTATTTCCCAAATTGTTTTTAACTAAATTTTTTGTATATATATATATATATAATATTAATAAATATCTTCATTGGTATTTCCATTAATTAAGACATTAAAAGAGGGTTATAAAAGAAAAATTATCTTGTGATCAAACTTTATAATATAACAAGCTCCCTAGTGCTATCAGCACTTCACCAGATTTCCAGGCACTATCTATAGAAGAAATAATTTATTTTTCAACCCATTTTTTCTTCTTGATCGGATGATATCCACCCAGTGTTTTTCTCTTTAAACAAATAGTAACATAATTTCTCAACTGATATAATCTAAAACAAATCACTTGTTATTGTCTATCTATTATCTCATAACTGGTTGTTTAGGGTATTTTTTGTAAATTCATAGAAAGTGTGATCATACATACAATTCTCGTTACACAATACTTATCCTATAATACATTATCTAAAATGTATTTTACATTACATAGAATAGTTTTTGGTATTACCTCAAGAATTCATATTTGGAACATTATTGGCTTCTTACAACGTTGACCAATTCCTACTCCTTTAATCTCATAAGATATATTTATAATAAAAGACCATATGATCATTCTTAGCGCAAAAAACAAAATTTTCATAACATTTAAATTATAATCTGGAAATAGATCTATGAAATATTGGTTTTAATCAAAGGAAAAATACATTGATATTACTATAAATTACCCCAAAACATATAGTTTTTTACTTTGCTGACATTTTATAATTTTCTTAATTTTATAACTATGAATATTATCTTATCTCATCAATTCAATTAATTTTATATCCATCCTATATTTGATAACCATAGAAAATTATTTATCATTGAATATATTCATAAATTGGTCTCATTCCATAGAATCAAGATAAAATTATTCACTGTTATTATTAAAAAAGGATAACCATCGATCTACTTCTCTTTGAAAACTATAAGTGGAAGTATATAATTTCATACATTATGAAAATCCGATGAATTAAAATAAATTTTCCATATAATTGATTTGTACGTTATATTTTGCAATTTAAGTTAATATATTTTCTTATAGGGGTTGTTTTATTAGAAAATACTCTACTATGTACATCATTCATCATGCTAGACTCGGTTACCCTCTATCATGCATACCACCACAATTTATAGCTTGCTTCATCGTATCCATTATTGAAACCAACTATTCTATTCGATTTGAAATAATATATGAATACTAATATTGATAGATAATTTTCATCCAATTACATCCAAAAATAGAACTCCCAAGTACTCTGCAGAAAACCATTCTATGTGGACATATTTTTGGTGAATAAACACTACAGTATTTAAATGATATATTTTTTAACTAATATTATAGGTAGAATTATTAAAGGGAGTTATATAATCATTATACTAACATCTAATGACGTATAAATTTTCCATGATAACTAAATATTTTTACAATACAATATAAATTAAATAATTTTTATTTTTATTTAATGAAAAATATTTTTTACATAAGATAATGTTTTCAGGATTATATTATTATATATTTATTCAATTAATATTTTATAAAAAACATAAAATAAATATTTAAAACATAAAATTAGTATCAAATTTTATATAATATAATGGTATTATAATAACGATGATTTATGGTAATGAAAAATATCCATTAATTTCAAATAGAATTATTATTTTCAATTACACATCAATAAATTCTGTGAAAAACATTTTAACATGTGGGATAAGTACAAAAATATCAGCATGAGAAAAAAAATCAATAGTCGAATTAAAATGAATAATATCATATAACATTTATCATAACATTTGATGTTCTCTGTCTGTAATAAATAATACATTTTCACAATAAAAACACACACATCCATTGCACTATGAATGAATTTAAAAAAAATAACATAAAATTAAAAAAACCCTTCTTAGTTATCTAAAGAATAATATTTATAAAACCCTAGGATTTTTAATTTGAATAACCAAACCAATAAAATATAATATATTTATTTCCCAATGAATTGGAGATCTATAATGGGTCTCACCATTCTAATTAGTTCTATCGATCTCAAACATTAATCATGAGCTATAATAATGGAGAACATGTCAAATAAGTTTTATATGGAACATTTATGAATCAAAATTGGACTCAAACCTTCATATAATCTAAATAATGATACCCAATTCTGTATAATTCTCAATTAATTTTTGATAAATAAAAAACATTAATCATAAAATAATTTTATGTTATCTTTTAAACATATATGAGAAAATAATTGGTATGAAATTAATATTCTCATTGAAAAATAACATATTTAATAATCAAAATAAAAAATAAAATTATGTTTATTCATAAGTGAAAACATTAAATAATGAAAAATAATCCATAAATAAAATAATTTCCATATATATTGTAAAAAAATTATCAGTTGGTACCGTAATAATAGAACAAACATTTTGTTGTAAATAAAAACATTCAGTATATAACATGTAAAAAATATGATGGTTGGAATATTATGAATATAAATTAAAACGAGATATAAAATTGAATATATATATTCTCTATGTCCATATAGAATTTCTGATGAAATGATTTTAATATAATTTTTACATGGAAATGAATGAGATAGAAGGAAATATTTATAGATATTTTTTAAGAAACGTATCACCTCTATTTGTAAATATTTCAATAATAATACACATGATATAATAAAAATTAAAAAAAATTACCTAAAAATTAATACAATCATAATAAAAAATGTCAATTTGGTTGTATATACACATCATAATTCTGTATAGGTTTATAATATCAAAATATGACTTAATGAATGGATATTGAGATGTATACTTTTAATAAGAGTCCAATATCACATGATTGTGTTTATCATCCTTAATAATACATTTAATTTATTTATTTAATTTCAAGATTATTTTTTTCAATTTAATTATTATATTTATTTCACTTATTACCATGTCATAAACACTAACATAAATAATTATGTATTTGTTAGTTTCTTTAATGATATTTGGAATGTGTATCAAAAATGAGTTTGGTGGAATTACTATGGTCAAAGATGTAGTTATATAAATATATCCATAATAATAATAATGAAATAATTATATTATTTCTACATAAATTATAATTTTAATAAAAATCAGAAATATGCATATGAAAAATGATCTAACATTATGATTAGGGAGATAGTAGATCATTTGTAAGCTTGATAAATGTTCCAATTTATAAAAGATCATTATAGAATGATTTTAATTAATATTCGAACTTTATATAATTATAATAATACAATAAATAATATATTATTTAATTATATATATATATATCATTCTTCGGATGCGGTGAGTAAAAAATGAATCGCATCGCATCGTGAAGGTGATATTTCACACATCCATGAATGGCGTTATCATTTTTCACAAAAAGAGTGAAAATGATATAATATAATTTAGAAAAGATAAATATATCAGAAATATAATAATAATTTAATTTTTATAACATATATTCACTATAATTAACTCTGTTACCATTCATGTAAAGCATTAGTGAAAATGATTCATATTGCTTCACAAGGCAGTGGTCTGCCATAAAAAAATGAAGTTACCATATCCACTATATAAGGGGATGTAAATGGTATATATGATATAATATCTCAAAAGATAAAATTAATTTTGTAAATAAATTATCTATAATTAATATCCATTATTATAAGAAACAATGAAATTTGGTCAAGGAAAAAAATAAATCAGTTCTGGAGGCCATAGTCCACTATAGACAAGAAGGATGATTTCATAACACAATTTACGAAAGGGGAGAATGTGATAGGTTATTAAATTAATGTAATAAAATATATTAATATTAAATATGTTAATTATATTATATAATAATGGTTCTATAATAATTTAATGTGATGTTGAAATAAATAAAATAAAAATTATCATTGAAGAAAGTTACATCTTCTTCAGATATCCTCATTATGATTGAATAAAAATCATTACAATATTATATTTATACTTAAACTAAGCCTCATAAATATTTTGGAGGGAAATTTAGAAGTTATTTTTTTCTATTTGGGAATAAAATAGGTTTTATGGGTTTTTAGAATATATGATATGGTCTTTCCATTTATAATTGAGGCGATAGGAACACTAATAATTTTTTTGAATCAATTCAATTCCATTAAAGATTGTATACACAAAAAAATATCCCAAATGGACAATATTTAAAATTGATGTTATAATTTTGATATATTCCCATAAAATCGGTTTTGTATATTTTTTCTTTATTTAAAATCACATATTATTAGATTGACCGCTGATAAATCATTTTTTACCTTAACTTTAATAATTAATTATTAAATTTTTCACTGTAAATTAGGGTGAAAATTTATTTTTATCATATTAGATATATTTAATTATTCAAATTAGAAATATTTAATAAATTTTTTCCAAATAAAGGTCATTTAATCTTATAACATTTAGTTTTAAAATAATCTCAGAGACGCTTTTAGAAATATAGTTTTGAAAGCATATGTGTTTAATTGTTTACAATGTTTTTATATCATAATTTTATATGAAAAATATTTCAATGAAATAAATTTTATTAATAGATATACTATATAAATAATGATACTTTATGATCAATTCAAAATTTAATTTATCATTCTAAATAGGAAAAAATTCAACTCACAATTAAAATTATGTATTTTCAACTACTCGAAAAAATATGGATCTTTTTAGAAAAATCCTGAAAATTCACCATAAGACATTTTCTATATTCATATTTAAAAATTTATGTTAATTTTTGAAAATAAATTTTCAAATTTCATATAATGATATTATAAATTTTGTGATGATGGCTTTTCTAAATCATATTTTATAAAAATACACGTTTTTTCAAAAAAAATATTTTCTTTATCATTCAAATAGATATAATTTTATATCTAAATAAAAAATAACAATTTTATTTTTTAAATTATATTATTTACATAATTTATATAGTTCCTATAATAACATTTAATTTAACAAATGGGGTTTTATAGTCAACTTATATTTTTAATATTCATAATTATATATCTTTTTTGAAATATATAATATATTACAGAAACAGATGGACAAATAACATATTAGTCTAGTGTGTTGAGAAACATGGAAACAAAATCACTGGTATATAAGGGGGGTGAATTACCACACACTATTTTATTCCTGACTATCTGCCTTCATACACACATCATCCACAATACATATTATTATAACATGGGGAAATGAAACATAGAAAGGGGTGACCTAAGATGCATAGTAAGGATAGAAAAGGAGTTATGTAAGAAAAAACATAATCATATTTTAATAAGAAGGTGGTAATTTTATTTGAATAACATGCCCTAAATAATAATGATCATAAAAATGAATCATCTTATAAATATTTGCTATTCATAAGACTTGAATTATAATGGGATCAAGAGAATATGAAGTGAATGAATGATATATTAATAAGACAAGGAAATGTGGAAGAAAAATATCATATAGAAATTTTACATAGTTTTCAATTCATTGCTTTTGAGGCGATATTAGCAGTATGTGTTCACTCCACATATAATCTTGATAGTCATAGATTACTCATTTGATCATCTTAGTAGTCATGGATTATAATAATGACCATATTATAAGACAAAATCCATTACTAAACTAATTTCCCTACCCATTCTATACATGTATATGACCTCATATATAAATTTTTACACAATAAATTATAATAACATATAGTTCTAACCCATATTAAAATTAAATCATATATACATGTTCTACAAGAACATGAAGAGTAATATTTTTCCCATAATATGAAATGGGCATCATAAAAATATAATCATATCAAAATATATTGATAAAGATATTGGTATAATAAAAATATCATCAATGTATTACCCGGGATAGATAGCAGGTTTCAAAAGCATGAAACCCATGGAAGAGGAATGCATTTCCCAAACCTCACTCCGTCAATCACTAAGCCATTCATAGAGAGAATATAATTTTTTCCATGGTATCATTTCCTTGAAATTTATTTCCATCCCCTAATGTTTTCATCCATCATGGAATATAATTTTAAAATATTGTTTTAAAATCTTTTTTTAGGTGTCTAACTTTTATTCTGTAAAAAAACATTTTAAAACCATTATTTTTTTGAAAACATTATCCTTAGATAATAGAATGGAAAATTTATTAATGAATAATTTAAAATCTTAATTGTTTACTAAGATAGTTTTTCCATGAAAGAGTGATAAAAAACAATTTTTACATAAAATTTGAAAATATTTTTGAAAGGTATTTTTTTGAATAATATTGATTTCTGACCAAAAATATAAATTAGATAATATTTTATTAAAATATATTCTTAATTATCATCTGTCAAAAATTATCGAAAAATTATACCTATATAGGAAGATATAATGAATGACCATAATTGATTAAATTTAATTATAGTTCATGAGATGTGGATCATATGATTTCATAAATGGATGTATAATCATAAATAATACAAATAAATGATGATATTTCTCCAATAGAATCACATAACACTGTAACATTGAATCATACACCCCATAAAAGAATAATAAATCAAATGACGTTTAAAATATCATCAAAATATGTATATTGAGGATATTACTTCTGTTGAGTCAATAAGGTTTTCCTTATGTCTTTTCCATTCCTTCTAATTTTGAAAATCACAAACACCTTATCTTAAGGAAAATTGCTTTTATAAGGAAAATTGCTTTTATAAGGAAAAATGCTTTCTTAAGGAAAATCGCTTTTATAAGAATAATTATCCTTACATATATTCTTCCATATTTTTTTTAAGTATAAGTTTCGGATTCATTTTCTCGGAATCATTGAAACTTTGATATAAAGCATTCTGTTTTAGGGTTCGGATTCTGGACAAGAAATATAAGGAAGTTTCATTCCGAATTCCGGATATGAACTCTGACTAAGTTCTATTCCAGATTCAGGATACGAATTCTGAAGAATAATTCTCATTACGAATTCTAATGAAGAAATCACATTCCGAATTCTCATTACGAATTCTGAAGAAGAATTCTCATTACGAATTCCAATGAAGAATTCCCATTACGAATTCTAATGAAGAAATCTCATTCCGAATTCCCCTTACGAATTCTGATGAAGAATTCTCATTACAAATTCTGATGACGAATTCTCATTACGAATTCTGATGACAAATTCTCATTTCGAATTCTGATGATGAATTCTCATTACGATTTCTGAAGACGAATTCCTATTCCGAATTCTCATTCCGAATTCACCTATTAAACAGAATCTGATTATCATTGTTTTATACACTCTGAATTTATTTACTCCGAACTTTCACTCCGAAGTTTTCATTCCGAACCTTTATGTTAGAGTTTAAAACGATTTCGTACATTCTATTACACTTGTTTTGTTATAAAACGATGTCGTCTATTTTGTTATAAACTAACCGTTGTCTAGGTGACACGTGTACAGGTCCCTCTGATCTTTAAGGAAAATATGACCGTTGGAGAAGGAGCCGACCTTACCTATAAATAGGAGCTCATTGGAAAGAGCTCCTGGCTGTTGGCTAACGGATGGATGAACAATTTGGACTTTGTACATACATGTTGTTGAAGTGATTTCTAGAGAGATAGACTCTTATTAACTCCCAAAGCTTCGTGCGACTCCGAATGTTGGTGATTACATTCGAGGGCTTCCGGGGATAGGAAGAAAGAGGTGCTGACTACCTTAAAGTTTGAGGGCTTCCTTGTTGAGGAGGACAGAGGTTGCCAACTACCTTGACGTTGAGGGCTTGCGGGGATAGAAAGACAGAGACATCGATCTTCGTATCGAGGGCTTACCCTGGTGTGGGTAAGACAGACTTGTTTGAAAGTATAAATCAAGAGAACTTTATCCAAGGTTGTTGGATACCCTTCTCTTTGGGTTAAAAGACTTATATCTTGTTACTAGTAGTTTTACTACTTGTTTTTATTCCGCTACAATTTGTATCTTAAGGAATGTATAAATTTCTTATACTTCCTTACTTACTCTGATTCATTTAGATTCTATACGCTTTAAGGTAGAATATCATATTGTATCTTTTGTTAAGTTTCAAATTCCGGAACCATATTTTCGGAACCTACTTTTGGAAACTCTTTCTAAGTTTAGTTCGGTGTTAGAGGTGTTGTGAATTTGCCTAGTTTAACTTTGTTGAACTTAGCCCTTTCCATTGCTTAAGGAAAACATAGTTATTATTAACTAACTTTAAAGGTTCCAAAGGAATTTTTAAAGTATACAATTCACCCCCCCTATTGTATATTGAGCATCTCATATTATATTTCGATCCTACAATTGGTATCAAAGGATGGAAACCTCTTACTCTATACCATTCTTACATTTGGTATCAGAGCGGTAACTGAAATACTAGTACTCACATACAAGTTTTTCTTGCTCACTTTTCCATTACAAACTTTGTCATACCGATTTATCCATTCCGAACTTTTCTCATTCCGAACTTTGTGATTACGATTCTAAGCTACTAACAAGGTTGTGTGCAATGTTATTTCTAGTATGGCAGGAATTAATGTTGGATCTATTGACAATATGAATCCTACAAGACCACCTATATTTGATGGTAATGATTATGAATACTGTAGAGATCGTATGAAGACATTTGTTATCAATACTGGAGTAGTCAACTTTGTCATGCTTACTGGTGATTATAAAATTCCTGACAAGGAAGTCAGAACTTTTACTAACCAGGAAAAGCAAGAATATCAACTCAACTATAAGGTACGCAATACTTTACTATGTTCAATGACCAGAAATATATATAGCCAAATTTCATCATGTGAAGCAGCTAACTATATATGGAAGAAGTTAGAGGTTACACACTTTGGGACTTCTAAAGTGATTGAGACTAGAAGAGCTATGCTTAGAGCTGAATATCATGGCTTCACTTTTCCTTATGGAGAACCTATCTGTAAAGTTAAACAAAGGTTTATGACTATTATCAACAGTCTACAATCTATGGGAGAGAAAGGTTTAGAAGATGAAGCTCTTGTGGACAAGATAATTGACATTATGCCCAATGAGTGGGAATCCAAGAGAACAGCTATAGATGAGAACAAGAAGGTCACTCAAATTACTCTTGATGAATTATTTGGAACTCTTCTACAACATGAAAAAGGAATGAAGAGAGATGCTGACAACATCAAGAAAAAGAATGGAAATGGTACAGTTGCATTTACTACAACGTTGAATCAGATGAAAGCTAAGACTCCTGAGTGAGTAACCAGATCCAAGTCTAAGAAAGTTTTTTTCCAATCCGAATCTAGTGAGAGTGAAGTCTCAGAAAATGAATTAGCCAATCTTTCTCGAAGGATGAACAAGATAGCTGGAAAGAGAAACTTTCAATCCAAGTATAAGAAAAAGGACAGGAAAGATAGGAATGATGGAGAAGTAACTTGTTATGAATGTAAAAGAGCTGGACATATTAGACCAGATTGCCCTATGCTCAAAAAGAAAGAAAGGAAGGAAAGACATTCAGACAGGAACAGGAAGAAGTATTATAAAGCCAAAGCTAAGAATGTTCTGAAAGCTAATGACACCTGGAGTGCCAGTGGTGGTGACTCTTCAGATGAATCTTCTGATTATGAATCTTCAGGACAGAAGAATCGTGGTCTTTTAGCCAGATTACCTATTGATAATCATTGTCTTATGGCTAAGGTATGAAATTCTGAATCATTGACCAATTTTTCTTTAAATTCTAATGATAGTAAGTATTATAACTCTTCTGATGAAGAATCATCCTATGACGAGGAAAATACTTTACCAACTTATGAAGAAGTCTCTAGGTTTGCTGAACTTCTTGAGATTAAGAATTCCAAACTCAACAAGAAATTTGATAAGGCAAACTATAGGAATTCTATTCTTACTAAAGAGATATCTGATCTTTCTAAAGATCTCGATAAGAAAAATGCTTATTTTGAAAGTATTTCAAAAATTCTTGAGGAAGTAAGTTCTGAGAAGAACAAACTTTCTAAAGAATTAGAAAAAGTAATTTCTAATAAAAATGTTTTTGAGCCTAACTCTAGTTCAAAAACTAATGATTTTGAGGATAAAAACTTGGTTGTAAAACTCAAGTCCGAAATTTTTTCCTTAAAGAAGTGTTTATCAAACATTACCCATGGTAAGGAAAATTTTGATAAAATGTATTCTCAAATACGACCTTTAAGAAATAAATCCGGATTTGGTTATACCCATGCAAAACATGTTTTTAGTAACAATTATTTTGTTCCTCAAAGTGCCCCATTTTGTACCAAGTGTCAATGTGGTGGTCACTGGGCAAAGAATTGTTCCTTAAATAAAACCCAATCCTTAGGTTTTCACAAAGCCTACATTTCTAAGAAAATGAGGGTACCTAAAATTTTATTGTCTGGAAATCTCGGATCCAAGCAAGTTTGTATTCCGAAAATCTAACTTTGTTCTTAATTTCAGGAAAATAAAGAATGTTCCAGCAACAATATATGGTACATGGATAGTGGATGTTCCCAGCACATGACTGGTAACAAAAGTTTTTTCGAAAAGATTATCAAAACGAAAGGAGGAAAGGTAACATTCGGAGACAATGCTAAGGGAGAGATTGTTGGTATTGGTAATATTGTTCTTTTAGGTAAAACCTTGATTTCAAATGTTCTTTTTGTTAAAGGTCTTAACCACAACCTCATTAGCATAAGTCAGTTATGTGATGAAGGTTACCTTGTGAATTTTAGGAATGATAAGTGTTTAGTACACAATTCCAAGGAAGAATTTATTCTCTCAGCCAATAGGCAAGAGAATGTTTACACCTTAAACTTAGAAGACCTTAGGAGCCAAGATTTACCTTGCGTAAGTGCAATGGAAGATCACTCTTGGTTATGGCATAGAGGATTAGGACACTGTAACCTTAGAAACCTATGTAAACTCTCCAAGAAGAAACTTGTTAAGGATCTACCAGAGCTTAGATTTGATTATTCTAAAGTTTGTGATCCTTGTCAATATGGAAAGCAACATAAATCTAGTTTTAAGTCAATCGGTAAAGTATCAACAACCGATGCATTACAGTTGGTGCACATGGATCTTTTTGGTCCAACACAAACTGGAAGTATTGGAGGAAAATACTAGGTGTTTGTTCTAGTTGATGATTACACTAGATTTACTTGGGTCTATTTTCTAGCAAAGATATCTGAAGCTTTTTCCTATTTCAAAAGTTTTAGAGCTCAAGTTAAAAATGAGAAAAACCTTCCATTAAAAACTATTCATGGTGATCATGGAGGAGAATTTCAAAATTCTGATTTTGAAACTTTTTGTAGTAAGAAAGGTATTACTCACAATTTTTCAGCACCTAGAACTCTTCAACAGAATAGTGTTGTTGAAAGAAGAAACAGAATTCATCAAGTGATAACTAGAACCATGTTGAGTGAATATTCTATTGCTAGTCATTTCTGGGATGAAGTTGTAAGTACTGCTTGTTATTCTATAAATCGAGTTTTGATTAGACCTTTTCTTAATAAAACTCCTTATGAGTTATGGAATGGTAGAAAACCAAGACTTTCCTACTTCAAGGTTTTTGGTCGCAAAGTATTCATTTTGAATACTAAAGATAACTTTCATAAGTTCGCACCAAAGTCTGATGAAGGAATTTTCTTAGGTTATTCCACAACCTCTAAGGCTTATAGAGTTTTTAATAAAAATACTTGTACTGTTGAGGAAATAGTGCATGTGAAATTTGATGAGTCAGATCCTTTTGTTTTCAAAACATCTCAACTTACATCTTCGGATGTGTTTTCAAAAACTGGTTGTCAACCTTTGATAGAAGAACCTTCTGATAAGGAAATTGTTCTAGAAGATACTTCTGAAACATTTACCCCAGAAGACTTTCTAACCTATGTTGATGAACAGGTTTTACAAAACCCAAATCAGGTGTTTCTTAAGAATAATCCCAGTGATAGTATCATTGGTGATGTAAATCAACTGGTAAGGACTAGAAGTTCCTTAAGAAATGAAATAGAACATCTAGCATTTCTTTCCCAACTAGAGCCTAAAAGCACAGATGAAGCTTTAGGTGATGATGATTGGATCAAAGCAATGCAAGATGAACTAAATGAATTCGAAAGGAATCTAGTCTGGACATTGGTTGAAAGACCTAAGGAAACTTCTGTTATTGGAGTAAAATGGGTTTTCAGAAATAAATGTGATGAAAATGGAGTCATTGTTAGGAATAAAGCTAGACTCGTTGCTAAAGGCTATAATCAGCAAGAAGGAATAGACTATGAATAAACCTATGCTCCAGTAGCTAGACTTGAATCTATCCGCATTCTACTTGCTTTTGCAGCATTCTTTAATTTCAAACTATATCAAATGGATGTGAAATGTGCTTTTCTTAACGGTTATGTTCAAGAGGAAGTTTTTGTTGAACAACCTCCTGTCTTTGAAGATACAAAACATCCAGATCATGTTTTTAGACTTACCAAAGCTTTGTGTGGCCTTAAACAAGCCCCACGAGCATGGTATGATAGACTCTCTGGATTTTTGCTTCAAAATAACTATGTTATGGAAAATGCAGATCCAACCCTTTTTATAAAGAAAGATAAGAAAAATGTTTTTATTGTTCAAATTTATGTTGATGACATTATATTTGGTTCAACTCAGCAATCTTTGACTGACTCTTTTGCTAGTCTAATGAAATCTGAGTTTGAAATGACTATGATGGGTGAGTTAACATTTTTCCTTGGTTTTCAAATTTCTCAAAAACCAGAAGGAACTTTCATATCTCAACATAAGTATATTAAAGATCTTCTTAAAAAGTATGGTTATGACAACACTAAGAGTATAAGTACTCCCATTGGTACCTCAAACTCTTTAGATATTGATGAAGCGGGGAAACCGGTAGATCAAACATCTTTTAGAGGTATGATAGGAAGTCTACTTTACTTAACAGCTAGTCGACCAGACTTAATGTTTTCAGTATGCTTATGTGCAAGATATCAATCCAATCCTAAGGAATCTCACTTAAAGGAAGTAAAAAGAATTTTTCCTTACCTTAAGGGAACCATGGATCTAGGATTATTTTATACTTCTGGAAATGATTTTGTTCTAAAAAATTTTTCTGATGCTGACTTTGGTTGATGTAGAATGGATAGAAAAAGTACATCCGGAACTTGTCATTTCTTAGGAGATTCATTAGTTTCTTGGTCCTGCAAGAAGCAACATTCAGTTGCACTCTCCACTGCTGAAGCTGAATATGTAGCAGCTGGAAGTTGTTGTTCACAAGTGTTGTGGATGCAACACACACTCATAGATTATAGCTTGAGTTTTACCAAAACTCAAATTTTGTGTGATAACACAAGTGCCATTGCCCTCAGTAAAAACCATGCACATCACTCTCATGAAAAACACAGAGATATTAGGCATCACTCTCTTAGGGATCACACAATTAAAGGAGATATTATTATTCAGTTTATCGGAACGCAAGATCAACTTGCTGATATATTCACAAAATCTTTGCCTTCTGATAGATTTGAATATATTAAACAGAATCTAGGAATGATAACCGTGAGGTAATATTCCTTTATTAACTTTCTGTTGAAAAATTCTCCTTACAGTAATAAACTCCTTTTCATAGGGGGAGTACATTTGATTGTTTGTTTGACAAAGTTTTTCAAAAAAAAAATTCAAATTTTTCAGAACAAAGATTTCCGGAATGGAATTTCCAGAACTACAATTTTCCAAAATGGATATTTTCGTACAGAATACTTCTGGAATGGAAGTATTCGTTTTGAAAATTTCCGGAATGGACAACTTTCGTACTGGTACTTTCATAACCTGATTTTCGTACCAAGTTTTTTTTAGTATTTACTTTTTCGTATTGAGTGTTTCGTATTTACTTTTTCGTATTGAGTTTTTTGTATTTACTTTTTCATATTGAGTTTTTCGTATTTAGTTTTTCATATTGAGTTTTTTGTAGTCATATTTATATTACCCATTACAAATAACTGTCCTATGCTAATCCGAAAGGTATGTTTTCCTTACTCAAGTTTTACTTGCTGGCATTTTCTTTATGTTTTCGGATTTTAGATTTCTTAATTCTTTGTTTTAATAAAACCTCAAAAAGATTGGATTCTAGTTTTCAACCGTCAGATCTGATCGCAGCTCATTCCAACCGTTAGATCAACTATGGAATGTGAACTGTCATCTCGTTGCCTATATAAAGGGGACCATATTTTCTAGTCCCACATCGGTTTCAAGCTTTCGCGTGCTAAAGCTCTGCCTCTCTGTTTTAAGGCCGTTCCGAATTTCAATCTTCTCCGTTCCGAACTTCCCAGAGAACTTCTAATCCTAATGTCTGCAGAATTAGCATCTCAAGAAATGTCTTCAACTAAGCCTATATCTCAGTGGTTAGTTTAGAGAGAAAGGTTAGTTCATCCGACTTTCTTCAGCAACTACGATTCTATCATCTCAAAGAACATCAAGTTGAATGGCTGGGAGGATGTTGCGCTATCTAAAACCGGGAATCAAGATGAAGTTTATTCTGATTTACTTGTCGAATTTTATGAATCCGTTTCTTTGTTTAAGGAAGATGATAAAGAGAAGTTTTCTTTCAAATCGTAAGGCAAGACATATAAACTTTCTTACACCAAGGCTGCAAGCTTGGTAGGGTTAAGTTATGAAGGTGAAGCTGAGTTTATTTCTCATGTATTGCCAGACTCTATGGGTAGTTTCAACAAGGAAAAGGCCTTAAAAACTCTCGGATTGGCTGATGACAAGGCTCCGAAGATTGCAACTCTATCATCAAACTTCCGGATTCTTGAATTATGGGTGCAAGGACTTATCGTACCGAGAAAAGGTGATAAGGATAGCTTGAAGAAAAGTGAGATATATATCATAGATTTCCTGATAAATCTAAGTAATTTTAACTTGATGAAGCATATTTTTCTTAATATTGAGAATTTGAAGAAGGGGAATCTGAGAGCTCAGATTATTATGTATCCAGCAATCCTCTCCAAGTTGATTGTTCGGTGTTTTGAGTCTTTGAAGGAGGCTTGCAAATCTAAGCCGAGATTTTGCAAGTTCATGCTGCTCAGTGATGGCACGCTTAAAAGAATGAATATAGCTTTTGACAAGAAGTCTGGAAAGTTTATTGATCTACCTCCTCAAGAAGAAGTAGCTCCGAAATCTGCTGATCCAGAATCATCCAAGCCAGTAAGGAAGAGAAAGCTGAAAAAAGTGGAAGAACAAGTAGAAAATCCCAAGTCTAAGGAAGTCCACTCCGCACCTCCAAATCCTAAAAATAATAAGACCTTTCCTGATGAGGTTGTTACAAAGTGGAGAGCTGAAAAAGAGAAGAGGAAAGAAGGGGATCCGCAGTTCGGACTGGACCCTGCAGAGGCTAAAGCTTTGAAGGAGAAAACTGCTGATGAGCTTGAGAAACAAGGTAAGGAAAATAAGCTTAAGAAGAAAATGTCAGAAGCTGAGGCAGTCCAAGCGTTGTTGAAGTTCAATGAAATGGTTTCAGCAACAATTCCAGTTCCGAGATCTTTCTCCCTGGAATCTCTACCTGAGACTCCAGGAAGAAATCTCGTTGCTTCGGAACAAGATGTTGCTACGAATACTGAGGAAATAGAGCAAGTGGAACAAGTAGAAGAAGCTTCTAAAGGAAGTAGTGAGACAGGAGATGTGCTAAAACAAGTAGACGAGTATAAGGGAACTCCGTCGGAACACTTATCACTCCGGACTTCAGAAGCTCAATATTCAAAGCTAGTTACTCCTAAATTGGAAGAAGAGAAAGGAGAAGAAGAAGTTTCCTATCATGGAGAAGAAGAACAACTTTTACATGATATTGCTCAGATGAAAAACGTAGAGGTTGGTGTTCAGGAAGATGCTGATGAGGAAGATATTGTCGTTCAAGTTTCTGACAGTGAGAAGAGAACTCCAGAACAGGTTTCAATTCCGGAAAAAGATAAGGGGAAACAAATTCTTGCTGATACTCCGAGTTCAAAAAAGAGGATGAGAAAGGCAGCTGGTAGTTCTTCTAAGAGGAAGTTGGAGCTTATTGAGGAAGAAAACTCTCCGAGCAAGATTTCAGATTCGGAGTCCTCTTCGTTGGGGCATGATTTTGCTGTTCAGTCTTTGAAGAAGTTGGTGGGAACCATTCCGACCTTCTCAAGTATTGATTCACGATGCCAGATGCTCCAACATGCGTTGAATCTAAAAACAGACTCCGTATCCATGGTTATGGATAAGTGTGTTGAGATTGAAGCCCAGTTCAAAAACATCTTTATTGGTTACGAAGCCCATAAAAGATCCTGCAAGAGGATGACAAGCTGGTCTAAGAAGACTGTGGAAGAGATGAGGTTTTTCGATGAGTTTCAAGATAATGTTAAGGATGCCATTGAAACCAAGGACAAGAAGTTTAATGAGCTGACTGCATCCTTTGAAGAAAAGTTGACAGAGGAAAAGAACTTCCGGATCCAAGAAGTCAGGGATCTGAATGGGAAGTAGAATTCTGTTTCTCAGAATTGGAAATTTGAAAGGGATCATCGGATCGATTTTGATGTAAGGATGAAGGCTCAGGAAGAAAAGATCCAAGCTCAGGAAAAAAAACTGAAGGCTCAGGAAGAAAAAATTAAAGCTCAGTCCGCAAGAATAGTCTCCTTAGAGAAGGAAGAAGAAGAAGATCATAAAGACTTAAAGAAGATCAAGACGATTCTTAAGGTGCTCATGTCGAAGGAGAATGATCCGAAATAACCCAATCCGATCTTTTTGTTGTAATTCTTTTGTTGCTGACATTTCAAATCTAATGAGAATTGTGCTTATTGATTCTATTGTTGTCATTACTAATATTTCAGGTACTTCATTATTTTTTTTCCATTCCCTCCAATTCTTTTTGAAAATCACAAAGGGGGAGAAGGAAAAGATCCTTAAGAAAAAGAGGAATTCTAATTAGAGTTTATCAAAGGGGGAGAAAGAAAAAATACCCAAGGAAAAAGAACACTAATAAGAGTTTGTTTAAGGGGGAGTTTTTCTTAAAGAAGACTTTCTTATGAAATATCACTCTGGAAATATGAATACGATCCTTAGAGTTTCAAAGCCTAAGGGGGAGTTAGTCGTATTCATCTATATCCTTAAAAAAAATGGAGATAAGCATTAATATGTTTCTTTCTTATTAGAATTTTTTGTTTTTCGTAAGGATGTTTGTGCTTTCCAAAAAGGGGGAGATTGTTGAGTCAATAAGGTTTTCCTTATGACTTTTCCATTCCTTCTTATTTTGAAAATCACAAACACCATATCTTAAGGAAAATTTCTTTTATAAGGAAAATTGCTTTTATAAGGAAAACTGCTTTCTTAAGGAAAATCGCTTTTATAAGAAAAATTATCCTTACATATATTCTTCCATATTTTTCTTAAGTATAAGTTTCGGATTCATTTTCTCAGAATCATTGAAACTTTGATATAAAGCATTCTATTTTAGGGTTCGGATTCTGGACAAGAACTATAAGGAAGTTTCATTCCGAATTCTGGATATGAACTCTGACTAAGTTCTATTCCAGATTCAGGATACGAATTCTGAAGAAGAATTCTCATTACGAATTCTAATGAAGAAATCCCATTCCGAATTCTTATTACGAATTCTGAAGAAGAATTATAATTACGAATTCCATTGAAGAATTCCCATTACGAATTCTAATGAAGAAATCTCATTCCGAATTCCCATTACGAATTCTGATGAAGAATTCTCATTACGAATTATGATAACGAATTCTCATTACGAATTCTGATGACGAATTCTCATTACGAATTCTGATGACAAATTCTCATTACGAATTATGATGATGAATTCTCATTACGATTCTTGATGACGAATTCCTATTCTGAATTCTCATTCCGAATTCACCTATTAAACAGAATCTGATTATCATTGTTTTATACACTCTGAATTTATTCACTCCAAACTTCCACTCCGAAGTTTTCATTCCGAACCTTTATGTTAGAGTTTAAAACGATGTCGTGCATTCTGTTACACTTGTTCTGTTATAAAACGATGTCGTCTGTTTTGTTATAAACTAACCGTTGTCTAAGTGACACGTGTACAGGTCCCTCTGATCTTTAAGGAAAATATGACCGTTGGAGAAGGAGCCGACCATACCTATAAATAGGAGCTCATTTGAAAGAGCTCGTGGCTGTTGGCTAACGGATGGATGAACAATTTGGACTTTGTGCATACATGCTGTTGAAGTGATTTCTAGAGAGAGAGACTCTTATTAACTCTCAAAGCTTCGTGCGACTCCGAATGTTGGTGATTACATTCGAGCGCTTCCATGGATAGGAAGACAGAGGTGCCTACAACCTTAAAGTTCGAGGGCTTCCTTGCTGAGGAGGACAGAGGTTTCCAACTACCATGAAGTTGAGGGCTTGCGGGGATAGCAAGACAGAGACACCGATCTTCGTATCGAGGGCTTACCCTGGTGTGGGTAAGAAAGACTTTCTTGAAAGTATAAATCAAGGGACCTTTATCCATGGTTGTTGGATACCCTTCTCTTTGGGTTAAAAGACTTATATCTAGTTACTAGTAGATTTACTACTTGTTTTTATTCCGCTGCAATTTGTATCTTAAGGAATGTATAACTTTCTTATACTTCCTTACTTACTCTGATTCATTTAGATTCTATACGCTTTAAGGTAGAATCTCATATTATAACTTTTGTTATGTTTCAAATTCCGGAACCATATTTCTGGAACCTACTTTTGGAATCTCTTTCTAAGTTTAGTTCGGTGTTAGAGGTGTTGTGAATTTTCTTAGTTTAACTTTGTTAAACTTAGCCCTTTCCTTTGCTTAAGGAAAACATAGTTATTCTTAACTAACTTTAAAGGTTCCAAAGGAATTTTTAAAGTATACAATTCACCCCCCTCATGTATATTGAGCATCTCATATTATATTTCGATCCTACAACTTGTCCAATAACTGGGTATACACCTCGTAGACAAACATAGTTGCATATCATTGCATGTGTCTCAATGAAGGAAAATTTTGACAAAACTACATTACTAATTCAGTATATTTTGAAACCTTATCCCAATTAAAATGATATCATAAAATTGATATGAATAAAGATATTAATTTAGTTATAAATATCATATCATATATTAATTTTATATATATACATAAAAATAATGAAACTAGTGGTGGATAAGTCATATATCATATACAAACAAAAGTGAGACTATAAAACCCATTTCATTATGTCATAATATTCATCACACTCTTTAAAAAATCATATATAATGAATATAATCAAATAATAATTCTAATAATTATCCATATAATTACACATAATACCATGAAGGTCTTTATATTAATGCATATTAACTATTCCAGATTAATGTTACAGATAATCTAATATCCTCTTTTTTCATATATGTGTTGACTTATAATTATTGATCCTCAATCATACATATTGATTTATTTATATTCTATAATGGAAATAATTATATAATTATCATATCTAATCGGTATATAAATATTTATCAAAACATATAAATTATATAAATATGAAATGGAATACGCCATTCCATGAGACGATAGTCCATAGGTTCACATGAATGCTATTTCCATTTCATTGTAATATTGAATGAATGAAAGTAAATGATATAAATTAATATATATATATTATAATTTAAATATTATTTCATATATATCATGTAAATTTGTTGTACCCATACCAAATAATTTCCATGTAATGTGTGATTGAATCACATCGCTTTGAGGAGGTGGTGGTCTATATGTGAACAAATGAATTTATCCTATTCAAAATTAATTGAAATAATTACTGTATGATATTTAAAATTAATAATTATTATAAAATAATTAATAAATATAATAAATTTAAGATTGAAATATATTTTCCATAATAATTCCAATCCAAATCATCTACTAATAGAAAAAATGAGCAACATCATTTCATGGGAGGATAGTTTATCGTACTCAAAAATGAAAAGTAAGTTAACCATTAATAGTTATATATTAATACACAAAAGTTGGATTTTATAATATATATATTGATTTTTTTAGATTTAGGTATATTATTTATAATAAAAATGGTTTTATAGGTTTGAATAAGTTGGTGTAGTGTTTTCCATTTTATTTTGGAATAGGAGTGGCGTCTTGTAATTTTTTGAAATAGAATTCCACCCATTTTTCTCAGATTAACATGACTCCAATAATCATCTAAAGTACTTCCAATTGACTATATGGACGAAATATATCCATAAAAATTATTTTGGACATGTTTATAGGTCATTTTGGGCTTTCAAATTAGTTGTTAGTCTTTCAATATGCTATTTTTTCTATTAATTGATATCATTAATTTTAATAACATACACAAATTGTTTCGGTCAACAACAAAATTATTATAATTATAAATTTTAAATTATTATTATTCCCAATATGGAACCATTTTTCCAAATCAAATTCATATAAGTGGGATAAATTAATTCCAAAGTAATAGTGTATATTTGTCATGACATCATCTATTTATGTGAAGATGTTTAATATTTTGAATTGCTTTTGTATTAAATTTCAATGTGAAATTTCTTTTAATTACAAAAAATTGATTAATTTCTATACAAATAATATAAAAAAACATTAAAGAAAATAAAATATAATTTATCTATATAAATAAAATAAATAAAAAGAAGTTTTGAATTAATATTCTGTATTTTTCAATATTAAAAAATATTTTTTTTAAAGTATAAAAATTTCACCATATTATAATTTTGAGATTATGAATTTAAAAAATTAGGTTATATATTAAATATAAATTTTATAGTTCTATAAAATTTAATTTATTCTTTTATATAAATGAACATAATATTCAATTATTTAAACAAACTTTTTATTTTCAAACATATAAAGACTTCTCTAAAAATTTTATATCTTATTATAAATTAATTTTATTTATATAAAACCAAAATAATTAATATTTTAATTTTTTTTATTAAAATTAATATTATTATGAATCAAATATGTGACATAACTATCTAATATAAATAATTATAATAAAAAATTGGTGTTTTGTATGAATTCAGTGTTTCGTGTAACATAGGGAAATAAGTGTTCTATGTAATGTAAGCCTAACTAAATGTATCCTAAAATGAATTATTAAATTTGTTTATAATTCACTAAAATACAAAAATCTCAATTAATTTTTCCAAAAAAAAATTCATAAACACTTGGGGTTAACATTATAAACACATAAAAATAAATTTCACCATTGAAATTCAACAATATGATTCAGAAAATTAGAATAATATTACCACATATAATTCTGAAAATCCAACATAGCTTACTCTAAGTGGATATTTATAATAAATAATTATGTATTGGATTGGTGGTTTTTTCATTAATAATTCTATGTATTATCTGGAATATCAACTAGTTTTTTATATTAAAAAAGGTCATGCTCTAGTGATATTTTCTCTGAGTTTAGTAGCTGTGAAGGGTTGGATCTGTACATGATTAGGTTAGATACATAGATCATATCATGTACTTGAGAGAGAATTAATTAATTTTCAAGTGATATTTTACCACCCTAATATGATTAGAAATCCCAAGGGAACTGATATAACTTGTGATTGGTATCACATTCATCAAAAATATCATAAAAATATTATAGTGAGATATTTGATGAAAAATATTCTCATCGGCTTAAAATTTTATATCATACTGATGGTTAATAGTATAAATTTTCTTACAATATTGAGCTTCCTTGGTATGATGCTAAATGGATTGGACCCACTTTTCTATTTCATAAGATGTTTGATGTCCTAATAGCATTATTTATTCAACTTCATTCAATAATATTTGATCTATAATTTTCATCCCATATAACAATTTATATGGATCCATTTAAAAGATTATGTAAAATCTGCAATTGTAATAAAATATAACTAGAAGAAGTTATTGGTCCCAAACACCATTGAAATCTAATTAATATGCTCTCAACATATCCTATAAAGTTTTAATTTTGTTTGTAGTCTGGGCATAAATCTAAGGATGATATGTAGCATTGAATCTAAATTATGCGTCATGTTCTTACAAACAACTGGTAAAAACATTATGAAAATCATCACATCCCAATCAGATATAATTGAGTTTGGAAACCTATTAAACCTAAAATCTTTTTCAATTTATATCCTTGCAAGATGATCAAATTGTAACACCCCGAGCTTCCACGATACGCTTCTCATTCAATAATGCAATAGCTTGCATTGTACGCAAGTTCGAGTTCTAACACACCGCAACTAATCAAAATAGCCGTTATGAATAGTAATAACCACTTTTTAAAATTATAGAAATTTTATATTTCAAAATGGACTTCATTTTTGTATTCGTAATATCGAAATTAGCCTATGTTGAATTTTTGGTATTTTTCTGAGAACTTCTAATTTTTTATGAATAGTGAAAAATACATAAAAACAACTTTTTTAATCAAAATAATTTATACAGATAAATTATACTATTTAGTGGTTTTAAGGTATAATTATAAAATATTTTTACCATTTTATCCAATGGTGGTCATTAGAATTAATTTAACATTGAAATTGGACATAAACAATTGCCAAACTTTTGATATAAATTGTTTCTTAAAAACACGCTATTTGTTGTAACAGCGGGAATTAATTATGAAATTAATTAATACAACTTATATGTTTGGAATTTTGTAAAATAGACATCATTTTTGAATTCGGAATATCAATTATAGCTTAGGGTGAAATTTTGGCCTTATTCTGAAAAACTTCAATTTTTGATGAATAGTGAAACCACTAAGTGGTAGTTAAATAACTGATTTTTCGTTTAAATGAAATATTACAACTTCTGTGATTTGATTTTCAAAAATCCGACATACATGGTTGTCATTAAGAAGTAAAATGTGGTTCAATGAGATCAAAATAATTTTTTGGTGAATAGTAACTTTTAAGTTCTTAATCGCGATTAGTGGTAATTAGTGTAGTTTAAGGTATAAATAATACATTAATAATATGAAATGACCTAGACACATGTCCCAACCTCATTGGTTGAGTCATGGCCGACCAAGACAAGCCATGGCCTAACTTGGGGACCCCATGGATCCACTTTTGTTGGGAAATAACATAAATTACTTTTTATTTAATGTTAAAGTGAAAATGACACTAACATAAATTGTTCTACTAAAACAATTTTTAATTGGGGTTATACAAGTCCAAATTTTGATTATAAATAGTCATTGGAAATCTAAAAAGATTTCCTACATCATAGTATTTGTTTTATAATTATTAGACATTAAATAAATTAAAGTATTTATGACATAATAATGATGCAGCGATGACATCATTATTTGACGATTTAAATAAAATGAGAAGATAATGCAAAATCCGAGGCTTACACTTGTCCAAAGCCTATTGGATGAAGATATTTCGAAACCTTATCACCTTAGCCTCAAATTATATAGATGTGGGACCTTTAGAATCCGAAAAGCATTTTGAAATAATGTAACATTTCATTACTTTCCAAAAGTGCCCCTCCTCTCCACTTATAAAAGGCCCCCACCTCTCCCACCTTATTCACACCATCAAGCCATTTGGCTCGGCCAACCTCTGCCCAAATACTCTCCCAACATTCCTTACTTACTCCTAGAAACCTCACTTTGGGCAGAACTCTTCCCAAGGAAGCATTTAGGCTCAACTCAAAAGGAGTTACACTTTTTAAGGTAATTCATTCTCTCATGTTGTTTTGTTTTATTTTGCTTCTCCAACCCCCTAAACTCTTTTTATTTACTTCTTTTGTAACAACACCAGTATCTTAAATATACTAGGATGTTGTTATAAGATTTATTTGAGCTACACTTACACACACCTACATCTAATGGTTAAAGAACATATGGTTTCTGTGGATGGCGAATTTCTGCCTCACGAAACGATGATTGTTCAACACTCATATAACACCTCCAAAGGTGGCCATTAAGATGTCACTATTTTTATATATGATATATAATATGTTTTTGTTTTACTTATGCTTCTGTATTTCTCATTTATGGCATACTTTATGATTTCCATTATGGGTAAAACGCGATAATTTCATTTTAGGAAGTGCGGACTACCGCCCCCTCAAAGTGATTTGAATCGTTAATGCCATGTGTGGGATGTATAAAGGATGGAGTAAATGGTATTATACACTATATTATACTGGAATTATATTATACATTTATATCATTATGATTTCATTCCATTAAATATGAAATTGAAATGAAAGTAGCGTTCATGCGTACGTACGGCTTACCGTCTCCATGAACGGTGCATTTCATTTCTTACCTCTAAATGTTACGTAATATTATAAATGAATGTATATACTGTATATATATGATATATATGATATCTACATCATTAATATAATTCTGGATATAATGGATATTTCACCACATGAACAACTTATAATTATAAGAAGTTTATTGTTGACTCATGTACCAAAGATCGACAAAACGACCGTTATTAACTTAAATAATTACATAATGTTCATAACATTGTAATAAGTGATATAAAAAGGATAATGAAATTGAAAATGGTTCTTAATAAGGTAGATATTAACTCTAGTTTATTATTCAGGAGGTTAAAGAACGGTTGAGTCAAGTCGGACACAAGGTAAGGGAACTTCTTAACCCAACTTCCATTCTTTGGGTTAATCTCCTACTTTCAAATTATGTCATGATATTATTATGTCCTATCTTGTATTTTTACATTATTTATGTGTACCTATAGTGAATACACATAATAGATATATTTTATTTAAAAATTATCTTTTAAAGTACTTCGTCTCAATCTCCTTTCATTGAGGCATATTTGGTTTTATACACAAATTTCTTTTATACGGTGTATAAACCCCTTTGACTTTTACGGTTATTCAAAAGGAATCTTTTTATACAAAGCGTTTTGCTAAACGACAAAAGGGAATGTTTTTCTTTCCGTACTTATGCGGCGACAACGACTTCTCCGCCGCCGTGACCATTATTTGAGTTTCGGCTTCCTCTACAAGCCATCATTTTTTTAACGAAAAATAAATACAAAGTTTTAACTTTCTTTTATTTTGGTATTGAAAATGGTTTTGAAAGTGTTTTTATTATATCAATGTGTTGTATTGATATCTTGTGATTGAAATGTGGAAATGTTATGTTTACATTATGCATGTTTTATGTGATACAATTATGTTATGGTTTATGATATGTTTAAACCTATTCATATGAGGAATGTATTGGACTTAATAAGTGACGGGTGGAGCCCGCTATAGCTCCTCGATGCATCGGCAGGTCTCATGAGACAACTAGACGTGGAATTGGCCGAGGCCCTTTCCCAATTTGATTTATGGTTTTGGCCGAGGCCTTAATCATTTTAGATGTCTTGGCCGAGGCCTTGACAAAATGTTTCAGAATGTCCGGCATTATACATTCCATCATTATGAAAGTGGTTATTGGTATTGCATGTGATTATTCGACCAGTAGAATATCCATGTGAAGAAGTAAATGGCATTATCTCATTTTACTTTTGCCATATTATGTTGAAGTTCATGTTTAAAAGGCTTTTGTTTTAGTTATACATTGCCTTAAATGTTAATGTTTATTTATGAAAGCTTCCGCATTATTGTTATCCTTACTGAGCATCTGAGCTCACCCCTTTCAATGTTTTAATATTTTCCAGGATGTGAAGAAGTATTTTATGAATGACCTGCAGGGATAGTCGGAAGAGGATATGAGTGTGGACTATGGAGACTTTGTTATTGTAGTTTTTCACTTTTTGATGTAATGAAAGACTTATGAATGTATCTAGTGTTTCCAAGGCTACTAAACTAATCGGTCTTTCGAGACTTGATCCTTTGTGATCATGCCAATGTTACGAAGTAATGCACCGACTCTGGGTAGCTGGGGTCGGGGCGTTACAGTTGGTATCAGAGGCAGTTTAGTACTAACCTTGGAAGCTAGATTTAGATAAACTCTGATTAGAGCACATAGCCCAAAGATAGACTTTGAGGATTAGTATAGAAGAACTTCCTATAATTTTAGTATTGTAGAGATGTTGTGAGTTTTCCGAGCAATACATCCCTGTCTGGATACGAGCAGGTAGAGGTGGCTCTGGCACAGATGTACCTAGGGGTAAAACCCGAAAACACCGCTTTGAGCTAGACTCAAACGGGAACTGGTGCACGACAACGGGCCTTGCTGCACTCTTGGTTATGACACTCCCGGGGGATATGCTTAGGATAATTCTCATTTTCTTTACAAACCATTATGTAAGGTTTATGAGTACATACTTCCTCAAAGGAAACATTTCTTTTTATGATTATGGATTATATCCATAAATAGTTCAATTTATGTTAAGTATTATACAAGTATGGAATTATGTATTTTGATTCATAAACTAATCTGGATTATGCCATTGTTTAGAAATGGCGCCTAGTAGAAGGAATGGAAACTGTATCAATGCACGAACTCCGTGTAGGGATTGCCCTCCTGCTCAAGATAATTATTGTGGACCTGGAGATACAACTGGTGCTGATCAACTTATTACCATACTGGGACAACTCACGCAGGTTATGAATAACAACCTTACTCGTATGGAGCACCCTGATTCGCAACGTGGAGGATCAATGCTAGACCGTTTCATGAGGCAACAACCGCCAACCTTCAATGGGAGTACAAATCCTACAGTAGCTGAGCAATGGATAAATTCCTTAGAGAAAATATTCCATGCCTTGGGGAGTAGTGAAACTGAGAAGGTTGTCATGGCAGTTTACCGCCTCACTGGAGATGCCGATCAGTGGTGGTCACTGAATCAAAACACAAAGGAAGATGATGACGTATCGAATATGGAATGGAGGGAGTTCAAAGAGCTTTTCTTAGAAAAATACTTTCCTCGTGACCATCGAGCAGATATGGAAAGGCAATTTCTGAGTCTGAGGCAGAAGGAGGATGAGAATGTCGCAAAGTATGAGGCTAACTTTACAAGGTTAGCGAGGCATGCTGCCGATTATATACGTAACCCAAGGAGTAAGATTGATCGTTTCTTTGATGGGTTAAAACCATTTCTCCGACGAGCTTTAGTATCACAATCCTTCTCATCATACGAAGATATAGTCTCATGTGCTATCAAGACAGAAAAGGAATTCTCTAAGTCTTATGACAACAAAGTAAAGCAAGAGAAGAAGAGAACGGTGGAACAAGAGACAGATAAAGGGAAAAAGGGAAAGAAGGATTTTCCATTATGTGATAATTGTGGGAAGAATCACCCTGGTACTTGCCTAAAAGGAATGGGAGTCTGTTATAAATGTGGAGAAAAAGGTCACCAGGCACGTGATTGCAAGGGAAAGAAAGAGGCTGTCAAAGTTGAATGCTACAATTGTAGAGAAATGGGTCATTACGCAAATGAATGTCCTAAGCGTCAAGGAATCTTACCCCAGAAAAGGCCAAGGGATCAAGGACAATCTTATGCTATTACTACAGTTGAAGCAGAATAACTAATGTATTGATGCTTTCGGACTCATGGATTATATTCTGGTTATTAGAATAATGTGATCTATATAAGGATTGTACTGCAGTACTTGTTGGTTTCAGTAAGGTTTTAATATGATTAAGGTAATCATATTTTTAGTATGTGACAATAAGAGAAACTTTTCTTTGTTTGGGGAATCTGATGTTACAATTGATTTTGGAATTAAGAGACCTTTTAGAGAAAGTTTGGACAGAGGTATTTTGGATAACTATAAATGTTGGGATGGATTAAGTTGAACTTTGAATAGTATTGTTTAAGGTTAAAACTTTTCTGAAGATTATTTCTGGAATACTATAATACTATATTTTTAGAAAAAGGACAACCTGCAGGGTGGGGAATAACCCGTCGCGTCAGACACAGCTGCAGGAATCGAACCCACAACCATAGTGCGACAATCCTTTATTTCCTACCACTAGCCTACAGGAAGTCCCTGGTTGTTACAAAATCGTTTTACTAATCTAAATGGTATGTGTTAACATTTGGAACCTTATACAATTAGGATAAATAGAATATTTTTGAGTTCCGTTACCATTTGGAGTAAAAGTTGGGTTTGTGGTAAAAATTTATTAACGAATGAAAGTATACATAACAAGTATGTATATTCCCCTACGTTCTTAGTAAATCTCATAAATAAATTCCTCAACATAATAAAAGGTAACTTAAAACAAAAATGTTGTCGGTTAACTTTTCCAACTGGGGATTCAATGACCGTTTAACCAATCACAAGTTTGTGATTTTCTTATGGTTAAACTTTCTCCTAATCCTGTTTTCTATAACTCTCCATCAGACCTTGATGGTTTGTTTCTCCTCCATATCCATATTTTCATAGAATCCTAGAATGGGCTATATCGGGTGACCTTTGTACTTATCCTGCTTTCTTTTAATGTTATATATTTATTAACCTTATTTCCGATGTGGGTTTTCCACAAAGGTATTTTCTATTTTCAGCCTTTTATTATCAAAGAAAAATTTCAAATTGCGAGGACGCAATTTATTGAAGGAGGGGAGAATGTAACACCCCGAGCTTCCACGATACGCTTCTCATTCAATAATGCAATAGCTTGCATTGTACGCAAGTTCGAGTTCTAACACACCGCAACTAATCAAAATAGCCGTTATGAATAGTAATAACCACTTTTTAAAATTATAGAAATTTTATATTTCAAAATGGACTTCATTTTTGTATTCGTAATATCGAAATTAGCCTATGTTGAATTTTTGGTATTTTTCTGAGAACTTCTAATTTTTTATGAATAGTGAAAAATACATAAAAACAACTTTTTTAATCAAAATAATTTATACAGATAAATTATACTATTTAGTGGTTTTAAGGTATAATTAGAAAATATTTTTACCATTTTATCCAATGGTGGTCATTAGAATTAATTTAACATTGAAATTGGACATAAACAATTGCCAAACTTTTGATATAAATTGTTTCTTAAAAACACGCTATTTGTTGTAACAGCGGGAATTAATTATGAAATTAATTAATACAACTTATATGTTTGGAATTTTGTAAAATAGACATCATTTTTGAATTCGGAATATCAATTATAGCTTAGGGTGAAATTTTGGCCTTATTCTGAAAAACTTCAATTTTTGATGAATAGTGAAACCACTAAGTGGTAGTTAAATAACTGATTTTTCGTTTAAATGAAATATTACAACTTCTGTGATTTGATTTTCAAAAATCCGACATACATGGTTGTCATTAAGAAGTAAAATGTGGTTCAATGAGATCAAAATAATTTTTTGGTGAATAGTAACTTTTAAGTTCTTAATCGCGATTAGTGGTAATTAGTGTAGTTTAAGGTATAAATAATACATTAATAATATGAAATGACCTAGACACATGTCCCAACCTCATTGGTTGAGTCATGGCCGACCAAGACAAGCCATGGCCTAACTTGGGGACCCCATGGATCCACTTTTGTTGGGAAATAACATAAATTACTTTTTATTTAATGTTAAAGTGAAAATGACACTAACATAAATTGTTCTACTAAAACAATTTTTAATTGGGGTTATACAAGTCCAAATTTTGATTATAAATAGTCATTGGAAAGCTAAAAAGATTTCCTACATCATAGTATTTGTTTTATAATTTTTAGACATTAAATAAATTAAAGTATTTATGACATAATAATGATGCAGCGATGACATCATTATTTGACGATTTAAATAAAATGAGAAGATAATGCAAAATCCGAGGCTTACACTTGTCCAAAGCCTATTGGATGAAGATATTTCGAAACCTTATCACCTTAGCCTCGAATTATATAGATGTGGGACCTTTAGAATCCGAAAAGCATTTTGAAATAATGTATCATTTCATTACTTTCCAAAAGTGCCCCTCCTCTCCACTTATAAAAGGCCCCCACCTCTCCCACCTTATTCACACCATCAAGCCATTTGGCTCGGCCAACCTCTGCCCAAATACTCTCCCAACATTCCTTCCTTACTCCTAGAAACCTCACTTTGGGCAGAACTCTTCCCAAGGAAGCCTTTAGGCTCAACTCAAAAGGAGTTACACTTTTTAAGGTAATTCATTCTCTCATGTTCTTTTGTTTTATTTTGCTTCTCCAACCCCATAAACTCTTTTTATTTACTTCTTTTGTAACAACACCAGTATCTTAAATATACTAGGATGTTGTTATAAGATTTATTTGAGCTACACTTACACACACCTACATCTAATGGTTAAAGAACATATGGTTTCTGTGGATGGCGAATTTCTGCCTCACGAAACGATGATTGTTCAACACTCATATAACACCTCCAAAGGTGGCCATTAAGATGTCACTATTTTTATATATGATATATAATATGTTTTTGTTTTACTTATGCTTCTGTATTTCTCATTTATGGCATACTTTATGATTTCCATTATGGGTAAAACGCGATAATTTCATTTTAGGAAGTGCGGACTACCGCCCCCTCAAAGTGATTTGAATCGTTAATGCCATGTGTGGGATGTATAAAGGATGGAGTAAATGGTATTATACACTATATTATACTGGAATTATATTATACATTTATATCATTATGATTTCATTCCATTAAATATGAAATTGAAATGAAAGTAGCGTTCATGCGTACGTACGGCTTACCGTCTCCATGAACGGTGCATTTCATTTCTTACCTCTAAATGTTACGTAATATTATAAATGAATGTATATACTGTATATATATGATATATATGATATCTACATCATTAATATAATTCTGGATATAATGGATATTTCACCACATGAACAACTTATAATTATAAGAAGTTTATTGTTGACTCATGTACCAAAGATCGACAAAACGACCGTTATTAACTTAAATAATTACATAATGTTCATAACATTGTAATAAGTGATATAAAAAGGATAATGAAATTGAAAATGGTTCTTAATAAGGTAGATATTAACTCTAGTTTATTATTCAGGAGGTTAAAGAACGGTTGAGTCAAGTCGGACACAAGGTAAGGGAACTTCTTAACCCAACTTCCATTCTTTGGGTTAATCTCCTACTTTCAAATTATGTCATGATATTATTATGTCCTATCTTGTATTTTTACATTATTTATGTGTACCTATAGTGAATACACATAATAGATATATTTTATTTAAAAATTATCTTTTAAAGTACTTCGTCTCAATCTCCTTTCATTGAGGCATATTTGGTTTTATACACAAATTTCTTTTATACGGTGTATAAACCCCTTTGACTTTTACGGTTATTCAAAAGGAATCTTTTTATACAAAGCGTTTTGCTAAACGACAAAAGGGAATGTTTTTCTTTCCGTACTTATGCGGCGACAACGACTTCTCCGCCGCCGTGACCATTATTTGAGTTTCGGCTTCCTCTACAAGCCATCATTTTTTTAACGAAAAATAAATACAAAGTTTTAACTTTCTTTTATTTTGGTATTGAAAATGGTTTTGAAAGTGTTTTTATTATATCAATGTGTTGTATTGATATCTTGTGATTGAAATGTGGAAATGTTATGTTTACATTATGCATGTTTTATGTGATACAATTATGTTATGGTTTATGATATGTTTAAACCTATTCATATGAGGAATGTATTGGACTTAATAAGTGACGGGTGGAGCCCGCTATAGCTCCTCGATGCATCGGCAGGTCTCATGAGACAACTAGACGTGGAATTGGCCGAGGCCCTTTCCCAATTTGATTTATGGTTTTGGCCGAGGCCTTAATCATTTTAGATGTCTTGGCCGAGGCCTTGACAAAATGTTTCAGAATGTCCGGCATTATACATTCCATCATTATGAAAGTGGTTATTGGTATTGCATGTGATTATTCGACCAGTAGAATATCCATGTGAAGAAGTAAATGGCATTATCTCATTTTACTTTTGCCATATTATGTTGAAGTTCATGTTTAAAAGGCTTTTGTTTTAGTTATACATTGCCTTAAATGTTAATGTTTATTTATGAAAGCTTCCGCATTATTGTTATCCTTACTGAGCATCTGAGTTCACCCCTTTCAATGTTTTAATATTTTCCAGGATGTGAAGAAGTATTTTATGAATGACCTGCAGGGATAGTCGGAAGAGGATATGAGTGTGGACTATGGAGACTTTGTTATTGTAGTTTTTCACTTTTTGATGTAATGAAAGACTTATGAATGTATCTAGTGTTTCCAAGGCTACTAAACTAATCGGTCTTTCGAGACTTGATCCTTTGTGATCATGCCAATGTTACGAAGTAATGCACCGACTCTGGGTAGCTGGGGTCGGGGCGTTACACAAATGATAAGTCTTCTCTGATTGCAATAAAATGTGCTAACTCGTTTAATATATCAGTTACCTCCCATATAGAAACGAACCCTTTATATATTTTGGGATATCTAATGACAACGTCCATTATGATGTTATCTAATTTCCAAAAAATGTATGGGAGATGTATGAAACATCCCCATATAATTATATCTTTCACCCATAACATGATGGAATACTAATATCTTTGATGAAAACTCTATGATGTCCCTATTAATTCCTTCCCACTATATGTTTTCATTCATGTATCTATACATCTTCATACATTCTGAATAAATAGATAATATAAAACTATAAGTATCCTCTAATAGATCGTTCCTCAAATATATTATGTATGGATCACATACATAGTTTATAAACTATACTATTACATCCAAATTATATTTAATCATAAGACCATATAAGACCATATTTCATAACTCTACATCTTCTTTCTACACCTATTTATTCTTCACATGGATTGTAAGTTTAAAATTATAATGATACATATATTAATTTTCCCATTCCTTTAATATTTCTATATCAATGCTTTACAAATCAGAAAATATTGTATATTTCATGATCAACATCGTGGATATAAAATTAAGACCATTTTAACTCAATGAATAGACTACATTGTTCACTTTTTTAGGCTTCTAATGTATTGAGAAATAAAAATACATTATCATTTATAACCTTATTCTCTTGATAATGTTAAACTCCTTATCTATTAATATATAGTTAATAAATATATGATATTTATATATATCATAAGTTTACACATAAAGAACATTCAACAATATATTTCATGACAAAATTTCCATAAATATCACTAAATCATGAATTGTGTAATTATTCTCAAGAATATTCAACGGTCATGGGGCTTATGATGTAAACATGTATTTTGAATAAAAAAACATCTACACATCTTATTGGATGAATCGTTATATATTTTGATCAATTCTTGACTATAAGGTAATTTTCAAACATTTTCATTGACTAACATTCTCTTTTGTTCCATGAAATGCACATCACATTCTTCATTCCATTGGAAGATGGAACCTTTCTTAGTTAACATACTTGTAATATTATATTTTTCATTAGGTAATATCAATTTTTTTTGATAATATCAATCTAGACGATGAAAATTATGGATCTTAGTCATCCCATTTTGTCTAGGATAACATTAAATATCCTTCAACATTTATCATTCTATTTCTCTACCATATCATGATATTATGTGACCCACACATGAATAAATTTTTAGAAAAAATTCATATTTGGAATTTTTTATTTCATATTATCCTTTGTGGAGAACTTAGTATAATTATAAATTTGTCATTGTACCCTTCAATACTCATTAATTATATAATAATATCATTTATAATGATACCAAAAACTGATCAAGGAACTATCTGAAGAATATATTAATAAAATTCATAAATATATCAGGGGTATTAGTAAGTCCAAAATGCATCACTATATATTAATAATGTCCACACCACATATGGAATGTCACCTAGGGTATATCATATTTCACGACACTAAATTAATGATATCCAAAGTGAAGGAATCATTTGGAAAATTATTGATCTATACAGAGTTTATCAATCATGTCATCAATACGGGGAGGAAGACACTATTTACTAATTGTGATATTGTATAAATCCTTGTTGAAATTCAAAAGTAACATTTATTTAGATTTCATTTTCATGAAAATAATAGGTTCACCCAAATGTGACACACTTGGCCAAATGAATATATTATCATGATTTTCTTGGAGATTCATATTCAATTCGCACAACTCAATTGGGTTCTTTATGTATGAATTCTTTGAAATTGGTGTGGAATGAGGCTCGACTTATATTGAGATATATATATCATATTTTTGTCAAAGGATTGAATAATCCTCTAGAAATATGACATAAAACACAAGATAAATAATAATTTCATCGATGTCGATTTTCTCCCCAAACATTTGAGATAAATAGACCATATAAATGGGAATTAAGAATAATATATGGGATGTAATCTATAGTGGTTTTTCATATTTATCGACAAATTTATAAATGATCAAAGAATGGATTAAAATATGAAATGTAAAATCCATTCCTTAGAAAATAATGAGGACTTTTGATGATAAATAACATGCATTCATAATAAGAAATCAAATTATTCCAATTGACGAATGAAAATATTTTTATGAAGATAATTCCCACAATTATCAGATGGAGAGGAATTGTAGACATGAGATTCAGTAAAAATACATATATGGGGTTTCCCTACTAATTTAATATCATATTCTATTGAAATAATATTAATACCCTCATCAATTTCATTATATATGAAAGAGATGGTAGATCCAGAATCAAATAATTCATTAATAGTTCTCTAGTGGATGATATGTGTAACATTGACCACATCATCATAAAAACCCTCATCAGTTATAGTGATTGTGAGTGATTTCATTACTACCTTGGTTTAAGATTATACAAATTAAGTTCATAATCTGGATGACTCAAGTTGGGGAACTAGTTATCATAATTATAATTATCCTTACAATTTTATAACTAAAATAGGTTGGTTAATTCTGTTTAGTTTATTGTACATTCACATTTTCCGAATATCTATTCCTTTAAAATCAGTAATAATGTGCATGATGACCTTAATTTCCATACATGAAACGTTAATATACCCCTTAAGATAATGTCCACCGTGATTCACACCACAAATAAGGCATCGTGAAAATGTCATCTTATTTTATCATCATGATTTTTAGATTTTATTTTGAACTCGACCTTCCATTTTTATTTATAAAAACGATGAGATTAATATATAAATCCATCCTCCATTTATTCCATAAAATCATTTTGAAAAATTAATTCATTTCTTCTAAAGTATCTTATTGAAAATAACTTACTTACACATGGATGTATTCCACATAAAAATTAGTAAATCCTACATTCTGTTAAGATGTCAATACCAGATGTGTACCTCACATGTCCTGAGAAATTATTCTTGTTTGTACTTGAGGATTCCTCATCCATTTTCATTAACTAATTGAACTATTTATCTATCATTTAATAATGAATAAAAGGTTTGTACGTAATGAAAATCATGTTTTTGAACTCATCATAATCCATGGATTCAAATTCATCTTACTACCCCATATTAATTGATTATAGTCCACCACTGGTCTAATTCTCCTTCTAACTGAAAATCCTCGAGAATGACGATCTCATGTTGTGAAAAATGAAAAATATATAATATATTTTTAGTGTTACTGATACATTGTTCTGTATCAGGGGATCAATAGAGATTCTCAATGAGAAAGGATGTTTCATGATAAAGGAATAAAAAAAATTCCATTATTTCATCATTTGGTTTTCTAACACAATTTATTACCATATAATTTTGAGTAAGCTTAACAGAAATATTTTTTCATTCAATATACCATAGATTTCATATTCTAGGGGAACAATCATTTCATTTTCTATCTCACTCATCACTGACATAGCTCCTTCCAGTTCCATCATTTTATGGAAACCAAAATATAATATAGTTGGAAACTATATTCTTTAGCGGGATTCCACATAATCATAAAAACCCACATACCAGAAGTTTAAATTATGACACATTTTTAATTCTATGAAACATTATGTTTATCCTAGATAATTCATTAAAAATACTAAAATGTTCATAATGATTTATTTTAAAGTGATTTTGAATTTCCAAACAATATCCCATGAGATTATCAATATAGGCGTGTTGCAGGGATCTTTTAAATTACAATGTTACACTCAATATAGGCCACAAGGTAATTTTTTATATTTGATTCCACTAGGTGTTTCTGTATTAGAGAACTAAACACATTTAGTACCAATAAATGGGTCCTTTTCTTGCAAACCAGTTTCTCTATCATTTACCCAAATTCCAAGAAATATCCTATACTTTTTCTTTATCTTTACACTTATCCATTGATATGTCCTTAGGGTTTTCAATAAGGTTTTGTCATCATAGTATGTAATGGGTATCTGATAATTTTCTATGATACCAATTTTAATGACCCTCAATTTTCAAATATTAACTCTATATAATTTTACATAATACATCATAAATTACACAAAACATATTCACAAATACAATATTAGTCTTCAAATATAACGTCATGATTCTGAGTGCTGCCCAAGGGTTCCCCAAACCTGGCTGGACAGATGGACTCAGGCACATTTTTTTGAATTCCTTAGGTTTTTTACTAGCAGAAAGGGTCTTGGGTGTGATATTGAGGAAACTATTCACTCATTAGCAAAGTAACATAGCATAAATAAATTGTAAATAGTAACACAAGAAGCAATACCATACAAAAAAGTAAAAAAAATAATACTAATATTAAGTAAACAATTGAAACGCATATATAAATGATGCATGTCACATATATCTAGGAAAGTATCCCAACATGGGACAATACAGGTAATAAAGTAATAAACCAATGTACAATGGAAAATAGTAAACTCTATTTGCATTGCACACCTCATATTGGTCGGATTCTCTCCATATCCATTAGAAATCAAGTACCAGATATAGAAGGTTGCTTTCCCAAATCTATACCATCAAATATATGATATTTTTCTGTTGACAATAAAGAGCCAAACCAGGAGAGTGACGAATCTTAGTAGAAAACTATTGAACGTTATGTGCCTAACGTGAAAAAATAATGAAATAAACTAGGATGTACTCAAAGGTAAACAATCTTACAGTTTTCAATAACATTATTTTGAATTTATTAAATATTCAATCTGTTGAAATATTAATCTTGATATCTCGCTAATGATTAGTGTCCCTCCATATAATATAACCAACAAACATTTTATAATACCATCTAGAAAAAATAGTACGTACGATTCCAAGATTCTAAATGTCATGGAAAACATGTAAAAATAGACAACATTTTTAAAGAAATTCACTAGGAATGATTTTAAAATATGATCACCTCTAGTTCATCATATCATCCATTCGTTAATAAAAATGACTATCTTTGATATCTCACACATTCTAAAAACTTTTCTCCCTGAATCACTAATAAAATAAAAATGACCACCTGGGTAGCTCTCACGATCAATAACCCTTGGTATGCATAAAAACAATAAAATTTAATTTCCCTCTAGAAGCCCTCACTGTTAATTCCCAATAGTCTATCATTTACTTAATAACGACCCACTAGTTAGCTCTCACAGTCTATCATCTAGGTTCAATGACCAAAAGAAGCTCCCATAGTAAATAACTCTGGTCAATCATATAATAATTCATAATTAAAAGACCATACCGACAGATTCTATCATAGTCAATTCCCCTTGGTCACACTCTCACAATTCAAATCTCATGCATCTCATATAAACAACAACTCAATCCTAAAAATAGTAGTCATAGAAAAAATATCATCGTAACATGATTTCAAGAACTAACATCCATAACAAAAACAATCATGTGTAACACATCAATAATAAAATTAAAAATAATCATATTCAAAATTAGTAACTCTTTCTAAATAAAAAAACCACACCCGACATTAAATAGGGTTAAATTCCAAAACATGAAATACCCTAAATAAGGTAGTTAGAACTATTATCATATATTATCCAATGAAATCCAATTAAAGACACAAACCACCAACCTCAACATTTTAGGAAGATCAATCTTGATCATCAGTGCTTGAATCGGCCTATAAGGTTGTAGATCTACAAAATTGTCAAAAATATCTATCTACCATGAATAACATAATAGAGAGAGGAGAACATACGAAGTAAGGATATAATGAAAGAGATTACTCACCACTGAGAATCTAATGCAACTGGCGGCACCTCAATCAGAGCTGAAAAAGAGGAACGATATGTGTTTGAAGTATATGGTTTTCTTGTCACTCTCCTATAGAAAACATGATAAGAATCAATGTTTTCTAGAGATGAGTCATGAAATCAGTCCAATAAATCAAATAAAAGAGAGAAGTACAATCTCTGTTAATTTAATTAACATTTCATGTACATTCCTCAACCGGACCCCACTTTAGGTAGTCCATACAACCATGTAATCATCGATTACACGTCCAGTACATAGCTACTCGTGGAATGCGGGTTCAGGTAATTTACTAATTAGTACATGGCGAGTACCTTGAAAATTATCATATTCTCTCTTTTTCCTAAAAGAAAAACCCTAAATATGAACCATACCTAAAATGGATATCCATGTTCTTACAAACTCCCCCCTAAATGAATTCTACCTTGAATTACCATTACAAGGGTGGTGATGAAGAACCATTAAAAAACTCTGACCCCTATGATCGTCTGTTGGCCTCCCTCTCCCAAGTTTCTTCATGTTCTCGCCCACGCTACCATAGCACGCATACAAGAGGAATAGTTCGAAAATGGAGATATTTCATGCTATGATCATAACTTCATATAGGTTTCGCCTCAAATGATGTATCCACCTCCTACTCAACCTTCTCAAGTTCAAAAATGTGATATCGGTACGAAAAGTAAAGTCATAGCTGGTAAATTTGGAAAACAACATGCTTATTCTGGTAACCTTGAGTTAAATGCACCTGGTAGGAAACTTTCATGATTCTCTCCAAATACTCAAATGAACCAACATATCTCTGTGAATGATTTTTTTGCCTCGAAATCCTAGAATGTCCCAACCTCAGTTAGACTTGTAAAAAGCCCTTATATCTTCCATCAGACTCCAGAGGTTGTCTCCATCGAACAACATAAGATTAATAGTGAGACTGTGTAGTATCTATCCCCTTCCAAATCAACTCCACTTTTGTGTGGTCTCTTGGATAGGAAGAGGTCCCAACTTATCTGCCTCTCGTAGCTCTAAAATACATAAGGTTGGTCGACATGGCATACCATGCGAAGCCACATAAAGTTATTTTTAAATAATTGTATGAAAACTTTTATTACAAGAAAACACCAATTGGGATACGTGTATCTCCCATGAAACCCCAAATTCCATGATTTATGTTCAAATTATGTCCTCCGAAATAGTAATCATGTTCTCAGATAGGATGTCTTCTTGGGAAATGTAACTTGTACTCAGATGTACCTATGCACCCAAATCTCTCTATAGTCCCTTCCCCCAATGAGAAGTAATCGATGCGTCCCTATCTAAAAGAATATAGTGAGTAAGCCCATGCCAACGTACAATATCTCAGAGGTATATCCTTCCATGATTTTAGCACATAATGTTTCCTTAATCGACAAGAAATGTGCAAACATCCTGAGTCTGTCGATAACAACCCAAACTGCACAATTCTCTCAAAGCGACCTTGGTCACCCAATCACGAAATCTAATGTGACATCATAACACATCCAAAATGGAATGAGTATCTAATGTAAAATCCATTATGGTGATTGTTTCTCCACATTA
This sequence comes from Viscum album, assembly GCA_963277665.1. Lineage (NCBI taxonomy): Eukaryota > Viridiplantae > Streptophyta > Magnoliopsida > Santalales > Viscaceae > Viscum > Viscum album. The sequence continues at coordinate 1,636,897,841 of OY728119.1, read as the reverse complement.
TTTAACTGATAGGTGGAAATTATCGTAACAAAACCATCTACATACCTCTTCATACCTGGCCACCAATACTAACGGTGTAGATCTTGATACATCTTGGTAACACAAATATTAACTTCTTAAACTAAGGAATAAAATGATTGCATGAGTTCCTAAAAACTGTCTTCTAACACACATACACATCCATGAAAATAGAATATCTCTACCTCTCCCACAACAAACAAATGAGTCGGGTCATTTCCTGGCACACTCTGACATAGTAATAGGCCATCTGAATCTGATTTCTGCCTCATTATTACTCGATCCAGTAGAGTAGAGGTAATATATATAGAAGAATGAAACATCATCCCATGTTTTTCATGAAACTCAAAATACATCCTAGAAAACAGATCCATTAGCTTCCACTCACTATTGACCTCTTAATGTGCATATATCTGAGTCCTCTTTCTCAAAACAATAGTCAATGCATTTCCAATCCCATGAATGTAGGAATACTCTATGTCAAATTACTAAAGGTACTCACCCCACCTTCAAGGTCCCAAATTTATATCATGATGAATAAATATACACTTGAACCTTTTACGGTTACTGAACTCCAGAAAATGGGCTCCAAATAGATAATGTCTCCAACATCGTACATCATGAAAAACTGCAGCTACCTCGAGATCATGCATCAGGTGATTCCTCTCTTATGAACTCAGGTATTGATACATGTACTAAACAACTCCATCCCCTTTTGTATGCCCTAATCCAATCCTTATATTTGATGCATCACAATAAATAGTTTAGATATTTCCCTTCATTGATAAAATATGTATCGGTGTTGAATTCAATCTCTCTTTCTTTTACTAAAGGACTGAATCACATGAATCATTCCTAATGTACATTTCACCATTCTAATTCGGGCACTCAAATTGAGCTAATAAGCATTAAAACTCTTGTATAAGGTTATTGTAATAAAAATATATCCCTAGAAAAATATGTACCCAAAATCCGTTCTTTGACTGCACCTAGGAACCTATTGTTCTCTATTTCTCGAGGTCTACATATACTCATTTCATTGAGATAAAATGTCCCAATAAGTGAATCTGGTCCATCCAAAAGTGGAATTTTGAGATCATGGAATATAATTGATTCTCTATAAGTCTATGAAATACAATCTCATGAGGCTTGTCATGGTCATGTTGAATGTGAGAGTACACCAATATAGCTTCCATTAAGACTACCAAAAAAGAATCCAAGTAAATATGGAAGACATGGTTCATCAGTTCCAAGAAAAATTTTATCGCATTCATCATACCGAATGACATAACTATAAACTCATGTAGACCATACATGATAAAAAAAGATGTAAGTGGTAGACATGATGGATTAACGCACAACTGATGGTAAGAATATCTAATATCAATCTTCAAGAACAGTTGGTCTCATCGAATATAATCAAAGAGATTATCAATCCTTGATATGGGATATCTTTTATTGACCATCAACTAATTACACTTTTGATATGACACCTAATTCAATAGGGTACCACCCCCCTTCATTGAAAAATGAATAGGTGAACACCAAGGAGAAGTACCGGGTCAGATGAAACCCTTTGCCTCCAGCTCCTCCATTTTTTTAGCTCATGTAACTCTGGTGTATCAAACCTGTAATTACAAATGGAAAACGATGCAGCACTAAGAAAAATATCAATAGATAAATATAGCACTCAATCTTGAAGAAAACGTGATAATTTTTTGGGAAAGGATTCTAGGAAACAATCCACCATTTGAGGAATGTCCATCAGTGAAGTTCCCTATCATCCAAATATAAATTTGAAATCTAGTCAATAATTAATTTCAATTTATGATGCTCGGGACCCATTCTTCTCACCTGGACATCCCATTTTCACATGTGTAGAAAATACCCACTCCATGGTGACATGGAACTCACCTCTCACATATAGCAGTCATCATTGGTCTAAACGGATACTATCACGTTCATTACAATAATGGAATCATAACATGTCATATCTATGTCATGGGGTCCCATATGAAGTGACACCCACAGACCTCATGAGGGAACTCCTTGCACTGATGTACAAAAGTCATCCTAATATCCAACGGAGTGTCAAGCATCATAAAATCCGAAAATGATAAGAATCCAAGCCTAAGAATCTCTATAATAGAAATAGAGATAAAACAATGGGAATACATGTATAAAGATGAGAAGAAGCTAAAAATGAGGAAACTAGAATTGAACCTCAATCCGAAGAGGTTCCGGGATCCTACTCTTACTAGGTCAGCACCACTGCAAAAGTTTGACCTGTAACGTGTCCGTGCGACACTACCTGACTACTCGGATCTGATACACTCTACAATCCCAAAAAACATGTTTACGAACTACCAAATCCATGGAAATATCCTATGATTTAACATCCTAAAGAACTCCAATTCCATAACTGATGAGAAATTGTCGGTTCGGCTTCTGAACGTGGAGTAATAACACAACCACTATAACTCCACTATGATGAGTATATCCTGAAAAAACAATGAATATGACCCATATTGCCACCATATCAACACAAAAATGGTTCTATCGGGAAATATGGTCTCATATGACCACTCTTCCCTCACTGGTAACATACCACCATGATACCTGATGAAACATCACACAAATAATCCATGTCACGCTTCCTTTTGTCATTAAAAGGAGTACCAGCCATGGATGTTGATTCAACCAAGCTCACAAAACCCAACTCCCTCAGATTTTGCTTGGTAATCAATTCCTGGTTCACTATAGCCATCCCTGAAGTCGTCTTGAAGACATTATCCTATGATCAGATGTCATACATAATACCGTTATCAAATTTCCTTGCCAAAGATAACTCATCAAATCCAATAATAGTTTAGAAACATGGATGATTTGTAAAATAAGAAGGGTATTCCATCACTTTAATAGGTCACTGCAATATATACATGAAATATTTGGCTCGATCAGACCTCAAAGTCTTGGAATAGAAATGGTCATAGAATGTCCTATGAAACTCTTTACATTCTATATCTTAATGACATCCCACCATTAAGATAAAAACCCACCACCTTTTGTAAAATTCATGTAACATGTATGTAGAAAGAAGCACCCTCCATTTATGAGGTCTCTCTAGATACTCAAAGATAGAAAGAATGGACTCCAACCATGAATGTTTTGTCTATAGTCTTCCATCTCGAGAAAAACGTTGGAGGATGCAGCTGCTGAAACACATATGGATGCTCTGCCATTGACGGGGTAGGATTCAATGCTCCGTAAATATTCTGTAATATACTCAAAAATCATTCATAGAATAATTAATTATCACATGTGTCTTGTATAATAGCTTCTTCCAAGAGGAGAATAATGATATGTTCTTTTGGTAGTCCTTGATCTACCATTTATGGTGTCTAATTTTCTCCCTACACCTGACATACAACTATAAGACAACTCGGGGGCATAAAACATCAAGGTCAAGATCAAATATTAGTAAAATATTACGAAGGACAACAACATATAAGTTCATGAAAGGGAAATGAGAAAAAAAATTCATGTTTATCAAAATAGGATTACATGGTCTGTATAACTCTTACATGGAGTGATCAATTAAGATTCAACATGGGCATGAATATCTTCCAAAACCAGTCGTGTAACACCCCTAAACATGAAATGTTCCTTTTCTGACATGGAGAGTTCTTATATTTGCTCTCCTAACCAAATGTTTCTACACAGATTAAACACATGGGGACTACTAGTGTAACATTGCATGACGTGTTCACCCGAGACACGATGTGTACCCGTTTAGTTCTATCCACCCCTGTCATTGGACAAATGTTCAGATAAATGGTTTTTTATAACACAACATCTAAAATCTCGACATGTCATGTTATGCCAAACATTTATCTACCCCATGTCTATATACACACAATCAGTCTCATAATTAATAACTACATAGAGGGTACATATGATACAAGGCTTGAACATAGGAAAAGTCATTTCATCTAGAACAGAAGAACAAATGGAATGTGTTATTATCACACCATGCAGTGTTGTCCATTTTTCTAGATATTATGCCTCTAAAACATCTCCATAACACTTAAGTAAATATGAAAATTGTCCATGGCATGGAATTTTCCAACCCTTTATAGCCCATACTCTCTCAAATCAATGTTTGGAATTCTTATTCACATCACAACATGAAAAAATCCAATTAACATTCTATCATGATCCATGAAATTCTTATCCAAGAGGGCCCATAACACCTCATAGATCAATGTTTGGAATCCATTCAAATGAAACATTAGTATTCACAAAACCCTATCAGAATAGAATGTATTCAATCAGAAAATCTATCCCAACAACATTCTTATCTAGAACAACATCTATCACAATAGCACGAAAGGTGTAAGGAACCTTAAATGGCCTGACAAGAATGCATGAAATGTGACATATATAATGTTCTTAAATGATGCATGAGATGAAATAATATTATCTCATTGGAATGAGAAAAAAATAAAACCAAAATAATTGCAATGATAACAACACAATACAAGTGAATCATCCAATGGTGAAATAAAATCAACTATAACAATTGTGAAACAATAAAAATTGAAATTTGTAAGTTAACTCGTCTTTTACATATACACGGGTTCGCTAATCCTAGGGAAAACATATTACCAACTACCTATTCCTTCATATCCATGTCTATAGGCTCCAAATATTAAGACAAAGCATAAAAGTAACCTTTTTTATACCACTTTGTAATGTCTCGGTTCCGGGTGAATCCCAAGGGTGCCATGTACCCTGTTGGTCACGTGGAGTCAAGAGCATTTCCCCGAACCTGAGGGGCTTCTGACTAGAAATAAGGTCCATGGGTGTGATAGTGGGGAAACAGTGACCTCATTGGAAGAGTAACACATGGGAAATAAATTTTTAACAATAACAGAAGCATTAATACAATAAAATAATGTAAACAATAGACAACAGATAGTAAATAAAAAACTAAACCACATATATAAATGATGCATGCCACATATGTCTAGAAGAATAGACAAAGAAGTAAAAATTCTATAAATACTGTACTTATACAATGTACAATGGGAAACAAGTAATATCCAGCGGCATCGCAAGCCTCAGCATGGTCGCATGCTCTCCAGCTATATCAGCAATCAAGTACATGATATAGAAGGGAGCATTACATTTTCTATACCTGCAAACATATAATTTTTTTGGGTTAATAAGTATGAACCAAATAGGTTTTGAGATTAATCCTAGTATGAAATCAAAATATTTATATTCTTATGTAGAATAAAAAATAATGAAATAAACTAGGAATTAATCAAATGTAAACAATCATAAAATTTTCAATTACATTCATTTCCATTTATTAATTATTCTAACTGATGAATAATGAATCCTAGGATCTAGCCTAAGACCTGTATCCCTCCATGTAATATAATAAATAAACATCATAGATAACCATATAGATAAACTAGTAAAACCCATTAGAAACATGTGATTTTTCTTGGAAGACTCATCACAATCATAAAATAATTTCAAATAAACCCTTTAGTAATGTTCTCATATGCTAATCACATCTAGTTTATCATATCATCCATTCAATAAAACAATGACCCGCTAGGAAATCTCACATAGTCTAACACCTATGGTCTGCAAAACATAAATCAAATACAGCTGACCAACTGAGTAGCTCTCGCGGTCAATACCACCTTGGTCTGCATAGAAAAAATAAAATATAATGACCATATTGTATCCCTCATAGTAAATTCCCTATGGTCAAACATTTACATAATAATGACCCACTGGGTAGTTGTAACTGTCTAACCCCTCTGATCAATGACCCACAACAGCTCTCATAGTCAATTCCTCTAGTTAATCATATAAAAATTCATTATTAAAAGACCCTACCTCGAAAAGATCTCATAGTAAATTCCCCTTCATCATAATTTCACAATGAAATACACATGATATCATATAAAAAAACTACATCCTAAAAACACTAGGCTTTGAAAATAATGAATCAGAACTTTATTTCTATACACAACATCCATAAAAAAACAAACATGGGAAAGACATCCTTAATAAATGTAATAAACTAAATTCCTAATCAGTAACCCTTTATAAATAAAACATTATATTTCTATATTTAAATAGTGTTAAATTCCAAAACAACCATTACCCTAAATATGGTATTCTTAAATTTAAACATATATCATACAAAGACAACCATATAAATGCACAAACCACCTACGTAGATGTTGTAAGAGTCTCACTGTTGAACATTGGCACTTGAATCATCCTATAATGTCATTTATATACATAAAATTTAAAAAATATCAAGCATATATAACTCAAGAGAGAGGAGAAATTACGAGGTGAGGCTTCAAGAAAATTGTGACCTCACTTGTGGGAATCAAATGAACCATGATTTAAATCAATCATAACCTGGATAGAAGAATAGTAGGGGTTAAACTTTCTTTACCATATCATCACACTCAAGTATAAAACAAAGGAAGAATAGATGTATTCTAAATATGGGATGTGATCTCAGTCTGAATAATTAAATAAAAAATAAATGTACACAGTGTGTTAATTTACTATACATTTTTTCACATGCCTCAACCACCACCTCCTATAGGCAGTCCACATAGCCATGTACATGGTCATTACACCACTAGTACATGGGTACACACATGAACTAGGTACAAGGCATTTAATTAAGATTACATGGCTTCTACTTATAAAATTTCTAAATTTTCCATTTTTACTAAAAAATAACAATAAGTAAGATCCATTCTGAATATAATGATCTTGGTTCATACAAATTACATTGGAAACAATGAGACATAAACATTGGTTCTTCAGTGATCTACATTATCTGTCACATGGTTCTTCAAGAATATCACCTATCTTACTAACTTCATAGAAAATACATATATTTATAACATGGGGAAAGGAAAGATAAAAAGGGGTGATCTCATATTCTTTGTAAGGATAAACAAAGGAGATATCTTAGAATAAACATGAAATCCTGGTATTGATAATGTGATCAGGTTATTAGAAGATCATAAATTTTATAACAATGAACATAAAAACGAATAATGTCATAACGATGGGACATTTAGTAGATGTGATTCATAATGGGATTATTATAATAAAAAATAATACAATATCATAGGAATAAGACATGGAATTTTGGAAGGCACACAGAATACATAATGATTTCTATAGTAGTCAAGGAAACACTTCAAAGGCCATCTTAGTGTCATGGGTTCACACCCAATGCCATCTTGGTAATCATGGTTCACTCCCCTGACCATATTATTAGTAATGGATAACTACAAAGGCCATATTATGAGACATATTCCATTACTAATCCCAGTTCAGTCCATTTTATAGCTATTTCGGTCTCAGAATATATGAATATTTACCCAATTCATTGGAGGTAGATATTGTTCTCACCCATCTCATAATTAAATAACACATATGTGTTCCACAATAACATAAATATACATATCTTAACCCATAAATTGACATGGGTTTCATTCACTAGTGCAGAAATCGTTTTTTACGTCACCATTTTCTACGTCGGTTATATATAACCGACATAACAATGCGGCGAGTAGCTTTTTCACGTCGGTTATTTTAATAACCGACGTTACAAATCGTGCCTGTAGGGTTTTTACGTCGGTTATCAAATAACCGACGTAAAAAACCAATGCGCGGGGGGTTTTTTACGTCGGTTTCCAAATAACCGACATAAAAAAACCCGATATCTACGCGTTTTTTACGTCGGTTATCTAATAACCGACTTAAAAAACCAAAGCACGGGAGCCTTTTTACGTCGGTTTTAAGATAACCGACGTAAAAAAGCTAAAATATAGTTTATAACATCGGTTATTATATATCCAACGTTATAAATCATTTAAAAAAATTAATGCCCGTCTTCTGTCATTTACGATTTTTTCGATTGACAGTCGCCAGCTCGTCTCTCTCTCGCGCGGTAGACCCTAATCGGCACATGGATCGCCAGCATTACACTCATTTTGGCTTCATTGTTTCTCTTCTTCACTGCTCTCGGATCTATCATCTCAACTCGCGACATTCAAGTAAGCCTTCCACGAATTTATTTCGTTCGTTTTTGTTTCGATTTTTGATGTTCTTTTCATTCGTTTTTGAATATCGTGGAATTTTTTTATTGCAAATGGTTATTATGTTCATTAAACTCGCAACATTCAACTCGCAAATGGTTATTAAAACATTGTGAATTAGCTTTAGAAAAATCTGAAAAATAATGGGTGGTACTGTGACGTTCCATTCTTCCAGCAACATTATTATTTCCTACTTAGCTAGAATGTGTCTTTTTGGATGATGATTGGTAGTACTTATTTTATTAAAATCATATTTTCAATATGATTGTCCAGAAAATTATTTTCATGAATGAAATTGGACCAGGTACAATCGGTAATACCTATCCTTAAAATTTCATTCAACATTCTTACATCATAATATTTTTTCAAAAAATTATGATTTTTTGAACTCCTAGATCAGAAAACCATCATCTGTTTTCATCTGCATTCATAAAAATATCAATTCATACCTATTACAGTCAAATATTTCATTCCGGACTCATGGTGAGTCTGATAATACATTTCTTCTTTCAGTCATCTCCTAAAAATGATGGACCTTTTCATGCAATGTGTATCTGATTTCTTGAAAACGATGGTATGTCCGATTTTCAACAAAACAAAGTGAGGTGATTTCTTTTATTATTAATAATTCATAAAAAATTATAATACCTAAATATTATTATCATCCTTTTCAGATTTTTCATAATAAAAAAGGTAAACGGTACTTTCTTTTCATTCTCAAGTTAAATTATATTTTTTATAAAGGCCTTTTCTATCTAGGTAGAAATAATTTAATGATAATTAGATTGAATTAGGTATATTATCTTATCTTACCATCCAAACACATTTTTATGTATTAATAATTATTATGTTTTGTAAAAACAATTATGACCCCCATTTCATTTTTTTAGTTAATTGATCTACGAAAGTGTTATAAATGATTTGATTATCACGATTCACCCATATATATGGTTAGTCATTATGTGACATTTGGGTCCATAATATCCTTCTAATGAATTCGACAATGAATTATATATCATAGATCAATATGGGATACAGATGGTTATACCATGTCCAATGTGTTATGTGATGTGCCTGGTAAGAAATATTATAATAAATTATAGGAAAGCTGATTAACAGATCCCAATATGAGGTGAATGAAACTATGTTTTCCCTTGACATATGTTATGACTTATATGATTATGTTTGTGCCACACTCTTATGTTATTCCACATACCAATGTTGTGATCTTGTGAATAAGGTTTTTTAAGTCTTGTTCCCACTATCATATAAATCATGTCTTATGTAATGCTAAAATTGTTATACTTGGACTCAGGTTTTATGATCTATGATTATATAGAACTGATTCACTTATCTTTTTGATCATGTGCTTTTTGTATGCTCTTATACCCCCATGGATATCTTTTTATGAGATTAGATATTATAATTATATATATCATGTTTACCCATAATGAGTATCATAAATCAAAACTTTTATTATTTTCATTCCCTAAGTTATAAAAATAAGTATTATGTAGGATGATTCAAAAATTTAATCTGTGAGACAAGTTGTATTATGTGTGAAACCCAGTCCAAACACATATGTATTTTTTTATTGGTATTACATATATATAGTTTGACATATACTTTTTTTTACATTACCATGATATTAACATTACTTTTTATAAAGAAATATTAATGTCCTTAGATTATATATCAGATCAAAAGGATATAGTAATTCTAATATATAATCAGAATGATCAGATAATATGACAATATTATTAAACATAAAACAAATGGTCTATATTCATATTTTTAACATGACACTTACGATGTATAGCTATTTGGTGTTGGGTACTTATGAAAACTACTACTACATTCAAGATTTGTTTTATATTTTAAATTGTTTTACATTCAAATTATGATTTTTTTCATATAAACATGTTTTGTCTTATCTTAAAAATATATATTTTTTTTTGATATTTGTTATAGGTAATAATGAGTCGAAGTTGGATTACGGCACATCGAGTGAGAAATGAATTTGAGGAAGGTGTTGATGCCTTTTTGGAATTTGAAAAACGAAATGTTCCAATTAGTGACATTATTTTCTGTTCATGCCTGAAATGTTTGAATATGAAGAAGTTGAAAAGTAGAGAGATAAAAGATCATCTGATATATCATGGTTTTAATCTGAGTTACAACCCTTGGATTTGGCGTGGTGAAACTGGACGGAATGTCACTGATTATGATGATTCGAAAGATGGTAACTCCGATGGAATTGAAGAAATGATTCGCGATATTGTAGCAGAACAAATTGAGATAGAACCAACAGTTGCACGTCTATATGGTGATGCTGAAAAACCATTATATCCCGATTGTACAGATTTTACGGTTCTGTCGGCGGTGTTAAGATTGATTAACCTAAAGGCGAAGCATGGATGGAGTGACAGAAGTTTTACAGAGCTGCTACAATTGATGAAAGACATTCTCTCAAAAGATAACGATCTTCCAGATTCACATTACAAAGCCAAGAAAATATTATGCCCGATGGGATTGGGATACAAGAAAATACATGCCTGTCCGAATGACTGCATTATATATAGGAAGGAATATGAATTTTTGTCAGAGTGTCCAAAATGTGGGACATCACGGTATAAGGTGAAAGAAAAATCGCAGGGTGATGTAGAGATTACAAAGATCCCTTCAAAGGTATTTTTGTATCTTCCTATAATTAATTGTTTCAAACGTTTATTTGCTAATTCACATGATGCAAAAAGGTTAAGATGGCATGCTGAAGAGCGGGTATGTGATGGAAAAATATGTCATCCAGCTGATTGTCCACAATGGACGAAAATTGATGCGCAGTATTCTACATTTGGAAATGAAATAAGAAATCTCAGACTAGGGTTGTGGACAGATGGAATGAATCCATACCGAACACTCAGTAGCACACATAGTTCAGGGCCAATTTTATTGGTAATTTACAACCTCTCTCCTGAAGTTTGTATGAAGCGCAATTATTTCATGTTGAGTACAATGATCTCTGGTCCAAAGCAACCCGGTAATGATATTGATGTTTACTTGTCACCGTTGATTGATGATTTGAAACTGTTATGGGCTGATGGTATTAGGGTGTATGATTCTTATAAAATGGAATATTTTCAACTGCATGCAGTGCTTCTGTTCACTATAAATGACTTCCCAGCGTATGGAAATTTGTCTGGAAACAGTGTTAAAGGGCATAAAGCATGTCCAATTTGCGAACAACAGATGTCCTATTTTCAATTGCATCATGGGAGGAAAACAGTGTACATGGTTCATCGAACGTTTTTTCCTATGGAACACCCTTATAGAAGACTAAAAAAGGCATTTAATGGCTCACAAGAATTTGATACTACTCCAAAACCTTTATCCCATGATCTGTATTTTTAGAGGGTGAAAAACCTTGATGTGACATTGGGAATGACACAGAAACTTGGTAATGATAGACATATTTGGAAGAAAAGGTCAATATTTTTTGAGCTACCATATTGGAGGTATAATGAAATTAAACATAATATTGATGTCATGCACGTGGAGAAGAATATCTGTGATTCTTTGATTGGAACATTGTTAGATATTAAAGGAAAGACTAAAGATGGGTTGAATGCAAGATTAGACTTACTATCAGTGGGAATACGTTTGGAGTTAGCTCCCACTCCTAAAGGAAGACGAACATTTCTTCCCCCGGCTTGTCATACATTATTGAAGAGGGAGAAAATTAGCTTCTGTCAGTGTCTTCATGATACCAAAGTGCCTCAAGGTTATTCTTCTAATGTAAAAAATTTTGTCTCATTGAAGGACTTGAAGTTGATAGGTATGAAATCACATGATTGTCACATCATGATGCAACAAATTCTACCAGTTTCATTGCGTGTAATATTGCCCATTCGTGTCAGAAAGACTATAATGAAGTTGTGTTATTTTTTCAATTCAATTTGTAACAAGGAGATTGATGTGAATGCTTTGAACATTTTGGAAAAGGATGTAATTTTAATACTTTTTCAATTGGAAATGTATTTTCCTCCATCTTTTTTTGATATAATGTTGCATTTAATGATTCATCTGGTTCGAGAAATAAAGCTTTGTGGACATGTATATCTTCGTTGGATGTATCCTTTTGAAATGTATATGAAAATATTAAAGGAGTATGTTAAAAATATATATCGACCTGAAGCCTCCATTATTGAAAAGTATATTTCTGAGGAGGTAGCCGAGTTTTGTACGAGCTACTTGGCTACAGCACAACACATAGGATTGCCTCCATCTCGCCATGAATGAGTTAATAATGAGGGAAAGGGGATTCACGGCTTGAAAGTCAAATCATTGTCAGCTGAACAGATGAAGAAGTTAGAATCATACATCTTGAAGAACATAGCTGATGCTCAACCATATATCACATTGCATATTAATTAGTTGAAACAATGTCATCCAATGAAGAAATAAATGTGGATTTTGAATGAGCACAACAAAACTTTTTTGTCATGGATTAAAAAGACTTTGCTTGGTAGATCAGATGTATCAGAGACATTAAAATGGATAGTGGGTGGTCCATGTTTAAATGTGATAACATGGTCTGGTTATGACATTAATGGTTATACATTTCATACAAAAGCTCAGGACAACAGAAGTGCAGTTCAGAATAGTGGTGTATTAGTGTTTGCAGAAGCAATGCATTTTTCGAGTGCTAAGGAAAAAAACCCAATTTCTGCATCAAATGCATATTATGGAGTGATTAAAGACATATGGGAGGTTGATTACTTTAAAATTAAACTTACCATTTTTAACTGTAAATGGTTTAACGGTAACAACAGTGTCAGACACGATGAATTTGGAATGCCACTTGTTAATATAAATAGATTGGAAGACACAGCTGATTCTTTTATAATGACAACACATGCAAAACAAATTTTTTATGTAGTAGATCAATCAGATATGCAGTGGGCTGTTGTTTTACGAGGGAAAAAACAATATGATGGTGAGGATGAACTTGATGAATATGCTGATTTATGTGAGATCCCTACTTCAATGGAAATATTAACCGAACATAATGACAACCATGTTGAAGACATAGTTTTTGCCATAAGGAACGATCACGACGAAGGAATTTGGGAAAACAATCCATCTGTACATTCCTAAAATTACAGGTAACATATGTTTATTTCTTGTTTACATTTATTTTTTCCATAAATGTTAGATATTGTAAGTTTTTTATTTATAAAAACATGTTTTAAAATAAAATAAGTATATGTTATTGTTTGTTTTAAGATTGTTTAGTTTACTTTATCATGTTTATTGTTGTACCCCTCTCTCTGGGTTCCACCGGCTGGCCGGTGGTCATCCAGCGGTTGGCCCGTGTCACCAGGCAGTGGGCAAGCCTACTGCCTGGGTCCTCAGGCTGGCCGGTGGGCAAGAACCGGTTGGCCGGTGCCCATACCGGCTGGCCGGTGTTAGCGCACCGGCCAGCCGATATGGGCACCGGCCAACCGGTTCTTGCCCACCGGCCAGACGGAGGACCGAGGCAGTAGGCTTGCCCACTGCCTGGTGACACCGGCCAACCGGTGGATGACCACCGGCCAGCCGGTGGAACCCAGACAGAAACCCTGCTGTCTGGACCACCGGCCAGCCGGGAGCTCAGCACCGGCCAGCTGGTGGACCACCAGCCAGCTGGTGAGACACCACCGGCCCGCCGGTGTGCCCAGTCAAACTAGCCGTTGGGATTTGATAATTGTTTTAAAATATTTGAATTTGTATATTTTTTCACTGAAAATTACTTTACCATGTTTACAATGTTTACCAGGATTACCATTTTTTCCATTTTTTACCATCTTGACCATCTTGACCATTTTGACCATCTTTTCCATCTTTACCATTGTTTAACATGCTTACCATATAACAAATGTTTACTATTATGTAACCTAGTACACTTTTCTATTTTCTAATTACAGTAGTATTAAAATATTTGAATTTGTATATTTGTGAACTGACGTTTGTTTTTTTGATTTGAAGGATAATGACAGATCATTCAGATGATCAACCACATGATTATGGGGAGGAGAATATTGCTGGTCATACCTCTGGGGATGAACATTCACATTCTCCTATTATGACAAAGAGTTCAAAGGTTGGTAAACGTGGTTGCACAAGTTTACCAAAATTATCACTTGCCCGTACGCAGGATCAGAGGATAGTAGTTGAGTTTTATGATAATGATATTCCTAGAGGTCCGAATGCCAAAGATTTTAAGAGTTTTGTTGCAACTCAGGCTAAGACCAAAGTAAGCATTCTGTATGATGATTGGAGAGGTGTGGATAAAGCGATTATCTCTCAGTTGTGGGAGACGATTTTGGTAAGATCTTTTGGCATTGTTTGACCATTCATTTAATGTTTTTGGTATATATATTATGTTTAACCTCTTCTTTATCAGATGACATTTGATATTCCTGACACTAGAGGAGTCAGGAAGAAATGCTTATCGTTGGCTGCCAGGAGATGGAGGGATTTCAAATCAACCCTCACATCTGATTTCATTTATGGTCATAGGAGTCCTGACAATCCATGTCGAATATATCCTTTTATAGATGAAGACACATGGAGACAGTTTTTTGAAAGTAGAAAAAAAGAGTCATTTCTAGTAAGGGAAATGTAAACTTTTATATACTTTCTTATATAAATGATTTTATTAATGTTTTGTTAATGAATTATTATTCTTAAATTACAGAAAACAAGGAAATCTCATCAGGAGATCCAATCTAAAAATGTATACCCTCATAGTTTATCTCAGGGACGGTATACATTATTGGAAGAAAAAATGATAGCGGAAAAATTTCAACAACTAAGAGCTGAGTCTTCAAGCTCTGGAGAGGTGGCCCCTCCATCCCCTCCATCTAGACATGAAAAATGGAAGAGAGCTCGGAATGGAAAAAAGGGAAATATCTTTTGGAAGAATCGAGAATCGTAGCTGAGAGGATTGTAAGATATCTATTTAATTTATTTAAGTTAACTTTTTTCTTCATATAAGTTTCAATCATTACAGAAATGTTCAATTAATTAATACATGACTCTCTTGAGGAGCAAAGTTCAGAGGGGAAATTTACAGCTACTGGGAGGGAAGATATTTTATTTGCAACATTGGGAATGCCCGAACATCCTGGTCGTGTAAGAGGATATCTGACAGATGTATCGGTAAGAAAAGTGTTTCCACGTTCTTCAACTTCAAACATTGAGGGGGTTTATAAAAAAAATAGAATCCTTGGAGGCTGATGTTCAAAATATTAATGCGACGATGGAAGACATGATTAGAGATTCAGTGCAGTCTATGTTTGCAGAAATGCAAAGACAATTTCAGACTGCAGCTCCCACTCCTCCACCTCCCCCAGCAGACCCCATTATTTATCCTCCACCTCCTCCAGTAGCTCCCACTCACCCACCTCAGCCTGAGGACCCCATTGTTTATCCTACGCCTCCGCCTCAGCTTCCTACATATTGCGATTTGTATGTTGATGATTCTCAACATCATATAGTAGCATACGGGTTGGTATATTGTATAGGAGATGCAGTTCATCATCAACAATTAGAGGTAGAGAATCAGAGGGTCACTGTACAGGATGTTATAGATAGATCAGCTAGAGTACCAATACCTACAGATGAGGTGGCTACATTTGGACAGACTATCGGCCATTTTTTAGTTTGGCCATCCAGACTTCTTCGACTCATTACCATAGAGGTATGAATGTTATATATTTTATTTTATTTTTTTATTAAAGTTGTTTTATCATTTGAAAACTACTATAATTCTCAATTTTTTTTCACAGGAATACTTCAAAGGTAAAGAAATACTGTATAGACAACAACAAAGACAACAGGCTATGACATCAGATACAGATTCCAATGGTCTTGACAGATTGTCAAGATATTCACATTTGTTTTTGGGTTTTTATGAGTTTCCAATGGAATCTCATGTTTGTGGACATGAAATAAGTGTGGGGATTACAAAATCTGATATCATGGAGCTTGTTACTGGAGATAAGTTGGGAATCAACATGGTGCAAATTTTTTCCATGTAAGTCTTAACACCTTCTCCCTGCATTATATTTATTAAAAATGTATACTCATATATGTTTTGTATTAGGTATCTTTATAAAATTTGCGATAGGAATGAACTGAAATAAGTATATGGATTCATGGACCCGCAATTGATTTCCCCTGAAGCATGTGCATTGACTGAGGAACAAAGAATGGTTTATATTTCTGAATGATTTGAAAAGAATAAAATCCAACAATGTTGGATGATGCCTTTTTGTGAGAGGTATGAAACACATTTCTCTCAAATAGTTAATTATCTTTTAACATAAAAAACCACTAACATTAAATTTCCTTTTAGCAGTTATCATTAGATGTTGGGGATTTTTTGCCCAAGGGAGAAAGCTCTTTATTGGATATGCTCTGTTCATGGTGATGTGAGGGAAAGTTTTAAGAATATATTGCAAAAGTAAGTTTCAATTTCTCAATAGTTATATATATTATAATGAATTTTAAATTTACCCCATTCGTATTATTTTCCAACAGTTCATGGGTCTACTTTCAAAAAAACACAATGAAAAGAAATGCAAAGAACAAATATGTAAATGCGAAGGTAAATTTACATTTATAATTTGTACTTTTTGATTTTTTACATAAAAATAATATATTGAATTTACACTCATTCAAAACAGAATTGTCATGAACAACAAGGCCTCATCGAATGTGGATATTATATGTTAAGATTTATGTATGAAATAATAACAACTGGGACAGTTGTGAATTTTGACCTGGTACGATTTCCTCTTAAACTTTGCCATCATATTTCAATTTGATTTATTCATTATACACGTTAACTATCTTCTTTTTCATTTGTAGCTTTTTTATGACCCTCGACCCTATACTTATGAAGACATCAGACGCGTACAAGTGGAGTGGTCAAATTATTTTACAGGTTTGATTGAATTTTAGTTGTTTGTAATGTAAAATGTAATTTTGAATATTGTCGTTTGAATTGTGTATTTGGTAGTTGTTTATGTTTGATTTAGTTTTTTTTGAAGTTGACAATGTATGTTTTGAATGTTATATAAGTGAATGTTTAATTTTTCTCGACTTCATGTTTTGGTCTACATTTGATGGTTCTTCTGGTATGGATTTGGGTCTGTGGGGGAGGGGTTCCAAGGGTGTGGGGGTGTGTTCAGTGGGGTTGGGGGTGTCTAGCGGTCCGGGAGGGCTGTCTGATGGGGTGGGGGACAGTCATGGGGGTGGCAGGGATGTCCAGGGGTGTGGGAAGCTGGTCCAGGGGTGTGGGAGTGTTGTCCAGGGGTGGGGGTTGTCTATGGGTGTTTGGGGCTGTCCAGGGGTGTGGTGGGGGCTGTCAAGTGGGGTGAGGGGGTGAGGAGGTGTTGTTCAGGCGGGTGGGGGGTTGTAGAGGGGTGTTTGTGGGTGTCCAGGGGTCGGGGGCAGTTCAGGAGTGTGGTGTGGGCTCCAATGGGGTGGGGGAGGGTTGTCCAAGGGGTATACATGTGGGTGGGAGCTCCAACGGGGTGGGGGAGGGCTGTCCAGGGGGTATACATGAGGGTGAGGGCTCCAAAGGGGTGTTGGAGGGATGTCCATGGGGTATAAATGAGGGTGGATGCTGTCTAGTGGGTAAGTTTTATATGTGATCTATGTACATGCTTAATTTTGATGTACTTCTGTTTATGTGGTATGATTTCTTGATTTGTTTTCTGGTTGATTCTGGGGGAGAGAAGATCACTGCATTCTGTTTAAAAAAAATTTGGGTTTCTCACGTCGGTTATTTAATAACTGATGTGATAAAAGGTCTACAGAATGGTTTATCACGTCGGTTATTTAATAACCGACGTGGTAAAAGGCCGAGAGAATGGTTTATCACGTCGGTTATTGAATAACCGACGTGCTAAACGGCCTCCCTCTGGTTTATCACGGCGGTTATATAATAACCGACGTGATAGACCCCCCTCCCCCGGTTTTTCACGTCAGTTTTATATGAAACGACGTGATAAACCACGCTCAGCCCGGTGTATCACATCGGTTCTTATAGAACGGACGTGATAAACCACCCTCACCCCAGTTTATCACGTCATTTCTATATGAACCGACGTGATAAAACCCCTCACCCCCTGTTTATCACGTCGGTTGTTTAAGAACGGACGTGATAAACCATTGTCCAAGCCGTTTATCACGTCGGTCCATAGATAACCGACATGATAAACCGTTCTCCAGGCCTTTTATCACGTCGGTTCTAAAATAACCGATGTGATAAACCATTCTCCAGGCCCTTTATCACATCGGTTCTAAAATAACCGACGTGATAAACATCGCGATTTTATGCTTTTTGACGTCGGTTTATAAATAACCGACGTCAAAAACCTTATTTATAACGTCGCACGTATTAACGTCGGCTAGAAACCGACGTAATAAATTAAAAATAACCGACGTAAAAAACGTTTTCTGCACTAGTGATTAAAAGTTGATAATGTCAAAAAATATAGAAAATTATACATTATTGATAATCATTTCATCAAATCAGAACCTGTGAAATGAAGTAGAATTCATAACCATAAAACTCAGGGAAGGGGATGGAGTTTCAAAAACATCATTTTATTAATACATAAACAATTAATGTAATTAAAAGTAACTATACCTTTGTATCCTTTACTATAAAGGAATGATTAACAACAACATATGTCATCTTAAATGGATAATAATTTGTAAATATTCTTTTCAACACTTTTCATGATGGAAATATCGTCTCTCCATTAAAAATTGTTTTTTTTAAAATTATTAAACACTTTTTAATTCAATATAGATTTTAAAACATATAATTGATTATTAGTAAACAATAAATTATTTTTTAAATTAAATTTTTTATTGAAAATGATCTTACAAAAAAATTTTAATAAAATTTTTACATTATTTTTCAAAACATTGTTTTTTAATAAATCTTATTTTCAAAAAAAAGATAAATGTTATTTTGTTATCACTATAATATCCCTTTAATGATCTATCAGTTTTCCTTTCTCATTGTTTTGAGTATTATCTTTTGTTGGATGGGTAGGGTTAAGAGTGGACTTGGATGATACATATAATGGTGAATTCAAATTTTTTATTGACTCGTAGACTAAAAATTACATTTTTAATGGATTTCAATGCATTATATATCTTGTAACTAGGTTATGTGATGTGTAATTATAAGCTAGTTTATACCATGATTGTTTACGAAGGTGAATGTTACATGATGTGGAAAGTCATTACCCATCATGATTTAATTAATGATCAGTTTTTAATTTGATGTGATTCATTTTTTGGGGATTATGAAAGATTACTACTTTATGACGTATAAAGGGGTCAAACTTAATGTAATACCATGAACATAGTTTTTATGTTGGCAGAATATAAAATTTCCTCTATAAACCTCCCCTATAGTTTCATTTACCTCATCCTAATGAATTCCCTAAGCGATCATGGTGACCTTCAACTGTTCTAGGTTCTTTTATTTGGTGCTTGATAGTCATTGTGCTCATTGTGTTGATTCCTGGTTATTAATTCACTTCGTTCTGTATCATTCTCAATTTATCCCCTTTTGAGATTTCAATGGATCATCTAAATATTAATGAATATATTCTATATACATTTAGATATCATTTCTTGTTTGAATTTTGATGTCTTCTACACTCTTGTTCAAATTGATGGGTTTCGTTGACAGTCTATTATCTTTGGGGTAAACATATGTGATTCCATTATGATTGAAAAAATTGAATGACCTTTAATTGCATAACTTATTTCAATCATTAATTTAAATTCGATTTCTTTAACATTCTTTCAATTGACGTTATATATACAAATTCAAATGAATAGGTATATTTAAAATGATTTGGGAATTAGAAATGGGATCAACCCTAAGTACATTGAATCAGGGAGTTTTTCTGGGACATATTTGATTAAAAATGCATTATTTAAATTTAAAATTTGATGGATACTATTTCAATTAATTTTTTAATATATTTTTTTAAATGAAATGTTAAATTAATGGAATTGGTTTTTAATTGATATCAATATTGTGAAAATGGATTAAATTATTATTATTAAAATTGAGTGGTTTTATCTTATTAAAGAGGCACACTTATTTACTTAAACCTTTTTTGGTTATTAATAGAAAATTTTATTTTTAAATTGGTTAATGATAGTTAAATTTATATTAAGAAGTCTTAATAAAAATTTCCCAATATTGATTGTTCAATATCACATGAAAGCCTTATGTAATTTTTTTAG
This sequence comes from Viscum album, assembly GCA_963277665.1. Lineage (NCBI taxonomy): Eukaryota > Viridiplantae > Streptophyta > Magnoliopsida > Santalales > Viscaceae > Viscum > Viscum album. The sequence goes on along the minus strand of OY728119.1, from coordinate 1,636,877,328 downwards.
TTTTTTGGAGACACTATAAGCATATACAATGTTCTACTACATAAAGACAATAGGTTATAATCTAGACAAGATTGTGACTATTCACCATCTAAAAGGATCAGAGTGATGTCTGTATACACATATTACTATGACCACATAGATAGTGTGGAGTCCTATATCCTTGAACATTCATACTTATTTAGATTTAGATAATATTTTGTTACATCTCAATCTTCTACGATATATTTCCCTTTGAATAACGTAATAGCTTTCATTGCACGCAACTTCCAGATTCTAACACACTACGACCAATCAAACTATCTGTTATGAAAAGAAATACCCAATTTTTTAAATTTTTTAAATTTTGTCTTTCACAATTGACTTCATATTTGGATTTAGAAAAATGAAATTAGCTTACGGTAATTTTTTGGTATTTTTCTGCAAACATTCAATTTTTTATGAATAGTGATAAACACTAACTTACTGTTTAAAACCAATTTTTTATTTAAATAAATAATTATTTTATTTAAATTTATTTTAGGTAAAAATAGATACATAATTCCTATATATGTTTAATATAATTAATTGGAGTCATTTTGTAATAATATTATATATATATATATATATAATTTTTGTTGAACTTTTTAACGTCTTTTACCCACCACCTAGGAACATTTGCAAAATTACATAAAACATAATTTTACCACTTATATGAGTTGAATTTCAAATATCTGAGATACACGATTAATAGAAAAAAGTAAAATGTGGTTCAATAAGATAAAAATAATTTTTTGGTAAATAGTAACTTTTAACTTATATTTACGACGGTTAAAAGTAAATAGGTTAATTAAAGGGAAACATGATATTATTATTACCTTAACACATGTCTTAATTTTATTGGATAAGTATAATTCGACCAGAAAAAACCATATTAATAAATTTTGAACCTTTTTGTTCCACTTTGATTAGATTAGCACATTTATTATTTTTTATATCAAAGAAGAGTTAAAAGAGTTAAAATCAATGTTTAATAACTAAAGCCTTTTTAATATAAGGGTACACATTAGATAAATTATAAAATAAATATTCATTAGAAAGATAATAATATTTTCTACATAATGGTATTTTATTTATATTTTTTAGACATTATATAAATAAATTTATTTATGAAAAAATGATGAGTTAATAATTACCTAATTAATGAAATATTAAAATAATTGATAGTATATATATCTAAATTAATGTCATTTTAAACTTCATATGAATTCATTTAATTGTATATGTTAATATAAAATCTTAGGGTTGGTTAGATGATTTTTTAGAAGTAATAATGCTCTTTTGAATTATGCGAAAACAAAATACGAAATAGTGTCAAAATTGACAAAACAGTTTTTTTAAAACAAATATTATATTATTAGTTGATATTATATTGCTAAAAATATACGGTTCCTCCAAAATAGTTATAGAATGATAGTTGTATCATTAATTTACCACTTTTTATTCTATTTTATGTATATAGTTAGTATATTTACCAAATAATATAAAAATACAAAGAGACATGGTAAATGTTAAACTATTTAACTAAGAGTTAAATCTAAAAGATACTGTAAATATAGTGACTCAAAATTGTATAAAACCTATTTTTTGAGTGGTTTTCCACCCATACCCACATTATATTTTAAATAATCCAATTTTTTATCCATTAGAATCTGAATATTATGTTATTATGAAATAATATTTCTAACTTTTCCTAAGGCCCTCCCTCACCACTCTTATAAAAGTGCACCACCCTTCCCTCAAATTCACACCTTCAATGCCATTTTTCTTAGCCAAGCTCTATCCAAATACCCTCTCAACTATACTCCCTTCATCCTAGTGGCCTTCCTTTAGTCAGAAAGACAACCTATGGAGCCCTTTTAATCTAATCAAAATGATGAACCCGAAGAAGTGGTAAATATTTCATCACCTCTTCCATGTTTCGTTCTTCTTCCACATCCTCTTTCATTGTTGTTTACATTATAAAATAATAACTAAATTATATTCTATACATTTTAATGTTATTAATATTTTGGTACAACCATATTTATTAATCTATCCATATTTTGAATGACATGTCACCATATTCCGTATGTACGGACTACCGTCTCCATGTCGTGGTGTAATTATTATTCAATAAAATATTTTTTGGATGGGTATAATAATGATGTGTAATTGATTTAAATAATAAATATAACAAGATAATTATTCATTATATATGATATAGCATCCAATTATATATATTTTTAATATCAAAATAATGATATTGTCGCTCGTGCGTAAGTACGGATTAAAGTCTCCACGAACGCGATGAGATTCATTCCCCATCGTAATCCATTGAAGACTAATTCTCATTAGATGATTAAAAATAATGTTTAAAAAAGTAATATAATTATGAATATGAATAAAATAAATCATATTCATAAAAACATTACTTACGGAACAAATCATATAAAGGAATATTAATTAATTAACACCCGAAACGATTCTAATACTAATATATTATAAACAAAGGAATATTAAAATATAATATATGATATCATATTAATCTATATGATTCTTGTATAATTTAATTACAATTATTTAACAATTATTAAAGAGTTTAACATAAAATCTAAAAGGAAAAGTACAAAGTAAGGGGTTTCTTATCTCACTTTTAATTCCGTGAAATTTCCATTTTTCACCACTTATTTATTAAATGAGGTGTATTGTGTATTTTAATTTGATATATATATATATATATTATCTTGATTATCTTTATATTAATGGTATTATGTTATTAATTTGGTTGTTATTATCATTTTTCCATATGAATCGATTGATTACAACGAAGGAATGGTTTTCTTCTCACTTTTTATTTCCTTGAGATTCAAGCCATACTTCCATTATTTCCTTTTGTGTGGTTCACGTACTGACTAATGATTGAATTATTTTTATAATTTACATTAATTTATGAGGAATTAAATCTTCATTTTAAGAACCATCTTTCTTGGGACTTATGTTTCGTATGTTCCCAAATTGGTAAGGGAATTTCAAATTTCAATTTTCACTCATTCGGCTTTACACATACATCATTGATTATTTTACTCCATGATTATGTGTGGAATCACTATTTATTATTTGTGCATTAATTTCCACATGCCATTATATGGATATTATTTTGATAAACATAATCACTCCTTTGATAAATTGTTATGTATTCGATATGAACTTGATAACAGAAATTTTAACTCAACCTCTATTTATTGAGTTAAACATCCAATTCATTGGTGTTGTTTTTACATGAATATATGTGAATGTCTTCTGATTTATTTACTCTAAATATCAAATAACATCGAGTGTATTTATATTTTTCACACATAATTATGTTGTCAATTTATCCATAACCTAAGGATACAGTCTTTGTAATAGATTTCGTCACAATTTACATTACATTGATATATCATTGTTTTTATATGTCAATTAACTTTTATAAGGTCTATATAATGTTCATTGACATAGTATATCATTAATCCCTTTATTCCCATGATATTATAATGTTTTTATTACATAAAATATTTTTATTCAAGCATCCCACATTTGGTAAGGAACTCTAACTAAAATATAATTTTAAATGTTTTAAAATTTATTATCCATAAACATTCTCATTTATTTCCATGTTTTAAAAATGGTTTTGAATATTTATTTATGTTTACATTAAATTTTTAAAATTAAAATTCATTTAAAATGATTCAAATTGGTATGGGACACTTTGATTCAAAAATCTATTTAAACAGCTTTTTGATAAATAGTAAGAAATTAAAATGGTTTAACGAAAAGGGTGGTATTTTTATCAAATAATTTTGATTAATAACTTCATCTACGTAAATATAATTCATTATTATCTATTGAGGTTGATTTATTATAATAAAATATTATATATATTATTGAATTTTTTATGTTTGACTATGGATGAGTTATTTTTATACCATTCACAGTTTATGGATAAAGTATTGACATTTCGTATGCTATTATTAATATGAATGATTATGTTATGTTTAAACCATTTCATATTAAGTATGCATTAGACATAGTAAGTTACAGGTATTTCCCTCTATAGATTCTATATTCATCAGTAGGTTTAATGAGACAAACTAGTGTCTTGGCACAAGGCCTTGACAAAATATTATTTTTAGTCTTTGCAGAAGGCCTTGACATTGTGGTTATGAAAGACTGGAATTATGCATTCCATCATTATGAAAGTGGATATTGATATTTCATGTGATTATTTTACTAGTATAATATCCAAGCTAGTAGGTAAATGGAATTATTTTGATTTATATTTTCCATATTATGAAAAATATTATGTTGAAAAATCATTTTTTTTAGTTCTAAAGATTGCCTTAAATATTTATTCTTATTTATGAAAGTTTCCTCTATATTTTTATCCTTACTGAGCATATAAGCTCAACCCTTTCTATGTATTATTTTTCCTATGATGTGTAAAAGTATATTATGACTGACCAGTAGGGATAGACAATGGTATCTCATTGTTTTATTTCGATACAATTTTGTTGTAATTTTCCATTTTATGATGTAATGAAAACCTTATGAATCTATCTAGTACATACAGGGCTACTAAAATAATAATTTTCTAAGACTTGATATTTTTTATCATTCCAATGATAGGTAATAATGCACCAACTTTGGTCTTCTGGGGTTGGGGCGTTATAGTTGGTATCAGAGGATGTGTATTACAAACCATGGAATCTATATTTAGATAAACTATGATTAAGTAACAAATCCCTAAGAAATGTTTTGAGGATTAGTGTAGAATAACTTTCTAAAATATAAGTATTGTATATATTTTGTGTGTATTACAAGAAATATATCCATCTCGGGATACGAGCAGGTAGAGGTGGCTCTGGCAGAGATGTACCATGGGGTATTACCAAAAAACACCATTCTAAGTTAGACTCAAACGGGAACTGTTGCACAACAACAGGCCTTGTTGCACTCTTGGTTACGACACTACCAAGGAATATAATTAGAAAAATTTTCATTTTCCTCAAAAAAATTGAGGTATTTTAATATATGATGAGAATAAATGACCTAGTTAATCCTAATGTGTTTCAAATTGAAAATATTGTGTGATGATATTCTCTAAATGATTTTATGACTACTATTACTCGCACAATGATTTCTGGTATTAGTAAATGGCTCGATTCCAAGGATGTCATAATAACATTGAGAATGTTGTAAAAGGTGGGAATGATGGTGGAAGTGAGAAACAAAATTGAATGTTGATAGGCGTAAAAGATATCGCGTTCATGACAAATCAGTTTTCAAAAAATATGATCAAAAACATAAATATTAACCAACTCCCAGACTCAACAAAGAAGAGAATGGTGATAAATGAAAATAGATTCAGTAGTGTAGACCATGGAGAAAAGAATACTCAATTTCTATCAGGTAGGAAATGTGGAAGGAGACACCGAGGAAAGTGTCTCAATGGAATAATGAAATGGTTTACGTCTGGGAAAGAAGGACATAAAGTAAAGAATTGCTGAGGAAAATGAAGAGTTCTACTTATGAAAATAAATTTTTTTCTAAGAATCCATTTATCATAATTATTCATAAATTTAGGGTACATGGCCATTAACCATGTGAATGCCCTATTCTAGATGATATTTTCTTGGTAAAGATGAAGCAGTTTGGAAATAAATGGTTTGAAAAATGCTAAAAGTATTAGTACTCCATGTTTATGGGATTACTTTGGAATAATTTTCTATTGTATTTGTAAACCTACAGTTTTTCATGTGAATATGAAATTTGAGGAAGAATAATCTTTTGCCTTTTGTTTATTGTTATAAATACAATTTGGTTTTATATGATCATTGTGATTGAGGAAATTACAAGTTAATATATTTTGGGATGAAAATGCAAGGTATGAGATAACAGTTGTGGATAAATTATGTTATGGTTATTTTGAGTAATTTATCTCATATTGGTAATGTTATAAAATATAGTTTTTGAAAAAGGACAACATGCAGACCGTGTGACAACTAGTCACGTTGGACAAAGTTGTGGGAATCGAACCCAGAACGAGAGTGTGATTGGGTTTTATTGCCTACCACTGGACAACGTGAAGTCCCTGGTTAGTGTGACAAATTATGTTTAGTTTAAGGATTTAATTGATAAATAAAATGTTTATTTGGGATATAATGTATTCTAAAATGTATACCCTTAGTATTGGAAAATTATTTGGTGATTAAGTGATAAATGTTATTTTGCAAGACGTTCTCTCTATTGGAAACACTATATGCCAAATAAAAATAGATCACTATGGGATTTCATTTGAGAAGTAATGGTGTATTTTTATCTATGTTTTATTGTGTATTTATAGTGATTTGGGTTATTTATGGAAATGATTAAGCTATAATATAGAATTTATGATTGGGATAATTTATTTTAGGTATGTGACTTTAAGAGTAGTCGATGTCATTTGGATATACAATTTAAGCTGGAAGACTACATAACAAAATTGTTATAAGTTTTGGGATTCAATATTAGTTTATATTATATTTAAGGTTTTTATAGAAAATTATCTATTGAATGGTATTTAATTATCTTTGGGGAATTGTTGGTTTAATTTTAGAAATTAAGATTAGTGTTTCTTTCTATAATGGAATATACTTTTAGGGGATCATCTGATCTTGTACTAACTATTTTGATTTTTACTAATATCTAAAGACAAGGAAAATATATAGTTTATCCTTTTTGGATAATGTGATTATCTAGATGTTGATTATAACTCTTCCAGTGTGACCAAGTCAGCATTAATACTCATTGTTTGAAAAAAATGGGTTAGTGGTATAAATTTATTAAATAATGAAACTCTACATAAAAAGTAATTATATGTTTTTATGTTCTTAGTAAATCTCATAAAAATATTCCTCATATTTATGAAATGTATATTTAAAACAATGTTGTCCATTTAATTTTACTACTAGAAAACTAATGATCATTTGTCCCATCACAAGTTTGTGGTTTTGTTGTTGTTAACATTCTCCTAATCATGATTTCTATCCTTCTCCATCAGAACATGACACATTGTTTATCTTCCATATCCATGTCTTCCAACATGGAATCTTAGTATTGGTTATCATGGGTGACCTTTGTACTTCTCTTTCTTTTATTTAAAGTTATATTTTTATTGACTCTATTTCTGATGTGGGACTTTCAATTTTGTTACCAAGACAAATTTTTAAAATTATGAGTACTCAATTTCCAAAGGGGGGGAAGAATGTAACACCCCAAGATTCCACGGTATGTTTCCCTTTGAATAATGTAATATCTTGCATTGTACAAAACATCGAGATTCTAACACACCGCGTCTAATCAAACTAGCCATTATGAATATTAATACCCACTTTTTGACGTATTATAAATTTTATCTTTCAAAATGGAATGCATTTTTGGATTTGGAATATTGAAATTAGCTTAGGGTGATTTTTTTGTATTATTTTGAAAATATTAAATTTTTGATGAATAGGGAAAAAACTGTGTTATAGTTCAGAACCAAATTTTTATTTAAATAATTAATTAGTTTATTTAAATTTATTTATGGTAAAAATATAATCATAATACCTATATACGTTTAATATAATTCATTGTATTCATTTTTTAATAATATTATATATATATAACTTAATTGAACATTTCCCCGTCTTTTACCCATCTCCTAGGAGCATTTTCAAATTTATATAAAACATAATTTTACCGCTTATGTGATTTGAATTTCAAAAATATGAGAGACATAGTTAATATCAATGAGTAAAATGTGGTTTAATAAGATAAAAATAATTATTGGTGAATCTTACCTTTTAGCTTTTATTTACTATGGGTAAAAGTAAATAGGGTATTTAAAGGTGAAAATGATATTATTATTACCCTAACACATGTCCTAATTACTTTGGATAAGTATAATTCGACCAAAAAACCTTATGAATAAAAAATTTACCTCTTTGGTCAACTTGGATTATATCAAATAATTTGTTATTATTTAAATCAAAGAAGAGATAAAAGAGATAAAATCAATGTTTTATAACTAAATTTTTTTGAATATAAAAATACACATAAGATAAATTCGATTATAAATATTAATTATAAAGATAAAAATATTTCATACATAATGGTATTTTAGTTATATTTTTTAGACATTATGTAATTTAATTTATTTATTACACAATGATGACATAATACTTATCTAATTAATGAAATATTAAAATAAATGATATTATAATATCCAAATAAATGAAATTTGATACTTTTTATGAATTCCACTAATTTTATAGGTTAATATGACATATTAGGGTTGGTTAGATTAATGTTTTTAGAATTAATAATGCTGTTATGAATTTACAAAAAACAAAATACCAAATAGTGTCAAAATTGATATAAAAGAGTTTTCAAAACAACTGTTATATTATTAATTGATATTCTATTCTAAAAATCTACGATTCGGCCAAAAAAATTATATAATAATAGGTGTGTCATTAATGAATCACATGTTCTTCAATTATAAGTATATAGTATGTTTATTAGCCATATAATATAAAAATATCAAGAGACATGGTAAATGTTAAACTATTTAACTAAGAGTTAAATCTAAATGATAAGGTTAATATAGATACCCAAAACATTTGAAAACATATTGGTTGAGTGGTCTTAGACACATAACCACCTTATCCTTTAAAAAATATACTTTGGATCCATGAGAAACCGAAAATAATTTTATTATAAAATAGTATTTTTAGCTTTTCTTAAGGTTCCCCTCACAACTCTTATAAAAGGGAACTCCCCCTTTCCTCAAATTCAAACCTTCAAAGCCCTTTTTCTCGGCCAAAATCTTCCCAAATACACTCTCAACTATCCTACCTCCATCATATAGGCCTTCCTAGAGTCATAAAGCCAACCTAAGTGTAAGAACCCTGTTCTTATTCTTGAGGTACAAGTTTCTTCTTTTCTCGATTCCTTAAGTGTTTTTAGAAAATAAGGAAAATGGGGGAAATACTAAATTTTAGGAAAACAAGCCATTTACTTTTCCACACACCGTGTACTTTTTTCTATGTGGGATGAGTATATAGGGTGTGTAGACTTGTTGGAAACTACAGGTGTAAAAAATGACTACATGCTGTGTAGTGGCCCTTTACACGCCATGTAGCCAGTCGGCAGACGAAACAGTAAGGCGGTGGGGGAAGCCGCCAGCTGGGTGACAGTAAACTTCATGTAATCGAGAATACACACCATGTACTCTTGTCGACAGATGAAATGTTTTGTTGTTCTTCCAGATGAACAGTTAAATGAAGGAAGTACACACCATGTACACGGAAGTACACACTCGGTACTTTTTTTCTTAAAATTGGTAGTAGCCAAACCTGTTCACAGGGATGGCTTATAATGGGAATGGATATTGGGAGGGGATGGCTGAATCTTCAAGGATATCTAGATTGAGCATCTGGAATCTGTTTCCTCCTCGGAAGATCTCGTTGGAACTGCACGGGTAAACCCTCTAATATCTTGGCGAAGTTCATTCCAAATCATACTCTATTGAAAGTTATTTAGGTTTAACTGAGTTTTCTTTCACCTCAGATCTAACTTGTTCTTGGATGTTTCGTGGATAATCGTTCGAGTATACTAATTAGGGGAGTTTTAGGTAGGTGTCTTGGTGTAAAATTTCCAACTGTCGTGCGTTTGTGTGTATTTTTGTGATACCCACCGAGGAATGGGGTGTCGTATGGATAAGGCCTTGTTGAATTATATACCTAGAATTGTATAGGTAATTAAATGTGATAATAAAATGCTTTTTGGGTTCACCTCTTGGATCCAAGACCACCCTGTGTGTGCGTTCCTCTATTTAGCTATTTGGCCAGGATCCCTGAGGGTATGCCTTTATAATAATGATAATAGAATTTCCTTGCGAGGGATTGGTTTTTTTTTTGCATGTTTATTTCCTGATTACTTGTTGGGCATGGCCAAATAACTTGTTTATCCTAAGGGGAGTGTTGTGATTAGCCTGTGGGAAACATACTACTTAGCCTGTGGGCAACTTCTTCCAGGCCTGTGGGCAGTTGATTCTATGCCTATGGGCGACACCTCGTACGTCTGCGGGAAATATTTGATATGCATGTGGGAAGATTCCTATGTTTGGATTCTCTTTACCTGAGGTTAAGGGTTCGATTTATGAGGACACCTACTTTTTACATATATTCAATGTGGTGGTTTCATAATAATAAATAATGTAATGAATGCTAAATGGAAATATAACTGATAAAGTTAGTTACTTTTGAGTACTACGTCGTTTATTTAATTTACTTTTGCACACTATTGTTGCATGTTTACACATAGTTGAGCATGGGCCATTGGTGGGTGCCTACTGGGATTTATTTCTCACACCCTGTTTGGGTCATGTTTTTTCAGCACAAACATATTACATTTCTATAGGAATGGATAAGGGCAAAATGTCCCTTTATAGGTACTTTATTGTTACTAAGGACTATGAGAGCATGAGACCAGGCTTAGGCTCGCGATGATACCGGTAGTTTTGTTTTTCATTGTCGTACTCTATATTGTATTGTACTGTATTGTTGTGGAAAATGTTCTGGATGTTTTCATAGAACATGAGGCATTTTGCACCAGCATTATATATGAATGTTGGTTGTTTGTACTATAGTTGTTTATCTAGATGTGTATGTTTTATTGATTCCACTGTTTTTGTATGATTTTTAAATTATTCCACTGTGCTAAAGCTTGTTAAATGAGGGCATTGATTCCCCACTATCTGACATGGGCCATCGCTGCTAGTCGGCAGCCTCTGGCGTTTGGGGAAATGCATTTCAAGTCACGTGGTGAACCGTGTTCGGGGAACCCATGGAGTGGTACCTGGAACCAGGACATTAAAAAGTGGTATCAGAGGAGTTATATTCTTTGACTTACTATTTGTAGCCTTAGTCAGGGACATGACGACACTGGTAGTTTGTAATAATATGTGGCTGTGTGTAGCTAACCCGTGTTTAGGGAAAAGAAAATTTAACTCGTGTTGCAATTTTTCTGATTTTTAAATTTCACAGTTGAATTGATTTTCACCGAAGGGTGACACACTTGTATTGTGTAGTTTATATGTTATTAAATGGTTATATTTAGTTTCAACCCACTAATATGAGGGTATTCCATCTCATTAATCATTTAGGCACATGCTAGAAATCGCATGCCATGCATAGTTTCCATGCCATGTATGTGCATTAGAACTTGCATGTTGTTGTGATATATGTTTCTCTAGTAAAAGCATTATGTTGTGATTGCTTTGTGGATAGATACCTACTATTTGATAGGGTATTATCATGTGTTCCAGTTTATAGAATTGATGCCAAACGTTGGTTTTTGTGGAGTATGGGCCCTCATTGAACGAAATTTGGGGGACAATTGGCTGTTTATCCGGTTATAACACATATAAGATGCGAAACATTGATTCACTGGGAGTACGGTCCCTCAAGGAATGGAATTTGGAACATAAGTTTTGTTTTTCAGTATTTTTTGGGTTCCAGAAGATGTTTTTGAGGTATAATGTTTGGAAACCCAGTGTACACGTCGTTTAGTACATTAAACACGTCGTCTATGTTCTTCTGTGAAGGGAGAAAAGAAAACCTTTTTGAGTACACCCCGTGCAGTGTCATCCCATGTTATAGACCATGTGGGTGGGAACACGGGGAAGGGAAATGCTTGGGGCGAACACGACGTGTAGCGGAAGTACATGTCGTGTAGTTTTGACCCGGTGTCTGGCTATGTTACTAAAAACCCGAATGTAGGTGACCTTACCATATACATTTTTTGTCCACTATGGAACACCTCGTGTAGTCTGACCTGGGAACCCGACCATGTAACTAACTACACGGTTAGGTTAAACCACTTCGTGTACATGCCATGTGTATATTGAACCCGTCGTGTAGTGGGAGCCGTGTATCCAGCTATGTAACTAACAACACGGGTCAGTGTAACCCCTTCGTGTACACGTCTAGTGTATATTGAACACGCCGTGAAGAGGATCTGTTTATCCGGTCGTGTAAATAACCAAATGGGTCAAAGAATCTCGTTTAGTACACGCTGTGTAATTGTGGGTCATGCCGTGTAGTCTTGACCAGTGACAGACCATGTGGAATTAGCCTTGTGGCTGGGAAACAGGAATGTGTACACACTGTGTGCGGGTGTAACACGTTGTGTAGTATCAAGAAGAGTATTTGGACATGTCACAAATGAACCGGGCAGTTGGAAAATAACACAATACACATCGTGTAGAGTAATTACATGCCGTGTAGTTTTGTTTAAAGGGAGTCGTGTGGCTCGGCCATGTAGAAGGACCCGATCAGGGGAAGAAAAGATAGGTACACATCGTGTAGTCAGTATACACGCCGTGTAGTCTTTTTGTGAAAACTTAAATCCCTTTTTCCTCTTGTTTTCCTTTTGGTTTCTTCGTTTTTAGACTACGATAATCTTGATCTAAGGTGTGGGTTGACCTTATAGTTTCATGTCACCGAGACATTCATGCATTGTTTTCCAGGAGAACGGAAATGAGTATACTCTAGAGATGGTGGGCCATGGGCTACCGGTCGATCGTCCAGCATAACCAGATGTCGCGCCAACCGTTATACCGAAAACGGGGGCAGATGTACAGTTCCATGAAGGCTTCATGCAGTCCATGAAGACATTTCACAGATCACCACTGGCTTCCACAACTATGGAAGAATTGACACGTATTTTCTAGTAGAAGCACCCGCCTACGTTTACAGAGGATGGAGGACCACATGCTGTGGAGTCTTGGCTGGGGTCGATGCAGACTATTTTTGAGCACCTATAGACGCCTCTAGGGCGGAGGGTCAAGCACCTGACATAAATATTGCGTTATTCTTCCAAGATGTGTTGGGATGTTAGCATCAAGTCAGAGAATCACATAGACATGGAGGGGGAAGATTTCCAGACAAACTTTTATGACTTCTTCTTCTAAGAGACGTTGAGGGTAGATTGAGCTCGAGAGTTTATGAATATGCAGTAGGGCTCTATGTTGGTGATGGATTATTCTACTCGTTTCATCGATCTTCATCATTTTTCACCATTTATGGTGGGCGATAAGACGTTGAGAGCCAGGCACTTTGAGGATGGTCTTCCATATGACATTCGAGCACTAGTGAATGTTTTTAGGTTGCCTTAAGTACATGCTATTGTGAACCAGACACTGATTAGAGAGGGGAAACTCCAGGAATCTTGTGGTGTGGGCCAAGAGAGTTCAAAACCAGTTTCTGGTACTGTTTCTACTGGTAAGAGTAAGAGACAGATGGAATTCTCTCAGGGTGGTAGTACCAGTCCGAGGAATGTTTCAAGTGACTAGGTCATGTTCTACCAGTGTGGTAAGGAGGGGAAGAAGAGACCTCAGTGTCCACAAGACCCATTGGAGTGTCGATCTTGTGGAAAGATGGATTATCTGCAATGATTTTGCGGGTTGTTTCCACTAGTGGCTAGTGAGAGGGGTTGTGTTCATACTCCGTATGCGGGGGCACGACCAGCAGCTTCTTACCTGTCGGGAAACTGGAATACATCAGGGCGTGCAGGCAGAGATGGTGGTCATGGCTGTGGTAGCCAGACAACAGGATCTCAGAGACAGTAGGGAGGGACTGCTCAGGGTAGTCAGGTTGTGTCGTAGGGCCGCGACATTGGGTAGGCATATGCAGTGCAACAGACCCAGCAAGAGCAGGATTCAGAACCGTCTACTACCATAGGTAATATTCTAGTAGCTTCAGTTTTATCTTCAGTACATTTCGATATGGGTGCTACTCATAGTTTTATATATGTACCCATTGTGGAGAGCCTTGGGATCTATGTTTCTACTTCTTCTACAGTTATGACGTTAGACACTCCATTGAGAACTAGAACGGCTACTGTACGTCAGTGAAAGTATTAGCCCCTTGAGGTCGGTGGGTGTCACTTCCATTGGGAGCTCTATGTCTTAAAGATGAAAAGATATGATGTCATTATCAGGATGGACTGGTTGGTTCCCGTTAGAGCCTTTGTGGATTTAAATCATCACAGGGTGAGTTTCATGTCACCAGAGGGTGGATAGTTTCTATACAAGGGTGAATGGGATGTTCAGGAAAGTCGAGTTGTTCCAGAGCATCGTGGGAGAGGTTGTATAACAAACCATATTGAGAGAATATATCTGGACGACCAGGGGACTTATCAGAAGGATTTGCCTTCAGTGGTGGATTTTTTTAGGGATGTCTTCCTAGTCATCTTTTCAAGTCTTCCTCCGGAGTGTGAGGTGGATTTCTCTATTGAGAATGTTCTAAGAGCAGCACATGTTTCCATTTCTCCATATAGGATGGCTAAACCAGAGTTTCAAGAGCTCAAGAGATAGTTAGAGGAGTTACATGAAAAGGGGTTCATCTGACCCAGTACTTCTCCTTGGGGTTCTCCTGTCCTCTTTGCTAAGAAGGTGGAAAGTACCCTCAGACTCTCTGTGGATTATCGGACATTGAACCAGTTGACGGTTAAGAACCGATATCCCTTGTTGATGATTGATGATATTTTTGACCAACTTTATGGAGAACGAGTGTTCTAGAAGATCTACTAGTGATCAAGATATCATGAGCTATGAATTAGACCATCTGATAGACTTATCACAACTTTCAGGAACATGTATGGTCTATATGAGTATACAGTTATGTCGTTCAGACTCACGAACGCACCACCAGTTTTCATGGCACTAATGAACTATGTATTACATCCTTATCTGGATTCTTTTGTGGTATTATGTGTGGATGATATCTTGGTGTACTATGACACTCCACATGACCATGCCACCCATATTGAGATCATATTGAGTACAATGAGGGAGCATCATCTACATGATAAGATCTCAAAGTGACACTTTTGGATGGACCAGATACACATCTTGGGTCATATCATCTCAGAGGAAGGAGTTTCAGTAGACCCAGAGAAGGTGAGAGTAGTAGTTTCCTGGGAGCAGCATTATAACGTGTTTGAAATACAGAGTTTCTTAGGGATGGCCGGTTACAATAGGCATTTTATACAGGAATTATCTTGCATATCAACACCATTGATGGGCTTGAATATGAAGGGTGTGATGTTCGTCTGGTCAGAAGCTTGTCAGACAACCTTTTAGGAGATGAAGGGAAGGTTTACGTCATCACTGATCCTAATACTCCCAGAGGAGGGGCAGAGCTATATAGTTTACTGTGATGCTTCAGGGATTGGGCTGGGAGATGTGTTGATATAGGGAGACCGAGTTGTTGCGTATGGGTCTAGGCAGTTGAGGCCACATGAGAGGAATTACCCGGCACATGATCTCGAGTTGGATGCAGTTGTTCATGCACTGTGCTGTTGGAGGCATTGGCTCTTGGGGGGAGCACTTTGTGGTTTTCAACAACCAAAAAAGTTACAAGAACATCATTACCCAAAGTTAATTGAACCTGAGACAGCGAAGGACGGTTGAATAACTTCAGTCCTTCGATTTTGAGCTTGCCCATACACCTGGTAAAGGTAATGAAGTAGCATGAAGACTCAGATACGCGTAGTGCAAAGGGCCAGTGGTGAATGGAAGCATATGGATTTATTCTCTGAGTGAATTTGGAGGTGAACGAAAGTCATGTGTATACCAATATTTTATCATTATCTATGACCTCTACCCTCTTGGATAGAGTGAGGATGGGAAAACTATTCGATTCAGAAGGATTAGTTCTACAGGAGTTGGTGGAAAGTGAGGAACCTACTCCTGGTTGGATGATAGGGGATGATGATGTTTTGTGTTTCCATGGACGAGTGTGGGTTCCAGGGGATATATGTAAGGAGATGATGTGGGAGTTTCATGCTTCAGCATGGGCAGTTCATCCTGGAGTTACCAAGATGTACTGTGACTTGAGACATCAGTACTGGTGGTCGGGTATGAAGATAAATGTAGCTGGTTTTGTTACGTGGTAATCCACCTGTCAGTAGGTGAAGGTGGAGCATCAGAGGCCAGCTGGACTATTACAAAAGCTACCTATTCTAGAGAGGAAATGGGATGATTTCATGATGGACTTCGTGACAGGGTTGTCGCATTCACCTCAAGGAAAATATTTCGTGTGGGTTGTTGTGAAAACACTCACAATGGAAGCTCACTTTTTTCCGATCAAGGAGACCTACAGAGTTGATGAACTCATGAAGATGTATATCTTAGAGATCGTACATCTTCATGGGGTCTCTAATTATATCGTTTCAGATAGGGTTTCTCGTTTTACATCTCGTTTCTGGCAGAGTTTTTAGAGGGCACTGGGTACACAGGTGCTTCTGAACACAGCTTACCACCCTCAGACCGATGGTCAGTCTAAGCGTGTGATATAGGTTCTCGAAGGCATGCTGCATGCATGTGTCCTAGACTTTGGGGGCTATTGGGAGAAGCATATACCCCTAGTCGTGTTTTCCTATAATAATATTTTTCAGGAAACTATTGAGACGGTACCTTACGAGGCTTTATATTTAAGGTCATTTCGATCACCCTTGTTCTGGTTAGAGGAAGGTGACGCAGCTTTTCTGGGACGACATCTCATGCAGGAGACTTCTGAGTAGGTCTAGTTGATTCAGAAGCGGATGGCTACCACATTGTCACGTCAGAAATCTTATGTTGATTGCCGCAGATGAATCTTGGAGTTCGTGGTCAGGGATCAGGTTTTCTTACATGTTTCACCAAGGTTGGGATATAGACGGATCAGGAGATAGGGTAAACATTCACCGAGGTACATGGGGCCATTTTATATTATGGAGAGAGTCGGGATGGTTGCCTATTAGTTGCAGTTACCACAAAGTTACCGAGCCATGCGCGACGTCTTCCATGAATCTCAGTTGCGTTGCTATCATTTAGACCCGTATCATGTCTTCCAGCCTGAGGAGGTTAAGCTTGAGGTAGATGCATCCTTTGAGGAGCATCTGAGTCATATCTTTGATAGGATCATGAAGGTTCTCCGAGGCTGGTTAGATCCTCTTGTATTGGTGCATGGCAGCATGGCTGAGTGTAGGATGAAACCAGGGAGCGGGAGACCAACTTACGTGCTCAGTGTCCGGAGTTGTTCATGACTATATCTTCACCACCCTTGGAAGGGAAATTTGGGGATGAATTTATTTAAGGGGGGAAGTTTTTAATAACTCGGTTATTATTCTTGAAGTACATGTTTCTTCTTTTCTCCTTTCCTTAAGTGTATTTGAGAAAATAAGGACAATGGGGAACAATCCTAAATTTTAGGACTATACGCCATGTACTTTTCCACACGCCATGTACTATTGGACGTGTTGGATGAGTGCATAGGGTGTGTAGCCTTGTTGGAGACTACATGTGTAAAACCGACAACATGCCGTGTAGTGGCCCTTTATACGCTATATAACCAGTTGGAAGATGAAACAGTATGGCAGAGGGAGCAGCTGCCAGCTGGGCAACAATACAAGCCATATAGTCGGGAACACACGCCATGTACTCATGTCGATGGATGAACAATTTGGCGAAGCCTCTAGATGAATAGCTAAATGAAGGAAGTACACTCCATGTACTCGGAAGTACACAACGTGTAATTTGTTTTTTTTTTTGGCTTAAAATGGGAAGTATCAAACCCTTTTCACATTTAAGGCTTAGAACCGGATGAGAGTTCGGGAGCGGACGACCGAATCTTTGTGTATCTCTAGATCAGGTGTCGGGAATCTGTTTCCACCTCGGATGATCTCATTAGAACCGCACAGGTAAGCCCACTCATCTCATGGCGTAGTTCTTGCCAAATCATCCTCTAATGGATGTAATTTGGCTTTAAGTGAGTTTTCATTCACCTCATATCTACCTCATTCTGGGACGATTTTGGAATGTCGTTCGAGTATACTGATCAGGGGCGTTTAAGGTAGGTGGATTGGTTTTAAATTTACAAAGGTTGTGCATTTTTGTGAATTTTTGTGATAAGTTCCCATGAATGGGGTGTCGTATGGCCTAGGACTTGTTGAATTAAATAACTATAATTGTATAGGTAATTAAATGTGATAACAAACTGTTTTTTGGTATTGCCGCTTAGATCCAGGACCACCCCGGGGGTGCATTCCTCTATTTAGTCTTATTTCCAGGATACCCGAGGGTATTCTTTTATAAAAATGATTATAGAGTTGTTTTGAGAGGAATATCTTTTTTATTGGAAGTGTATTTCTTCTTTACATGTTGTTCATGGACTGGTTAGTTGTTTTTCCTAAGGGCAGTGTTGTGATTAGCCTATGGGCAACGTAATACAAAGTCTATGGGAAACTTCTTCCATTCCTGTGGTCAGTTGATTCTGTGCTTGTGGGCGACACCATGTACTACTGTGGGAAATATTTGATATGCCTGTGGGCATATTCGTATTTTTGGATTCTCTTTAACTGAGGGTATGGGTTCCCTGTCTGAGGACACTGACTGTTTACATAGAAATTCATTGTGGTGGTTTCTTAAAAATAAATCTTGAAATGAATGTTAAATGGAAATATAACTGGTAAATTTAGTTACTTTTGAGTACTGATTCAATTATTTCATTTACTTTTGCACACTATTGTTGCATGTTTACACACAGTTGAGCACGGGCCTTTGGTGGGTGCCTACTGGGATTTATTTCTCACACACTGTTTGGGTCATGCTTTTCGGCCCAAAGAGATTACGTTTCTACAGATATGGATATAGGAAAAGGTTACTTTACATGTACTTGATTTCTTCTAAGGAGTATGGGAGCATGGGAGCAGGCTTAGGCTCGTGATGCTACCATCTATTTTTTTTTCTTCGCCGTACTCTATATTGTATTGTACTATATTGTTGTGTAACATGTTCTGGCTGTTTTTATAGAACTTGAGGCATGTTGCATCAGCATTATATATGACTGTTGGTGGTTTTTTCTGTAGTTTTTTTCTAGAAGTGTATGGTTTATTGCATCCACTATTGTTGTTTGCTTTTTTCTTTATTTCGTTGCGCTACACATTGATAAATGAGGCCATAGTTTCCCCACTATCAGACCTAGGCCCTCACTGCTAGTCGTAAGCCTCTGGTATTTGGGGAAATGCTCTTGAGGTCACGTGGTGAACCAGGTTCCTGGCACCCATGTAGTGGTACCCGGAACTGGGACGTTACAATATGGATCCCTTTTGATCAAATCAAACGGAATATCCCGATAAAGAGGTAAATATTTCATTACGTTTATCAAGTTCCTTTCTTCTTCCACTTCCTCTGTCTTTGATGATTCCATTATAAAATAATGACTCCAATATCTTCTATAAATTGTTATTTTATTATAATTATATTACATCCATTTTAAATATTATATCTATCCTTCGAATTACATGTCACTAAACGTGCGTACGAATGACTTACTGTCTCCACGTCGTGGTGTGATTTTTATTCAATACATTATTATTTGGATGGGTATAATAATGATGTGTAATTGATGTAAATATTAAATATAACATGATATTGATTCTATATATATGATATAAAATCTAATTATATATTATTTTAATATCAAATGAATGATATTGTTTCTCGTGCGTACATAAAGATTACTGTCTCCATGGACGCGGTGAGATTCATTCCCCATCGAAAACCATTTAAGACGATTTTTCATTATATGATTAAAAATAATGTTTAATTACTTAATATATTTATGAATATGAATTAGATAAATCTTATCAATAACAAAATCTACTTACGAAAAAAATTATATTGAGGAAAATGAATCAGTTAACCCCGGAAATGACGATAATACTAAAATATTATTAACAAAGAAATATTAAAAGATATTATATGATACTATAATAATGTATATGATTCATGTATAATTTAATTACAATTAATTTACCAAAATAAAAAAATTTAACCTACCATCTACCAAGGAAAAGTACAAAGTAAGCGGTTTCTTCTCTCACTTTTAATTCCGTGAGATTTATATTGTTCACCACTTATTTATTAAATGTGGTGTATTGTTTACTATCATTTTATTTATTTATATACATATATATATATATTATCATTATTTAATTCATATTAATGTTATTATGTGATTCATTTTTTTATTATCTTTTGCCCATATGACTCCATTAATTACAACGAAGTAAGGGTTTTCATCTCACTTCCTATTTCTTTCAGATTCATGCCATATTTCCACTATTTCTTTTTTGGGGTTCATGTACTTCCTAATGATTGTATTATTTGTTTAATGTAAATTAATTTATGTGTAATTATATATTCATTTTATTATCCATATTTCATGGGATGTATGTTTAGTAAGTTACAAAAATGGTTAGGGATTTTCAAATTTCACTTTCTACCCATTCAGCTTTACGCGTACTTCATTGATTATTTTACTCCATGATTATGTGTGGAATTACTATTTATTATTTGTGTAGTAATTTACACACTCCATTCTGCAGACATAGTTATGATACACATAAGCACGCTTTGATAAATTCTCATATCATCAATATGAACATGATAAGATTAATTTTAACTCAATCCCCATTTATAGAGACAAACATCAAATTAATTGGTGTTGTTTTTAAAAGAAAATTTGTGAATGTCCTCTGATTTAGTTACAGTGAATATAAAATAATATTAAGTGTATTCATATTTTTCACACATACTAATGTTGTTGATTTATCCTTAACCTCTGGATACAGTCTTTATAAGAGATTTTATCTCAATTTACATTTCATTGAGACTTCTTTGTTGTTATACGCCAATTCAATTTTATAGGGTTTATATAATGTACCTTGACATAGTATTTCATGAATTCCATTATTACTATGATATTATAATGTTTTTATTACCTAACATATTTTTATTCAAGAATCTCTCATTTTGATAGGAACTCTAACTAAAATATCATTGAAATTTTTTTAAAATTTTATTCTTCAAAATAATTCTCATTAATGTCCATGTTTTGAAGATGGTTTTAAGGTTTTGTTTATATGGAAATTATTGTTTTAAAATATAAATTCATTTTAATATTTTCAAGGTGGTATGGGACACTTTGATTCATAAATCTATTTTAAACATAATTTTGATAAAAAGTGAGACTTTTAAATGTTTTAAAGAAAAAAGGGGATATATCTCTCAAATAGTTTTGATGATAAACATCATCTATGTCAATATCCTTAATTATTACTGATTGAGGTTGATTTATTATAACACAATAATCCATATTGTATTGAATGAGTTATGTCTTACTGGGGATGTGATATTTTTATACAATTCATGGTTTATGAATAATATATTGACATTTCGTATGCTAGTTTTAATATGAATGTTTATGTTATATTTAAACTGTTTCATATTAAGAATATGTTGGACATAGTGTGGGATTGGTGAAGCCCTCTATAGCTCCTCGATGCATCAGTAGGTCTCATGAGACACACTATTTTCTAGGTACAAGGCCCTAAAAAATCTTATTTGAAGTCTTGGCACATGGCCTTGACTATGTGGTTATGAAATTACAGAATTATGAATTCCATCATTATAAAAGTGGCAATTGATATTCCATGTGAATATTCAACTAGTATAATATCCGTGCGAGTTGGTAAATGGAATTATTTTGGTTTATAATTGACATATTATGATGAGGTTATTGTTGAAATGACTTTTTTAGTTCTATACATTTCCTTAAATTTTTATTCTTTTTTATTAATGTTTCTACTATATTTTTATCCTTACTGAGCATCTGAGATAACGTCATTCTATGTTTTATTTTTTCAAGGATGAAAAAAGTATATTAGGACTGAACTACAGGGATAGACTATGAGATCTTAGAGTTGTACATAGAAACAATTTTGCGGTAGTTTTACATTTTATGATGTAATAAAAAAACTTATGGATATATCTAGTACTTCCAATACTACTAAAATAATTGGTCTTTTGAGACTTGATCTTTTGTGATCATGCCAATGATACGTAATATTGCACCAACTCTGGGTTTCTGGGGCTGATACATTACATCTTTATATTTTTTTTTATATTTGTTATATAAACATATTCCACTATTGTTCATATACATTACAGGGATTTTAGAATTATAAAAACAATTCTATATAATTATTTTACATAATAATTATTGTAATTTTTTTTTGTATTTGTAAATTTTCATTATAATGCAATTTTCCCACATTTAAATTATATTTCATGATTTTTTAAAATTTTATATAAAATTCCCAATCTAAATGAATTACTCGGGTTAATATATTGTCGGAATCTAATATTTAACACATATTGAGACCATGTTGGGATATTTAGCTACCACCCTACATGTGCCTTTGGGTGATTGCATATTATCTTCATCCATGTTCATGTAAGGGTAAATGATATCCTTAAGGTGGATCCCACTGTTTATCCTTATATTTTTTGAGTTCTGTCCTTAGGGACATGTGTTGATTTTCCTTTTTTTATACTTGGTTTGTTTGTAAGATGGAATTTAATGCTGTTTTTACTTATGATACATTAATACCAATGGATTATCGTTTACAATAATAAGATAATTCTTGTATTTCTTCTACTATGTGTTGTGTAAAATTCATCCCCACATACATGTTGTGTGATTCTAGGTTCTCGTCGCTGACCCATGGAGATATGGAATGCCCTTCAAGATATTTGAGGTCCATATCTCTTATCGGAATACCAGGGTACTTATCCTAGTTAATGATAAAATTTTATTAAAAGATGATGTTGATGTTTTATATAAAAGGATATATAAAATTTATTAATCCTGTCAGGGAATAGGATGTAGTTTTGTTTGAGTGTCTACCTAGTTCCCACCACAATGAAACGTATGTTTCCATGTGTAATCAGGGAAATGTGTCTTGGATTTTTTCTAATCTATTCGGTTTTGAGATTTTTATAGAGTGAAATAAAAATATATTTTCTTATATGTTGTGATTAATTTCCATTGTTAGTCCATTATACTGTTCATTTGATGTCCTTCCGGTTCTATTCAAATGTTTTGTAGAATCTTGTATTTGAAAATACATTCAATTCAGTTCCACAAATATGATGATGCTAAAATGCATTAACTGAATCCTCTAGTGGACCCCAATCTAGTTGTGGTGATTGTGTACACAATCCAGTCTCTACGATGAGAATCTACTCTAGTGACAATTTAGGCACCATCTATGGATCTTTAGGGGGATGTTCTTTATAATTATTCTCAATTGGTCATTCTTCAAAATCCACCATCTTTCAAAGTCTCCACTATTCCTATATATGGTGTTTAATGATTGGGCATTATGGAACATATTTTTTAGTTCATGTAGACACTAGATGAAATAAATATATAGACTTCCACCATTATGTTGTTGGAACTAATAAGGATATGGTGGGACATGATGGTGGCAGAAAAAAAAAATAAGAAATTGTCATGAAAATAATTCAAGGTTATTTTCACTGACAAGTAGTATACAGAGTCAATAGTGTTTTCCAAAACTACAGAATTACTCAAGATTGAGTAGTCTGAGAGACTCACTAATGAATATTCAATCTAATTTCCCAATATTTTGTTGTTTTCACCATATATTGTATATAATTAAAGGCTGGAGGCCGAACATTTCAATTTGGGATTTCGACTAGATTCCCATTAAATTTTGTTGTTTATAATTCTACCCACTTATGTTGATGTGTTGGATAGTGCTGTGATGGTTGATATTGAAAATGAATTTATGTCAGGGATGATGAGAGTTCCTTTTTATCAAAGTTTATGCCCATGTTCCATCATGGGAAAATAGTAAAATAATGATTATCATGGTAGTTCTCGATGATAGGATAATTCTATAATTTCTACAATTCCAGGAGGAAGTCATTTTATTTTCTATATATGTGGAATTGGAGGGATTTCTAAGAGGATTTTCACTGAGGTAACAAAGAACTATTGCTAATATGGTAATTTTAGTTATATATATAGATTTGGACATATATTTTATACAATTCATAGTGGAACAAGATCATAATTTCATCTAAAAACTGAGGGGAAATCATATGCATCATGTAGAAAAGTAATTTGGCCTCACCCTTCCTGAACAATGATTCTGTACACAATGGATGAGTACATGGTGGAAGGAAACATGAGTCATGTAACTGTTAGGGGTACCATTACTATACCTTCATCATTAATGACTACACTATTTGTTATTTTTCCATCTCAGTCATATATTTTTACCAATATTTTTAGTCTTCTAAATATTCCTATTGAAATTTTATTATGTGCAGAAGATATTACTACACCCCTTAGTACGAAGAGATTGTATGGTGTTTGTAGTCCCTCTTGTTTCTTCTCTATATTAGTTTTCTAATTATCTTGTAATTTTATGGCCCTCAAAATCAAATAGTTTGATGAAATTTTTGTAATAAATTGGATCATTTCCAGTCGATCCTAAAATGATTATTATCTTTGATAGGTCTACCTTACTACACAAAGAGGGGTGTCTCTTATATATTATTTAGGATGGGACCTAAGGATGAAGTGAGATGCACATACATAGAAGGAGTTGGGAAAGGTCACATAGGTTTTTTCTTTTGATCTATATATGGAATTTTAATGTGGAGATATCGCTATGATTTTCATTGTGTTTGTTGACATGTTTCCATATGAATTATATAGTTTTTCATTAGTAATAGAGGTCAGTATTTCCATTAGCATAATTATTGATAACCAAATAATTTTTATTCCCTCTAACCACATATATGATACAAAAATGAATGTTCAAAAGTCATAATTGGTTGATATTCTTGAGAAAGAATTTATTTGTCGGAGTGTGTCACAATGGGTGGAACTAGTACTCTTATCTAAGAAGGTTAATGATTCTAGTAACTAATGTGTTGATTATCGAATGATCAATCGAGTTACAGTAATGAATAATTATATTTTTCCATATATTGATTATCTTGTTGATCTAATGAAAGGGGAAAAGTTTTATTTAAATATATTCATTCAAGCTGGGTACCATCATGTGAGAATAAAGAAATACTATATTTATAAAAAAAAATTTTAGAATAGGTATGGTCATTATGATTACACGGGTTTTCCCTTTTGTATAAACAATTCACATGCATTTTTCGTATATTTTATGAATATTATTTCCCATGAGTATATAGATATACTTGTGGTTGTCTTTATCTATGAAAATGTAACTTACATGAAATATAAGGAGGATTATGTGCCTCATATGAGATTATTGTTGATTGTGATAAGAAGTCTCCAACCTTATTAAATGATCATGAGTCATGATTTATGTATTTTGGAATTGATATTATTCACATAAATTGTGGTAGGAAAGGGAATGTCAATTTATCTTAAGATGGTGGAGGCTATTATGATGTTGGAGCTACCACATATGTTCTTCAGGATTCATAACCGATTGGGTGTAGCCAGATATTATCATCTGTTCGTGAAGGACATATAAAATTTGGTTGCATTGATGACTATTATAAATTGGAAGGGTTCAATATTTTATTATAATTATGAATGTAATAATTATTTTTATTTGAGCTAACGAATCATTTTTCTACTGAATTTTAGTTAACAATTCTAGTGATTGTGCATGGAAATGTCATATTTTGTGATTTACAAGGAACATGATTGGGTTGTATTGTTATGCAAGTTGATCATGTAGATTCAAATAGATCTCGTCAGCTTTGTCCACATAAAATGAATTATACTAAACATGAACATTAACTTGTAGATATGATCCTTAGGCATATGATTTTACATAAATAAATTTTCATAGTATAGTTTTCTAGGTGTTCAAAAAAAATCTCGAGTTATATCTTCTCTCAATATTATTTTAATCGACACCATAGGCGTTGGTTGGAGTACATACAATCATTAAAAATTGACAACTCCTCCACCATAGAAAAATAAAATGTCACTGAAAATTCATTAGTAAAGAAACTACCAAACTAGTTAGTGAATGAATATTTGAATGCATGTAATTTTATCACACTCTTTGCACTATTTCATATAGGTGTTTAAAAGAACCAGTATGAGGATTCCTAAGATAACATATATTTTACATTATCTCTTCTCTAAATGATTATATAGTAACAAGAGTATGATGGTGAATTATATATCCTAAATACTCTATTAATTGTGTGGATAGACTGGAATAATGTTTATTCTATAAAGAGTGCCATTTATGCTATCAGAATCAATTCGTTGTGTCATTAGAGGGAATGAAGGAGATAATGGAGGGTTTATAATTATCAGTGGGTTGTGAACCTAGGAACCATTAAGATGTTTTTGACATATGGTTTTAGTTTTAGGGGATGTGTATGTGTTTGGAGATTGCTGATATTTTTTCCACTGCTATACATGACAACAGGTTTAGATTAATCATCAAAAACCATCAAGAATACTTCAAATACATCCAATTCTTACATGTATGTAGGATGGAATTTTGATGTAAATTTTGGATAGTTTTCCTTGTACAAAAATAAAGAATAATGTGATATGGTTTGCGATCAATATGCAGGCCATGTGAGCTACTTTCATACATATTTATGATACATCAAATGTTTAGGGGTTGTGAAAACTCAATATGAAAGATATTTTTTGTCTGTAAAGAGCTCTATATTTTATAATTTATAATATATATCCTTAGTTCAAATCCCATATTTGGAGAATCCTTCTAGACACACTCTGATTTCATGTCCAATTGAGCATGGAAAAACATCATCATTGAAATGGCTTGACATATAGTGATATAAAAATTTATGATGATGTTCTTGATGATTTTGTTCTCAACGTCGGTGGGGTGTGTTATGATCACTTGTAGTTTTTTGAGTTTTATTATAAATATATTTATCATTCCACAATCATATTTAAACTTTTTTATTAATTGTATTGATTTCCTTTTAAAACTCAAATGTGGTGGTTGAATATTGGTGATGGTTCTTTGGTTGGAACATGTTTAGTGCAAGAGAAGAAAAAGAATATTACGTTAATTAATTATATAATGTTGATGTAATAGAATAGATATTTTTATTATTCCAATATTTATTACAGATATTTTTAATTCCAACATGGTGATATGGTTATCTGGAAATTTTCATATAGGGTGGGTCATCGACGGCTTGGGAAGAAACCAAAACATTATCATTGTTTTTTGGGACATTTCTAGATTGTTCAGTAGGTGGGGAAAATTTCATAACACTTCACACATCCACTACATCTTATGTTGGTATATAAAATATTCCGTGTAACATAATTGATAAAATATATATATGACCTATCTCAAGTATTTATATGCAGTGGTATTTGAAATTGAACCTACTATATCTTTAATTGAGAGACCAATCATCATAGTTTATTTTGAGACCATGATACTTTATGAGAGGGAGATACATTTGATTCATGTTCTATGGAAGTTTGGTTTTAATAATCATGATATGTGGGAATGTAAGGAATTTATGACAGAGTATTGGCCCAATATTTTTGGAAATGAAGATTCTCCATTTGCTTTTTTGGGACAAAATTTATTTATAGTTAGGAGTTTGTGGCATCCCATTACCGATATGACATGTATACATCTATCATTTTTGTTTTTCTTTCATTTATTTCATGGGGTATGGTTGATAATGGATTGGTAGGACACCTATAATGGTGAAGTTAGATATTTCTTAGAATATCACCCATAACCACCATTTTTTCACATGCTACTAAAGGGTTACACTCTGTCTGACAAGGTTAAATGACATGTAATTTTCATAGAGTGAATATAGTCAAAGGTTGACAATTTTAAAGTTAAAAGATATGGTGAGTCATTGAAAGTTATTATTTAGATAATTATTTACTTTTAGTTTGAAAAAATTAATTTTTACAATGTTATAAAACATAAATATTTCCCGATATATAAAGGGGTTACACATCATTGAATACCACAACGACATTTTTTAAATGGTAAGATTATATGAGATCATCTATTACACTCCTCTCCAGTTCATTTATCTAAAACCAAATCATTCCCCAGGAAATATTGGTACCTCAAAACCCATCTGGGTTGCTTCATTCAGCGTTCGATCACCATTACACTTGAGTTGTGGTGTCTTAGGAAAGTGTTCCCCACATTCATTTTCTTTATGTAATTATCCTCCTTTTTTATTTATATTGATAATCCATGAACTGATGGATCTATTCCATATTCTATTGGATCTTATTTCTAGGTTGCATTTCATAGTCTTCTACACATTCATTAACATTTGTAGGTTTCATTGTGCGTGTTGGTCTTCAGAAAAAGTAGGTGCTTCCATATTGTTTGAAAATATGGATGGTCACAAAATTTCATAATTTATATCATTTTTTTAAAATATATTTATCAAGCATTCTTTTATTTGATTTAAAACAATCCAATTAATGTGAATTGAGAGATTTTAAATGTTTCCCATGTGAAAATTAACAAAAAATTAAATTCCATTGAATTTGGGAGAATTTGATGAACATGGTATATATAATCTAATTAATATCATTTCAAAGTTTTATTTAAGATATTTTAATTATATTATTGATTTTAATTGTTGAAAATAATTGTGATGTCGATGGAATTGATTTTTAATTGATTTAAATAATGTGAATATGAATTAAAATGATTTTAAAGAAACCCTATGGTTTAATCTTGATAAATATGCATGTTTTTTTTAAAACCTAATTTTGACTAGAATTGAATTTTTTTTGAAAATGGCAGAATAATATTTAGTTGGATTTTATGTAGTCTTAAAAAATCCCTCATTTATTTTAAAAAACATCATGAATTAATTTCTGTGTTATTTGAAGACACTCTATTCTTATACATCATTCTAAAACATAAATGTAGCAGGTTGCATCCCTGATGGGATAATGATGAGTCACCTATGAACAATATCATCAGTATGTGTGTATACACATATTCTCTGGACCACTTAGAGGATGTGGAGTCCTATAGTCTATAAAATTAATTCCAATTTTTTATATGTCCATGTTTCTCCCTTATTTTATATTTTATATATAAATATTTAACAAGGTTTTAAATCTACATTACATGCCTTCAGGATTTATATAACTTATTTTATATACAAGTTTGTAGTCTATTTTCATAGAAATATTACATCACATGTCAATACTTTTATTAATGTATTTTTGATCATTTTAATTTTATATAATGATATGTTTAAATATTATTACGATTGATAAACAAATATATTCTAAATTTGTAATGAATTTTTATGTTAATAAATTATTATAACATGGTATGTAATCTTAGGTGACACCATAGTTGATATTTTTTCTCAAACCCTACATGTTCCTTGATGTGTTTGTAAATTATCTCTTTCTAGGTTTTATTAAGGGGAAATGATATCTAGTAGGTGTATCTTGTTGGTAAAACATGGTTATGGTGAATTGTTTCCTTACATATTTGGGTTGGTTTTCATTGTTTTGGTTCATAGGTTGTAGTACTGTGGGTATTAATTCTTTATTAACAACATGAATATTACTACTAGTGGTGTTTTTTTCTATTCATATTGAATTGTTTGTCTTAATTATGATATGTTTTGGTGTAAAATCATTTCCAATTCATTTTATATGATACTATGTGCTATTCGCAAACCCATGGGGATCATAAACTCCCTTTTCGCTATGTAATGACTGGATCGATTATCGGGTTACCAGGGTACCAAAGCTAGTTCTTGATATTCTTATAAAACATTTCTTATTTATCATAACTAAAAAAAGGGAAAAGGTAGTAAAAATAAATTACGATAACATTAATGTCCGTAGGGGAAAAAATTTATGACTGTTCTTGATATATAGATCAAAATATTTCATTAATGCAATTCTTATTAAATAATATCCTGATAATGGATTAGATAATTTCATTAGACTATTATCACGTGGTAACATTGAATAATACACTATATGTTAGAAAATGTAATTATATTTACAAAATAACAAAATAAATGGAATTATATTCATGATATAAATTTTAAATAGTTTTATAGAAAATTCATTGAATAACATAGGATCATATCATGGGATGTGTCTCAAAAAAAAGAATTGAGACAAATATATTATAATTATTTGGAATATTTTGAAACAAAAAACAAATTAAAGACTTTAAATAAAATGTAAATGTAAAAATAATAAATTTATTGGGGAAAAATTTTAAATTTAATAATGGGGCATATATACAACACACAATAGAACAAAGTGGTTAAAAAGACATAAATCTCACAAAAAAATTGATAATTGGAATCCACTTACCTTCTGTCATTAAATACATATTACTCATTAAACCCTATTGTATAATAAATATATTATTATTAGAATTAATAAAAATCATTAATCCAATTTATAAAAACACGTATGACTTTATAGTATCCCCTTGTTAACTATTCTATGTTAATGTTATGCTTTTGTTAATATCCACTTTGATTTTCATAAATTTTTTGACTTATTATTCATGAT
Source organism: Viscum album (assembly GCA_963277665.1). Lineage (NCBI taxonomy): Eukaryota > Viridiplantae > Streptophyta > Magnoliopsida > Santalales > Viscaceae > Viscum > Viscum album. Next base: position 1,636,846,771 of record OY728119.1, on the reverse strand, counting down.
CATATTACATAGATCGTGATTTACATATTTAATTATTTTTAAACATGATATAGAGATAATGTATATTTATTATATAATTATTTATAATAATATATAAATTATTGAAATATGAAATGAAATACGTTTTTTATAGAGATGATAAGCCGTACGTACACAAGAATGTTGTGTCCATTTTATTATTATGTAGAATGAATGATATTAAGTAAAATATAGGTATGTATATATATTATAAATAAAATATAATTAATAAATGATACTTACCATATAAATTTACAAAATACTTCCTTTAATCTTTTCATGTAATGTCTAAATGAATCAAAGCTCTTTCAGTCGGTGGAAGTCCACATGCCCACAAAAGAAGATATCATATTTTCAAATAAATATAAATCATTAGGGATATTTTATATAAAATGTAAATAATATAAAATGAATCATATATGAAATATATATCATATACAAATAAGGTTCCCTCATAATTAACATCCATTATATGTGGTAAATGGAAAATTAACAACATCGTTTCGTGAGGTGATAGTTCTGCATATACATGAACACTATGTTATTTACCTAGTATGTGGAAGTGTTTTTAATTTTTGGAGGAAAACATAGAATAAATAAATAACTTTATAATAATTATAATTAGATTAATATGTAAATGATAAGAAAAATTTATGTTGTAGATAATGAAAATGAAACAATGTAACTTGTGGATAAATGTTACATCTTCTATGGGTATCATTGTTTGGTTTTCACAAAATGGATACAGGGATGGGTTTATAAAAAAAAATAAGATCATTATAAAACAATGTTATGGATTTTTTGAGTTTATTTAATAATATTTCATCCCCAAAAATTGGATTTAGATATGATAATATGTTTGAGGGTTGAGTGACATTTTATAGTGGAGGAGGTGTGGCATTCTTGTTAAAAAAATTAAAGGGAAATCCTCCCATGTTTTTCCAATGTAATGTGCCTTTAATAGTGGTGAAAATCAATAAAAGGTATTATAGGTTATACATAAATCCAGAAATTTGATTTTGGAAAAGGTTTTTTTCATTTTTCTCTTTCTGTTTAATGTTTACTCCTTTATTAGGGACATTTTTCTCTTAATCACTAATATTAATTTTAATCAATTCCACTAATTATTAAGTTGAAAAATAAATTTACCATATTAGAAAATTTTAATTATTATAATTCCAGAATTAAAATTATTTAATAAATGTTTCCAAGTTAATATCATTGATTTGACATAAATTTATTATAAATTAATTATGCAGACTTTTCATGAAAAAAAGTTTCTACGAGAAAATGTTTACAACTATGAAATGTTTTTATACCAAATTTCAATATGAAATAGGTTATAGTGACCTATATTTAATTAATTTCTGTAAAAATGATCTAATTAATATGTTAACCCATTTCAATGTTTTACATAACTATATAAATATATATGATGAAAATGTAGTTTTGACATAAAATTCATTATTTGTTACTATTCATCAAAAAATGATATTCTTCTTATAAATTTAAATAATTAACTTGACGATAATTTTGAAATTATTAATTCAGTAATAAATATAATATTATAAAATTGTATTTTAAAAATTGTGTATAATTACTTTTATTTTTTTTCATAGAAGTGAAAAAAAAATTTTAATTATTTAAAAAATATTTTCAAACATATTAATTATTTAAGAAAATATTTCTATATTATTAAATATTTGTTTTATTTATATAAATAAAATATTATCAATAATGTTAATTACTTATTACTATTCATAATAAAATATTTAATGGATATGTTATAACTGTAGATCATAAAAAAAATATAATAATACATATTTTTTTATAGAAGCTTATTATTCCTGGTAACCCAAGACAAGTCGGTGTTGGCTGTAGCACCAGATTAACTCATTTTAGCATATAATGAAAAATTAATTAGTTTAACATAAAACATAACACATCAAATAAAAATAAGTTATTGGTAAAAGAGGTTCATAAAACTCAAGGAGTTGCATTTACTTGGGTAATATTTATTTAATTATATTTTAATAGAATATTACCCATCATTCGAACTCATTTTTATGACCATATCAAGCTATCGTAGAGATTAAGTTTATTTGATGAGAGATATAAAATAAATTCCTATGTTGTTACATTATATTTTAAAATTAGTGATACAAGTATTTTTTTTATCAAACATAACATTCTTTTATTAAAGTATTATTGTTTTAAACATCATAAATAATGATGGTGTTTATAATTAATAACGAAATGATAAAAATAATTATTTTTCCACTTTTTAAAAAGGTGTCTCAATTGTTCCATATAATTTTTTTTAAATTTTCTCATTCTTAATCATTTTACAAAAATTTAACATATTTTAAACATACCATTAACAATATTTTATGAACAAATATGAATATTCATGATAATATTTTAAATAACAATGGCATGGATGAAAAATATTTGGATGGAATATCTTCAAAAATTAATTTAAAGAAAAATTTCTTACCTTATGTCCCATATTGAATTTTACATTCTATAAATCCAAATTAATAAAATTATATTAGTTATTTACAGACTAATTGAAAATTTTCATTATCCTAAAAATTTAATATTCCTATCATTTAATTTGTTAAAATATTTTATTTTGTTTCAAAAACTACACAAGTACATGTGTGTTGTTTTGAGGATGTTTGGTTCAAAATCTATAAAAAAAGTCATATGGTTGATATGGTCAAAGAGGTAATTATCCCATCAACTCTAAAATAGTAACTATGAAATAATTATTTTATTAATAAATAAAATATGATTATATTACAATCCACTAAATCTAGATAAGAAAATTAAAATTGGTCATATAATGGAATTAGTGGTTTTCATGTAAATAAAGATAATGTTTCCATATTTATAATAAGAGTAAAAAGTAATGTTGAATTTTATTTACATTTACATAACAATAAACAAGTTATTAATTTTATATTTTTAATTATGTAATTATTTATGACCGTCCATGTGATGTGGGTAATGAATATAGAATAACTTTTTTTTCATGAAGGTGTTAGGAGACACTTATGCATGAGTGATTTTATTGTTTTTTAATAGAATGAATTATATGATGGTATATAACATATTAACATCTATTAATCATAATTAATTAATAAATATCACATATATTCATTCAAAACATAATTTTAGAGTTTCATATGGTGATTTGATGGAAAAGGAAATATTTCTCTTAGTGTATGTGGTACTCCACAAGTACGCATGAGTGAAGTGTTCATTTTACAGTAGACTGAAAAACCGAGGGAAAAAGTTTTTACCAATTAAATAATAATTTTTTATTATAGTTTTAATTATTATTTTATTATAAATTATGGAATATGATAAGACTTAATATTTTTAAAGAAAAAATATTCTTAAATGAAATACATTATGACATATTCCTCCTTGTTAACACCCCAAAATTCTATTTTTAGGTCATTTTATTTGATAACGTGTATAAAATGAGAAAATAATTATGTAAGGAAATGTATTGCTCCAAGAAGGTATGATATAACTTATATTTAAAATTAATTTAATATATACTACAAAAGGACTTTCACAAAAACCCTTTGTTATATTTCCATCCGCAGAATAATTAACTTGTTCAATAGTTTATGTTACAAGCATGACCACATTCTACCTTATTAAGAGTACATTATTAAAATATAATTATTTAATATAATAATAATTATCCAAAAAATTAAATTATTGGTTATAAATATTGTTAGATAATTTATCAGAATATATAGATAAATTCATTGTTTAACTATTTATTAAAAATGAATATATATTTCAAATGAATAAAAAACAAATGGTTTTATAAAAATTATTTTAATGCTCACAATGGTGTTTTATCATAAAATATTAAATTAAATACAATTATTAGTCGATATAAATGTAATATATATATATATATATATATTAAATGTTAAAAATAATATTTTTTATACTCACGAAAAATATTTGATTATTATAAGATAATATCAAACCAAATTTTACGAATAAAATAATTTATTTTTAAAAAGGTTATTTTGTTGCCTTTTAATGGAAAACCTATTTTAAAAAAAATATATAGAACTTATATAAATAATATAATTAAAAATTAAAATCATATTTTTAATCTAAAAATTATAATTATCATAGGGTTCATTCTTCGTATTTATCTGTGAAATTTAATTTTTAAACAAGTTAGGAAATTCCAAAATATTTAATATTTTTTATAATTTAATATATTGGTAGTTTAAAAATGAATTTTTTTCATTTAAATTAAAATTATATTAATTATTTTAAAATTATTTTAATTTAGTTCATGGAAATTAATTTAACAAAGAAACATAATATTAAAACAAAGTATGTTATTTGATATTTTTATGTAAAAACCTTACATTATAGTAACATCTATAAAATTAATTTTTAATTATTTTCGGCCACTTAGGAGATTATAATTTTAAAAATTTAATGAAATATTTTTAATCAGAATAAATAATTATATATAATAACGTAAAATTATTTTGTGTCAAAATAAATTATAAGAAGTAATGTAATTTAATTACAATGATAAATTTTAAATTAAAATTTATATGAGACTAAACTATAATTTTACGGATCCAAATGAAAAATAATGTAGTTTATAGACCATTAATGGAAATATTTATACACTCTACAACCATGGGTACAATTTATTATATTATGGGATCCTCTTTAAATGAAAAAAACATGGTTACAATTACATTTTCTAAAATTTACCCATGTGCCACTCCTACTCAACTATAAAAGTCATCATGTCCTCCAAATTCAACACTGCTCTCGTGACAATATATATTAAACAATATCTTCCCAAAAATATATACTAATCTTATAATCCTTACCTTGGTTATAAATCCATTAATGGAATTCGTTTGGTGTAATCAAAAAGAGTTAACAAAATAAGAGGAAACATCTCTCCACAAGTTTTATTAGTTTTATTTCTATTATCCACCCCCTTAAATCTTCACATTCAATTTATATATAAGAAAATATTAAAAATATAATATTATTTTTTTATATGGGTATTATCTAAAATTACACATACAACCATATAATGGGTGATAAACATAATATTTATTTGTATGATGAACTACCACCTCACAAAACGATGAATGTTAATTTGTTTCCTTTTACATCATTAATTTTTTGTTATTATGATTGAAAATATATTTATATTTTTTATATATGATATTTATAATATTTTTCATTATTTAATTATTTTATACCATATAACATTATGATCTCCATTTTTTATAAATTTCATAACATCATTTGTGGAACTGTGAACTACTACCATCTCAATGTGATGCAATGAATTCATATTATACATGGAACATATTTTGTATAATTTTAATTATACTATGTAACAAATAAGGAATTTAAATTATACTATAGTTATAATATACATATATTTCATTTTAATTTATATTTCATTAAATATTACTTGGATATCAAAGAGGCATTCTTGGGTACATACAATTTAACATTTATATGGATGGTGCACTTCATTAACTTTCTCCAAATTTTACAAATTATTATAAATATATTTTTAATACATAAATAATTATTATAACTAAATAATGTATTCAATTGTGTAAATGATTAAATAAATATATATTTAATATAAGAAAAAATCAAAAATCAAAAATATACTTCAAAAAACAGGGGAATTAACACCCAAAATGTAGAAAATAATGTATGATTGTTAACAAACATATTACAAGATATTATAAATAGTTAACATGTGATTTTATTGATGTTATTATGGTTAAACTAAATTTTATTTATATATTTTAAAACACTCTATAGGATGTGAAATACAAAAAAACTTAAGGGTAGTGTAAGGGATTTCATCTCAATTATTTTAAATTGAGACATATTTGTTATTATTTACCACATGACATTAAAATAATGTATTACATCTATTTTAGTGTTATATCATAGATACCATTATTATCATGAAATTATATGTTTCATATAATGTCATTCCTTCATGTATAGTATAATTCAAATGGGTAAAAGGTGAGTTTGAGACTTTTTAACATTTAATGATTATTCTTCTCAAGAATGTTCATAATGATTACCTTTGTAATATAAATTCATTTAATTATTTTTCATGTTCCATTGAAATAATTATTTAATTTTAGTCAATTTTCTATTGAAAGTTACTTTAATATCCATTTCCTCATATGATGAATATTTGTATTTCCTGAATTGTATAAAATTATACGTATGTTATTTACATTGATAGTAATTTTATTAGATGGGGGAATTATTGATAAATATTTATCATTAATTAAATATTGGTTTTTTATAATGATTATCATATTTTTATTGAATTTATTATTTATTTTTATTAATAATCTTATCATTCAATTATTGGTGGATCTCGGACATTATATTCCTCATCGATAAATCAAGAGGTTATCATTAAACAATTATGTTTGGAAAATTAAACACGACTTTTACTATAATTTTAAACTATCTGAAGGATGGAAATTGAATGTATAGGTCCACATGTTTCTTATTCATGAATTAAAATAATTATGCATTTACTTTAATGATATTATAGTTACCATTATTTTTATTCATAAATATTTATGACTATATATCAATGGATGCATTATATTGTCATTTTATTTATTATGTGACATGTTTTATAGTATCATACTTTAAAATATTGATTATTCCATACCTTTTAATTATAATGGAATGCAGTTTAAGTTATTTTTCACTCCATACTTTTGTATTTCTATTTATTTAATATTGATTCATATTTAAATTATCATACTGATCATTTGATATCTTTTTTATTATGTTATAAATCCCCTGTTTATGAAAAAGAATCATTTGAATGAGTTTTAATGATATTTTTATTACATTTTCCAATATATAATGTGAATAATTTATGTAATATGGATATCTATGACCATAAAAATGATCTATACATCAGGATATTATTCCTTGTTATCATTCCAATGTAATACAATGATACAATAGCTTTGGGAATATGGGGTAATGGAATTATATTTGGTTTAAAATAGAGGTTTAACAACAACCATGAAATAAATATTTAGAAAACATGGATTATAGAAAGTAACCCTAAGATTTTACTTGAGGATACGTACAGAATAATAATCTAGAAATGTTGTAATGTAGATATTATGTGGGTATTACTAGAAATAAATCAATTTCTAAACACTACAAAGGATGTGGTTATTGAACTTATGTATATAAGAGAAACTTGTCTAACAAGGTGTGTCAACCGTAACTCAATTTAACATGGAATATGAAAATGGTCCTCAGAGTACACTAATATTGACACTCCTAGGGGACACACTTATGATAATTTATATTTTCAATACATCCATTATGATGGATTTGATTGTAATTATATCCCCCAATGACACCATGATTATGATTATGTGATTAGTTATAGAATACATTTTCAATTGATTATTAGTGTTTTAATTATTGTTTAATTATAAATTATGTTACAGAAATTTATGATCTAATGAATTATAATCCATTTTTTAGAAACAGAATCGAGAAAGTAGAATGGTATTATTATTTGTGGAAAATGTTGCGATTTCTATATTGAGGAAACCAATACTATTGGTATTGAGAAAAATAATTCTTTGTAATTATTAGGGAATATTAATGAGTCTATGAAAAATAACCTTGCATTAATGGATAATCCTATATCACATATATAATCAATAATGTTGGATTATATAATTCAATAGAGGTCCACATAATTTACAGTGAATACTGATCCAATGGTGGCTGATAAATAGATTATTACATTAGGGATTATATATTTGGAATTAAGATGTAGTGAAAAGGAAAAAGATATCCTTGTAGTGTATCTAATCTAGAGGGATTAGGATAAATAGTAGTCATTGATCCATGATACGTGGGAGGAAAAATATATAGAACACATTGATTGTAAGACTTTTAAGAAGATAATATTTCATAAATACGTCCATCGTGATCAATAAAATGATATGAAATGAAATTTTCTCTGATCATTGACAATGAAAGAAGAAATTTAAGTAAAGTATAAAGCTAAAATTACATGGGTTGTAATGTATGATATATAATTCATATAAAAAATCTAAATACAAGATTGATCACTTTTCGAAGTCCGTATGCCAAGTCACCGAAGGGGAATGATATGAAAAAAAATTTATTCAAATGATGAATGGTTTTTATATTCAATCAATCCATTGAATGAATTCCCCAATTCCTATGGCATAAAAGGGAGTAAATATATGAAAATAAATTAACATAAAATGTTAGATAAAGGGAATAAAGGGATGAAATATTTTCCAAAGAATGAAAACAATAAGATGAATCACCATGGGGACTGAATTCAAGAGTTTGTAGTGTGTTATAAATTTATACAAGAGGGTTAAAAAGAAAAGTATTAAAAGGAAAACAAGTAAAGAAAATTCAGGGTTACAAATACAAAAAATATAGGGCACTATGAAAACACATTCAATATGTGTTATTGGAATATGCCACAAAAAATCTATGGGGTTATGGTCATGTATATGTTATTGAAACAACCGAAGTGAAATAATAATTTAATATAGAATTTTTATCAATGAAATATGATTTAAAATTAATTTTTTTAATATTTTCACATCATAAGATTATTATATAATGAATGTGTTGTAATATATTTCCATTAAGTATTTTAGATCATATAGTGAATGGTTCCAACAAAAGTGATTCATTATCGTGTAATTTTTAAAATGAAACATAAGGTGGTGGTATATATAAGATTTAATATGTTCTTGATATTGAGATAATGGTGAATAAATGATTTATTTGGATATGTACTAACTAACATGGAACTGACTAATAATTTATTTTAAAAAGTTATTTATTTAATCATAGATGGATGTTTACAATAATTTAGGATTTTTGGGATATATCAAATGATATTATTCCTAGTTATTGAATAATAATAATGAAATTTTAAAATATTATTTTTATAAATTATAGATATTACCACATATGCATTAAAATACACTTCAAGTTGTTTGATTTGATCATTTTGAAAAAATTTGACTATATTTCTAAAATGTTGGACATAATATTCTGGAAAATATAAATGTTTATAAAATTTAAGAAGTTAATATTGAGAATAGATTTTAGAGATCATTGTATTAATTTATCATATGAGAAAATTTTTAATATGAGAAAAATTAGAATGTGTTTTAGGGATTATTAAAGGCAATGTTTGCGTAAATAGAAAATTATATTTTATTATATTTTTAAGAGTGTGAATGAATATTTCTACATTAGAAAGAAAACTATTCGTGATTTTTTTTCATATTATAATTAATTTTTATGATATAAATGATCATTATTTAGAACTATGGATAATGGTTTTTTTTTTCAGAAACATTCATCTAATCATGTCCTCTGAAATACTCTTTCAGAAGATGATTGATGTTCGTTTCTTTTGTATCCATGTTTTTATTTCCACAATATGTTCTCCAATAAGGGAACCATGTAACCTGACCATTCTAATTTCTTTTCATCTTATTAATATTATGGTTTATTAACCATATTTATGTTTTTGTTGTTTTTTATATTATAATTTTAAATTTTTTACCCTTTCATTACTGAGATCATGTTTTTATTTTATAGGACACTATTCATGTAATGTGGGGAAAATATAACAACCCAAAATTCTATAGTGAGAAAATTATATTTTATAACATGTATAAAATGAAAAACAAAGAAAATAAGGGTATTTATAGTCCCAATAATATACTATATAATTAATATTTTAAAAAAAATTAATATATTATATATCTTATAATTCATTGAAAATGTATTTTTCCTTTTTTTAGATAAAAACAACCATTTTCATAGGTTCGGTTCCACAGAAGACAATGTTATAACTGAAAAACAATATATTTTTAAGATATTTTTATTTAAAATAATAATTCTTATCCTATAAATTAAATTAGTGGTGATAAATAAAATTTACTAAATTATTTAAATATAAAGACGAATTAATTTGATACCAATTAATTATAATTGAATATAGATAGGAAATGAATATAATAGGAATGATTTAATAATAACATTATACTCAAAAAGGTGTTTTATCCTAATACATTTAATTTTTAATAATTAGCCATTTATATTAGTGTAATTTATATATTTAATATTAAATGAGATATTTTTTATATTCATATAATATATTTTAAAACTATAGGATGAGAACATAACCTATTTTATGAATAAAATAATATATTTTTATGTTGGCACATTAAAATTCTTATAATGGAGGACATATTTAAAATAAAAATTCTAGAACTATTATAAATATTATTTTTCAAAATAAAAATTATATTTTGATGAGAAACATAGAGTATACCTTTTTCAGAATGTCTGTAATTTTCTACGATGTTATATTTTTATGGAATGATGGAAAATACATAATTATCATTAAAAAAATTTATCTAATTTATTTTTAATTTAAAATTATGTTGTGTATTTTTTTAAAAAAAAATTAAATATTTAATTTATCTATTAATTTAAATTTATTTCAATTAAATAATTTTATATTTAAAATTTAATATACAATCAATCTTTTTTAGATTCTTTTACATTATAACATGACATTGATGTCCCATCTTCGAGATTAAAATAAAATTAATTTATGACACTACAATGATTGGAAGTTCATAAATTAAATTTCCAATATAGAATCAGATCCAATATATATTTTATAATATGTTCATAATTGATTTGAAAAATAATATTAGTGAATGTAATTAATAAAATTTATAATGATAATAGTGAAATTAAGCTAAACATGCGAGAAAACCGTAATCTTAAGTGCCAAAATGGGTAAAAAAAACTTATCCAAAAGGTATTGGAATCCAAAAATTCAATCATATTATCCTTTTTTAAAAGATTTTATATTATCAGATCCAATAATATGGGACAAAATTGGTTTAATTCCCTTATACAAAATTTACCTTACTGCAACTCCTTCTCTATGACAAAATTCGTTATATCCTCCCACATCCTCACACTTTCCAGGCCAATTTTTTTTTGAACAATGTTCTAAAGAAAACTCTATAAAATTCCTCAAATAATTTTAAAATCCACTCCATGGGTTGAAATCAATCCATGTAATCCAATTGGTGAAAAACTATTGGAGTTTCCCAAAGCAGGGGTAACATCATTACTCAAGATCTTTAGTTTTATATACATTATCCACCCCATAAAATCTATTTATTCCATACTTATATAAAAAATATATACTAAATATACCCTTATATTTTTAATCAAATTATTATATGTATCGTTAAATACATTTCCATCTAGTGTGTTATGAACATACTATTTATGTTTACGGTGAACTACATCCTCACGAAATTATGAATGTTTTTTTTTTTCATTTTACCACATTTCATGATTGTTAATTATGATGAAAAAACTATTTATATATATTTAATTGATATTTTTTATATTTATCCTTATTTAATAATTTTATAACACATACCATTATTCCCTCCATTTTGATTAAAAATAGTATCATTGTTTTTGTAAGTATAGACTGCCTCCTTCTCAAAGAGATTTGATTATTTCACACTATACATGGATAATACAAACGTCAATTTCAGTAAAACAATTAACATATATGAAATAGAAATGATAATGGTATTATTATATAAATATATATCATTTAATTTTCATTCTATTAAAATATGACTAAGAAATGAAACTAGCGATCATGTGTATGTACGACCTACCATCTCTTTGAATGGTGAAATTCATTTCCAATCTACAAATATTATAGATTATTATAAATACATATTTACTAAATTTGTTGGACAATTAAACCATGAATCAAATTTTTTAGATTATTAAATACGGATCAAATTAATATGAAAAAAATTACATGTAAAAAATATTTCAGAAAACTGGGCAATTGTCTCAAAAAAATAATGAAACCAACGAAATAATATTAATAAGAGGATAAAAAGATTCTATAAAATAAAAATATATTTTTTTTATGATTATTATTATAGTAAATTTATATATTTTTAATGTATTTTAAAGAATTATACATTAGGGTTATTTATTGTTATGAACAACATCCATTTTCTATGTTTTATATAATTATTTTCTTTATGTTTTATAATTTATAAAATTATTATTACAATATTATATAGTTCCATTAATTTTATTTCTTTATGAATATTTTGATTAAACCATTTCAATATGGAAATCCATACTCTTGAATATTTATATATTATAATCCTCAAGATTGTTCATAATGATTTTTATTGAAATATAACTTTATTTTGTGATTTTTCGCATTATCTTGAATTAATCAAATAATTTTTATAATTTTTAAATGTAATTTTGATTTAGTATCCCTAATTTTATATTATAGATGTTATTATTTCGTAAAAAATACATCATGATACAAATGGTGCTTACTTTGACAATTATTTGATTAATTGGGGAATTATTGATATTATGAATCTTTTAATGAATAAGGATATTTTATAAAGAATTTTTTATATAGAATAAATTTATTATTTTATATGGGTAATTCCATGGACATGAAATAGTGGATGGATCCCTGTCATTTTGTATCTCCTTGGTGCATAAACATGTTCTCATAAGACAATTAATTTGGAAAAATTAAAATGGATTCTACATGAAGTTTTAAAATTATGGAGGATGGATATTTATAGTATATGTCAAAATTTTCCATATACCTTAGGCCTAATAATTAAAAATTTCGTTCATATATATTTATGTAATTATATTAATAATCATTGAGACTTTTTTTGGGGACATTTATGGATTTATTCACTTATCCATTTATTTATTATGTGGAATATGTTTCAGTTTCATACATTAATATATTAATTATAAATTACCTATTTATTTGAATATAATGAACTATCAATCATTTATAATTACATATATTTTTATTTGGATTGAATAATTATTTATTCTGATTTTTTCCCTTAACGAGAATTTGATCTCACCATTATTCTGTTATCCTTCCCACGATTATGAAGTGGAATCCATATAATTAGTGTTATTGATGTTGTTTTTTAAATTTTCAAGGTATCTTGTTTTAATTTTCTATTTTAATTTTTATTATGGGTATCATGTATATGATATGTATTTCAAAGATTGTTAAATTGATCATTCCTTGAGTATTTAAATTCTTGTAATCATACCAATGTAATAAAGAAATGAAAAATCTTCTAGCTTCAATGGTTGGGGAGTAATATCCTCTTTCCATATCATCATTTTGACTAAGATTAAATACAATAGAGGAGAGGTTTTTGGTAAATCTAGGAAAATTTATTTCTTATAATGGTAGTATAAATTGTACGTTTGGTAGATTTTTTATGGAAAATTGGACATGATTTGTCTTTTGAAAAGGTTAAATAGAGACCGCTTTTACGAAAACATAAATGGGAATTTTAAAATTTCTCATTCAGTAAGGGTCATGAATGTAATTTAAAAAATGAAAAATTTTTCATATGTGGATCATTAATGGACCATAAATTATAGAATTTTTAATTTCTAATCCAATTGAGCAAATAATGTTTTTAGTTTAATATTATTTATAAATATTTTTTAAATATTTTTCATAAATTCAATCTTTTTTAGGACAATTAAAATATCATATTTATAATGGAATAAAGATAAAAATTTAATTTTAATATTAAAACATCACCAATAACATATTATTATTAGTTATCTATTAAATTTATGAAGCAGAATAAGAAATAAAAAATATTACATTTAATAGTATTAAAATAATTAAATGATTTTTATATTTCATGAACAAGATTTGTGTTGGTGATCCATACGAGTTCAAGTTAATTATACTGCATAGAAAATTTTAAAATAGACCACTTAAATAAAATAAATTTGTTCATATTAAAATTTTTATTTTGAAACTATTCATAAATTATTTTATCACAAAAAATCATATTAAATATATAAAATTATTATAAAGATATTATGTAATTTCATTGTACAAAAGAAAATATAAATGTTATAATAAATGTAATTAGGAACCAAAATATAAACATTTATAATATATGGTTATTAGGGTTAAACTATAAATGTTCAATGGATGGATTTTGTGAACATATCCCAGAGTTTTATCATTATTTTAGCCATTTTCCCTTTACTATGATGATAATATTTTTACTATGATTCTAGCTCATTTTGTATAAAAATTAAATAGAACTTATTACATGGTTTTAGTTGATATATTTTAAATATTTAATCAATTTATTAAAATTTAACTTCTATATGTTTTAAAAATATATATTAACTATATCTTCAGTAAGAATATTGAACATGTTTTTTAAAAAAATGTTTAATTTAGGCATTAAAATTATTTTATTCCAATAAAAAATCAATTTTTTATTATCGATGAATTATTCATAATTTTTTAACTAAATTAGTTTTATTTTACTTTTAATGAAATCTAAAAAAATGGAATGTGTAAATTATATTGATTTAATGAAAATAATAAATTTTTATTGAAATTTTTTTATTTTAATATATTCAAAAGAAAATCAATTATTTTAGAAAATGATCATATTAATTGTATTCATTCTATTTTTTGTTCCTTAATACAAGAATTATTTCTATTTATTGAAATAATATATATAAAATTGGTAGACATCAATTATAAAATCAAAAAATCTATACAAATATATTCGATGTAAATTATTTCTTAATGTATTAAATTAATTTATATTCATTATATATATAGGAAAATACATTAGATTAATATTAATTTAATTTAAAAATATTAATTTACTAATTTCAATAAAATAATTTATATATATTTAGTAACATATATTTTTGATATAAACACACTACACACATAAAACAGTTTAATGAAAAATATATTATTTAATATTTTATGATATTATTTAAAATTTAGTTCATATTTAAATAGAATAAAATAATAATTTTCAATATTATAAAACACTTAAAATATATTCATAATTTGGTAAATCTTATTTATGCATTCCAATACAACGTGATTTTTTAGTCATCATATTTAATTTATTAATTTTTAATAGTATATAATATATTTTTTCAAGATCAGTTTTCTATGAGATAAAATTAATAAATCATAGTATTAATTTTAAAGTAACATATTACTGTGTTCTTTTTTAACACTAAAGAAACTAAATCCTTAAAATATTATTATAATTCTCTCAAAATGACTTTATCATTAAAAAGTAACAAATCTAGATATATATTTTTTTATGAAAATTAATTTCTAGGTAAGGAAAGTGGAACATTCATTTCCTAGATTAATGTTCATCTATATGACACATATTATTATGATAGTATCAAAATGTGTAATATGATAGTTGGGAGTCAATTTGTATTGACTACTTCATATATTTGAGAAAATATCTTACCAATTCACCTTTTTTATTAAAATATTGTTATTTAATTCCTTTCATTAATAAATAATTAATCACTTTATTTATCTTTTATATATATTCCATCTCTAATATTATTTAAATGATAATTAACCATGCAGATTTTTACATTCCCAATGAACTAAATAATACTTGCAATGTTTCACAATATTCCAAAAAAGAATGAAAAGTTATTCTAAAATTTTTCTATAATAACTAAAATAATTATTATCATATATTAATATAAATTCTATATAAATTAATTATAACGCCAAAAAATATTAAATTAATATTTAAATTCTTCATATAATCAGTTGAAGTTCATTATAAATTATTCAATAAACAAATAACCTCTAAACTCTTCAAAGTATGCATGAAAATGTTTAAAACGCAATAATAAAATTTCTTTTATCACATATTCAACCGAGATAAATTTATCATTCATCTCCAATCACAATTAACCAATCATAATGTCACAATTCCATTTTTTTATTCTTTAATCATATAATCTCCTAAATATGATCGTATTTTTCAAAACTAACATGAATCACCTTAAATAAAGAATAATATCATATATTCTTCTAAAAGAATATTAAATCCTTCTTCCAAAAATTAAATACTATATGAAACAAAAATATTTCATCTATCCATAGTCACAAAATGTTCCCAATACTATGAAATTATAATAAAATTGTAATAAGAACTTGATCACTAAATCGTTTTTCAACCTCATGGTCATCTATATAATAAAAGGTGTACTCTCATATTGTAAAAACATTTTACCTTATTTACTAAAATTACATCAACATCAAATTTCATATTGAAAAAACTGGTAATGAATAACTTTTATCTTATATCCATATTATACATAATCAGTCTTACTTAAATAATATCATCTCATGTCAATTTTAGGGTTATATAAACATATAAAAAAATTAAAAATTAATAAATTATTCTATGGTACTCATATCATAGAAAATTTTAAATTCATATTAATTCATTTAAATTATTTATCCTATTTATATATATCAAAAATATTCCACATTATTAGAATAACACAACCACAATATATATTTCATGACCCATCCCTAGGGGATCATGCAGTGACTACCCCATTCTCGCCTTCAATAGGCCAGAGGTTGGCGACTCTCTCCGAAAGGCATATTCTCCAAAATGAGAAGGCATTTCCTTTAAACATGTACAAACACATGGTCCGAGAATGCAACAAAGAAGGAAATGTAATATACATTTCTAGAGTAATACAATACTAAAGTTAAAGGGGTCAGAATACAATCACAAATGAAAGTATGCATAAAATAAAAGGTACAAATACAATTGAAAGGAACAATAAAACTAAAAAAGGGATAAATTTACTGAGTCATCCCCTGAGGGTCCTACCTAAAGGGCAGCTACAAATCACCTCCTCCGCACACCACATCTTCATGTGTCCTCTGTGTACCGCCAAGTCAGGGAACACTCAAACCACAACACAACTGCATGTCGTCTTCACAAGACACAATAAGGTGCGGGTCGAGCCCAAGCAGGGGTGAGTATAATGATACTCAGTAGGGACCCCAATACCATTGAAGGTCTCCTAGAGTTCGACAATGAAAAAACCACAATGGTAACACTGTGATGGTAACACCGTGATGGTAAAGAACCACACATGAATGAATCAGTTCAATCTAGGAATAGAACTCATAGAAAAATGATTATGTTTTTGGGCCACACATTATGGCTATGAAATTTGATAACCAACCACATGATTATCTAGGGATAGTAAACCATAACATCTCTAGTAACAACGTCGAACACCTCTACTACTAGAGAACTCTTTCTCTATCGAGTATAGTGGGTCTTCCACATCACACATAGTCACATCCCACAAACCATAGACAGTTGTTGTACTCCTATTGTCGAGTATGAGGGGTGTAGCACAACACACAGAGGTGCTCCCCACCGTTGGTCTATCGTGTCACACAGAGGCACTCCACAATGGGTCGCCGAGTCATGTAGTGATAAATGATCAGTAATCTAGAAGTATCATTTTGTAACAAGGTTCCGTACATAGTGCGCTTTAGAAAACATCTCCTCAATCTATTGGTCATATTACAACTATCAGAAAGTCTCAAAGAAAATAACCTATTGATTCTTCCCATCATAAGGGTTCCAACGCAACCGATGGTGTGTCAATGGGATGACATGGATTTGCTTTATTGGAATATTAGTGCAGAGGACCCTGTTGGATTCAGATGCGATGCAACCCATCTGTAATCCATGTTTCTCCAAAACTCTCATGGAGTAATTTAAAATCACCGTCTCACTCAATGGATTCCAACTCCATAGTCTATTTGTCACATGGATGTTCAGTTCTCACGATAAGGCACTTTATGTGTTTTTGGGCCCAGTTGGGCCCGGGTACGATCTGACCCGATATGATTGAACTCGACGGACCCGTTCTGGGCCATGCCGTAGTGGGCTTGGCCTACTAGGTCATGGTCTAGCCCATACCACAAAGGGGAATCCCACAAGGGAAAACCAACCCAAAAGGGGTGTCCCAGGCCGTATAGAGCGCGAACTTGAAGGTGTGTGGCATAAGATGGTGGCAACCTTCTTGGGTAGTAGTCCGGCCTCATGAGGCGCGACCCACAAGGGGGTCTTCCCTATCCACCACCAGCAGTAGTGACCCCTGTTTTTCCTGGACAGCCGAAGGCTGTTTAGTTTTCTTTGTAGTATAGGAACCATGTGGCACCGCTTGGTGGCACGCATGACCCGCTGGGTCATGTCCAGTTGGTTTTGTCTTGGTTGTGCAGCATGTCGCAACACCACCAGCGGCTGTCCGGTGAGCTGGCCGCCATCCTACGGTCACCGTGACAGATGAGTTGTGACCCTCTATATCCATCAGTGGTACGCGGTGGCACACCACGCCTCCTCCGTGTCCTGCCGGTGTCAGCGACTTAGATGACTATTGTGGCCTTGTGTTGTGACCTCCTCTTTTAGTGTGTGACAATGCATTATCCCCAACTTAGATAGTCTGTATCATTGCACTGTCAATGTTCCTTGTAGGGGAAATGATTGAAAGCTAGCGGAGGGTTTAGTCCAGGTTCGTTAGGCCCACACCCTTCACGTTAACTCGTATACATGAGGGTGGTTAAGTGATTAATAATCGATTTTATTTACCAACAATCAAAACCATGTAATGATACCACACAAGAAACTACCACAAATAAAATGAATTGCAGAACAACCCGTTAGTCTGTTGGTCCACATTTTTCATATTATTTAAAAATGGAGAAGAGGAAATAATTCAAAAGTGAAAAAGAATAACCCACTACCTCCAATCCCATTGGAGAGAATCTATGAATTGAATGAGGGTTGGTGTTCCACGTTCCCACAATATTTTCCAAATGACGTCGCTCATATGTTTTCCTCCGGTTCGTGGTTTGGTGTCACGCGTCACCTCCCACTTCGATCAGCTCTGTCTTCTAAGGGTCTGGCTTTGTGGCACTCCTTCATCACTTCTCCGCTTGGAAATTATATGCTTGTACCATGCCTCAAGATCCATATATATGTGAGGGGGATGGTAAGTAACAATGTTGGAATTTAATGGGGATCATTATTTAGGAATCTTCGTAATTTCCCCATGACATTGTTACTTAGGGTTGGTATGTCAATACATTTATAGTGTTTTCAGATCACTAACGCCACCCCTTTGCTTGTATGTTGGAGGATATGAAATAAAATATCAAAATTTAATTATTTGATTTATTTTTAAATGTTTCAAAACTTATATTTTTCTCTTGAACAACTATGGTGAATGTAAAGCCTCGCATAAAAGAATCTCGACACTACAGATTAATTGTTTCACTCAAATTTTAAATCTGAAAATTGTTCAAAAGATAGAAAATGTCACTCATGAGTTTACTGAACGTACCCAATTTTTTTTTCTGAAATTCATTCTGTGTACTGTACACCTAAGAATCACATGTCGTCTTCATCCACTCCTAGATGATCTGTACATTCTCAGTTGTATCCTATACCATCTCTTTACCAGTAATTACAGACTCCCCTGGGTCTATCCAGGATAGATGTGATCTGAAAGGTTGTTACACCCCGAACCCAATTACCTAGATTCGGTACATTATTTTAATAAATTTTCATTATTAAATATAATCAAGTCCCAAAGGACTGATCAGTTTAGCAGTCATAGAAAAAATATTTCAAAAATGAACGTTACAATACACATTAGAAATATAAAAAACAACATAAATGATCCTTTGAGAACACCATTAATCATTAAGACTAACCCTACTTATCAACCATAATAAACTTCTTAATATCTTGGGTAAATAAAACATATGAAATGGGTGATCTTAGATGCTCAGTAAGGGAAACTAATTTTGAGGAAGCTATAAACATTTAAGGCAAGATTTGTGACAAAAAAAAGAGACATTTTAAACATTAACATGAACATAATATGGAAAAAATAAATCAAACATTACCATTTAAACATGCACATGGATATTCTACTTGTTGAATAATCACATGTAATAACTAATATCATAATTAGGGAATGCCTAACACCGAACATTATTACCACATAGCCAAGGCCTCGTGCCAAGACTACAAATAATTTTTTTTCACGTCCTTGTTCCAAGACACTAGATTGTCTCATGAGACCTACCGATGCATCGAGGAGGTATAGCGGGCTCCACCCGACACTTACTAAGTCCACTGCATTCCTCTTATGAATAGTTGATATATAACATAAAAATTATTCTTAAAACTAGAATATGAAATTTCATTACATTAACCACAAACCATGAATGGTATAAAAATAGAACATACATAGTCAAACATATCATAACTCATTCCATACAATGTTGAAGATTGTATTATAATAAATCAACCTGAAACAAAAATAATATCCAGTAATGGATGTTGACATAGTTGAAAATGAGGAGTAAAACATTTTAAGGGAAATATCCTTTTTGTAAAATCATTTAAAATTAAAAAAATTATAAAGGAAGAAATTTAAAATAGATTTTTTAATCAAAGTGTCCCATACCACATTAAAAAATTTGAAACAAATTTTCATTTCAAAACATTCATGACACTATTAATAAATACTAACAATCATTTTGAAAAACTAAACATTAATTAAATTAATTTAGAAAGATAAATCTTTTAAACATTTAACATTGTAATCTTGAAAACGAGTTCCTTTCGCAAATCCTTTAAATATTCTGTTTGAAATTTTTTTATGAAAAATGTATATGGATGAAAAAAAATTCCAGCAAATACTTACCCATAAACAATCTTGAATAACAATGAGATTGAGGAATTTACCCTTAACTTAAACATTACATTAGTCAAGGGTACGTTTAACCTCCTGTATGGAGATTTTAGTATGTAATTAAATTATAAAAGAACCATATTAATATTTATGATATCATACATGATTCATTTATGACTTTATACTACCCATTTAATTATAATTTCCATGTTAAATTAACATTTCAGATAATAATAGCTTTCATTATCGTACGTGTTTTAACTTGTTACTCTTGATTGTATCACATATAACAAGATTTAAAAACATACAGAATACAAAAACTGATTTATATATAATATATATTTAGAATAGAAATATTTATAAGAGACATATATATGTAATGAAAAAAATCGTTTATGGAGACCATAGTCCGTAGGTACGCATAAACACTGTTTCCATTTTCATATCGTATTAAACAGAACTAAGTGAATAAGACATATGTAAGTACACAGAAACACACACACACACACACACATATATATATACAGTAGAATTATTTTTTCATATATTACATACTTATTAGTAATATATATATATTTATAATCGTCGATGAATGGTGAACGTGGAAATGAATCACATCTTGTCATGGAGACGGTAATCCATACGTACGCACTAGCAACAATATCATTTCCTTAAAGTTATAGAATTGTATGGTATATTAATTTTACAGAGACATTATCATTTTATTTTCATTATCTATAAATATATTACTCATATTTATATCCATCCAGATAACATATTGTAGAATAAATAATTACACCACGACGTGGAGACAGTAAGCTGTACATACACATGCTTGCTGACATTATCATTCATAAGATTGATAGAATAATAAATATCGTTGGTCCATATTTACAACAACATAACATTATATATAATATAGTGAATTTATTATTTTATAATGGAAACAACAAATAATGAGTAAGTGGAATAATAAGAGAACTTGAAAGAGGGTCGTGAAATCATTACCTCTTCTTCGGGTTCTTCCATTTGATATGATCAAAAGGGCTCCTTAGGCCGCCTTTAATACCAAAGGAAGGCCTCTATGATAAATTTAGCATAGTTGTGAGGATATTTGGGTAGGGTTTGGCCGAGCCAAATGGCATTGGAGGTGTGAATTTTAGAGAAGGGGAATTTCCCTTTTATAAGAGGGGTGGGGGCACCTTTGGAAAAAATGTAATATATTATTTTATAACAAAATCATATTCAGTTTATAATGACTCCAAAGTGACTTATTATGAGGATAGGGTTTGGATGGTTATAAATCCTCTCAACCAATATGTTTTAGACAATTTTAGGTTACCATTTTTACATTATCATTTAGATTTAACTCTATGTTAAATAATTTAACTTTTACCGTGTCTTCTTGTATTTTTATACTCTATTGTTAATAAACATACTATATACAGCCAATTGAACCCCAATTGGTATATTAATGTCATATATATTATTATATATGTCTTTTAGCCAATCCTTGTATTTTTAATACCATTATATCAATTAATAATTTAGTATTCGTATTAAAAACTATTTTATGCCGATTCTAACACTATTTGGTATTTGTTTTTTGTTAAAATAATAACATTGTTATTACATCAAAAAAACATACAATGAATCAATATGAACATGTCATATTATCCTAAAAAATTCTTGGATGTCAGAAAAACTTTGAAATTATATTTAATTTAGTATGTATAATAGTTTCTACTTGATTCTTTCATTAATAAGGTAATTACTGTATCATTATTGTGTCATTAATAAATTTAATTATTTAATCTCTAAAAATTAAAAAATACCATTATGTAGGAAACATTTTTATCTTTCTAATGAATATTTATAGTTGAATTTATCTTATGTATAAAGCTATATTAAAAAATGGTTTATTTATTAAACACTGATTTTAACTCTTTTAACTCTTCTTTAAATAAAATAATAAAAAATGTCTTAATCAAATCATAGTGCACCAAAATGGTCATATTTTATTCCTAAGGGTTTTTTTCGAATTAAACTTATCTAGTAGAATTAGGACACATGTTAGGGTAATAATAATATCAATTTTAAACTTAATTACCCTATTGACTTTTAACTGTGGTAAATAAAATTAAAAAGTTACTATTCAAAAAAATTTATTTTTATCCTAATGAACCACATTTTACTTACATATATCAACCATACCTCTGGGATTTTTGAAATTCCACTCACAGAAGTGGTAAAAATATTATTTATTTGAATTCGAAAATTCTCCTAGGAGGTGGGTAATAGACGGAGAAAAGTTCTATAAAATTTTTTATATATATAAATTTTTTATAAATTGACTCCAATGAATTAAATTGAACTTATATATATATTATGTTTTTTTTGAGCTAAAATAAATTAAATTAAATAAAAAATTATTTAAAAAAAATCAGCTTTAAATGATAACATAGTGTTCTTCATTATTCATAAAAAATTGAATGTTTTCAGAAAAATACCAAAAAAGAACTCTAGGCAGATTTCGATATTTTAAATACAAAAATTACGTTAATTTTACCAAATTAAAAACATATAAGTTTAATTTATTAATTAAAAATGAAATCTCGTTGTCAAAACAAATAGCGTGTTTTTAAGAAATGATAACTATCAAAAGATTGACACTTGTTTATATATTACTTCAATGTGAAATTAATTACAATGACAAAAATTGGATTAAAGGGTAAAAATATAATCTAATTATACTTTAAAAAAACTCTATAATTCAACACTAAAATTATATTGATTAAAAATGTTGTTTCCAGTTAAAATATAGTATTTTTCTCGAACCGGTGGAGAACCATCAACAACATGAAGAGGTCAACAAATAGGATGTTTCTTATTGTAATTAGCATGAAGCTTCTGAGAATCATAGAGATAAAATATTATGTCAATATTTGGGGATATTTTGAAGGACACTTATCTAGCCATTAAACAAGATATTTTCAATGAAAACACAAGGAAGGAGTTCACAAAATCTCTTTAATTTTGCTTTATTTTCTCTTGGCCCCTTGTTTTTGCAGAATATTAGTCCCTCTATTGCTACAAACTTATGTTGGATATCCTTTTTGTCTCAAAGATTGTTTTGTGAATCCATCTGTTTCTGAGATACGTTGCTTGCATCTGTTTGAAGCTAGCTACTGTCTACTGATCTGAGGACTGTTTGATTTATTTTTGATTCTTAGTGTAGTGTCATAATTCTTGGAATTGTTGATCAGATGAATGTTATGTTTCCTTCGTTATCTGCCTCATCCTTGGTTCTTTTAAATGTATGACACTATGATCTAATTCGTGTTCTATAGTTGCCAATTTAATCTTCGTGCCTTGAGTTTTTGATGCATATGCTGATTTTCATGGAGATCATATTGATGGGGATACTGATCTGTAATTGGATATTGCTTTATGAAGACTCTATGATCTATATTTTTTGGATTGGTTCTGAAGGTCTGCACTTGCTGCTTGGTTTTCTGACTGATTGCTGCTTTGGAGTTTTCTCGGAGTATTAGATGCTTTTCCTGCTTGGTTCGATGATATATTGATATGTATGCTCTCAGGAAATGTTGAAGGGATGGACTTTACTAGTCATCCTGCTTTTTTGGATGATTTAGATTTATCAGAAACTGAAATAATTATTGGTTGTGTTCTTTGTTGAGGATGCTGATATATGCCCTACCTGGATCATGTTTTTAGCTTTTTATTGGGAGATCATTGATGGCCTGATCCAAGATGGAAGATCCCTCTGCTTTTTGAAGGTGCTCATATTAGTTGTAGGTTTTTTCCTTTGTTTGAGTATCCTTGTACCTCGCTAAGTTCCACCCTAGTGTAAACACATTACTCCTTGTGTTTGGCATTGAACCTTTTTTAATTTTCATAATTCTTTTGATGAAATGAACTGGGAAACTAGTTCATGTCATCACTTTTCTCAAAAAAAAGTATATTTCATTATTTACCCAAATATTAACGATATTAGAAAACACCAAACAATTATTGAAACTAAATTCTTATGTCCTGATTCTAAAGAAGATGTTTATTTTGTCAAAATTAATATATAAAATTATGAAATATTGGATTTAAAAGGGTTCTCTATTAAATGGTGGTAAAATTTCATTTTTTTTAAAAATAATTCTTTAATATGAATGAAATGAATTCGTTCTTACATTATTTCCAAGTAACTAATAATATGGATTATAAAATTCTATGGATTATAAAATGTTCATAATTCAGTTAATATTATTCATAACCGCTTATGAATGGAAAGATTGGTAAGTCGTTATGCGATTAAACTCATTGTTGTGTGTAGTGCAAGTTATTGCATTACATTCATGAAATAATGTACTATGAAACTTTTGGGTGTTATATTCTTCCCTCCTTCAATAAATTGCATCCTATAAATTAGAAATAGGTTTTCAATAAAAAATGGTTGAAAATAGAAAATACCTTTGTGGGAAAACCCACATCGAAAATTGGGTTAATAAAATGTATTCTTATTAAGACGAAAAAGGGGAATGAAAAGTTCACCAACAAATTGCGATCACAATTATGGGTACATTAGTGGAAATTAGAGACACATCATTGGAGGAAAAATGTAAATATTTATATGGTGTGATTGAGTTGATTAATCATAAACAATTGTATAATTGTGGGCCTCAAAGCCAAAAATCTATGATGATTTAAAATACCATCGGTTCCACAAAATGTAATGTATTAGGATAACACATTTTTGGTTTTAAGATCCCTTACATAATGTTTAATAATTAATTTATCCATAAAATAAGAGGAATTATATATATATATATTATGTATATATATAATTAACAAATAGAGTTTCATCCTTCTACTAATTCCTAACACAAACTCATCTTTCACTCTAAAAGATTTCAAATATATATATATATATATTCTATTTATCCTAACGGTATGGGGTTCCAAAAATAATGAATTTATAATTAACATATCAGACCCTTTAAAAAACTACATTATTTAATCCAGGACATCACGTGGGTATGTTATAGGTGATACACCATTTCCTCCCTTCGGATGCGGGTTTAAGTCTCACGGCCTTGCCGGACGTGATGGTTTGCCTCCCGACCTATAGGTTGTCCTTTTTATGGCAATCCAAAAAAAGAATTAACAATAGTATCCAATTTAAAAATTAATCCATTCTAACATTTGGAATTATCCAAAATACTTATACCCAAACTTTTAATAAAACTTTTATACGGATGTTAAACATAATGAGGATTCTTTTTTTAGGTAATGATGTGCGAACTCCTTCATCATGTATTTTTTACAACACTGCAACATCATGAATTACCAAAATCAACCATCTCTTATTCAAAAATCACTACATCATTATCATGGCCATATTAAGGATTACCTTCCCTTCAACCATTTATTTTCCAAAAAATTTACCTTACTATTAATTCACTTTTCTTAAGACCATATAATCTCAAATCCTCAATAAAATAGAACTTCAGTACAATCCTTATTTATCTCCATAATTATTGTAACCTCTATACTGTCGATACAACAATCAAATGAAATAAATCTATAATAACAACATAAGAACACTAGTCATTCATCTTCATCTAAGGTAGTATCATAACATGATTATTATCCAATAACATGATTTGTCGAGTACTCTTACGAATGATACATTGATTCACGTAGTGTCTCAATGTCTTTTAGATGATGCATTTTACATTTTAAAACATTTTCTTACCCTTTCAATAACATACATTGTGTCCCTTTTCTACATACATATAACAAACTCCCATTCCCTTCAAGAATTTAAAGAGGTGATTCATTCCACATTTATCACATATTGGAAAATATTTCTTTACCGTGTGCCCTTTATCTATATTTTTTTCTACCATCCTTTCCTTGATTGGCTTCCCTTCAATTCCATAGGATTCATAGAATTCTATAATGCTATTATTAACAGATGATACTATTTATTTATATGATGATAATACATGGGAGACTATTTTATTTCTAAATGTTTTCTTAATACCATGATTGATATGTACCTTATTACTCTTTGGATCATAGGTTTTGAGGGAGTTCTCATAACTTCAACTGGGTGCCATTTCTAAATAGTGGCATACACTAGGTAAGTTTATGAATCACAATTCATAATTCCAAACATTTAAAATACCTAATGTAAATTGAACATTTTATGGATTTAATCCATAATAATAAAATAATATTTGAGAAGTTTTATACTCATAAACCCTTTATAATGGTTTTTAATGAAAACGAGAACTATCATAAGCATATCCCCAGGGATTGTCGATAAAAATAGTGCAACAAGGCCTGTTTTTGTGCACCATTTCCCATTCGAGTCTAGCTCAAAGCTGTGTTTTTGGGATTTACCCCTAGGTACATCTGTGCCAGAGCTTCCTCTACTTTCTCGTATATAGACGGTGATGTATTTTCTTGGAAAACTCATAAAACCTCTACATTATCAAAATTCGATGAATTCCTTCTATACTAATCCTTAAAGTATATCTTAGGTCTATGTTCTCTAATCAGAGTTTATCTAAATTTATCTTCCATGGTTGTTGATAAACATTCTATGATTCCAATTGTAATGCCACACCCCCATTTACCCATAGTTGGTGCATTATTTTAATACATTTTCATGATTACAAGGAATCAAGTCCTGAAGGACCTATCAGTTTAGTAGTCTTGGTAAATAGATTAAATTCATGAATGTTATATTACACATTAGAAAATATGAACAACGTAAATGATCCTTTGATAATTCCATTAATCCCCATGCTTATCCCTTATTATCAATCATAATACACTTCTTGGAATCCAGGTAAAATAAAACATAAGAAATGGGGGAGCTCAGATGCTCAGTAAGAGTGAATAATTTAGTGAAATATGTAATATTTCAAGGAAAGATGTGTGATAAAAAACATCCTTTTTAAATATAAACATGAACATAATATGGAAAAAAATAAATCAAACATTACCATATAAATATGCGCATGGATATTCTACTAGTCGAATAATCACATGTAATAAATAATTTTATAATGAGGGAATTCCTAACGTCGGACATCATTACCAGATAGTCAAGGCCTCGTGCAAAAACTATAAATAAACATTTTGTCAAGACCTTGTTCCAAGACACTATTTTGTCTAACGATACCTACCGATGCATCGAGGAGTTACAGCGGGCTCCACTCGTCACATAATAAGTCTGATGCATTCCTCATATGAATAGTTGAAACATAATATGACCATTGGTATTAAAACTAGAATATGAAATGTTAATAAATTATCCATAAACCATAAATTGTATAAATATAGGAAATCCAAATTAAAACATATCATAACTCATTCAATACAATATGGAAGATTACATTATAATAAATCAACCTCAATCAGAAATAATATCCACTAAAGGACGCTGACATAGATGGAAATGATGAGTAAATATTTTTTAGAGAAAAATTGTTTTTGTAAAATCATTTAAAAGTCACTCATTTATAAATGACATAATTTAAAAGATATTTTTGAATCAATATGTCCCATATCACTTTGAATCTTTTGAAAATAATTATCATTTCAAAACATTCTTGTCCATATAAATAAATCCCTAAAATCATTTTGAAAACACAGACTTTAATTAAAAGTATTTAGAATGTTAAATCCTTAAAACATTTAAAATTATGATTTTTATAATGTGTACCTTTCAAAAATCCATAAAATATTCATTTTTAAATCAATTTTATGAAAATGGACATGGATGATAAAAATTTCTTATTAAATACTTACACATAAACAATCTTAGATTAAAATGAGATTAGGGAATTAACGCTTACCTTGAACATTCCTTTAATAAGGGATATGTTTAACCTCTTGTATGAAGATCGTAGTATGTTGTTAAATTATACCAGAACCATATTAATATTTATGATATAATAAATGATTCATTTATGGATTTATACAATCCATTTAATAATAATTTCATGTTAAATTTTCATTTTGGGTAAAAATCACTTTCAATATCATACGTGTTTTAACATGTTACTCTAAATTGTATAACCTATATCTAGATTTAAATTCTTCCATTATATAAAACATTATTTATATATCATATATATTTAGAACATAAATATGTATAATATAAATTTATATGAAATGAAATACATGGTTTCTGGAGACGGTAGTCCGTACGTACGCATAAACGTTGTTTCAAAATTCGTATCGTATTGAATGAAGCTAAGTGAATAATACATATGTAAGTAAATATATATATATATATAGTATAATTATAATGTCATACTTTACAAATTTATTAGTAATATATATTTTTATAATCACCGGTTAACGGTGAACGTGGAAATTAATCTCATCGCATCGTGGAGACGGTAATCCATACGTACACCTGAGCGACAATATCATTTCCTTAAAGGTGTGGAATTGGATGGTATATTATTTTTACAGAGACATTATCATGTTATTATCATTATTTATATACATATTACTCATCATTATATACATTTAAATAACATGGTGTTGAATAACAAATTACACCATGGCGTGGAGACGGTAAGTCGTATGTATGCATGCATAGAGACATTATCATTCATAAGATGGATTAATAATGAATATAGTTGTTCCATATTAATAATAAAATCAAAGTATATATAAAATACATGAGTTATTATTTTAGAATGGAACCAACAAAGAAAGAGTAAGTGGACGAAGAAGAGAACTTGAAAGAGGGTAGTGAAATCATTACCTCTTCTTCAGGTTCATCCTTTTGATTTGATCAAATGGGATCCATAGGCTGTCATTTTGACCAAAGGATGGCCTCTAAGATGAATTTACGATAGTTGAGAGGATATTTGGGCATGGGTTGACCGAGAAAAATGTCTTTTTAGGCGTGAATTTGAGAGAAGTTGAAGTGTCTTTTTATAAGAGGGGTGAGAGGGGCCTTTGGAAAAACATAAAATATTATTTTATAATAAATTCATAATCGGTTTATAATCGCTCTATAGTGAGTTATTTTGAGGCTACGGTGGGGATGGGTCGAAATCCTCTCAACCAATAGGTTATAGACATGTTTAGTTTACCATTTATCCTTATCATTTAGATTTAACTCTATGTTAAATAATTTAACTTTTACCACGTCTTCTTGTATTCATACATTATATGGTTAATAAACATACTATATACTAACAATCAAACCCCAATTGCTTAATTAATGTAATATATATTATTACATAAGTCTTATCACTGAACAATAGATTTTTAGGAGAAGTATAACAATTAATAATATAATATTTGTTTTAAAAACTAATTTTTGTCAATTTTGATAGTATTTGGTATTTATTTTCAGTTAAAATAATAAAATCATTATTACTTCAAAAAAATACATTGAATCAATCCTGAAATGTCACATTCACCTCTAAAATTCCTGTATGTCATAAAAACATTGATATTATATTTATTTAAATATTTATAATACCATTTATTTGATTCTTTCATTAATAAGTTAATTAATGCATCATCATTGTGTCATTTAAAACATTAAATATTTTATCTTTAAAAATTATAAATAAAATAATATTTTGTTGGAAATAATTTTAGATTTCTAATTAATATTTATATATGATTTATTTTATGTATAACCCTATATTAGAAATGGTTTAGTTATTAAACAATGATTTGAACTCTTTTTACTCTTCATTAAATAAAATGTATTAATCTAATCCAAGTGGACCAAATGTGTCCTATTCTATTTTTAGTTAGTTTTTAGAATTTATAATATCCAATAGATTTATGACATGTGTTAGGGTAATAATAATAAAATTTTTACCCTTAATTACCATATTTACTATGAACCGTGGTAAATAAAAGTAAAAAGATATTATTCACAAAAAAAAAATTTATCTTATTGAACCACTTATCACTTATTTATATCAATAATGTCTCTAGAATTTTTGAAATTACACTCACATAAGTTGTAAAATTATGTTATATGTGAATTCGAAAATTATCCTATGAGGTAGGTAAAAGACGGTGAAATGTTCTATAAAAATATTTTTATATCTAAAATTACTATAAATTGACTCCAATGAAATATGTTGAACTAATATAGAAATTATGTATCTATGTTGACATAAAATATATTTAAATAAAATAAATAATTATTCAAATAAAAAATTAGTTTTAAACAATAACTTAGTGTTTTTCACTATTTTTAAAAAATTGAACGTTTTCAGAAAAATACCAAAATATAACTATAGGATAATTTTGATATTCCGAATCCAAAAATGAATCCTATTTAACAAAATTCAAAACATTGAAGTTGAAATTATTAATTTAAAATTAATTATTACTGTCAAAACAAATAATGTGTTTTTAAGAAACAATAACCATAAAATTATTAACACTAGTTTATATATAATTTCAATGTGAAATTAATTACAATGACCAACATTGGATAAAAGGGTAAAAATATAATATATTTATTCTTCCAAAACATTAAATTGTATAATTCAAAAATATAAATTATTTTTATTAAAAAATATTATTTCAGTTAAAATATATTATTTTTCAGTATTCACCAAATATAAATGTTATCAGAAAGAAACTAAAAATTTAATGAAACTAAATTCTTATGTCCAGATTCTAAAGAAAAAGTTTATTTTGTCAAAATTAATATATTAAATTTTTAAATATTGGATTTAAAAATGGGTCTCTATAAAAAGGCGATACAATTACATTTTTTGAAAAATAATTATTTAATCTGAAAAAAATGAATTTGTTTTTACATTATGTCTAAGAGACTCATAATATAGATTCTATAATTATAAGAGTTAGGTAATATTCTAAATTCAGTTAATAATATTAATAACCACTTTTCAATGGATAGTTTGGTAAGTCATGATGCACATGAACTCAGTGTTGCGTGTTGTGCAAGTTATTGCATTAATTTTAAGAAATAATGTACTACGAAATCTTGGGGTGTTACAAAGGTAAACCATACAAGAACTTGAATGGCTCCATCCCATCAGTGGAGTGATAATTGTGGTTGTATGTGATATCCACCAAGGTTAATTGATTCTTCCAACTATGACCGAGTTCTAGGACGCATGCTAGAAGCATATCCTCCAGTGCATGAATGGTCCGCTCTTTCTGACCATCCTTCTGAGGATAAAAGACAGTGCTCAAACATAGCGGAGTCCCAAACACATCCTGCGACCCCTTTCAAAACAAGGATTTGAAATTTCCATCACGGTCAATGATTATAGTTGATAGTTCCCCAGAAGTTGAACAATATCCTTTACGTAGAGGAGTCCCATTGCCTCTAATGATCCCTGCTCTCGGATATGTAAGAAGTGGTCCAATCATATAGTTTATTGAGACCATGTACCATGTCCACTTTGGAACCTCTAGATGCTGAGATAAGCCTGCTAGAACTTGATTCTCGGCCTTCACTTGGTGAAAAGTGAGGCATCATGAAACAACTCTACAACTACCTTTTTCATCCCTGGCCACTAGTGTTGGAACAGGAGGTCCTGGTACATCTTCTCCACACTAATATGTACCACTATAGGGGACATATGGAACTAACTCAACACCTCCTCCTATAGATCCATCTGTACCATTGTACCAATTATGTAGAGGATCATGTGCCCCCACCTACAAAAAATCCACGAGGGTCCTACACTGAGGATATCTGAGCATGTCAAGCCTCACAATCTCGACCCCCCATGTTGTGCCTCCCTAACTGGATGAAGGAGTGGGGGAGTGACTATAATATACTAGAGGTATGCTTCTCTATCTATATCCATTTAGGATATATGCAACACTTCTAGTTGATCTTTCTCGTCACTCAGAAACTACAGACCAGATCTCCTGCTAAGTGCATCTTCTACCACATTCCACTTCCCATGATTAAAGAAAATATCAAAGTCATAGTCCTTGAGGAAGTCTAGCCATCACCGCTATCCTTGGTTCAGTTCCTTTTTATAGATTATATACCCAAGACTATTTTGATCATATTAGACTATAAAATGTTCTCCATTAAGTAATGTCACCACACCATTAAGACGATGATCAATTCATCTTACTCTAGGTCATGGGGAGTGTATTCTTTCTTATATTGTCTTAGTTGTTGGGATCCATATGTTATCACTTCTCCCTCATGCATCAAGACAAAAAAAATTCTAGTCCTTAATGCGTTGCAGTAGACTACTTACCCAACACCCTCTTCTAGTATGCTCAAGAAGAGGGAACTCGTCAGTCTCTACCTAAGCTCTTAAAAACGCTACTAGCATCTCTTCGTGCATCTGATAGGACTCCCTTTACTCAAAAATGCTGACAAGGATTCCAAAACTCAAAAATATTAAGGAACAAATCTCTAGTAGTATACATCCGACCCTTGGAAACTACCCACCTCGAACAAACTTCGAACAAACTCCTGGATGCCTCCGAAGAAATAATAGCCTTTATCTTTGCTGGATCCACCACAACTCCAGCCTCCAAGATAATGTGTCCCAAGAAGTGGAACTCTTGTATCAAGAACCAGAACTTTGATATATTTCCATAAATATGGTGATTTCAGAGTGTATCCAAAACTATCTACAGATGATAGGCATGCTCCTCCTTCGTCGCCTAGTATATCAAGATGGCATCGATGAACACCACCACGAAGCGATCGAGGTATGGCTAAAACATCATCTCCATGAGTCCCATGAACACAACTAGGGAATTGGTAATGCCTAAAGTAATAACCAATTATTCATAATGTTCATATTGTCCCTTAAAGGCCTTCTTCTACACATCCTCATATTATATCATGAGATGATGATAGACTAATCTGAGGACTATCCTCGAAATCCAATGACCTCCCTTTAACTGATCTAAAAGATCAAAAATCCTTGGAAGTGAATACTTGTTCTTAATCATTATCTACATTAGGCGCTAGAAGTCCACATAGAGTCTCAAAATCCGGTATACCTTCATGGTGAACAAAATCAGTGCTACCCATGGAGAACCATTGTGACTTATGAACCTGTTTCGCAGTAAGTCCTCCAACTATACCCATAACTCATGATGCTCCACAAGGGCCATATGATATGTTGGTGTAGATAAGGGTGTCATCTAGGGGTACATGTCGATGTAAAAGACTACCTATCTACATGAATGTAGTCCCGAAACATCAACATGGAAATCATCAGTATACCGGTCCACACCTCCAGGATACCACGAACTCTCGACATCAACCGATCTGAGGGTAAGGCTATCATACTAATGAGTACTCGACTACTCTCACATCTGGGTAAATCTATCATGTCATTAAAAGGTTCCATTATCACCGGTAAGAAAAACCCAGTCCCATCTATGCGGAAAAACCATGTTCTTTGCATAATACATCCAATCTGAGCATGGATTGTTGATAACAAGTCCATAACCAAGATGAAGTCGCAAGGACTCGACGCAACTAATATTATATCCCAAATGAAGCTCTTGCCTCCTAGAGGAATCTCACATTTTTGAATATAGTGTGTAATCGTTGAATCTACTCTCGTATGAGTCTCTATCCTTAAAGATCAATCTAACTACTCCATCGGAATCTCCGAGCTCCGAACCAGGGCCGTGGAAATAAAAGAATGACTAGAAAAAGTGTCTATAAGTACTAAAGATAAGGTAGAGTACATAGAGAACGTACCATTAGTCATATCTAGAGCATTTTGGTCATAGGAATCAACTACCTAGAGCGGAGTTTGTCCATTTCCTCTTGCTCATAGTGGTTGGGGTGGACCATCTGGTGATGGAGGTGGTAGAACCTCGAATCGCCACCCATTGTCTGATGCATGGCCAACTCCTCTCCCATGTCAATCTCCCGACTGTAGAACTCCTCGATCAAATCTTTTCCTCTACATTGGTGGTCCCTTGACTGTATGAGGGTTTTCAATATGGTGGGTCGGGAAGTCATGATCCACGTGACCCTTCTCACCAC
This sequence comes from Viscum album, assembly GCA_963277665.1. NCBI lineage: Eukaryota > Viridiplantae > Streptophyta > Magnoliopsida > Santalales > Viscaceae > Viscum > Viscum album. Next base: position 1,636,811,889 of record OY728119.1, on the reverse strand, counting down.
ATGTGAAACATTGTTTGTCCCTCATATAACCCCCTATGCCTCGTGAGCCCACACCTCCGACCCTGATTCTGGAGGTCATCCACCAAAATGTATGGTCCACTTGGACCTCTCTGTCATCGCCTTGTTTCCTGGTGTAGACAAATCTGGTACCTTAAATCCGGTGGTGGATCTCTCTGTGGGTGCCTTCTCAGTTTGGAAACTCTCTACCAATTGCGCTCTCTCTAGAACACTATTGTGATTCGGTATGCTGATCAATAACATTGATGCTCGGATATCTCGTCAAAGACCCTACTCAATGGTCCAGGACCTGATGAAAGAATCTCATGCTATATCGGTGGAGTAGTGTAAGAGATCAGTGAACCTCACTGAGTATTAGGCCACTGCCATGCTGCCTAGTTGTAAGTGTATCAGATCGATTATATGCACAGAGCATAAGGTGTCTAGGATAAACTATACCATGAACATCTTTTCAATTCCATCCTAGATGAGAGTTACCCCATTGTATATCTAGATCATCAGGCACATCCATATCCCTTTTTCTTAATGAAAATGGTTGGCTGATAGGATCACCATTAAATCAGCAGGTCTCCCAACTAGGCAAAAAACTATGGACATTTCCTCTCGCTAGTCCTCTACCGCATGTGGATGCCTCTCACATCCAAACCTCAGAGGCTTATACCTCTGAATCTCATGATATGCACTCACTCTGAATGCACCATCTGTTGGTGAGGATTGTGGAAACGGCTTCCAAATGGGCAGTGATTCTGTTGGTACACCACCCAAAGGTTCTAATGCTGTAAGAGGGCCCTACACTGAGAACCCATTGTTCAGTGGTCCATCATACCATACTCTCTCATCAATACTAGTTGGTTGTCTATGTAGAGGAATCCTGAAATAAGATAGGTGTTACACTGTCAATAAGTTATACACATTGAGATGACTCAAATATATCACAAGAAAATATCTTCAAAAAACACACAAAATCAGTGCTTCTGTGCACTGAGTTGAAAATCAAAATTCAGGGTCTTAGTGTATGAATACGTCATCCACCGTTCCAACACTGGACTTTGTGAATATAAAACTAAACTCATAACACTTTACACTACTATTTAATTGAAAAGATCAGAGTCCTAGTTCTTCAGCAGATCTGAAATCCTAAGATACCACTATTTATTGACCCATCCCTCGGGGCCTATAGCGTGACTACACCAATCCTGCCTTTCATAGGCCAAGGGCTGGTTACTTGCTCCGAAGGGTGTATTCTCTAAAATGGGAAGTCTTTTCATTTAATCCTATAAAAACACATGGTCCATGAACACAATAAGAAGAATCCATGAAGTAAATTTCTAGAGTAAAAAAGTGATGATTGTAAAGGGGATTTAATACAATCCCAACTAAAATTACGAGTTCAACTGAAAAGTAAAAATAAAAATAAAAGGAACAATACAAATAAAAAGCGAAAAGAAATACTAAGTCATCCCTAGAGGTTCCTACCTGAGGGGTAGGTACATATTACCTCCTAATCACACCACGTTCGCATGTCTCCTACGCGTACCACCTAGTCATGTATACATAAATCCTCATCCAGAGTGCTCGTGGTCTGACCAAGACACAATAAGATGTGGGAATATCTCATGCATGGTTTGGTATAACGATACTGAGTAGGGACCCTGAGACCACCAAAGGTCTTTTAGAGGTTCTCAGATGAAAAAAAACAATGGTAACACCATGAAGGTAACACCATGAAGGTAAAGTATCACTCATGATAGAATCATCTCAAACCAGACATACAACGAAGAGAAACATGATTACGATGCTGACCCATATAGGATATCTTGGAACGATGATAGCCAAGAACATTATTATCTATGTATAGTAATAAGTAAATTCTCTGGTGACAACATTGATCACCGTGGATACTGGAGAAATCCACCTCTATCGAGTACAGGGGGCTTGCCGCATCACACAGTGGTGCTTCGCACTATCCTTGGACTTCTATGTTACTCCACCAGTTGACTACTATGGGTCTCCTGCGTAAGACAAAGGCACTCCCCACCATGGTATGTTGAGGTAATCCTTCTATCGAGTATCATGGTTTTTTCGCATCACACAGAGTCCCTCCACACTGTGGGACTGCTACGTTAGACAGAGGCACTCCCCACTAAGTCATTGAGTCACACATAGCCAAAAGTTCTTAAATCATCATGTCTCAGCTAGTCAAAGGGTTCCATACTTAATGCATATGGGAGAACAACATTTCAAGACATTGGTCGTATTAAAACTAGCACAAAGTATCACAAATAAAATAACCTGATGATTATCCACATCATAGGGGTTCCAAAACAAAATATGGTGCGTAAATTGGATGCCCGGTCTATGAATTATTGGAAAATCAGTTCCAGGATCCTAGTTGGATTCTGATGTATTCTAGCCCGTTTGTACTCCATGTTTCTCCAAAACGCTCATGGAAGATTTCAAAATAACTATCTCTCTCAAAAGAAAGCAAAATCTGTAGACGGTTCATCAAACAGACGTCCAGTACTCATGATAAGACCCTTCATTTGGTTATAGGCCCGATGGGGCCTCAATCCAGCCTGACCCGTCCTAACTGACCCGGACCAACCCGTTATGGGCTCGGTCTACTGGATCATGGTCCGGTCCTACCTAGAAAAGGGGAGGCCCACAAGGGTGGCCTGACCCGCAATGTGGATGCCTAGAAGGGCAGGGGCCTACTAGGGTGGCCGCACTGTATGACAGCAGTGCGTGAGGGATGCTGCCTGTATGGTCAGTGGATTGGAAGGGCGGCAGCCGAGATGGGTGGCGGCCCGGACGCATGAGACTCAACCCGCATGAGGGTCCTCCGTTGCCGCCACCTGGGGGAGATACACCCAGTTTTCTGAAACATACAAAGGTCATTCAGTTTTCGTCACATTGATGACACCACGTGGCGCAGCCATGTCACACATGAAACCCTCTAGTGTGGGTCATGCTGGTTTTATCGTGGCATGCAAGTGAGTCGGCTACCTTCCTCTGGTCGATGTGGCTGGCGAGTCGTGACCCTATTTGTTCATCGGCGGTGCGCGATGGCGCGCATCACATTCTCCATGGCTGGCTCGTGTCGGCCTCTTCAATGACCTCATTGGCCTTGTGACATGGCCTCCTCTTGAAGCGTCCGTTAATGCGCTATCCCCAATGGTCCCAATCAGTATATCCCCATTGTTAGTGTTCCAGGGAGGTGCAAGGATGGAAAGATAGTAGAAGGTTTGGGTCAGGTTCTTTAGGCCATTGCCCTCCATGTTATCTTGTAAACATGATGGAATTAAAGGGTTTAATGATAAATTGAATTAAACAACCATCACAACTATGTAAAGATACCCTGAAAATAACTCCACAAAAAAATGAATCCTGGATCAACCTGATAGTCGGTTGGTCTGTGTTCTTCATATTATTCATGAACGGGGAAGTGGAAATCACTCAAAAGTGAATACGAATTAAACCCCCTATCTCATAACCAGATGGAGAGCGTATGTGGCCTAATGGTGTGGTAGTGTTCCTCATTCCTAAAACATGTTCCCAACAACACTGTACCTATGTTGTCCTCCAATTTGTGGTTTGGTGTCACACATCACCTCTTGCTAGGATATTCTATGTCTTCTATGGGTCCAGCGTCACGACACTCCTTTACCACATCTTTTCTTGGAAAAGATGTGCGTGCTCCTTCCACCATGTTAAATATATATAAGAGAGGGGAGGGTAATTAAGGAAATTGGAATTTAATGGGGATCATTAATTACGAATATTCCTAATTTTCTGACGATGTATTTACATAGGGTTTTCATTTCAAGCCATTTATTGGAATGAAACATCACTAGCCCTACCACATTGCTTGTCTGTTGGAGGGTATGAAATAAAATAAAAAAAATATTTTATTTCATTTTTTTAAAAAACTCTCAAAAATTAACTTTTACTCCGAACATACTGCAATCAATGTAAATCCTCCATTAATCGAATCCTGATGCTGCAAATTCAATAGTGCCCTTTGTTTTTTAATCCGTGAAATGTTTAAAAAGTTAGAAAATGACGCACACACATTTATAGAACATACCTAAACAAATGTTTAGAAATTAATATAGGGCACTCTGGGCCTTAGAATCATGTGATGTCATTTTTCATAGACTCATAATAATTCTATATAATTAAAAAATTACATTAAAAATACGGATCTCTAAAAGATAGGCACATCAATTATTTAAATTTACAATTAATAATTCAACCATGATTTTCTGTATTATTCATTAATAATACATTTCTACAATCTAATATATTACCCATTTCCTAATATTCCTAAGTATAAATCTAATCATGTTTCATACCTAATACATAATGAAATATATTTATATAACACATATATTTTATATTTTATTTTAGGTTTATTAATCTCCAACATATATACTTCTTAATTGAATATTCATATAATCCAAAGGTTTTCCAACAAAATAATCCATGAAAATTTATTTACATGATTCCTATAATACCTATAAATTAATAATGTATCAATACATTTGAGAGATTTATCTGAACAATTCTTCCCACATTCTTGATAGGAATGATGTATAATCCTTATATATATATATATATATCTCAAATTAACATCAATTAATCTCCATTATTTTTTTCAAGAAGGTCGGCTATGATGATTTATATGTTACAAATAATAAGCATGTGTAACTTAATCAACCAATAATAAAGAGTTCTACATAACAGATTTTATTTTATTACATTTGAATCTTATTTTATATTTTTATATTTAGAGATTTAGAAAAACCATTACATTTCAAAAATAAATTTAACACGGAATGAATATTTTTATTGATAAATATGATTATAATATTTGTAATGTTGCTTCATTCATGAAATAATTTCGTTATTATCATCCATTTGCATTATACTAATAAATAATATGTTATTGTTCCCACTCAACTTAAGGAACTATAAAAATCATTTGAACTTGTGGGATAAGAAATGAAAAGATTGTTAAGGGATATAAAATGAAAGGTAATTAGTATATTCAATTGAAATTTTTGATAATCAGTATTTATGTTTTCCTACTTACATTATTATAATGTAAGAATAAAATAAATATTTTATTTCACATGTAAAATACATCGAAGGATTTATTTTTGCCCAAAATATTTTGTATAAAATATTAATGGACAAATAATCCCTCATTAAGGCATTACAATTAAAAAATATCCCCCTTAAGAAGATCCGAAATATTTGTTAAAATTTTAAAATCATTATTTACCAATTTAAATAACAATTATTAAAGGAAAAATTATTTTCATTAATAGTCAAATAATATAAGAAGATTATGTAATAATAAATTTACCATGGAATCACCTTATAATAAATATCAAAAAAATTCTTATGTGTACAATGAATTAGTCATAACATTAACTATCTCTGATTAGATGAATATATAATCATTATTTTATGATAATCATTCATTTTCAACATTATTCACTTATTTTTAGTAATTCACTCCACCATTATTATCCTATGTGTAACTTACATTAGTAAAATCTATCACATTTGTTGATTCATTGGAGATCTATAGAAGGCCCACCCATCATCGTGATTAATGTCGGGCACAAAATACATCAAATATAAGGACCATGAATTATATAATTAATAAATAATAAATTTTATTGAATTTAAATTAGAAAATTATAGAAAATATTTTTTATCAAAAGATAAGTAATGTATCATTAGGTCATCATGTAAAAACATTGAAATTTATCGTTTTTTAATTGGTAACACATAAAAATAAAAATTCCTAGAATAATATGGAATATTTTTTGATTTATAATAAATTTTAAACATATAGATTATTATTCTTAAATAAAGCTGTTGGGAAAAATCATTCATGATATAAAAATTTCAAAATATTCTATTTTCCATTGAAATGATATTAAAAACTGAAATATATAGACAAATATAAAAAGCTCCATTTTTAAAAATATTATCTGAATATTAGTGTAGTTTAATGTTACCATTAAAAATATTTTCATAAATAATAATATTCTGGGAAACATTTACAATAACAAGGATAAAATGTAAACATATTTCAAAATAGTACATTAAAATTTTTATTATTTAATAACCTAATATCCAATGTCATGCTATGAATCCTATGTTATCTTATGTAAAAAAATATTATTTATTTACAACCTTGATAAAAAATTTCATGTTCATACTATTATATTTAGTCCTTTTATGACCTTTATTTTAATTTTTTTTAATTTACTAACAATGTTCGGTTCATGTTTTGTGTTTTGAAGATGTTCATTTCATAATCCTAAAAAATATTACGTAGGATGTCTATAGTAAATTGAACCATTATTAAATCATATAACTAATTATAATAATGAAATAATTCCATTTATCTAAATTATACACATTTTTATATCCATACATGAATGTTCTATGTGATAAATGAAATAGTTCATATCATGGAAGAAGGTACTCTACTTGTACACACGAGAAACATTACTATTTTTATATTGAGTGGAAAATAAATAACATAAATAATATTTTAGTAATATATAATCATATATATGATTTAATTATTTTTCATTATTATAATCCTTATCCCCATCCATGTGAAGAAGTTACATGAAATAAATCAAAATGTTTCATGAATTTTATAGTCTACATGTGCACATGAGAAAAGTTATAAATGTTGTATTGATGGATGGGAAATATTTTTAGAAAAATTTTATATTAAAATAAACATTATTATTTCATATTTTACATATGTATTAATTTACCCTTTATTTTCACTTTTAATATAACGATGTGATGAAAAATGGAACACATTGCATATTAGTTGTTGTATACGACATGTACAAGTGAGTAATGTTTTATATTAGATGAAACTGGTGGTGGAAAATGATTTTGAAATAAATATATTAAAATATAAATATATTATATATATAGATTGTATTATATGAAAATGAAAATGATATTTTTTATGAGTGGGAATAATAAATAAACATAAATAAATTTATTATGACTTATAGATCCTTAGTTGAAATTATATTGTCCAAAACTTGTCATATATAGATATTACATATTATTAGATTAATGTTCATTACACAATATAATGTCAAATAATATAATTGTATATGTAGAGTAAATTTTAAAAATGTAACACATAAAAAATGGTTCATTACTATCTCTCATTATGTTCTTCATACTATCACTCTTATTAGACATATCATACATAATAAAATAATTCATAACTCATGTATAAGAATCATAATAATGGGTGAGATCAAATTCATAGTACTAATAAATAAGATATATATATATGTTCATAGTAACAGAACATGACTATATGTTTATGATAAAATGTTAATTACATTTTAATACAATACAATACAAACCAAATATCATAATATTTACTCATGTAATAAAGATAGAAATTTCTTAAGATATAAATCATAATGGAATCAATGAAAATGATCCAGGATGTCATAAAATTAGATTAATTACTCAAATTAGACAATACAAATATATGGATATCCCTGAATTTTTACACATATTATTCAATGTTTTTATCAAATATATACATCAATACAAAATATGTATCACAATGTCCTAGTGTATTTAGAAGAATTGCTCATAATAGATAATTGTGAGACAAAAATAACAAGGATCTAATTCATTATAACTAATGATCTCCCAAATCTTGATATTCTTATAAATACGGACAGTGTATAATTGGTATTACATAAAAGAAATTGGTTAACTAAAACGACTATTAATTAAATAAACATGAAAAGGAATAATAACTTTTGAGTAAACGGTATTACAATATATCACAAAATTTTCAGTCACCACATTGAAACATACCATAATGAACATCATATCTTAAAATAATAAAGTCCTATGAAAATTGTAAGAAACATGTAACATGACATAATATTCATTTATGAATTGTATCCTCTAAAATATCACATGGTATAAAATGTCATATATTAGATAATGTTTACTCACTAATCACATATATGACTCCTTGTGAGATTAATTATTTACCTATTGAACTAGAGTTATTTCTAGGAACAACCTTTATAAAATTTTCTTGAATATGTGTTCCAAAAAATATAAAACTATCATAAGGTAAAAACAAAAGAATACCACATGAATCGAACTTATTTTATATTCTAACCTCATACCATAATCAATGAAAATTTCATAAAAGAGACCTTTTTTATATGGATATAAGAAATGTATTACCCCATAAATTTAAGGGTTAATAATATAGGTATATTTTTGAGAGACATATATAATAAATTTATATGAAATATTAAATATAAAAAGTTTTTTACATTGATCAAAATTTCATTAAAAGAAAACATGGAATATTTCATGTTGAATTTACCAAATCTCAATATTAAATCAATTCATTAAATAATAAAAAAATTAAAAAAATATCATATAATGATTAATAATTGAAAATGAAGGGGGGGAATTAATTTTTTTTCATTATTGTATTTAGTAGCCATAAAAGTGGGTAATTATATACATTATCTATATGATTAAATAATTTTCTATAACAATGTTGTAAAAAGGATCAAATGTACATCATTTAGAAAAATAAAATTGATTCATTTAAAAATATTTTATAAAAATTTAACAAGGGTAAAATACTATTTAATAAAACATTTACATGTTTTTAAAATATTTTTGAATATATTTTTATAAAGTATAGAAATTGATGAAAAACGATATTTGTTATAAAAGATAAATAGAGGAAGCTTTTCATTAAAAAATTATAGATCATATAAAGTATGTGTTAAATTAAATTGATACTACTACATTAAAATTTCATCAATAACCATAATATTATAAATGTAAATGGGTTTATTATAAAATTATCATATACTTTTCTTTCCTTGGAATTGAATCATAATCAATCCTGATTAAAAATGAGATGGAAGAAAAAACCATTACCACCCTGGTAAATTATAAATCATTTCCCCCATTGATCGAATACATATTTTTTAACATAAAATAATATAACATATTATTTTTCATGTAATAATATGTCAATGGTATGTATATATACAAATAAAATTAAATATGTTTCATAAAAGAATATGTGCCTCATGAAAGATGTTTTGGGGAAAACACCTTAAATAGAGTATATGCATCTCCTGTATGTCCTATATAATGTTTATGATAAACATAAGTCAATAATTTTTTTATAAAATCAATTTTAATGCTTAATAATTTATTCATATATTAATTTCTAAATTTTTAATTACATAATTAATTGCATAATATTTTAAGTCAATGCCTGGTGTCTTGAAGATGTATAGTGTATATATTAAAAATGAAATGGCTGTGTTGTTCATGGAAAAATCAGTCACTATTAGATAAAATCTAGAATAATTATAATTCAATAATTATCATTTTTTATTATCAATTAATATTTTAATCCTGATAATGATTTATGGTTATGATAAATGAACTATGTTATGATTATGAATATGGTATGTCTTATTTATGCATGAGTGATGTTTCCTTTCAAAAAAATTATGTTTTTATGATGGTATGTGTTATTATTTCATAAAAAATTACAATTTTATAGTAAATATCATTTTTTCATTATATTTTTTATCATATACGATCCATATGATGTGTTAAAAATTAAATCACATTACTTCAAAATGACTGAGAAAATCATAAATATGAATAAAGATTACAATTATAAATGAATTTTATGGTAAACTGATTTTTTATATATAAGTATTCCACGAATATTAATATTTCATGAATATAATATATAAAAATTAAATACATAATCATGAAGAGTTATGTTAGGTGCTGATGGAAAATGAAATACATTGGTTTTTGAGGTGGTAGTCTTCCACACATATTAATGATGGTTTAGTTTCCTATCTAATTGAAGTGGTGATAGATTAAAGATAATAATTTAAAATAATAATATCATAGTATATGGGAGATAATTACTCTATTTTATGTTATGGTCTTTTAATAAATTAAGTATGTAGAAGAAGTAATATAACAAAACCAACAGTTATGATTAATAGCTCTTCTAGTGATTTTTTTATGTTTTCATAAGAATCCTTCTATGTATGGGTTTTTAACCAAACAAAGCCTTCTAGGAATATTTTAGGGATGTAATTAATTTATTAGTGGGATTTTATGGAATAAAATTCTATCCATTTGTAAATAACATTTTACAGTGGATGAATTTTAAAATTGGGAGGGCCTACATTTTTGTAAATGTACAAAACATTTCAATATTTGGTTATCCCCCTCAATACATGTTCCTATAAAAATTATAAATAATAGAATGAAAGAGTTATATGGATAATATAAACCTAAAAATTTATAAAAATTTACATTTTGAAATATGTAATACAATTTATCTCTATAGATTATCCCCCAGTTATATTTATTTAACTTTAAATATGGTAACATTTATTTATTCTATTTACTAATAATTATAACCTAATATTTGGTTGAAATTTTTGACTAATATTAATTATAAATATTAAAAAAAATTAATCAATTTTATCAAATTAATTATTTTATTTTATAGAAACATAATCCCAAAAATGAGTAATTTTTTTAAATGTAATTTTCATGTATAAGCTGATCATAGATTAACTATATAACTATTAGTTGCAATTAAATCAACTTGTAGAAATATTAATTTATATTTATAATATACATTAATTTTTTATTTTATTTATAATCGGTTACATAGATTAATTAAAATGAAAAAAAATATGTACTTAAAAGAGATTGTAGAAATCTGCATTTCTAAGTATAAAGTTATTCTTATACCAAAATTATCAAAATTTATGATTACAATGAAATTATATATATAGGTTATAACTAAATAAATATTATTTTATATTGAGTTCAACTTAAATTTATATTGAGACATTGAAATTACATTATTTTTGGGAAGTAAATTTAGTTTTCTAAAAAGATGTATAATTTATAATTCATTGAAAATTAATTTTTTTAGAAAAATAAAAAATTTTCTCCCTTTGCATGTATAAATATTATAATTGAAAATATTAGGTTAATTGTATAAAATATTTTTTCAAAATATTTGATAAATTTTTATTCATAATAGGGTGGCACATGTCGGTGCCCACATCTGGTTGGTCACATGACCTCAAACACGCCTCCATGTATTCTAGAAACTACTGACATGTTGTGAGGATATAATATAGATCATGTGAATTATATTCCCCCTTTATCATAGAAAAATAATTAAAAAATTAAAAAATAATAGTCGATTAATTATAAATAAGAACAAGAATAAAAATATAGCAGAAACATACCAGTATAACATTAAAAACACAAATAGGAAAACCATATCCAAAACCAATAAATATATTTCATGCAATAGATATTTAATTTATAAAATATAAAACATAAATAATTACACTAAAAACTCTATTATAGGGTAAAATAATGCATATACAGACGTCTATGATCCATTTTAAACTCCTCCATCCTGCGATGGTTGCTTTCCCTTTTTTTGTCATTAAAACATTATGTATATGCTTGTAATGATCATGAAGCCAATGCAGGGTGTGATTTCAACATAGTTGGGACGTATAATAGTGTCTAAATTAATTTACAGTATATTAACATGAAAATTTTATTATAAATAATAATTTACTAAAAATAATTTAAATAGTATTCACATTTAAATCAATATTTAATAAACCATGTATGACGCTTGTTTCATGAAGAAACGAGAACTGATAATACCTACTTCATCCCTTGACAGAGTCTTAATCTAATATCATAGGTAGTGAATGTCATTTCCTTCATGAAAATAATTATTAATTTAATTCCTCTTAGAAATCACAACCACATAGACCCATCTTCAAATTAAAAACACATGGGCCTTGAATGTCATGTCTAAAACATCATGGATATGTAGAGAATGAGTCCATGTACCACTCCTCATTGTTTATATGGTTATTTTCAGCATCATTCCTTATCCCACACATTTTTCTGCATATAGTTATTCGGTGCACCATTAAATGTCTTAAAATTGATATCACATATATCAAAATATATATAAACCATGGTAAAACATAATTATCCTTCTTATAAAACATTCTAATCATGGTGAACCATTTAAATTATCTATTCAAATCATGGTTATTAACATTAATAATGTGGAATAATATGAAAAATTTCCAAATAAATAATTTATATTAATTTATGATTTGATACATCAACTTATAAAGGTTAGCCTAATGATGTCCTATATTCACATTATCACCTTCTTCCATAATCAAATTATTTAAAAATATTAATAATCCTAATTTTTAAACAATTCAATAATCCCATTAATTAATTGACCAATTATCTCTTTCAATTCAACATGTTACTTCCAAAAATAGAAGTGAAAATTCAATAACTACACACATGAAATTATGCTATAATATTGTAATTGATAAATATAACTCGTACATAGTAGTTCATTTTATACATTTTCCAGAAAAAAATCCCAAAATTGAAGCCAAAAGATAAATAACTAAAAAACATGGTAGATCTATAACCGAAGCCAATGATCTAGATCATAGAAAAAAACAACCAAAACCGTAATCTAAATCCATCTAAAATTTAGAAAAACAAATCACCATTCATCAGGAACGAGAGACATGAGTGAGATATGACCATGAATGGATGAAAATAAATACAAATGAGAATCCAACCCTTCATTCAAAGATTTGATTCCACAATAGTGGCCTTTGAGTGTCCTTGGTGTCATCTTATAAGCTTCCAAAATTATGTGACAATTTTTAAGAATAAATATGGAGTTTAGGGATAGTAACATGTGGGGGGGGGGGGGTGTTTAGTTATTTAAAATAAATTTTTTTGATATATAAATCATGCCCATATGGGTTCTTGGGTAGGGATGCACACTTGTCAACCTGTTTTCCTTAATTGTGTTCCACTTCTACCTGGCCACTCAATATATCATATGTGGCACACTTTTTGGAAAACCATGATATAAAACTACAAAAAACACTGTTTTAGTGTGCACAATTTTGTGGTGGTGGCCACATCAGTTGAACAAACCAAGTGCCAACTTTGTTCCACAAACTATCTATCCAAAATAGTGGGCATAGAATTATTATCAAAATAATATAGTTTTTTCAAACCATAAAAAAACATGATGGTTCCCTTTTAATCCCAATATTATATAATTTCAATTATTACAACCCAATAAATACCCATTGGAGATATATAAAAAACAATGAAACAGATTTTTAAAAAATGATATCACGAAATATCCTAAAATGGAAGGGGACTTACAATCTTTCAAACATATAAAAACATATATTTGAATTTTTCCACCAATCATATATAATAATTCATTGTAAAAATATCCAAACCAAATCTTCCAAATTACTTTCAATATCACATTTTTCCTCTCGAACACAACAACGTTCCCACAACACCCGGATTATCATACTGTCTTTTCCAATAATGGGTACTTATCTATAACATAAGCCATATTCTCCTAAAATGTTTTATTTGTGTCTAGATAAAAATAATAAAAATCATTTACATGAAAATGGAGGGGGTGATAACTCCAATTTTGTGAGAAATTATATCATCATTCAAATAACTATACCTCTATGGAATAGCTAATTGGTACGCCACTGACTCGATTCTCTGCATAATCGCAAAATTTCTATCAAACTAGGGAACAAACATACACTACCTATTAATCCTACAATTACATAATATCTATTACATGTTATGGAATATATGATTCCATAATTCAATATCTATTGTTCATCTACATCTATGAACATATGAATTCTTCTTACTATATGATGTATTTGTACATTTATGAATTATAAGAACCTCCTACAACATCTCTTACACAAGACATGATAAAATAGAATTTAATTCACCCATATCTAACTAGAATATAAGTGATATGCTTCACCTTCCAAAAAAGGTCTTCATATTTTCCTTATGAATATTCAACTGAAATGTGTTTTATATGTTATATTTGAGAGTGATAGTTTCGTTTTCTATGTACCACAAAATCAAGAACATGCACTTTTAAAAAAATATAAATAACATTTTAGTATGTAATGACCTCCCAAAAGTATATGGGAGGAAATATCTACTCAAATATAGCTTTATATCTAGTTCCTAATGAAATCCTTTCCTATAGTGGAATGTTTAAAATGGGTCATCTTTTGAAAAAAAACCTTACAACAACCCGTGAATATGGGCTATATGACAAACATAGATGTTCCCCAAGTGATCAACAGATAAAATATATATATAGGAATTAAAAATGATACATTAATCTCTCATTTTATTGTCACCCAAATCATGTAATATTTATAAGGAATTCATGGATTTCTGACCTTAAATTCCTTGGTAACATCATTCTATTTCTTTCCCAAAATTAGAAATGACATTAGTAATCCACAATGTTATTGATGATCAACCTTCACCTATTGACATACATAACATCATATAATTATACTTTTAATATCATTTTTCATGTCCATCAACTATTATATTTGATGTAGGTCACTATACATTTTGATCAAACCTGGATGCACCACCAACATTATATATTGACCTCATTCATCTACTCCGCATACATATTCCAATGTACAACAACACAGTTAATGACATATATGATCACATACTCTTCTATATTCTAGTAGAATGGAGACTCAAACATTCATGGAATTTCTTAAATACCAAACTATCCAAATACTTATACCACCTCTCTATAATCCAATTCAGATTTATAGATTCCACTAATACCAATATAAGGGACATCTACTCCAAGACCTCATGACCCAAAACATTCATATCATTCGATAATTTCAAATTCATCCCCTAATAACTATACTTATAAAATTCAGAATTATTAGATTCATACTAAAATATTTAGTAAATATATTTCCATTCCTAATTTTATATGAAAACAAACAATCAAAACTATTCACATACCTAACCCACCTTTACTTCCAATTATTCACATCTCATTGTGAAAAAATATACTTTACGATAATGGGATCCATATACCTAGTAAAATTTTCTCCCAATAGATAATCCCACAAGAATTTAAATGAAAATAGCTTCTCCTCCTATCATGAGATCATTCAATGTGTAATTACATTCTTATGGTATAAACAACTCTATCTAATACACCACTACTTGACCACCCTCCATCAGTGCTGCTTCGTATATTATTCCGGATTCCTAACAAAAGCCACAAATTATAATCACTTAGATATTTTAGAATCAATATTTTTGTACTATTAAAATGATTCTTCAAATATCATAAATAATTATAACATTTTATATATCATTAAATGTAAATACATTTCATTATCATGCCAAAAAGTGTTGCATCCATGGGGAAAAAGTCCTGGATGAACCATTGATAACAACCTACCAAAACAAAAGAGTACTATATGAAAATAAATTGTTGGATAATCCAAGGAAACCAATACATAAATATTCTATGGGTCTACCGAAAAACCTTCTTCTAAGATTATGTAACCCATGATATGTACCCAATTAATACATAATTGAAACATAAACATATTGGTGTATGAACAATTATCATTCAATGTAACTTGGATGATTTCAAGATATTGGGTGTGCTATTCATGTATAATATAGTAAAAAATTATTTCATCCCCAAAAACAACAACAAAACTATCTAGGTACAGATGCATGATTCAATTCATCGGGTAATTAAATAAGTAAGGAGAGTTCATCATCCCAATAAACATCATGAAGAAATAATATAGGATACACCATATTTTTAAAAATATTTGAGGTATATAATAGGATCTTACAATAATATGATAATACCCTGATGTGAAGTAAATATTAGAAATCATGGAATCTCTTGTCAAATGGTAAAAGATATCATCAAAAAATATAAGAGGATACTAACTACATACTGTATTTTGATTTAACATTCTGTAATAAACAAATATTTTTACGGTCACATTAGCCTTCTTAGAAAAAATTGAGAAAACACCATTATCACATACTCAGAAGGATCGAACAATTAATTATAAACAATTCAAGCATAGTCTTATTTTCATGATACTCTATTGGTTTTATTATTTAGGGTGGATGGGAAAATAGTTTAACTCTAGGAATAAGCACATTTGATATATTCACAAACCTCCTAGATCTTGTCCCTAGGATGTCCTCAAGAAACACATCTTTGATGTAGTCTACTATGGGTGTAAATATATCAGTTTTTACACACACATTGTCAAGAAAAAGAATTTGAACCTAGGTGGTGTGATCCCAAATTTTCTAATGTAATTATTTTTCTTGACTTTTTTGGATATCCAACTATCAACGATTTACAAAATTGGAACATTAGGTGGAAAAATATTTAATATCATGTAGTAACTATATATGTTGGATCTATATCATACTAACCATTCCATATCCAAACTAATGTCAAAACCTAACATGAAACGTTTGTAGACATACCAATGAAAATAATAATATGATACCTCAAGAGAAAAAAATTACACAACTAGATGTTTCTCTACTATACTCAAAAAGGTATATCAAACCCCATATCCACACTCAAAATATCTTCAACTAGATTCAATACATCCAAAAATTTTAAAGGTATAAAGTAATTATTTTATAATGTATCAGGTAAGGAACTATAAATTGTAGAATCTAAAATTGAAGTAGCTCTAACTATCAATGACCTAGCCTCATTTTCCACCACTATATGGTAAAGTGAATGGAACCCTCCAAGCCTCTTCCCTTTTTTTAGTCTGATTTCCATGAGAGATAGTAGTTTGTTGATATTGTAAATCTATTACTGATGTCCAACATACACTTCATTGACTATCATGACTAATATGAATGCAACTCGCAAACTAATGTGGGGAAGTGGAACCCCATATATCACCCACATTCTTCTTAGTAAATCATTTTGTACCCATATGTTGTGGGTTCCTATATAATTGTTGAAAATGTCCCATCATAATGTAATCACTAATTTCTATCAGTGGTCTAAGGAATTTTCTATGAATGTGACCAAGCCTACAAGACTATTACATGATCACTATTATAATTTCTTACGTAACGTATCCATCCAATTTTCCAATATAATTAAATCTCCCTGGTTGAAAATATCGATGTGGTGCCACCGTCAATCATGAATATATGCCACTTGTACATATATTATAAACCACATATCATCTAATGGAATTTTCCTTTAGGTTACCCTTAGATATGACATCTTTATTCACTACCATAGAAAACTTCTTTATCCTAATGATGTTAACATGTTACATTATCTCACATTTAATACCTTTTTCAAACAGTTCACTACAGTATGCTTCCCACTATCCAAGACTGTAACAAACCAAAATATTTTAATAAATCATCCAAAATAGTCAATCAAGTACACAATCCCCTTTTTCATCACCATAAACTCTCAGGTAACACCCCAATACGTAAAAATTTTTCCCAGTTATAGTAAAAATAATTTTTTTCCGCATGATTTATATCCAATGATAAAAAAACGCTACAGAATACACTAAAATGGTTTATCATATATACATGTAAAATACTTTTCTCATTTTCAAGAGGCACAAATTTTAAAAATATTATTTTTATATTTTTATATTTTATTTTTCAAAATATTTTTTTTGTTTATGATATCAAAATAATATTAGGGTGAATTTTTGGGATTTAAATAAGAAACATCATTATTTGATGAACAATAATGATTAGTACAATTTATGTTTAATTTGATTTTTATGTAAATAATTTTTAGTGCTAAGTTATATTTTAATTTTATTTTTGTCACATTATAAAAAAGATAAATTATACAATTAATTAAATTATAATAATATTCACATGGAAATTTAATATAAACAAACATAATAATTCTTTGAACTATTATTTATATTAAAACTCTATTGCATCTCACTGTCTGAGGGATTCTCATTAATCATAATTTTCCCACATCTCAACAATTTTCAAAATCTGGAAAACATGGTATTAATTAGTATGATATTTTTTGTTCTATAGGATCACCATATTTTTTGAAAAAAAAAAGATTAGTGGAAGTGATTAAAACTAATTACGGAAATTAAGGTAAAATTTATCTTAATAAGGGAGTAAAACATAATGTGATGGACCAAAATGGCATGTAAACTTTTTCGAAAATCCATTAGATGTCAATAATTCGACCACATACCCTCTGGGATTTAATTTTATTAATTATTGGGATATTATTAAATGGATGTTTTCTAAATAAATTATTAGTGATGATAATCACAAAAATTGAAATTTCATTACCTTTAACATTTATGATCTGTTGAGATATCTACATAACATCATAATTTTGGTTTTCAATATTATTTGGAAAATTTAAATGGGTTAACATTATAATAATAATTTATTATTAATTTTATTAGATGATTTAGTTACCTAATTTTTTTTAATAAATACCATCATAATGATAATTAAGTTAATAATTAACAAAAATAAATGATACAACAAATATTGAACTTGAAATCTTTTGATTGAATTATTACCATTATTTATTTTTGTAGATGAATATGTCACGTTACACAAAAATATATTAAATATATTTTAATTAAAATTTAACATTTTTATTTAAAAAATTAAATTATATAAACATTGTTAGAATGGATATTAATGTTATATAAAAATGATATTTTATTCAATTATTTTAAATTAATAAAAAATATATATTCTGAAAAAGGATTTATAAGTGTTAATATATATTTTATACAGAATTCTTATGGATCAATTTACATTATATGATTAACAAATTGAGTCGTAAATTGTAAATATTTTGTTAACACGGTCTGAGTTTTATTAGTATTTTTGTTCTTCACGCAAGCTTGTATTAAAATTTATTTTCAATAAAATAAAATTATTTTTTATAAAATATAAATTATATTAGTTAATAAGTTTCTATATATTATTCAATAAAATTAACTTTATGATATATTTAATGTTAAAATAAAATTGGTCAAGAAACTAGATGCTTTAATACAAATCAAAATGAAAAAATAGTGGAATCATAGTAGGTAAGGATCCAAATTATTATAATGAACATATTATTGTTTTTATAATGTTCTTTTGATAATTGTTTTTATTTAATTCATTATTTTACATATATACATGAAAAGAATTTTTCTCATTTTCAGGAGGCACGCATTTTAAAAATAATATTTTTATATTTTTATATTTTATTTTTCAAAAATTTTTTTTTGAATTTATGATGTAAAAATTATCTTAGGGTGAATTTTTGGGATTTAAATAAGAAACATCATTATTTGATGAACAATAATGATTAGTACAATTTAAATTTAATTTGATTTTTATGTAAATAATATTTATTGCTATGTTATATATTAAATTGTTTTGGGGTCACATTATAAAAAAGATAAATTATACAATTAATTAAATTATAATAAATTTCACATGGAAATTGAATATAAAAAATCATGATAATTATTTGAACTATTTTTTACATTAAACCCCTATTGCATCTCACTGTCTGAGGGATTCTTGTTAATAATAATTTCCCCACATCTCAACTATTTTCATAATCTGGAAAACATGGTATTAATTAGTATGATATTTTTTTCCTATAGTATCAACATATTTAAAAAAATTATTAGTGGAAGTGATTAAAAATCAGTACGACAATTAAGGTATAATTTAGCTTAATAAGGGATTAAAACATAATGTGAAGGACCAAAATGGCATGGAAACTTTTTCGAAAATCCATTAGATTTCAATAATTCGACCATATACCCTCTGGGATTTAATTTTATTAATTATTGGGATATTATTAAATGTATGTTTTCTAAATAAATTATTAGTGATGAAAATGTCAAAAATTAAAATTTCATTACCTTTAACAGTTATGTTATGTTGAGATATCTACATAACATCATAATTTTGGTTATAAATATTATTTGGAAAATTTAAATAGGTTAATATTATAATAATAATTTATTATTAATTTTATTAGATGATTTAGTTACGTAATTTGTTTAATAAATACCATCATAATGATAATTAAGTTATTAATTAACAAAAATAAATGATAAAACAAATACTGAACTTGAATTTTTTTGATTGAATTATAACCATTATTTATTTATGTATATGAATATGTCATGTTACACAACAATATAATAAATATATTTTAATTAAAATTTAATATTTTTATTTAAAAAATGCAATTAAATAAATATTGTTAGAATGGATATTAATGTTATTTATAATATGATATTTTATTCATTTATTTTAAATTAATAAAAAATATATATTCTGAAAATGGATTTATAAGTGTCAATATATATTTTATACAGAATACTTATGGATCAATTTACATTTTATAATTAACAAATTGAGTTGTAAATTGTAAATATGTCGTTATCATGGTCCGAGTTTTAGTAGTATTTTTGTGCTTCAAGTGGGCTTATATGAAAATTTATTTCTAATAATATAAAATGATTTTTTATAAAATGTAAATCATATTAGTAAATATTTTTCTATATATTATTCAATAAATTTAACTTTATGATATATTTAATGTTAAAATTACATTGGTTAAAAAACAAGATGCTTTAATTAAAATCAAAATGAAAAAAATTGTGGAATCATAGTAGGTAAGGACCCAAATTATTAAAATGAACTTATTATTGTTTGTATAATGTTTTTTTGATAATTATTTTGTATTTAATTCATCATTTTACATTCTTAAGGTACATTTTCTAAAAAATGTACCACCATTAATGAATAATGTTATGTATTTACAAGAGTGGAACACCCCCTCTACTTTAAAAATAATCATATCCCCTCAATCAATTAAACATATAAAACTATTTTAGTTCATAATTTCCACACAAAAATGGTATCCCAACATCCCTAACCTCTTCTTAGAATCCTACCAATGGAAAAATGTCAATAATAAGAATAAATTTTGTGCCAACCAAAAGGTGTTACTCGATTAAGAGGTAACGTCTTCTCTCATGACTTATAGTATAACTTAAATTCTACACCCCATCCAATATATTTATTCTAGGTTTATTTAAAAAATCTGTATACTTAAATTAAATTAACTTTTTTATTAAAAGGGTTTTCCCTACAATTACACACACCTCCAACAAATTGTAAACATAAATATTGTTTTTGTTTTTGGAGAACTACTGCATCACGAAATATTGATTGTTCATTATTCCCTTACCATGTATCATGGTGGCCATTATGATGGAAAATCTATATATATATATGTTACATATCATATTTAAAATTTCTTTTTTTCTTCTATTATTTTTATTTATAACATTCCATTATGCTGACATCTTTTTTAAATATGAAAATTATGTTTGATAGAGTGGGAAGTAATGCCCCTACAACATGACATTCCTTGTTCATGTAATAAATGGAATGTATAAAGGATTGATATAATTAAACTATGTATAATATATAACAATTATATTATAATAAAATTAAAATATACATATGTATCATTTATCATTCATTCATTTAATACAACTTTGAAATGAACGTGGAATTCACACATACGTACAACCTACCTTCTCTATAAATAGTACACTTAATTAATAATATCTGAATATCATGAACCACAATAAATAGATATATACTGAATATATAATATAATATGTTCATGTTTTACATTATGGTTATTATGAAATAATGATCAATGAAATATGAACCTCAAATAACAAGTTAAAACATACCCGAGAAAACTAGGCAATTAACACCCTGAATAGTAAAATTAATTAATGTTGTTATAAAATTACTAATAATATATTATCATATATTAATATATGATATTATTATGGATAAATAAGAAGTTATTAATTTATTTTAAACCACTATAACTGAGGATAATGAGGACACACCAAAATGAAGGTTAAGGTAGGGAATTGTTTTCACACTTTTTTTAACAAGGCATACACTGTAAACACCAAACACATATTTTGTATAGTATGTCTACTATCCCTTTTATCAATTTTATCATGAATTAATTTTTTCATGGTTTGAAAAAAACTCTATTATGGTTATTAGGACATAAATATTTGAAGTGTTATGAGAACCTTTGGGATTTTTAATTATTAATTTTCTAAAACATGTTCATAATGATTATCATTAAAATATCACTTCTTTTGTGATTGTTATCTCTCTATGGGAAAAAATATAATTATTTTAATAAATGTTAATTAGATATTAAATTTAATATATATATTATCACACAATTTATATTATTATTACCTAAACTGTATGTCATTTTACATAAGGTGTTCAATTTGATAGAGATTTGATTAAATACAATATTATTGATAAATATATATATTATATTCAACACGTATACATTTTTATAAGGACCATTGTTCATTAATATGCGAAATTAATTATAACAGTACAAAATGAGTGGGTCCTAGTTATAGATATACCCCTTATACATTAGTAGTCTAATGAGGTGAATCATTTCACCAGTTAGATGGGTTTTTACCCTACTTGTTATAAACTATCTTGTGAATGGTCTTGACAGTAAGGGTACCATGTAACTAGTAAACATTTCATCTAATAATTAAGTATTACCCTCATTTAGATTTAGATATATTTAATCCATGGGATTTTGCTTCGACATACTTAAGGATACATTTTAACTGACATTCAGTTATTATTCATCCATTAGATTTTGAATTGGTATATCTATTGATACATTTAATTCCATGTTTATTGATTTAAATGTTATGCGTTTTAGTTTAAAATATATTCATATTAATATTTCTATTTGTAGTTATCTTAACTGCATGTGTCATTAGTTATTTATTGTAAGGACCCAACCTTAAAATTTACAAAAATCTTGAATTAAATAAATTATTCACATAAAGGATCTTTTATTTTGAGGGATTTTAGAGAAATATTTCATAACTTATACATATCAACTTTAATGTTACAACTAGAAACATCTACTCAGTTTCTATTTTTTCATAAAATAAAAACTCTTAAAAATGAAACATGTTTAATTCAAGGTTTTAAACATCATGGATTTTACATTATCCCATCCTTGACCCTTTTAAACTTTATTCCTACGAAAATAATTTCTAAAATATGGGATGATTATTAATGTCTATGTAAGGGATACACAAAGAAGGGAAACTATTATCATTCAAAACAACAGAGAAAACATAAATACATTTTCATATAATAATACATTTCAATTTAAATAAGTAGCTAAATACTATACCGAATATAAGATCATTGCATACCCTTTTTGTAACTAAATTTTTAACATAATGCCCATATAAAAAATATATAACATATCAATGTAACTAGGACATAAACATACTGAAATAGAATATCAATACAGTCGACTTCCACACATATCACTAAATAGAATAGCCATATGGTGGAATTTTATATCCAATTCATTGGATGTTATAACGTATCCACCCATCCTTGTCTTGTCATTGAACCACTCGTCATTTGGTTTATCACATAACCACCCATAAAAAGGTCCATCTTCCATTATATAATCATCAAACATAATAGAATAAAAATATCAAAATATAAATCATAAAATTTTATTTTTAATAACAAGAAATCATTTCAAGATATTGAAACTGTAAATCCACTTTAAAAACCATTTTTGAATAACAAAATACCATAAAATAGGTTAAGGGGTTTCATTTTTATTTTTAAAACATAATAGTTTATAGAAGATTCCAAATATCTCATAACGGTTAAGGTGGAAGAAAATTCGTTATCGCCACAATATTGTAAAAATCATTCCATGTGTCATTTATTAAAATGATTCATATAAAATAGATTCTCATTTAATGAATTTAATATTTTATGTGTTTTATTAAACACCATTTAAAATAATAAGGTGTATATTATCAAAACATGCATCAATTAAAAGATATTAGGATGAAGTCCCTTACGTTGTGTCTGACTTAACTCGCTCATTCTTTAAATTCATGAATAATAAACATAAGTTAATTTCAACTTCCCCAATATAATTTATTTATTTTATTATTCCCTTTATATAACTTATTACAATGTTATAAAATTTGGTTAATTATAGTAGCCCATATCAGATGTTTTGTTGATGTTCAGAACATGAGTCAAAAATGAAATTGTTATTATGAGAATTAAAAATGTAATTATAAGTAATTCATGTACCAGAGTAATATAAATTATTTTAATAACACATAAATATCATATATATATATATATGTATATAATCCATAGTATTTAGAGATTACAAATCCAATTCACCGATCATGGAGATGGTAGGTCATACGTACGCATGAATGCAACTTTAGTTTCATTATCATAATAAATGAATGGGAAATAAAATGAAACATATGTAAATTATAAATAAATTATAATATCCATGTTCTGTAGGTTATATATGTTCATTAATTCCATCCTTTATATGTTCAATGTCTGGCAGGAATGAGTTATATCACATTAAAGGGGCGATAGTCTGTATTTCCTCATATTAAATTATTGTAATTACAAAACATGAAAAGAATAAATTTTGGATTTAAGTAAAACTAACAGAATATTAGAGAAGATATAAATATAATACACAACATTTATAAATTAAATTTCATCATAATAGCCACCATTATAGGCTGTAGGATATAAATGAACAATCATTGTATTGCGAGGCAGTAGTTTGTTGTCCACAGAAACAATATGTTCATATCCATTAGATGGAGGTTTTTTTTGTGAGTAGATCGAATATATCTCATAAAAATATCAAAATATATTTCAGATACTTGAGTTTTTCTAAAATAATGTAATAAATAGAGTTTAGGGGGAGAAGGAAAATAAATGAAAATAACTTGAGAGAAGTCATTGCCTTTAAATTGGGAAACTACCTTTGATTTGATCCAAAAGGATATATTGATTTTACTTATGCCCAAAATAAGGCTTCTAGGTGGAATATATGAATTTTGGCATCTTATTTATGTAGAGGTTGGACAAGACAACGGTATTGAGGCTTGTGAGTAATGGGTTAGAGATGGTGGTCATTTATATGAGGGAGGAGGGGAAATTTAGGAATTTAGGAATTTTTTATTTTATTAATACATTATTTTCGGTTTGAAAAGGTCAAAACTAATTCAATTAGAAGATAATAAGAATATACGTCGAAATAAAATCATCAAATATGAAATTTTTGGGTTTTGACAAATTTTTTATCCTTGTCTATTTTAGTTAACTATTTTTTATCTTATTTAAATTTTACCATGTCTTATTCTATATTAATACTATATAGATACCATATGTACAATTAAATGTCAAGAGACCAAAAATTAATCATTAATAAAATTTATAACAGTATATATATCATATGGTGTTATATGAGATTGTAACACCCCGACCCCAGTTACCCAGAGTCGAGGCATTATTACATATCATTGGCATGATCACAAAAGATCAAGTCTCGAAAGACTTATTAGTTTTGTAGCCTTGGAATCACTATAAACATTCATAAATGTTACATTACTTCATAAAGTGAAAAAAATACAATAAAATCTTGTCTGCACACTCATATCCCCTTATACTATCCCTGCAGGTCATTCAAAAAATACATCATTATATCTTGGAAAAAATAAAACATAGAAAGGGGTGAGCTCAAATTCTCAGTAAGGATAACAATATAGCGGAAACATTCATAAATAAGCATAAACATTTAAGGCAATGTATGACTAATACAAAAGAATTTTAAACTTGAAATTCTTCATAATATGGAAAAAATAAAATGAAATAATTCCATTTACTTGTTCACATGGATATTCTACTAGTCGAATAATAAAATGCAATATCAATAACCACTTTTATAATGATGGAATGCATAATGCCAGACTATCATAACCATGTATCCAAGGCCTCATGCAAAGACTACAAATAAGATTTTTTCAAAGCCACATTCCAAGAAACTAGTTTGCCTATTGAGACCTACCGATGCATCGAGGAGCTGTAGAGGACTCCACTCGTCGCATAATAAGTCCAATGCATTCCCATATGAATAGGTTTATACATAACATAAACATTCGTATTAAAACTAGAATACGAAATTTCAATACATTCTCCATTAACCATGAATGGTATAAAAGTTAAAATCCAAAGTCAAACATTTCACAAAACCATTAATACAATACAAATGTTTTGTATCATAATAAATCAACTTTAAATAAGCTTGAAATCCATCAAAGGATGTTGACATAGATGAAATAAAAATTATTTGAGAGAAATATCTCTTTTTTGAAATCATTTAAAAGTCACATAATTATAAAACAAAACATTTACTTTAAAAATATTCTTATAAACTTTTAAGGGAATATTTCATGATTTTACAACATTGGAAAATAGTTGCACCCACCATATAAGATAAAAAAATAAATTCTAACATTATTTTGTCAAAAAGGATAAAACGTACCTTGTTTTGAAAACGACGGAATGATTTCTTTAAAAAAAAATTATAAAATTAAAATGAGGGTATAAATGAAATTAATAAATAGTGTAGTAAATAATAAAAATGTTTTGAAATACATTTTTTAGAAACATGGATATGGATGATAAAGAAGTCTCTATAGAAAATCACATATAAACAACCACAGATAATGAGGAGATTGTGAAATAAACCCTTATGAATTTGGTAACATACGAAACATAAAACCCATGAAAGATGTATCTTACAATGAATACACATATATTAATGTGTATTAGAAAAATAATACAATTATTGGCACTACATACACCACACACAAAATTATATTGGCAATACGGTACAAATCTCACTGGAATAAGGAGTGAGATGAAAACCACTTACGTTGTACATTTCCTTGGTTGAGGGAAGTTTAACCTCCTGTATAATGGTGAAATAATTTTAATTAAATTATACAAGAATCATATACATTAATATGATATAATATATGATCTTTTAACATTTTTTTGTTAATATTATCTTAGTATTATCGTCATTTCGGGTGTTAACTTACTCATTTTATTTTATATGTTTTGTTACATAAGTCGTGTTTATTATGGATAGTTTGTATTTTATTCATATCTATAATTATATCAAGACATAAAAAATTGTTTTTAATAATAAAATGAGAATTATACTTGAATGGATATGATGTGGAATGCATCTCATCGCGTTGTACGTACGTACGAACACGACTTCCATTTCATTTTCCATTTTAAAAGGAATAAAAACCAAATCATACATAGGTATATTATTATTACAGTATAATATAATATCTTATATGTGTTACATAACTTCATTAACACCATCCTTTATACGTTCCATGTATGGAATGAATGAGTCATATCACTTTGAGGGGTTGGTAGTCTGCATTTCCTCAAATGAAATTATCATATATATATATATACCACATGAAACGAATAATGGTAAGATATAAAATGGAATTACAGAATATTATATATAAAATAAATATAATTAATATCATATTTAATTATAGTTCCATCATAATGGCCGCCATGAGAGGCGGTATGAGATAATTGAACAATGATCGTTTCGTGTGGCGTTTGGTTTCCATCCACAGAAACATTATGTTCTTCACCCATTAGATGGAGGTGTGTGTATGTTTAGATCGAATAATTATCAAAACAATATCCTAGTATATTTAGGATACTTGTTTTTTTACAAAATAAAAGAATAAGAAGAGTTTAGGTGTTGAAGAAGTAAAATAAAAGAAAAGAAGCTAAGAGATATTGTTACCTATAATTTGGGTAACTCCCATTGGTTTGAAGAAAATTGGACTCTAGATGTGATTTATTCTTAATGTAAGGCATCTATGAGTAGTATAGGATTTTAAAAGCTTAATTTGTCATAGTTTGGGCGAGCAGAAAAGCTTTAGAGGGGTGATGAATTGGTTAGAAGTGGTGTCCTTTTATAAGGGGGAGGAGGGGCTCTTTAGAAAAAACATAAAGTATTAATTTATAATAAATTCATATTCGGTCTCTAATGGCTCCAAAGTGTACTATTCAAATTCTAATATGAGTATGTGTAGAAAACCACTCAAAAAAGATATTTTAGATAGGGTTGGGTTACTATAGTAACCTGAACATTTAGATTTAACTCTAAGTTAAATAGTTTGACATTTACCATGTATCTTTGTATTTTTATATTATATAGTTAATAAACATACTATATACTTCCAAGAAACACCCAAGTGGTCCATTAGTGAAACACCTATCATTATATAATCCCTTTCACCGATCCTTACATTTTTAGGAATATAATATCAATTAATAATATAATATTATTTTAAAAACTATTTTATGTCAATTTTGACACTATTGGGTATTTTGTTTTTGATAAAGTTATAACAACATTATTACTTCGAATAAAATTAATATAACCAATTATAATTTGTCATATTAACCTATAAAATTAATGGAATTCAAAAAAAGACTCAAATTAAATTTATTTTGATATTTATAATATCAATTATTTTAATATTTCACTAATTAGGAAATTACTACATCTCCATTGTGTCATATATAAATTAAATTATTTAATGTCTAAAAATAATAATATAAAATTAAATTATGTAGTAAATATTTTTAGCTTTCTACTGAATATTTATAATCGAATATAACGTATGTATAACCCCATATTTAAAATTTTTTAGTTATTATAATTTGATTTTAACTCTTATAAATTTTCTTTGAATTAAATAATAATAAATGTCCTAATCTAATCCATGTGGACTAAAGAGGATCATATATTATTCCTAATTCAGTTGTTGGTTTAATTATACATTTCCAATAGAATCAGGACATTTTTTAGTGTAATAATAATATCATTTTTACCCTTAATTACCCTATTTACTTTTTACCATGGTAAATAAAAGTAAAAAGTTACTATTCACCTAAATTTATTTTTATCTTATTGAACCATATTATAATCCTTGATATTAATGATGTCTCTTGGATTTTCGAAATTCCACTCACAAAAGCAGTAAAATTATGTTTTATGTAAATTTGCAAATTCTCCTACGAGTAGAGTAAAAGACGGTGAGAAGTTCAAAAAAAATTATATATCTATAGTTATATAATATAACTCCAATGAATTACGTTGAACTTATATAGGTATTATTTATATACTTTTACATAAAATAAATTTAAATAAAATAAATAACAATTTAAATATAAATTCGGTTTTAAACTATAACTCAGTGTTTTTCACTATTAATCAAAAAATATAATTTCTCATAAAAATACCAAAAATTTATCCTAAGATATTTGTGATATTCCGAATTCAATAATTAATTCTATTTTAGGAAATTCAAAACATATATTTTGCATTTATAAATTTAAAATTAATTCCCGCGGTCAAAACCAAAAGGTGTATTTTTAAGATATAATAACTACCAATAGTTTGACAGTTGTTTTTATCCAATTTCGAAGTGAAATTACGTACATTGACCATCATTGTATTAAATTCTAAAAATATAATCTATTAATACTTCCAGGACATTAAAATTTATAATTTATCAATATAAATAATTTTGATTTAAAAAGTTGTTTTCAGTTAAAATATAGTATTTTTCACTATTCACCAAAATATGAAAGTTATTAGAAAAACACCAAAACGTTTTCAAAACTAAATTATTATTTCCCGATTCTAAAGAAGAATTTTATTTTTCCAAATTGAATGTATAATAGTTTAAAATATTAGATTTAAGAAGGCCTCGCCATTAAAAGGTGGTAAAATTTCAATTTATTAAAATACTTTTTTTATCTAAAACATGTATTTGTTCTTACATTATATCTAATAAACTCATAATATGGATTATAAAATCATAAGAACTATATGAAGTTTTGAAATTCAGTTAATACCATTCATAACCTCTTTTGAACGGCTTGTTTGATAAGTCATGGTGCACTAGAAATCGGTGTTGCGTGTAGTGCAAGTTATGGAATTACTTTGAAGAGATAACGTACTAGGAAATATTTGTGTTTTACATTCTTCTATTCTTTAATAAATTGAATCCTCACAATTTTAAATTATGTTTTTATAATAAATGGTTGAAAATATAAAATACCTTTGGGAAAACCCTCATCGGAAATTAGGTTAAAAAAATTACTCTTAATAAGAGTAAAAGGGAAATGAAAGGGTCACCAACAAATTATGGTCTCGATTAGGAGAACATTGGTGGAAATTTGAGACATACATTTGTAGGAAAAAAAATATATTTATTGGTAGTTATTGAGGTCATCAATCACAAACATGTGTAAAATTGAGGGCCTTAAATTCATCAATCTATGATGATTTAAAATACCATCGGTTCAAAAAAACATATGGTATTAGGATAATGCATTTTTTGTTTTTAGATCCCTTCCCTAATGTATAATAATTAATTTTTTCATAGAATAAGAGAAGGAGAAAAATATATACTTGACAAGTAGAGTCCCACACTTTAATTAATCTCTACCACAAACTCATCTTTCACTCTAAAATATAATGGAACTTAAAAATAATATTCTACTGGTCCTATTCCTAGAGAGTTAAAAAAATTAATTTATAATTCATCTACAAGATATATTTTAAAAAAGACTACATTATTCAATCTAGTACATCACATGGTCCAGTGGTAGGGGATACACACTTGTTACCCTTCGGTTGTGGGTTCATGTCTTGCGGCCTTGCCAGACGCGGCGGGTTACATCCCGACCTCCGGGTTGTCCTTTTATGGAAATCCACAAATAATCTCAAACTATAATTATCCAAAATAATTCTGTCCAAACTCACAGTCCAAAATTTATAAAGAGGGTAAACACAATGAAGATCCTTTTTTCCGTATAATAACATGTGAACACCTACATCATGTATTCTTTTAAAAACTGCAACATCCTGAATTAACATAAAACCTTATTGATTACATTCAAGATACCATATTCCTTATAGAATACTGGATATACTACTTCTATCCAAAATTGTTGTAAACTCCAAAAATGATGGAATATACAAATCATTAATTAGTGTCAAGGTAATTAAGAATATCCAATATTATTTATCCAAATCAATCATATATTTTTCCATAATCAATACCTCGACATCAGAACATTATTATGGTTTATCATTCTCTCAAACATATATTTTCCTAAAATTTAACCTGCTATTGAGTCACTTTTCTTGGTTCCACTAAATCTCAAGTCCTTAATGAAATATTATTGTAGTACAATCCATATATACTACATAATTATAATAACTAGTACATTGTTGATACAACACTCAATTGACATAATTCACTAATAACAATATAAGTACTCTATCCATTCCTCTTCATATGTGGTAGTATCATAACTTGATTTTTATCCAATAACATCATTTGTGGTATACTCTTATGAATGGGACATGGATTAGCATAGTGTCCCAACTCTTTGGAGATGAAGCATTGAACATTTGAAAACATTTTCTTTCCCTTGCAATCACGTACATGGTGTCCATTTCCTCCACACTTATAACAAAATCACATTCCCTTCAGGAATGTTCCACGGTGTTTCTTACCACAGTTATCAAATATTGGAAAATTATTCTTATCCCTACTCCCTTAATCCATCATTATCTCTTCTATAAGTTTCTTCTCTTGCTTCCCTTCAAATACATAGGACTCGAATAATTCATTACATATCTTATTAATACATGATACAATTTCTTCATATGTTGAGAATACATGGGGGACTATTTCCCTTCTAAATATTGGATTAATAATGTGAAAGATATGATCCTTCTTACTCTATGAATCATATGTATTTCTGGAGTTCACATTCCTTCTACTAGGCACCATTTCTATACAATAGATTAAACTTGGCCAGTTTAGGAATTGCAATGAATAATTCCAAACTTGTAACATACCTTATGTAAATTGAATTGTGTATGGATATAATCCATAATCATAAAAAAATTCTTTTAATAATTATATACTCATAAAACACTCATAATGATTTGTAACAAAAATTAGATTTATCCTAAGCATATCCCCTAGGAGTGTCGTAAGCAAGAGTTCACCAAGGCTAGTTATCGTGCACTAGTTCTCGTACTAGTCTAGCTCAAAGCGGTTTTTTTGGGTTTTACCCCTAGGTTCATCTGTGCCTGATCCGCATCTACCTGCTCATATCCAGCCAGGGATGTATTGCTCAAAAAACACACAAAATCATTACAATACCAAAATTCTAGGAAGTTCATCTATAATAATCCTCAAAGTTCAACTTAAGTCTATGTGATATAATTAGAGTTTATCTAAATCTAGCATCCATGGCTAGTACTAAACTTCCTATGATACAAAATGTAACTCCCAGACCCCATTTACCCAGAGTCGGTGCATTATTACGTATCATAGGTATGATCACAAAAGATAAAGTCTCGAATAACAGATTAGTTTAGTAGCCTTGTATTCACTTGATACAATCATAAATGTTAAATTAAATCATAAAGTGAAAAACTCCAATAACATCTTGTCTCCACACTCATATCCCCTTATACTATCCTTGCATGTCATTCATAAAATACTTCTTCACATCCTGGGAAAAATATAACATAGAAAGGGGTTAGCTCAAATGCTCAGTAAGGATAACAATATAGAGGAAACTTTCCTAAATAAGCATAATCATTTAAGAAATATATGACTAAAACAATATCCTGTTAAACTCGAACTTCTGCATAATATGGAAGAAATAAAATGAAATAATTCCATTTACTTATTCACCGGGATATTCTACTTTTCGAATAAGTACATTCAATATTAATAATCACTTTCATAATAATGGAATGCATAATTCCAGACTATCATAACCACTTAGCCAAGGCCTCGTTCCAAGACTACAAATAATATTTTGTCAAGGCTTCGTGCCAAGAATCTTTTTTGTCTCATGAGACATACCGATGCACCGAGGAGCTATAGAGGGATCCACCCGTCACTTACTAAGTCCAATGAATTCCCATATGAAAAAGTTTAAACATAAAATAAACATTCATATTAAAACTAGCATACAAAATGTCAATACTATCTACATAAACCATGAATTGTATAAAAATAACACATCCACAGTCAAAAATATCACAAAAACATTAATATAATACAAAAGATTCGTATCATAATAAATAAACTTCAAATAAGCTTAAACTTCATCAATGTATGTTGACATAGATGAAATGAAAAAATATTTGAGAGAAATATCTTTTTTTTAGATACCATTTAAAAGTCACATAATTATTAAATAAAAAATTTACTTTGAAAATAATATTATAATATTATAATGGAATCTTTGAAGATTTTACAATGGTTGATATTAGCCTCACCCACCATATATGTTAAAAAAAGTCATTTTTACCTTAATTTTATAGAAAAGGATAAAAAGGACCTGGTTTGAAAACGACAGAAATATTCCTTTCAAAACATTTTATAAAATTCAAACAAGGGTATAAATTAATTTAACACATAGTCATGTAAATAGTAAAAATGTTTTGAAATAAATTTTTAAGAAACATGGATGTGTATGATAACGAAGTCCTAGTAGATAATCACGTTTAAACAACCACGGATAATGAATAGATTGTGAAATGAATCCTTACCAATTTGGTATCTTATGAAACACACACCACATGAAAGAGGTATTGTACAATTAATAAACATAAATTAAATTGTATTACACAAAGAATACAATAATGGGAATTATATACACCACACAAAAGGTAATAGTGGAAATATGGTACAAATCTCACGGGAATATGGAGTGAGATGAAAATCCCTAACCTTGTAATTTTCCTTGGTTGAGTGTAGTTTAAACTCCTATATAATGATGCAATATTTGTTATTTAATTATACAAGAATCATATACGTTAATATTATATCATATATGATATTTTAACATTCCTTTGTTAATAATATCTTAGTATTATCATCGTTTTAGGTGTTAACTTGCTCATTTTATTTTATATGTTTTGTTACATAAGCTGTGTTTGTTATGGATAGGTTGTATATTATTCATATCCTGAATCATTTCAAATCCTTAATATTTTTTTAATCATAAAATGAGAATTATACTTGAATGGATACGATGGGGAATGAATCTCATTGAATTCTTGGTGATGGTAGTCCGTACGTACGCACGAACGCTACTTCCATTTCATTTTTCATTATAAAATGAATCAATACCAAATGATAAATAGGTATATTATTATCATAGTATAAAATAATATCTTATATGTTTTACTTAACTTCATTAACACCATCCTTTATATGTTCTATGTATGGTATAAACGAATCATATCACTTTGAGGGGGCAGTAGTCTGCACTTCCTAAAATGAAATTATCATATATTTATACAACATGAAATTAATAATGGTATTCTATAAAATGAAATTATAGAAGTATATATGTAAAATAAATATCATATTTAATTATATTTTCATCATAATTGCCACCATGAGAGGCGGTAGGAGATAGTTGAACAATCATCGTTTCTTGAGGCATTTGGTTGTCATCCACAGAAACTTTATGTTCTCCACCCATTAAATGATGGTGTGTGTATGTGTAGTTAGAATACTTCTCATAAAAATATATTATTATTTTTAGGATACTGGTTTCGTTAAAAAATATATAATAATAAGTGTTTAGGGGTATTAGAATTAAAATAAATGAAAAAAAGCTAAGAGAAATCGTTAGCTTTAATTTGGGTAACTCCCTTTCGTTTGAACCAAATAGGACATAGAAGTGCTTTCTGCCTAAGGTAAGGCTTCTATTAGGAGGAGGTGGATGTAGGAAGATTAATTAGGAAGGGTTTTTTTGAGATAAAATTCATTATAGGTGCGATGAATTGGTAAGAAGTGGTGTCCTTTTATAAGGGGGAGGAGGGGCTCTTTAGGAAAAACTTAATGTATTAATTTATAATAAATTAATATTCGGTTTCTAATGGCTCCAAAGTGGATTATTAGAAGTATATGGTGGTTGTGGGTTGAAAACTACTCAACCAATAGATTTTAGATAGTATTGGGTCACAATAGTAACCATATCATTTAGATTTTACTCTTAGTTAAATAGTTTGACATTTACCATGTCTCTTTGTATTTTTATATTATATTGTTAATAAACATACTATAAACTTCCAAGATACCCCCAAGTGGTCCAGTAATGATACAAATATCATTATATAAGTCCTTTTTCTGAACCTTATATTTTTAGGAATATAATATCAATTAATAATATAATATTTGTTTTAAAAAAACTTTTTTTTTGTCAATTTTGACACTATTTTGTATTTTGTTTTTGATAAATTCATAACAACATTATTACTTCGCATAAAATTCATATAACCAATAATAATATGTCATATTAACCTCTTGAATTATTGGAATTCATAAAATGTTTCAAATTACATTCATTTTGATATTTATAATATCAATTATTTAAATATTTAACTAATTGGGTAATTACTACATCACCATTGTGTCATAAATAAATTAAAACATTTAATGTCTAAAAATTATCAATAAAATAAAATTATGTAGGAAATATTTTATATTTCTAATGAATATTTTTAATGTAATTTCTCTTATGTATTTCCCCATATTAAAAAATTAGTTATTAAACTTTGATTTTAACTCTTTTAACTCTTCTTTGAATTAAATAATAATATATGTCCAAATCTAATCCAGGTGGACCAAAGAGGTTCTTATTTTATTCCTAATGTTGTTTTTGGTCGAATTATACTTATCCTATAGAATTAGGATATATGTTAGGATAATAATAATATCATTTTACCCTTAATTACCCTATTTACTTTTTACCATGGTAAATAAAAGAAAATAGTAACCATTCAACAAAAATTATTTTTATCTTATTGAACCGTATTTTACCCCTTGATATTAACTGTGTCTCTCTGATTTTCGAAATTCCATTCACAGAAGTGGTAAAATTATTTTTTATGTGAATTTTCAAATTCATCTAGGAGGTGGGTAATAAACGGTAAAAAGTTGAATACAATTTTTATATATCTAAATTTATAATAAACTATCTCTTATGAATGAAATTGAACTTATATAGGTATTATATATCTATTTTGACATAAAATATATTTAATTAAAATAAACAATTATTTAAATACAACTTCGGTTTTAAACTATAACTTAGTTTTTTTCACTATTCATCAAAAATTAAAAGTTTTTAGATAAATAATAAAAATTTACCCTAAGCTAATTCTGATATTCATAATTCAATAATGAAGTATATATTACAAAATTCAAAACATATTAGTTTCATTTATTAATTGAAAATTAATTTCCGTTGTCAAAACCAAAAGGTGTATTTGTAAAAAATAATAACTACCAAAAGTTGGATATTTTTTATGTCCAATTTCAAAATGAAATTACTTATAAGGACCATCATTGGATTAAATGGTAAAAAAATAATCTATATATTCTTCCAAACAATTAATATGTATAATTTAACAATATAAATTATTTATATTTAAAAAGTTATTTTCAGTTAAAATATAGTATTTTTCACTATTCACACAAATATAAAAGTTATCTGAAAAATACCAAAACATTATCGAAACTAAATTATTGTGTACCGATTCTAAAGAAAAATTTTATTTTGTCAAATTGAATATATAAAAGTGTCAAATATTTTATTTAAAAAGGCTTCGACATTAAAAGGTGGTAAATTTTAATTTTTTTTAAAAATAATTCTTTTATCTAAAAAATTGTATTTGTTCTTACATTATTTCTAAGAAACTCATAATATGGATTCTAAAATCATAAGTATTATATAATGTTCAAAATGAAGTTAATACCATTCATAACATCTTTTGAACAGCTTATTGGGTATGTCATGGTGCGCTAGAACTCGGTGTTGCGTGTAGTGCACGTTATTGAATTACTTTGAAGAAATAATGTAGTATGAAATCTTGGTGTGTTACATTGATGTATAGAATTATTATATCAATTAATTAAATATTTGTTTATTTAATAAATAATTTATGCCAATTTATATACTATTCATATCCTGACTATTTTAACAAAATCTAAAACAACATGATTCTTTTGAGAAACCATCATTAATTAAAATATAACAAGTCATATATATCTCTATAATTCATGGAAGGCATAAAATTTTTGAAAATAATTTTTTTTATTTATAATCACATTTATTTTAAACATTCATTAATGAGTTAATCATTAGATCATCATTGTATCATATATAAATTTATTTATTTGTTGTCTAAAAATAAGAAATAAGATACCATGATTTAGTAAATATTTTTTCCTTTCTAATAACTATTTACTTTCTAATTGTATAATTATATAATCCATATAATTATTGTTTCACTATAATCTATATTTTCATGTTACATTTACATTAACTATAAATTAATTTTAATATAGTGTCAGTTTCACATTCAAG
This sequence comes from Viscum album, assembly GCA_963277665.1. Taxonomy (NCBI): domain Eukaryota; kingdom Viridiplantae; phylum Streptophyta; class Magnoliopsida; order Santalales; family Viscaceae; genus Viscum; species Viscum album. The sequence continues at coordinate 1,636,774,293 of OY728119.1, read as the reverse complement.
TGGCTCAATGGAGTCCCAAAATTGACCCAAGGATGCCCATGGTTGGACATGTATCATCCAATAGTAAGAGGACTTGGGTTATGGTAAATAAATATTAATATAATATTAATTTTCCCCTTAATTATTTTATTTTCATTTTAACCATGGTAAATTAAATATTTATTGATTTTACTTTTCATATTATATAAAAATAGAATATAAAAATTTAAATAATTTAGACATCCAAATTCCAAATATTGAATACATTTTTTCAAATACAAAACACATAAGTTTTAGTAATTAATTTAAAATTAATTTCCGTTTCCAAATCAACAAAACATTTTTTATAAATAATTACTATAAAAATATTGACACTTGTTTATGATAAATTTCAATGTTAAATTACATCCAATGACCAAAATTGGATTAAACGGTAAAAATATAATATAATTACACTTTAAAACCAATTAAATAGATAATATATGCATATAAATACATTATATTATAGGACAGATTTGAATTAAAATGCTGTATTTTTCACTATTTATTAAAAATGAACGTTATCAAAAAAAATACAATAATTTAATCCAAATTAAATTTTAATGTCTTGATTCTAAATACGAATTTTATTTTGTCAAATAGAACATATAAATGTTACAAAAACTAGTTTTAAAAAATGGTTCACCAACAAAATGCAGTAAATCGAAAATTTAATGAATATTACATAATTTAGATTAAAATTGGATTCATTCTAATTTCAAGTCTCTAACCATTATTTTTTGAATGTAAAAACATTTAACAATCATGTTTAAACATAATATGGTTAGTTCTATTCATTCCTACCAATATAATGGCTTGGCATTAACTACCATTTAAAATAATAAAATAATATTATTATTATTCAGTAAGACTCACCCTTGTGTGCAATATGAGATTTCGGAGAAACCCATTATTGAGTGTTACGAACACATGAAAAAATATCGTCCCATTAAAAATAATATTAGTATTTAATTAAAAAATATTAAAAAATATAATAATTTCATATCCATTATTCACCTAATATGCTACATACTTCCCACTATTAGAAATTGTGTCCTCCCAATTTTATATACTTATCAAATAAGTGGGGGTATTTCTCCCTCCTATAAATTTTACATTCCCACATTTCTTTATCAACAATATAGATTTTGAAAAAACCTGTACCTAATGGATTACCTTTTTTCGCAACACATTCTCTTTTCGTACAAGAATCTGGACTGGTTGTTCCGTATATGAAAGATCCTTTTCCAACTAAACAACGGTTGTGCTGAAAAATTGGGAGGAATACAAAAATACTTTCTGAACATTGAAACATGAAAAAAAACTTGTGTATCTGGGATAAACATTGAGGTAAATCAACTCTATAGGCAACTGATCCAACTTTATCTTGGATTTCAAAGGGTCCAATGAACCTCATACTCATATTTTCTTTCATACCAATCTGAATCACACATTACCATGGTGAAAATTTGTGAAAATACATGATCACCTACCTCGAACGAAAGATCCATCATCTTGTTATCTACATAATGTTTCTTGCATGATCTGTGCTATCCGCATGTGACTCTAAATTAACCAAACGTTATCTACTATCTCTTCTCCCAATTCTGTTCCCTTCAACATTGTTTCACCTACATCATCCTAAAAACCTAGAGATCGATACATATTTCCATATATTACTTCAAATGGGTCTATATGCATACTAGAATAAAAAATGTAATTATATAAAAAATCATCAAAATAATAATATTGGTCCCAATTTCCATGGTAATCCATTGATCAAGCACATAACATATCTTCCAATGCTTGAATAGTTTGTTCTGACATCCCATCTGATTGAGGATGAAATGTTGTACTAAATTTCAATTCATTACCCAATGAATTCTGATGTCTTTTCCAAAAGTTAGAAGTAAACCTGGGATCACTATCGCATACAATGGAAAGAGGAACTCCATGTAACCTGACAATCTCATTAAGATAAAATTGAGAAAGTTGATCTAGAGACCAAAAATATCTAATAGGAAGAAAATGATCATATTTCGTCAATTGATCAAAAATAATCCAAATTTCATTATTACCTTGAGATATTTCACTTATCCCAAAATGATGTGCATGGATATATTTTTCCATTTCCACTCATGAAACGGTAGAGGGTAAACCATCACTTTTGGTAACTGTTATTCTTCTTTAAACCGTTGAAAAGTCAAACTCTTCACATTAAAGTCAAAAAAATATATTTTAATTCCACTCCAACAGAAGCACTCTGCATGATCTTTATACATCTTAGTACTGCTAGAATAAACTAAATATGGTGATCTATTAGCCTCACATAACAAATCATTTTTTAACTGTGAATCAAAAGGCACACATAGTCTCTTCCAAAAATCTCAAAACAGCATATTTATCAATGATAAACTCAATTAAATTACCATTCGTAATCAAATATACCTTTTCTACCACTCACATTCATCATTTTGTGCTTTCATTATTCTGTCTTCTAGAGATGATTTCACGAACACATATTCATTCTACATTAGGACAGAACCACTTCCTTTCAATGAAGCATTATTGGAGATAACAAACTCACCATTTCTGGAAAAAAATTCAAAAACTGTAAAATTCTCCAAACCTACTTTAAATTCCTATCAATAATCATCACATTCTATTTTCCAAATAAACATAACACCATTTTGATTTAACATTATTAGATGGATAGATAAATTTGAAAAATTCTCAACAAACCTTCTATGATATCCATCCAAACAAATAAAACGGCACGTATAGGTTATATTTTTATATCTTGAGCATTCTACAAAAACTTTTTTTAGACGGATCAATAGTTATTCCATTTTGTTTGAAACAATGTGTCCAACGTATTACAATTTTGGTAACCTAAACTCACACTATATTAAATTCCCATTAAGTTTCTTCTCATTTAAGGTTTGCAAGACAATAATTAAATGATTGTCATGTTCCTATTTATATTTGAAATAAATCGAAATATAATTAATAAATACAACCATGATCATATCCAATATCTCATGGATAATTCTATTAATAGGATCCATGAATATGAAAGGTGCATTGGTCAACCCAAAAGGCATAAAAAAATTCATTATTTTCTTACGTAGTATGAAACATAGTCTTCAGAATGACCTATTCCATTGATTTCAACTAATGGTACCCCCGACTTCAATTTAATATTTGAAAAATATAGAGCTCCCATTAGCTGATCAAACAAATCATTGATATGAGGTAAAGGATACTATTTCTTAGTAGTTATATTATTCATGGCTCTATAATCAATACAATATCTCATTGAACCATATTTCTTTTTAACAAACAAGACATGATAAACACATGGTGATGTGTTAGGTCGAATGGAAGCATTACCTAATAACTCATGTAATTGCTAATTTACCTATAAAAGATCAATTTTATACATTAGATAAGTGGGTTTTATAATTGTCAACGAATCAAGAACTATGTCAACAGAAAATTCAACTTCTCGATCATGTATAATTCTATGCAACTCATCACGAAAAACATTGTCTTAATCATTTACTACTGGCACCCCATTAATCTAAATAGTTCTTTTATTTTATGTAATGTATGAAAGGTAACATTCATTTCAAACTTTCACTAGTTTTTCATCATCATGATATGTTATCAAAGAAAAGGTTTTATTCTTCTAGCCAATCTAAATGTATTTCTGAAAAGAAAACTCATTAGCTCTATAATAAATATTTTCATTGTAAAAGTAATCCAATCCATTCAAAAAATGACATAGAAGTCTACTAGTGGTAAAAAAACATGGTCTGAAGGTAAATTCCTTCCAAAAATAATGATTGTATGATTCTTATAATTTCTTTTTGCATCAACATTTCCACCAAGAGTTTTTTCCATATGTTCTGGATTCATTTCAGGGATTGAAATTCCAAATTTACCAAATAATATCTCAAAAACAAAATAATGTGTATAACCTAAATAAAACAAAACATTGGAATAATATAAAAAAAATTGACATGATACCACTTCATTTAAGGGTCCCACATCAACCATAGTTGTAGAAAAATATTTTTCCACACCCTACAGATTTTGATCTGTCTAGGTTCTACCCTGGGTAATCAACTTCGGACACACATTGGAATAACTTCCAAATCATTACAAATAAAACATATTACCACTAAATTTTCATTTTCAGTATGATTATATTCATTTAGTTTATGCGAAATATGACCAGTCTTACCACACTGGAAGGAACTTCTTAATTTTGTGAGAAATTCTCCTGGATTATTTTCAACCCACTTCTCAGAAGTCAGAAATTTAATTTTTTTACCTCCAAGATTCTTTGATGAATTATTTTCCTTTTCATTACAGGTATTCCTCTTGTTTTACATTATTTCATAGAACAATTGATCATTAAAAAATTCACATTCTACATTATCTGAACATCTGTAAACATTCTCATAGATTTTGAATTCATGAGAGGATAATGCTCTTGGATGTCACAGCTTCAGTTTTGAGAAAAATTTATTAATCTTACTATCAAGATAATAGATTAAATTTCTAGAATACCTTTCCTATAGAGTAAAGTTCTCTTCATAGGCATCCACTAAGCCATCATCCTGTTATAATTCCATGAATTGTTTTTTATCCTAAGTCAAACCTCCTTAGGAAAATATTTCTCAAGAACCTTACTTATGATTCTCCCCAAAAAAGGGGATCAATCTCTTCATTGTACTTGATATTTTTAACAATCTATAACCACTGATCATCTTCTCCATAGAAATGATAAATATCAAGACTATCGTTATGATTTTCTATACATCCCATGCCATTGAAATTATTTTCCTATGTTTTGATCCACCATTCAGCTTGAATAGGGTTAGAGGATCCTCTAAATAATGGGGGATGTTTCCTCACAAAATGCTCCACTATAGACAAGTTCTTTTAGGATTGGTAAGGTTGATCTCATTCATCTATACCACCATCATATATCATCTAATTCATATAATCCATCACTGCAATATTCTGTTAACTTCTGATTGTGACAATCTTAGGATGGTGATTTATGAGTTTATTCTCCATTGTATGCCTTCCCAATAATGTTTCCCTATATCCACTATTAAAAACAATTATTAAAAAAGTATCTTTGATGATGAAACTTAGTAATATTTAAATTCTATATCATTTCAATTTGAGAAAAATATAAAAATATTTTATATATATTCTATTGAAAAATTTCTAACTCATAAAGTTGTCTAAATCGACCTCTAATACCAAAAGTAAGGACCCATCCATAATATTTACATAATCTTGAATAAATATAATAATTCACATTGATGATCTTTTCATGTTTAGAGAATTATATAATTAGGTCATAACATATACATATCATCTTTAATATAACAATTAGACTCTTCTAATCATTTTAAATTTTTTCAAAAAATAAAATCATTATACAAATAAACAAGTTTAGTTATATGATTTAAATAGAAAAACTTTTCCTTCATCCCTTTATTGAACATATTCTACATTATGTCTGGTGATTATTTTTTCAAAAACATGCGATGTGAATAAAAGGCACAGTAAGGTATATATAATGAAGGAAAAATGATATCTTTCAAAACAACATGGAAACCATAAATTCTTTATCGTAAAGTAATAACTTTCACCTTAAAGAAGTATGGAAACAAATCAATTAATATATGCTTATTTCATTTCCTTTTGTACCTAAAAAATTTCATCAAATCCCATATAAAGAAAGATTTATAATATAATGGTAACATGTGACATAATCATACAGAAATGGAATAAAGATAATGTGACCTTCCACACATATCACTAAATGGAATATACATACAAATGATATCCAATCCTAGTGTATTAAAAGTTATAATGTAACCACCTATCATTTTTTTATCATGTAAGTACCTGTAAAATGTCCAAGTACCAATATATATCATCAAATATAAATGATTTTTAATATCAATATTTCAATCACAAAATTTTATTTTCAATAACAAGAAATGATTTAAGGATATTTAAATAGTAAATCCACCTTCCGAACAATTTTAAATATCAAAATATCCAAAATAGGATTAAGAAATTGCGTTTTCCTTTTAAAACATTACGGATTATGGAAGAAGCCAAATATCAGATAATGGTTACGGCAGCAAAAATGTTTTAGTCACCGCAATATGGAAACATAATTAATTTTTCATTTAGAGAAATGCTTCATAAAAAAATTTTCCATTTGAATGAATGTAAATGTAAAACAGTATTATTAGATGCCTTGTAAATGATGGATGTTTATATTTTCAAAACTTGCCTCAATGAATATAGATTGAGACAATGTCTCTTACCTCATGACCTACTTGACTCGTTAGTTATTTCATTTCATGAATAACAAATATAATTTAATTTATACTTGATTCATATCCTCTTTCATTTTTATTATTCCTTTTATATCATTTATTACCATGTTATAATAGTTAGTTAATTATTGTAATTCATATCAGACGTTTCATCAATGTTCGGAACTTGAGTCATAACTGACCTTGTTTTTATAGAAATTAACCATGTAGTTTTAAGTACATCACCTTAATAGTGATATTAATTATATTAATAACACATAAATATAATATATTTATACATATTTAATAATCCATATTATTTGGAGATTAGAAATGAAATGAACTATTCATGGAGATGGTAGGTCGTACATACGCATAAACACTTCGTTCATTTCATTATCATATTAAAAGAGTGAAAACTAATGTGATACATATGTAAATTATAAATATAGTATAATATCCGTGTTATACCGTTTATATAAGTTAATTAATTCAATCCTGTAGACATTCCATGTGTTTCAAGAACGAGTCATATCACATTTTGGGGGTTGTAGTCCTTACATCATTATATTAAATTATCGTAATACACAATAAGAAAAGCATAATGAAATGATTAGAATAAAAATTACAGAATAATATATAAGTTATCAATATAATAAATATCATATATAAATTGGGTGCCATAATAATTTCCACCATGAGAGGTGGTAGGAGATAAATGAACAATCATCATTTCGGGAGGCAGTAGTACGTCATCCATAGAAATACTATGTTTGTATCCATTCTAAAGACGTGTATGTGAGGTTTGTTCAAATCCTTATCAAAAAAATATCCTAGTATATTTAAGATACTATTTTTGTTATAAAATAATTCAATAAATAGATTTATGGGGTTGGATAAGGAATGTAGATGATAATAACTTGAGATAAGACATTAATTTTAAATCGGGTAACTCCATTTGGTTTGAAGCAAAATGATTTATTGATTTTCCTTCATCCCAAAGTAAGGATTATATGTGAATGAGAGGGAATTTGGAGGATTATTTATGTATGTGTAGGATGAGACAAGGGTCTTGAGGGGAGTGAGTAATATGTTAGAGGTGGTTTCCATTTATTAGATGGAGGAGGTGCACTTTTGGAAGGGTTGAAAGTATTATTTTACTATAAAATTATTTTCCATTACAATAGATCCAAAACCCAATAAATTAGAAAAAAAAAATTAATATAAGTCTATATAAAATCATCCAATAATTATTGGATTGTTTTTGGTTATTCTTTCATTCCTTATCTTTTTTATTTAACCCTTTGTTAACTTATTTATCTTTTACCATGTCCTCTAATATATTTATACTATATAGTTAAAATAATTAGTATAAAATTACATGAGACAAAAAATGGATCATCAATGAAATTTGTAACATCATATATATTAGTTTTATAATTATCATATTTTTAGGATTATTATATCAATTTTAAAAAGATTATCAGATTTAAGAACTCATTTATGTCAATGTAAAAACTATTCATATCGTGACTTATTAAAAAAAATCCAAAACAACCTCATTCATTCAAACAACCATCATTATTTCAAATATAAAAATTCATAATTTTTTTGAAAATTCGGGCCTGGCATATAATGTTTCAAAATAAATTAATTTTTATATTTTTATTCTCAGTTATTTTAAACATTCATTGATGAAGAAATCATTTAATCATCTTTGTGACCAATATAAAATTATTCATATGATGTCTAAAAATTATAAATGAAATAGAACGATGTAGAAAATATATTTATCTTCCTAATTAATATTTATAGCTGAATCGATCACTTATATAACTCCATAGAAAAGTTGGTTTACTAAAGAATTTGTGTTTATATTACATTTACCATAACATTAAATTAATTTTAATAATATGTCATTTTAACATTCATGTGGCTAATGGGATCCCAAAATCGACCCAAGGATACCCATGGTCGTAACTATTCATAAAATAGTTTTATGACATTTGTTATAGTAATTTAATATTATTAGAATATTATTTTCTACTCCTATTTACAAGATTTATCTTTTATCCCTTGAAAATATAATATCTAATGAAGTTTCTATTCATAATGTTAAAAATAATATTTATCTAGTTAAACAATTTTGACCTCATTATTCAAATATGGAATCCATTTTTCCTAATTTAAGACACTGATGTTGCAAAAATTATTTTAAAATTAATTTTCGTTGTCAAAACAAAAAATGGTTTTTTTTTAAAATAATATCTATCAAAATATTGACACATGTTTATGTTTAATATCAATGGGAAACTACATCCCATCACTAACATTATATTAAATGGTAAAAAAATATCTAATTACACATGAAAACAAATAAAAAAGATAATCTATCCTTATAAATGAATTAAATTAATTGGAAATTTGGAATTTAAATGCAATATTTTTCAATATTCATTAAAAAATTAAATTTATTAAAACAAACTACAATAATTTCATCCAAAATAAATTATGATTTCCCTATTCTTAATAAAAATATTATTTTATCAAATAGGTCATATAAATGTGATAAAACTATATTTAAAAAATAGTTCACCATCAAACAACGGTAAATCAAACATTAAAATAATATTATAGTATTTGTGCTTAAATTTGGATTCTTCCTCACTTTAAGACTCTTACATTTATTTGATAAATGAAAAATCATTTAACAAGAATGTTTAATCATAATATGGTTATAACTATTCATTCCCACTACTATAATGACTATGCATTAAATACCATTTAAATTATAATATTATATTATTATTTTTCTGTATGACTCACAATTATGTGTAATATAATATTTCAGTGAAACCCATTATGGTGTGCCAGGTACTCCATCAATCATATTATCCCCTTTAATGTAAAAGTAAAATTTATTTCATAAATATTAATAAATATTAAAATTTAATATTATTTAATTAATTATATTGGTACATTTACCATTTCAAGTGATTTTATTACAATTAGGTAATTACATCATCCGAATTACATACCCTTACTGGGTATTATAGCTCACCCTTATTATTTATCCATTACCCATGTAAAAAACAAGATGTAATTGAATAACCCTTCAAGGATGTTGTATATTTTCTCTTTTATACGAATCATTATTTTAATTACTATGTATTAATATATTATGTATATCTGGTATGTAATATGGCATCCCAATTAATATTAAATGAAAAGTACTTGAATATTTTATTCCTTATAATCATTACAATGTAATAAAATAACGCACTGAATCCAAGATTCTCGGGTCAAGACACTAATTTATTGAGCATATGATGTTTAGTAGTAACCTGGAAAACAATATGTAGTAGAAATAGATTATGGTGGAAAAGCCTATGTTAGACATTGATAATAAGTATTAATGAACATCATATAATCTGGGTATGGTAGTTATTTTGTTTGTATTACTAGAAACAAATACATGTTTGGATGCTATAGGTGGATGTAGTTATGAAAAAAATTGAACTTGGAGTAATAAATCAGAAAATGTGTTTTGGGATTGAACTTGCGTAACCTTGTACATGAAAACCAGTCTTATTGTGCACCTATATTGACACAACCATAAGAAAAATGCTTCAGACAGTTCTCATTATCATTACCATCCATTATGAAGGAAATTAAAGTAATGTTTTTCCCAAATTAACAAACGTTTCTTATTATATGATTCATGATGTGTAAATTTATGTTCTATACCATATTTGGAATTATAATCTATGTGAGGATATAATCTCGTATATTCCATTGCACAAAAATAGAACCTGGTAGAATGAATCAAAACCACAATGATTCATGTGATCCATGAAGTATGAAATTCCAAATCATTAAGGATCTGATGAAAACATAGGGATGGAAAATAGTCTCCCAAAATTTATCATTATGTCAGTACATAAAATGATGTGCCAATGATTGGATAATGAATTCCCCAAGTCATATTTCTTTTAATGGAAAAAATACAATATTAGGTCACATGAGGACCATTAAAAATAGAATGAGTCTAATAAGATAAAGGGAATATATTAGTTTCCCACATGTGATAATTGTTGAAATAAACACACTTGTGCCTACTTTAATGAAATTTTATTTTTTTTATAATTTTATAGAATAAGGAAACAATGTTCGTGGTTTAATGCAAAATAAAAAGCATTCCAATTCATATTATTTTGTTTGAAGGAGATATGAATCTATGCAAATCCATGTTTCAATCATTAATGTAAAAAACGAAAAGAGTTTATGGGATAATAGTGATGTTATGATACATCCATAGATAATATGAACAATTAATATGATAATTCATGATTTTTTTCATTTGAATATTATATTAAAAATGTAATAATGATATTTATTGTATAAAATTTATTTATTTTTCTGAAATATAATTTCATTAAGGATTTTAGGTCATATGATGAGTCATTCTTGTAAAATTAATCCAGTAATTAATTATAATTTTCATCAAACAAATTATTTATGGAAAAAAGCCACTGAAAATCTTCTTAGTGTTATAATTTTTATAGAGAAATGATTGATGTGGATATGTCCTTACTATATATGAAATTATTAATTACCTGTCAAAAAGTTTAATGTTCAATCATTGACAGAGTTAAAAATACTTCTCGATTAAAGGAATATATCCAATAACATGTGTCTTACTTTTGGAATAAGGAAAATTTCATGTTTCCGATTATATGTTTTGGTGATTCTAGTTTCTACCATATTTCAAGAAGATACATGATCATGTTATTAACATATTTGGAATGTAAAAATTAATTTTTTTTTCATGTTGAATAAAGGATAATGATAAATTCATTTTTGAAATTCAATAGATCCCTTTCAAAAGTGATTGGTTCATATTGTATTAGAATAGGTAACCAATAATTAAATGATTAATAATTAGATGATATTTTAGAGGAAATGTAATACTTGAACATATTATGCATAATGTACTAAGGTTTTAACTAGAAATATATCAAGGCATAATAAATGGAAATGATATTTTTTATAGAAAAAACTACTTAAAATCTTATAGTGTGAAAAAACACATTAACTATTGAAAATGGTATTTTAATGCATTTTTTTCATATTATCACCAATTTTTTTTGATTTCAATGGACTTTATTTAAACATCTAGATTGTTATTTTATGGAATACACCATTCATATGGACATAAAGTCTAGCACTCTCCATCAGAACATGATAGTTATATTTTTCTTCTATATCCATGTTTCTATTTCCCACCTATGTTCTCCCACTAGGGAACTTGGATACGTGGCCATTGTACTTTTAATTATCTCATATAAATAATATGAGTTAATAATTTATTTTATGATATTGGTTTTTCAACAATAGTATTTTCAAATAAAATCCAATGAATACAAGGATCATGTTTAAAATACGGTGACATAATTTAATTAAGGTGTAGAGAATGTAACACCACAAGACATTAATATATTTTTCTTATATAACTAATCTATTTTTTTATCATTACTTATTCATGAATTTAGTCTTATGCCACACAAAGCATTGATTTTTCGTAAGTTACACACATGACTGAGTTTTACCACCTTTTAATAGGTAACATATTTTAAAACAAAATGATGAATATTTTATAAAATTCAATTTTCAAAATAAACATTATATTATAATTTAGAACTATAAAATTATCTTATTGTTGATTTTTGGGATTTTTCTAAGATAATTAATTTTTTTATGAATATTAAAAATTAATGTAATTTATTTAAGAATAGCTTTTTCAGATAAATAATTATTACTATTAAATTATATTTTAAATTTGTTTTGAGTGAAATTATAAAATTTTACATATATTTATACAATTATTTTCACTTGAATGAATTTCAATTTTAAATAGAATATAAGAACATAACATAGGTTACAACATTTTCTTACTTAAAAACCCCATTATTTCACCCTATCAGTGGGAATAACACTAGTATTAATTATAAAAAATATATTCTATGAAATTTCAAGATATGATTGACATGGTTGTAATAATTATGATATTTTTTTTCTAATAAGGTCAAATATATTTATGAAAAAATTATATTACCGGAAGTGATTAAAAATAATTAATGTGATTAAGTTAAAATTTATCATAATAAGGGACTAAAGCATAATCCTAAGTACCAAAATTAATTTGAAAATCATCCAAAATCCATTTTTAGAAAATAATTCTACCATATGACTTCATTCATTTCATTTTATGTGTTATTGGGATATTATCAAATGGTAGTTCTCTATATAAAATCCTATGTAAGGAAAAGGAAATTGGGAACGTTCCTTATCATTGACATTATGAAACATTGTGATATATACCATAAATCAAAATTTCAGATATATATATTAAAGTGGACTAATAAATTGGTTAATATTATCAAAATATTTTATAATTTACTTTTGGAGATGATTTGGTAACTAAAAATTCCTAAATACTTCCAACATAATGATTATTTAGATAATAAGTAAATAAACCAAAAGATAATATTAATATTAATTATAAATTGAATTTATTTTGTTATTGAATTTATTAATTTATATAGAAGAATATTTCATGTTAGAGATATGTCAACCAAATATATTTTGAATCAAATATTATATTGACAGTTTAAAATTGAGATTAAATAAATAATGATAGACTTGGCATTATTATTATACAATAAATAATAGTCCATAATTTTTTTTAAATTAAATAAAAAATTTATATTATCTTCTTAGTGATTTTTGAGAGTTAATATATATTATATATGGAATATTTTTTCATCAATTGATCTTTTATAGTAAAAATATTAACCCATATATTATAATGATTTTTTTAACACATTCCGAGTGTAAGCACTATTTTTTTATATCATATACAATTTTTTAAAAATTAATTTCCACTAAAATTAGTATTTTAATTTTATAAATTATGTATAATATTAATAATTATGTTTCTCTATATTATCGAATAAATCTATGATTATTTGATTCTTAATTTAATAATTATTTCTATTTGAATACTAAATTATTTAATAAAATCCAAAATGATAAAATTTATGGAATCTTAAAAGTTAAGGAGTGAATTCATTAAATGCACATATTTATGTGTGGATGATGTTTTATAGACAATTATCCTCATTTACTCAATTATATATCCACTTTTTAGAATATTAGGTAAGGTAGAAATCCCAGTAATAAACACCTTTTGATGTTTATAAGTGTCTGAGTCCCTCTCCTCTATAAAATGCCTCCTATACTACCATGTAATTTCACATATAAAGCAACTTATGATCAGTAAATATTTAAAAAAATTCTCTAAAAATACTTATTATTGTCTTATAATATTCTACTTGAGAATATTTTTTTTATTAATCTCATTGGTGCAAAACAAAAGGTGTTACCCAATTAAGTGGTAATGTCTTCTCTCAATATCTCTCATATCATTTACATTATCCCCCTCAAATATCTTTATTCTATTTTTATTTAAAAACACAAGTATAAAAATTATATTCAGAATTTTTATGTAATTTTCTTTTTCTATAGTTATACGCAACTCCATTTAATGGGGAATGAACATATTGTTTCTGAGTGCGAAAAACTACTGCCTCATAACACAATGATAGTTAATTTTATTCATACCACCTAAAATGGTGGCCATTATAAGAGAAAATAAATAAATCATTTGTTTATTGAATTTATAATTTCATTATTTTTCATTTATTTTTATTTAGAACATATATTTATTCTTTCTATATTTTGTAAATATAATAATTTTGTTTGAGGATGTGTGGACTACTGACCCTCATAGCGATACGACTCTTTCATGCTATACATGGAACACATATAGTATGGTTATAAGAACTCGATGTAATATATATAATACAAATATAGTATTATAATTAAAATATACAAATTTATAATTTAAATTTCATTCTATTAATACAATGAATAAATAAATGTAGAGTTCATGCATATGTATAACCTACAGACTCTAGGAAAGATGCACTTAATTTCATTTATCCAAATTTTAGGGAGCACAAAAAATTCATATTTACGTAATATATAATAAAATTTGGTTAATTTTTAATTTTTTATATTATTTAATCATTGTCTAGTAAATAGAAATAACAAATAAGAAGTTTAAAATTACTAGGGAAAACTATGAAATTAAAAAACAAAATAGAAAAATTAATGATGTTGTTAACAAACGGGTTATGAAATATTATAAAGAATTAAAATATGATAGTATAAAAAATATTATTGTTCTATTATTTGTTATTAACATATTTTAAACCACTATACAAGAGTATAAATCCCACACATCAAAAAGACGTATTAGATATGTCATTATTGTGTTACTTTTATTTTCCTATGGATTACACAATATACACAACAGACATCTGTTTAATAGGGTATCTACATCCAATTTAATAAATCATATCATGAATCCATTTTCATCATGCTACAAATAATTTTACATAATCGGTATTATGAATTAAATGTTTTAAGTGGTATGGTACACATTGGTATGTTTAAGGATTAATTTTTTAAATCATATTCTTAATGATTGTATTTGAAATCTCACTCCATTTTGTGATTGTTAACATTATATTTGGAAAAAATAACATTATTCTGTAATCATTTTTCATTGTAAATTAACATAATTATCCATATTCTTACACAATTGAAATTATTATTTCATAAACTATATATCAATTTTTTTGGGATACATTGGTCAAGTTCCATGATCATTCAGTTGCGGAGGCCAGTATTAGGGAGGATCAAAAGCAGCGAAACCTATCAATTTCTACAGTGAATGTGAATAAAGTGAAGCCTAAAGGGGCTGATCTATGGGTTCATGACATTTTTTCCATGTTGAAGCATGATTATTATATCATTGGATTTGAAGAGTAGAGTCCCATAGAAGTTTCAATGAAAAATATAAAATCTACTTTCAATTCTACCGAGGAAGCTGAGGAGATGTTGATAGGGAGTGTGGTCCAATGTCTTAGTGGATCTTAAACTAGAAGCTGTAAGGACACTAATAAGTAATAAAATTTTATCGACTGAGGTTATGAGCAATACACTTGATCATAATTCAGAAAGGGGATGTAATTCTTGTCGGCTGCAACATTTCACAGTGGACAAGGTAATTTTGACGATGTGAATATCTTGAAGTCCTTTTACAAAAACACCTTTGTTTTCCATCTGAAGGCTGGTTCTGGGGGGAAAATCTTTCCAGGAGAACATTTCATGTAAGAAGGAGTCTCTATGTAAGCAGAGGCCACTCAATTTAGTCTCAATGATAAATCTAGGGAACTTGTTTCATTTCTTGGATGTTCAAGAACAATCATTAAATGTGGTGGATGAATCGTCAGGATATGACAGTTATAGTCTCACTTTAGTGGATAGTATTGACTGATTCCAAGGATAAAGTCCTCACAAACCTCATAGGAATGAAATAAAAATGTCATTAGCGATTCAGGGAAATGTATAGTGCTTTATGGGAAAATCTTATGGGATGCAAAGATTACCCTTACTTTGCAAAACCTATGGAAACTAGGTCAGAAAATAAAGGAAAGAATATTGATATCTCAGTCCTACAGAAGGGGGAAAGAGATTAAGTAAATAGATACAAATGATACATAGATGAAAATTATGGGGAGATCTTGAAACTAATTCTATATTCCATGGAACATATGTTTGAGCGCGACATATGACCCAATCTCATAGAAGAGGAGCTCAATCGGATTTAGGAATGAAAATTTCAAGAATATGTGAAAATTAATCATGAAGTATGCTTAGATAACCATGATATAATTTTTCCCAAAGCATCAATTTGAGTAAAGTCAACTCAAAGGAATTTATTCAGACAATAGAAAGGGCAATTTCTCACCTTGAAGAGCTTATCAGTAGAGACCCAACTATCCAGGTTAGCAAGCTGCACTATGAACATAATAGTGTAGCAAGGTCAAAAAATATTTGTCATGAGTTTAATCTTTTTGTGAGCATTTTCAGCATGTAGTGGTGCCCTGTTTGTAATCTTAGTTTCCCATTTTTAATAAATACGGTTTTAATAAAAATTTAAATTCAGATGGATAAGAATATTAATAATGAATCTTATAAATGATTTGAATTGGTATGGCATGAGTGGGTAATTATTTTGGATTTTCCCTCCATGCATTGGAAGTATCGTGAGAGGAATAGTTCAGCCAGTCATATGGTTTTTACCCAAATTCATGTAAACCATCTTGTGAATGGTCTTGAATGTAATGGTATATTTACATAGTAAACATTATATACAATTATTAGGAATATCCCTCATTTAGATTTAGTTATTATTCATCTATGTGATTTTTTATCGACATATATATGGATATAATTATACTTATTTTATGTTATTATTCATCCATTGCTATTTTTCATTGAAATATCGATGGATTCATTTCATTATCTGTTTTTTGATTTATATTGATGTATATTTAGTTTCATACCATTCAATTTTGATATTCAATTATCTAGTTATTTTTATTTTATGTGTAATCTATTATTTACCATTCCATGTTAATTTATTCATATTAACTCACTGTTTAATCTATATTACTTACTCTAACCGAGCATTTTAGATCACAATTTTTTTTCCCTTCACCATGTCATGAAGAAGAATTATTTGAATGATCCTTAATGGGTTTTGTTTATTTTTTATTTTTTATGAATCACTCTTGTAATCCATATTTCCTAATATATTATGAGTATCATGAATGTAATATTGATTTCCAACTCTGATAAACTAAATGATTATTTATGATTTAATGCCTTGTAACCATGTCAATATAATAAAATACTTCACCAGCTCTCCTAGATCCTAGGGTCGGGGATCAACATAATTTTCCCTCTCTTACGAAATAATATAATGGTAAATGTGATCCATGAATAAATCTTGAAAAACATTATATAACATATTTTAATGGAATCCAAATCAAGTCTAGATGTCCCACCAATAGTTCACCAGAAATCATAACATATATGATGATAGATTAAATATATTCATAGAGTGATTCTATAAATTGTCACACAATTTTTAGATAATCACAATCTATAACTCAACTAACTAAAGTCCACCCCCTCCTCTGAATTTTATAGGGTTCTGCAAGTAGACGTCTAATTTCAAGTTGAATATAGAAATAATAACTCCCTCTTGGTATCATTTATTATACTGTATAATAAGGGAAACATTCACATGGAACAACCCTATATTAAATTATATTAGAACATTTCATCAACAAGGTCCATTACTAGAAGCACATTCCAATCGATGTCCTAATGTAATATTATAAAAAATAATAACCTTAGGGGAATGTCACTATAACAGAAGAAAAATTCCAATACACAAAACTAAAAAATAAACAAATTTATTAAAAGGGGATTCTCATTAATCAACAACATTTTATCCGTTATACATAGCAAAAAGTGTGATACTGATGATCTATCACTTAACTTAACAATTCATCATAGAGGTCATGGGTATAAAAGGATAAAAAAATTAAAATTCAAGGTTCACTATTTGGAACCCACTTATAAATTCCAATTACTATATTATTCATCATTAAAAATTATTAATTTCATACTATGAACCATTTCATATGCATTAGAAAATAATTAAACTGAAATTAATTTAAAAAAATCACTGAAATCATACATTTTGAATCATGCCTAAAATAATTCATATCACAGTTATTCCTATTTTATGAGAATGATGGATGTATACAAATCTCTCTTACCATATTTTGGAATGATTTAAATCTTATAAAACAATAACATCACACAAAAATTGTTTAATAAAAGATAATATAATTCCAACTATAACAACAACACGAATATCCTAATTGAACCACGAGAATTTTTGTTTTCCTCCATAGATGTGTTAGCTAATACCTCAAACGAGAACATATCCAAGGCAGCCACTTCTTGGTAACATTATATTCTTTCCCTAAAGATTCATAGAATTTAAAAAAATTAAACAACTTCTGGTAGTACATTGTAACATCCTGACCTGTGTTCCACATGCCATTTCCCTAAACATGTTGGTCACATGACCTCATGTGTGCTTCCATGTATGGTGGAGTCTACCGAATGGTAGTGAGGGTCTAATATAGATCATGGTGAGACTATACCATAATTATGAAAAACTAATTAAATTGGAAATAAATATAAAATATCCCCATAATAATAAATAGTACACTAATTTAAATCATTACTAATGAATACTTGTATCACTAAAAACCCATAATAAGAAAGAAATATAAAAACCTAATGCTTCTGATTTATTGTTCTAAATATGTGTTATGTGTAAAATGAAAAACATTTAATACACTAAATACATATAGGTGTGTACCAACATCTTGTGTGGTTCCGCCAATTATTCTCTTTCCTTAACATAACCATCACACATAGGTCTTTTTCCATTATCCTGGCATGAATCCATGATGCTTATTTGGGTAATAATTAGAAAATATGAAAATTGTGTGAGTAAGACTCTATAGGTTGCCTACAATGATATCTAAAACATTAAAAATTCAATAATATATTATGAAGTTATATAAATAATAATTTATATTAAATATTGGATAAAGTTTTTACATTGAAATTATTATTAAATTAACAATATAAAATCCCATGTTCTTGAAGGCAACCAAACTAAAAATACATTATGCTTCCCATGTCTTAGTCTGAATTATAAATCATAGTGTGTGAAAATAAATTACCAATATATTTTATTATTTATATAGAAACACATTTATATCATAACCAATAGTAATTGATGTTTTATGAAAAAACCATTGTCCTATAACATCATGTGTTGAACACTATGGGTATTTTGATCATCAGTCCCAGTCCAAGAAATCATGGTTTATATGGGTATTAGAATAATTTTTATTTATCCCATACGTTTTATAAAAAATTGTATATTTAGATAATACTTCTATGTCATTAAGTTTTCATTAAAAACATCACAATATATATAAACTAGTATTAAACATCATTAACATTATATCAAACATTCCCTTCATGGTGTTACATTAAAACTATCCTTTCAAATCTTGGTAAATCAATTTAATCAAATGAGATAATATAAAAAATTCAACACAAAACCGTTTATCAAAATTTATAATATAATTCATTAACCTATAAATGTTATTTCAACAATACAATTAACTCCAATTGTCACCCAATTCCAGTATTTCATTAATTAACCAATTTCATAATCTAAATATTTAACAAATTCTGTAATCCTTTAAATTAACTGAAAAACTAATTAACTAAATTCATGATGAAATTCAATGATGTGGAAATTGATATTAGAAAAATTTATACATGAAATTTTGAATGAATATATGTATTAACAAATAATCCACCCAATTAGATGTCCCTATGAGAAATTACATAAATCGAAATTCCCAAAATTAATATGGAATGATATAAACCAAAATGATGTGGTTTATCTTGAAAAAATAACTAAGATCAAGATTAAATAGATAAAAAACAATAAAAACCTAGATTGACCCCAATAACAAATATTTAATAATATATCACCCATGATAAAGATTGAGAGTCAATAAATAATGATAATCTTGTGAGGAATAGATCTCATACTGAGGAGATGAATATCATTCAATTGTATATTAAATTCATCAATAATGATTATCATGGTTCCTTGGAATCCACCATAGGTCATCAAAAATTTTAGTAAATTTTGTTAGGTATAAATTTGAAATTTATGTATAATAAAATGGGGTTTGAGAATTTAAAAAAATTTGGAAATAAAACCCCAGAGTATAATTTTTATTGATGAGTTAAATGGTTTTTCAATCCCGAAAACTTATCCATGTTAATCTTCTAAGGGATTTATGATTTACCTTATGTGGAACAAAATTTGATAAACCATGTGAAAAATGTGCAAACCCAAATTGTTTCGGTTTTCATGGTTCAGGTGGGTGGCCTCAAGGTACAACCAAATTGTTTTCCACCACCATTTTCGCCAAAATAAGATGTGTTGTTTGATTGGCCGTTACACGTGGTTTTATGAACCATGCACTGAATGTGGATATCCCATATTATTTCAAATTATATATACATTCAACCAAAACAACCCCAAAATAAAACCAACCATGTGTATAACCAAAAAAGGAATCAACTTACCTATAATTGATCTTGATAAATATCTACAAGAGGTAGGTACATTAAAAATAAAAATTAATAATATTTACTCAAAAAATAATTTTTTAACAAAAAAATTCCTTTGAATAAAATAGATGTTTATAAAAAAATTAGTCTTTATTTCCCAATAAGTTTTAATATAATTTATATTGGGTAAAAGATTTATTTTTTTATAAAAATATTTTATCCTAATCATACCCTCAAATTTAACAGCTAGGATATAATATTCCTATTTATATAATAATACTTTAATAGTATATCATAGTTCAATTAATGAAATTTAGTATTATTGTATAAAATATCAATCATAGAGTTCTATTAAAATATCATTTAAAAAAAGATTATAAATTCATACGATAGTGGCCATGGATCATTTACAAAGCATTCATAATTGAACGAGTTCACTCCCATAAAAATTGTAGTACTCAACAAAAAAATCGCAATATTATCATAGTTGACATATCCCCTTACTAATCTATGTTCTCAATTTATTTCATTACTTATTAATCCATATATTCAATCATAAAAAAATGATTTGGAGGTATATGTAATTCAAGGACTTGCTATCTTTTTTTATAATGTAACAACTTCCCATGGTTTATAATGAAACCATCATACATTCTTATAGTGAAACCACCTTAAAAGGTTATAAATTTTAGAAAATCATTGGTTTTAATGTAACAACTATCAAACATTTATAAAAATTAATATTTTTTAAATAGTATTATAAAATAACCCTCATATTATCCCATAATAGCATATTCAGTGAAAATGGGTTTTAAAATCATTTTATCGTGTCATGACCCATGGAAAGGAAATATGTAGAATAATAATTTAATCAATTTGTAATACCATAAATCATAGAAAGGTAAGGTGTTTGAAAATCATCACATCAATGTATGAACTAAAAATATATAGTAAGATTAATAATTGTTTCAAAGGATTATATACCTATTATGTATGAATTTACATCAAATTCTGTAATCATAAATGTTAATTCCACTAAAATATCACTATTATATTTCTAGAGGAAAATTAAAATTCCATTTGAAAAGAACAATTCAAATAAAAAAACAAAATATTATGGAAAAATATTTATTTAAATTAATCCTAAGAATCTTGTAAATGAACCACCAAATTATTTAGCAGTCTTGATGATAGGAAAATCCATTCATGTCATATTACATAAAAGAAAAAATGTCATTCCAACATTGTGTAAAAATTAATATTTTAACTCATTCATGAACAAAAATAATGTTCTATTAAAATCCCATATAATAATTATGAAATGTGAATACTTAAATATAAAAAATCTTGTAGAATAGTAAAATGATTCAATAATTGTTTTCAGAAAACATGGATATGGAAGAAAATGCTTTCTGACTTAATAGGTAAATAAAGATTATTTTCTTTTAAAACGAATTTTATGTCTATTGAGTATATAAGGTGAGTAATATAAAGGGAAACATTAATTTTATGAAATAACATATTTAATATATAATTTCCGAGTTTATAAATAAGTAGATCCTAAGAATCCATTAGATGATATTTTATCACAAATAATCTCGAAAAGAAATTAGATTGTAACATGATAACATTTACATATTTTTTTAAAATTGAAACTTCTTCATAATTAAGAAATTAACATCAAATTTATATATAAATTTTCAAAAAATTATATAAAAAATCATAAAATAAATTCATTGGTTTTATGTACTCCACTTTAATGAAATAATTGGTGAATATGGAATATTTATAAAAGATATAAATTTGAAATGAAAATACCTAACCCATGGTACAAATTATTTCACACACATTAAAACCTCATGTATAATAAATATATATTTATTATAAATCTATTAAATTACCATAAAAAGGTATAATATATATCATATTAGTTAAATATAACCATTTCTCACCTGTTTGGTAACAATTCATTATTATAATCGTTGTTCCCAGTGATATCTATAATCTCTTTCACATATGTGTTGGTTCAATAGAGTCATAATTATACATTGATCATGATTCAGAAATATGGGAAAAACTAATCATGGAAAAAAAAAATTTAAATTCATTTTTTGTATTGTATATTAATATAGTGACAGAAAAATGAATTACATAGATCAATGAGACGGTAGGTCAGGCGTATAATGAAAAATGATTTTATATTTTGATGGCTGAATTGAGTGAAACATAATTAATTATTCAAATTTACCGAATCAGTAAAATATAATTTATTTTTATATAATTTATTTTTATTTTTTCAATACTCATTTATATCAATGTAAAATGGAAATTAAAAATTAATGGCATCACTTCATGGAAGTGGTAGTCTATATTTATACAAGAATGATATTATAATCCTCGGATCATTTGGTTGGTAAAAAGCTGGAAATAATATTATAATTACAGATGAATAGTTTTGTCTTAATTATCATATATAATAATGAAAACTGTCATAATAACCACATCTGAAGGATGGTTATAGAAAATAAATTTTATCACTACAAGGAGACTTTAAGGCTTATGTATCCACATTTGAAACTTTTACATCCCATTTTTTTGAAATAAGGGGAAGAAGGTGGTTTCAAAATATTAATATAATAAATATATATTATTTATACTTAATTTATTAATTTATAATAAATATATCAGATTTTGTGCAGGTAAATGAACATTTAAAATTAAATTTATCTGTTAAAACGACTATCTCTTCATTGAAATAGCTCAATTGAATATCATCATAAAGACAATATGGGGATCTTACAAGTTTAAAAATAATAAAATGTATTAAAAGAATTGAATAAGAAATCATTTATGTGTTTTTTCAATCAATATGGCTCAAATTTCGTTGAATATGTTAAAGGAATATAGACCTTTTATAATTGAATAGAGTGAAACTTTAGGAAATACAAAAATAATTAAAATATATTGATGTCCTTATCAATCAAATTGGATAAAAATGGACTATAAATGTGAATTTGATGATATTATAAACCATATACTATTCCATTTTCATATTTTAATTTTATATCTCTTTTAAATAATTAAATAAAATATTATTTATATAAATTATCATTAACATCAATTTTAATACAATTTGATTATTTTGAATTAAAATGTTGAAATAAAATTATTCAACAAGTATACAATACATTATAATAACACAAATAAGTCATATTTATTAAAATATTGTTCATAACAAAAAAAATATAAAAATTATATTACTTTTAATAATTTTAAAAATTCATTTATTATGTTCTATTATAAATTTGAGACAAACTAAATAAGTTTTTCCTCATCATTAATCATAAATATATATAATTAATATAAATAATCAATATTTTAAAATCATTGAAATAAATCTAATTATCAATAAACAAACACCAATATTTATTCATAATTATTTCTCTTATGTGGAAAGACAAGTGATATTTAAAACATGGTGATTGCCATTTTGTAACTTTCAATGATTTTAAAGTTAATTTTTGATTTCATTTTCAGGGAAAACATTCCAATAATGTATTTATATTACAGAATAGTTTTATTTTTATAGAATTTAATTTATACAATATTGATTCGTTTGAAAAATTATGGCATTGTCACTTTTTTGTAATCGTTATTAACACAATTTAACCTTTTCAGATGTGATAAATTTTACAACATTTACAATCCATAATGAAAAATACAATGTGGGACATATTTACTAATCATGAAACTAATAATTACATATATGAAATCCATTTTACTTAATTGAACACATATCATTAGAATAAATTAAATTTAAAATAAGTTCACAAAACACGATAAAAATCATTTTTATAAAAATATAGTTTTTAAGCATAAGATAGGATATATTTTTATATAATTCATTGAAAAATACTAAATGAATAGTAAAATATATGATTATTTATATAATTAATGGATTCATTACTAAAATAAACCAATACAAAATAATTTTTTTTTTAAAAAATTCATTGCTTCTTTAAATAAAATTTCATTTGAAAAATATTTTTTGTTTCGTTAGAATGGATTTATTATATTGAATCAATTAATACCCAATGGATTTATGATATACATGTTTATGAAATTCATTTTTCATAATTTAGTTATTCTGATTCATACCCACTAATTCAATGGATATTCGATAATTTTCATATTTATGTAATAATATTTTAATAGTATATCATTGTTTGTTTAATATCTTTCTTCATCAAACACAATATATTGATTAAGTAAAGTTTATTTGAACAAAATAGTTAATTAAAACATAGTGTGATATATTCTACTCCATTAAAATAGATTTATACCTCAATGTTTTACAACTCAGATATAGATAATGAAGTAATATTTCAAAAAATTTGTCAACAGGATCCCATGTAGCTTCATTAATTTTGTGATTTCACAAAACAAATTTTCTAGGAGAGCTCTCTCTATTCATATAAAATTATATCAATTATGGAATATGTATATTTATTTTTCATAATAATAAGGGTAATTATATTATGGTACACCATCAATGTTAATTATATGGGAATAATCATGTATGTTGTTTATCTATGTGATTCCTAGAACAAATCATGATCTTGATGAAGACTCTGTGGAAGAACGAAAAAATAATTTGTAATCATAATATAATAAGGAATTTGAAAAAGACAAAAAATATCAAGGAATTAAAATATCAATCTTTCAAATCCTTAAAACCGTATTAAAATTAAATATATTAACAAATGCCATTTCACCAACATCAAACTCTAGATCTCATCGACAATTTTCAATATATTTTTTTGGTTGAATTTGTGAATGCCTTATAATATGATGAATAGAACTACTGTTATCCTATAATTTCTTAAATATATAAATTCATAATATTTTTGTCTCTGTAACAACATACCAATATGTTTCATTCCATCAATACATTCTATATATGGATTTATAATGTGTATTCTTAAAAAATTAGTGAAACCTATTTTTTTTAAAAAAATTCATCTAGAGGATTTTTTATATCTGAAAATCATTTTAAAGCTAAATAATATAATCTTATCTTATCTATTGAGACCCTAATTTTTCAATCATTACCATTACATCAATTTTTAATATAAGAATCATAATATTTTAAAATTTAATGATTTCAAGGCTTAGTATATTAAAAAATTCAGTTCATACATTCCTTATACTTAATAGATTAAAAAATTTACAAAATTATCATTCATAATACAATTAAAATATTTCACATTCTTTTTAATACTTGTGGTCACCATAAGATATACATCAATAAAATAGTTCACCTAAATTCCCACTAACGTGATGAATAAGGGACATGGAAAAATATTAAATGGGTGAGTATAATTACTATCCTAATTTCCTAAGAATAATACCAACATTAAAATAATTAGGGAAATGTTTAATAAAATTATGGAATGTGGTGGTGTATAAAAATGAGGTATTATAAAATAGTTTAACAATAACACACACAGGTGTGAACAGAGCTAGCATCAAGTTTATGTATAACATATATGAATACTCCTAAAATAATCCTTGTGAACATAAATAGTAAAACGTACATTCATAATACGTATTACATAATTTGTCCCTTCACATTACTGAATGAATTGGAGGTCTATATAATTTCAGTCCAACCTGCAAGATCATAATATTCACATTATTAAGCATGAAACATATAATTTATAACAATAAAAATCCTCAAATAAACCATGGAATTGATTTTATTTCCAAATGATTTCATCAGGTACTATATTAGGAATTTTAATGGGTTTAAAAAACGAATATTGGAAACCATATCTGCCCAAAAATAAAAATCATTTTCTTTTATGATGAAAAATTATAATTGGAGTAAAATTAATGTTTCTACAAAGAAACTATTTTTTTGGAAAATAATTGTATTATTATTATGAATTATCATTTAAAAAAGTACATATATAAATTAAAATAAAATAATAAAAAAAATTAATAAAAATTTGTGAAATATCCTTATTGAAATTTATTTGAGATTAGGGTAAATAAAATAAATGGAGTAATGTGGAGAATCCATATACCATAAATCTCACTTAATATAATAACTTTTATACCTCTTGAATAATACAAAAAAGTTCAATAAATCATTGATATAGAATATAAAATTTGTAATTTTTATGACTATTTATCAATTATATAAATTTTAATATTTTAATATATTGCCTTGTTTAAATGGATACGATTTTTATATTATTGTTTCCTTAAAAAATTTCATTTTTTTATTTCACTATATTTGTTTAAGGTATTTTATAAAAATAATAAAATTAATTCAATTTTTTTTAAACACATATTTATAAATTTATTTATTATAATAAAATATGTATCACCATCCATTATAATGGTAATTATAAATAATTTGGAAACAACATCAATGTTTGTTTACTTACTATTAACACTAACACTTACCAATCATTAAGTAAAAGAGGTATAAAATAATAATAAATTAAAAATAACTTCCTTGTAGTATGTTTATCAAAATAATATAATGATAAAATTATACCATATTTCATATTATAAAATTTAATTTTTAATGAAACAATGAATTGGGGGAGAAGAATAATAAAAACATATAATTTTTTTTAAAAAAACCAACTTCCATAATGTGAACTCTCTTGTATGACACAACTGTAACTTGAGGAATATAATTTTTTCACTCATAAATATCACTATAGTTTTTACTTTATTATGTTATATTATTTGGGGTGGAAATTCTCATTAGAGGATAAGGTAGGAGTATTTTTCCATGTTCAGGGAGAGGGTTTATTTATACTTATAGGGAAGGGTATAATTAGAATAATGTATTAAACAAATAATATATCAAATGTAATACAATTAATTCTGAATTTTTTACTATATAAAATACAAATAAATATAATTTTTTTAAGTATTTTAAAACTTTTTATAGTTCGAAATCTCTTTTTAAAAAATTTAATGTTGAATAAGAGAAACAAATTATTTTTTGTGATCACTTTTGATATTTTGGTTTGGAAAGTCATTTTTGGGATTTAAAATTAATATTATTTTCTATTACTGACTAATTTTTATAAGTTCAATATATGTATCCAAAGCTTTTTTTCCAAAAATTATTTGTTCATTGTTATATCATAATTAATATATTTTCTGATGCACTAATTATAATAAAATTATTTCTTTTACAATTCACCAAAATTTTTGAATATTTCAAAATATTATCAATAAAAAACCTTGTAAAATTTCACTGTGATATTTTGAAAATTTAAATTCATTTTATTCAAATAATGTTTTATAGATTTTAATTTTAAATTTTAATATAAAAATTTTGATCTTTAAAAAAGACATCAAAATATAGTATATTGACATTGTGGCTATATTTTTTATCAATGATTTAGTGATATTTTTTTTTCTATTTGATAATATTTATATCTAGTTATAATAATACTATAAAATAATTTATTTATCATACTATTGCTATTATGTCAAATTACTCTTCTAATAACTAGTTTAAAATTCTTTAGGGCCATGTTACTATTCCCAAACGAAAGGTTACAATTCCCAGTGGTCATATAACTATTACAATAGTAATTTTTCCCTTTAAAATTCTGAATTATCTTTTCTAAATACTAAATAACTCATTCAATAGATATTCGCTAAAATTTCCCGCATTTATATACTGTTTCATTTCATAGGATGATAATTTGATTGAAAATATTTTGTTATATTTAAATATTATTGGCCATGGGAACGATGAATCTAGTATATTGGGATATAATATGTAAATAATATAATATTTCAAACATATATTAATGCTATAATTTAGATATATAATATCTAGGATAGTATATTCTTCCATAATTTAAAAAATCTATCACTGAAATTTTGACTCAAATTCGTGGTTGAGAATAGGTAAAGGTACTTTTGTTTCATGGTTTCTTGTGTTTCCCATGTCACCACATAATACTTCTTGTTCCTCCACAACACTATGAAAAGTTTAGATTTATTGTTTCATATAAATTTGTCTCTTGTTTATAATATTTTCACTTTTTCTCTTCTTTATAGAAATAATTTTCCATTTTTACCAACACAAGACTCGGTGCATGTGAGTGATTAGGCATGTAATTTATCAAAAGTGATATGAAGAACATTTCACAAAAATGATCCATATTTTCTAATAGTATAATTAAATAGTTCACTAATATTATGTGATCAATATTCTCAATTTGGTCATTGCTAATAGGGTTAGTATTTCACATCATTCCAAATAGAATGAATATATTCTATAGTGATATTCAATAGAAGGTTTCATCTCTATAAATGAACTAAAAATATCTATTATGGTTTCCAAAATAGAAATTGTTTAACTGTAAACATATTTTACAAATTTATTTTTATTTCATGAATGAAATATGTCTTCTCATGCCTATGATCGTGTCTAACTAGTTTTTATTCTCCAACATCATTTCAAAAAAAAGAATATCTACATCAAATACCATATAGATATTAATATAATTCCATTTTATTACTTGGGTGGATGGTATTTTTGTACAAGAACTCATCCAATGTGAGAGGTTGGTCCCATCATCCTTTATATTCCATAAATAAGGCTATCATAATTTCCTACTGTGCTCAAGTATTAAAATCCATTTGGCTTTTAGGAGATGGTTTTCTACTTCAATAGTGACGTTTTTCAATTTCCATAAGGGTATAGGCAGTGGTTTCATAATCCACTTAAACATATTTCTCTCTATAGTACTTATTAAAATACCTAACAGTAAAAAATATAATCATCTATCTCCTTCATGTTGTCCCACTAGAAGATCCCTCAATCATCATTGAATGTCTTTGTAAGTCCCTGTTTGATAAAAAGAGGTTATCTATTTTAGTTATTCAATATATCCTTATTTTTTCATGAGAGGAAGGAAATTATAGTAGAGTTAAAAGTTGAATCAAACCATTACTATATATATGTAAATAATTTTGATTTCATTACATTACTATTTTAATCATATTTTGAATCTCAAGATCATCCCATTATGTTCCTTGATACTCTCTCATATAGATTATTATGAAATGAACTGGTAAAGGTATGATGTATTTCCAAACATTATGATTTCACGATCAAATCTTTATGATGATACACCCTTTCTCAATCATCATTCTGGATAATGTAGTAGGTTATTTTCTATAAAGATAATCATCTACCGTGTATTTTTTAAAATGTTAGTGAATAGATAAATCATATTCCTTGATTATTTATGACAATATTTTTTACCATTATTTAGAAGCATATAGGTAAAAAAATTTAGAAACATATAATGCATATACACATATTACATTTATCTCTATAGGTTATATGGAACAAAGATAGATGAGTTCTTAGAAAATGATCTTTGACATCTGAGGTTGGTGTTGTTTTCCAAGGGTATAAATATGTTTTATTTATACTTATAATGAGGGGTATTTCTGGAATAAAGTAACTAAAAAATACAATATAAATGTTATTACTTTTAATAGTGAATTTTTAAAAATATTAATCATACAAAGATATTAAATAATTGTTTTACAAACATAAAAAACGTTATAGATCCCGATCACATTTTTATTTAAAATTATTGTGAAAACAAATAAATATTCATCTTTTAATGGGTTATTTTTTACATTACTTCACGGAAATCAATCATTATGATTTGAAACTGACATTATAGTATTTTAATGGATCATTTATGAAATTAAATTTTTTTTGTTCTACACATTGTTTTTTAAGAAATTAATAAATCATTATTATATCATGAATGATGTGATTCAAGATACATTGTAAAGACCAAAAATTTTATTTCTACTATTTACCTGAAAATTTTAGTATTTCAAAAAAGTAATAAAAATTATCCCTCACAAATTTTTAAAATACTAATTGAAAAACTGATACTAATTATATGAGAATAATTATCAGGATTATTTAACTATTATTTTTAATATAATTTTATTTAGGAAACTAATTAAAATATAATTGATTAAAAATGTTAATATATTTTATTTTACTTTTTAAATAATTATATTTAACTTTTTACAATTATTAAAGTTAATTTTTCATATTTTACACATTATAATTATAATTTATATACAAAATTATTATATTTAGGTAAAATTACATTTCTATCTTCCATGTTAACATTCCCAGTGGTTAAGTAACTGTTCACAATGGTCATATTGCAATTTCAATGGAAAAATTAATATTACAAGTTTCACATTACCTCCTATAAATATCTATTTATTCATTTAGTCAATATTCCCTACAATTCCGAACACATTTCTATATTATCATTATTCATGATATTGGTTCATTTAAAAATATTTTTCATCACTTGTAAAGAATTTTTAATGTGGGACATGATTATAATATATTTTGAAAATAAATATTTCACCAGTTTTTATTACAAATGATATTTTTTTCAAAATAAAATTTTATCATATTAATTTGTTATGTAGATGAAAATGAAATTATTTTTATTAATGAATTATAGTTTCACTGGTTTAACTATGTTATATATATGTATATTACATATATTATTTAATATATCATAAATTATTTTTAAAAAATTATCATTTAAAAGTTTTATGTCATTATAGTTTCCATTCGTGTTTTATTTATTCTCTCAAATGAACCATTAGTCTACTGATGACAAGAACTACTAAAATCGTCTTTGTATCTAGAGCATGCAGAATAATTTTCCAGAACATTGAGGTAATCTTCAGATCTCTATTAGACATTATAGAGTGTGGTAATCCATAAAAATTCAACTAATTTAATTATTCTTAAAGTAATATGGATATTAATAAAATATTTTCTATTTAATTGATATTTTATAACTATATAAAGAATTACACTACAACACATATTGAAATGTGACCATTAGTTTTTTTGGAGTCCAATAAAAAAATACATAATGCTATCTTGGAAAATAAATTATGATGTGGTTAATGGTTATAACATCTCATTATACATTTTCCTTGAATCGTATAATTTATAACATACATGGAATTAAGAAACATAATCTTTAATATCTCACGTCATTCTAATCTACTAGAAATACTATTTTAGATCTCAATATATCACCATACCTCAATGATTAACAGAGACTGAAAAAAATGATCATCCTCATACAATTCATTCCCTTTAAAATATATTTATAAGATGGTTATATGGGTTTTAAAGAACATCATCCTATCACAATAAACATTAGATTCTTGAACATTTATCATCTTATTTTATTATTCCTGATTTTCCTTCCGCACCTCTTGAATCATAGCATTTTAGATATTTGAACACTTATTGGGGAAATATTAGATCTATACTATCACGAAATGTACCCTAAAGAACATTATGTGAATACCACATGCCTTCCTCCCAATGGTCAAGGACTTTTGACTAGCGTCGAAGGCATCGACCTACAATTGGGATGTAATTTACTGGGTAACTATATAGACCCACATGCCCAAATGCATCCCAACACATTGAAATGGGGAAATAAAAAACCACTAATTCAAATATGAGTGAAAGTATATTTGAATGTAAGTGGGCCATAATACAAACCCAACAACGAACTGAAAACAACAAACACTAGGTACATGCCAGTGTAGTAACAATATCATCCTTAGTCACAACATCCAACACCTCGACTACTGGAGAACTCCTTCTCTGGAATGTACATTGGGTCTTCCATGTCATGAAGAGGTTCTTCACACTAACATTAGGATACATAGGTACTCCTCTCGATTGTATTTCATGGGACTTCAATGTAACATATATGTTCGTTCCACGTATTATTGCCAACAGAGGTACTCCTCCTAAAAGCATATTGTGGGCCTGCAATGTCATAGAGAGGTGCTTCCCTATGTGGTTATGAAAATTCATAGTGTTAATTCCCATGTGGCCAAAAGTCTGTATACAATACTTATAATTCATTAATAGGGTTATATACACATCACACCTGGAATAAAAAGATTTCAATTCGTTATTCGCATCTCAACTTCTCCTAAAGTCACAGGAGAGTGTGCCAAAAGATCTACCTCATGGAGAGGGCCCCAATGCCATAAATGAATCATCAATTAGACGAGTGGTTTTTAAGATACTACAGTTTCAGTAACCTGGGGGAATGTTGTGAAGGGTCCTGATCAAGCTTTGATAGACTAACCCTACCTACCCGGAATTGGGGTCCCATATACCACGGATCATTAAGACTGACTAGAGAAAACAATGTGCAGGACAAGGTCGATCCATTCCAGGATGGCTGGTGGGTAAGGGCCAATAGTCCTCGAAGGACCCATCCCTGTTGGACAAGTGTCCAGCCCAGTAGCTTACCAAGAGACCCTGTCTAGACTGGCCCGGGCCGAACAGTGTGCGGGTCGGGCCTTTCGGTGTGGGTCCGGCCCGTCGGTGCTTGTATTGTCCACCCGCATGTGTTTTCACATGTCGGCTAGGGACTGGCTATGTAGTGCGGTGAATGGTACCAACCTACCAGGATGCTGCCTTGCTACCATGTACCCCTAGTAATGTGAGGGTGGTTCCCTTCAAATAGCATCATTCGATGGACCACACCTTCGTCAACTCTCTTGTTTATGTGTACAAGGGTTGTCCCTCCATTAGGAATCCCTCTATGCACTTCTGCATCACGGATGAAGAGTTCTGGATTCCCGGTATATGTGGACCACCACTGTGGCCTACCACCTCTATGTGGACAGTGAGGCTAGCCACTGCTTCTACTCCTACCGGCGGCACCGGCGTGCTGGAAGGGAATTTTTAGCATGCCACCGGACATGCTCTGGTGGACCGTTCTTCGACATTGCTGAATATGTGATATTTGGGGATCACCCTCTTCAACACAAGGATTCCAAATCTACCTTTCCATTATTTTGAGGTTACAACACCCAATAACACATATGTGGAGGTGGTAGGGCCTTGTTTGTGTTGACATGGGGCCTCCATAATAGAGGTTAAAAGTCAGTAGAAGTTCGGGGGACTTTCTATTTAATAATTCCATGCCATGTTTTGGACCCTGAAAAAACAACCCCATGAATAAATCATCCCTACAACATAACTCACAAATTAATGATCGGCCAACTTGTTTGTATGTCCTTGTTCGTCATTTTTTAAAAAGAATATGAGAGAACATCACAACAAAAACCCCTATCTCATATGACATATGATACCGTGGCGTTCATCTTTGTTGGATTTTGACATCGTTGTAGCATCCCTTCTCTAATCATCAACTGGTTTCAAATATGATGAAGTTCCTCCAAATTTTGTAGTTCTACCCTGGGTTGGAATTCTATCAATGGTTTTCGTTAAAATCATCCATGTTTTTAATTTTTATTCCTCCAACACGTTGGATACATAAATGATTATGTCACAATGTTTCTATTAGGATGTGGTGTTGCATCACTAAAATGTTTTATTTAAGAAACAATGTCCCTATAATGTGTCATTAATGAGTCATTATGCTTCATGTTAACGAGCCAATAATGATCCTCAATAATGCACATCTTCACTTCTCTATCACTCCACCACAGCGCCGTTGTCTGCCACTCGACTGTGAGAAATAAAAATAAAATATTTGTTTTTTCATGACAAGTCTGAAAAATAAGTTTTCTGCTCAGCCCTTTTTGGTAGAATTTATGTCATTTCTAGGAGAATCATGACGTTCTGAATTCAAAAGTGCCCTCAAATTTTTAATCTAAGAACCGGTAAAAAGAAGGTAAATCAAACTTTCAATATTACAGAACATACCATAAAAATTGATCAATAAAATTAACATTCAAACTCAACCCTCATTGTAATGACCCAATCTTTTTGAGTAGTATATTAACTTACTCTTAATGATTTAATAAGATGTTAATGGTTAATTCAGAAAGAGGAGTCAATGCCTTCATCCAGTAGACTCGACCCTTATGAAGCCCACTTTTCAAAGCATGGGAAGGAGGTAGCATCTGTGGGCTTCGCTTTGGACCAAGCCCAAACCGAACAGCAGCATGTCAAGCTTAAACGTAAACGCCTACGGTAGAAGTTCAAGTTAGTAGAGATTACTAATAGGGAAATGTTATCTGAGCCTCCCTCAGATTCTCTCACCATAGCACACCTTACATTTAGGTCTTATGCCGGTGTTATAAGGGGATATGTGACGAGACCCTAGCTTCCTTGTGTAATTTTTTCGGGTGAATAAATTGATATCTCTTCCTTTAGTGATGTTTGTGGAATTTCTTTTGTCTGGATAATTTTAGGATATATTTTATTGATGAATTTTTGAAAAAGTGATATTTTAAAACATTTCTGTAAACCCTAAATAATTAATGATGTGTAATGATTTTAAAAAAAATGGTCTTCTACAAAAGTGTTCAGTAAGGAATTTGGAGTCTAATAAGATCACTTTAATTTTTTATGAATAGTAAATTATAAATAGTGATTTTACGCTTAGGATTAGTAATGTGACCAAATGGATTAGTAATTTCATTCAAAGAAAGTTTTAATATAATTTAGACACCTAAATTAAGTAATGTGATTCAATAAAATGGGTAAATAACGGTTTCATAAATTATTAGTCAGGTATTAGTTTTTTCGGGTGAATAGTGTTTTTAATTAAAAATTTAATTAAAAATAATTAAAAAATTATTTTTATAAAAAGGACTTTATTTTTCAACTCAGAGCATCGATATTATGTTAAGGTAATTTTTGGGGATTTTTCTGAAAAAAATGAATTTTCGATGAATAGTGTTTTTATTTAAAAATTAAATTAAAAATATTTAGAAAATTATATTTATAAAATGGATTTCATTTTTGAAATCACAACATTGATATTTGGTTAAGGTGAAATTTTAGGATTATTCTGAGAAAGTTGAATTTTCGATGAATAGTGAAAATATAGTTTTTAAGTTACGGGTGTTTAATGACATCATTAAATGATGTATTAAGTATATATTCAATATGGTCGAATTATGAATAGTATGATAAGGTATGAGGTGTCCCATGTGGCCAATACCATGGGAAAATACCTTGGGCAAGCCCATGGTTTTGCCAAAACCACTAATGAGGTGTCCCTTGGCCATTAATGCCTTGTGCCCCCACTTTCCCTATAAATACCCACCCTTTCCTCCTTTAGTTTTCACTCCCAACTCTCCCCCAACGAAGTTCTGGTCTCCTTACCTCCCAAGGAGTCCTCCCAAGGTACCCCCAATCCCTCAAGGTCCAAAACATTGAGTTTCAAGAGTCACGTTTTAAGGTAACAGATCCGACCTCTTTCCTTCATTTCATGTAATCTCTTTTATGTCATTCCTTTTATGCTCCATGTTATTATGTGAGAGGATGTTCTTTTATATTCCTATTACTTCCCTTTCAAGTTTATATGATTAGATATTCCCTCTTACTCTCATCATTTCTTTTTCTGAAAGTTTATGTGACGCCGTTAGGATGCCGAATTTTCATAAGAGAAATCTTGTTTTGTCTCACTTCCATGTTTTTCATTTCATATGGTATATCTTTCAAATTTCATTACCATGTTCTTAAATCCCTTATATTATGTCCTCCTACTGTTTTATGGATCATTTATTAGTGGGTGACCCATGCCCCCTCTCTTTTCAATGTTTTCTAAAACCTTGTAACATAGCCGTTATGCTGCAGAATTTTCGTCTCAAAATGCCTCTCTCTTTTCTCAAAATTATTTTATGTTATAAATTGAATACCCAAAGCTCTTATTTCTACAAGGGTATTCACATAAATATCAAAATTTTCCATTTTAAATTCTGGTATTTACATAAATGTGACCCGCTTTCCCTTTCTGTGGGTTTAAAGTGACGTAAAGATCATGTCTTTAAAGCAGTTTTTAAAACGTTATGATTATGAAATGAAACCCATTTATTTTATACTATATGGGTTATTTATGAAGTGTTTGATGGTGATATATGTGGATCACATGATAATAAAGTAAAATTAAGTGTGCGCCCTGATAGCGCTCCAATGCATTGGGTAATGATGTAACCACTAGAGATTACAATTTTCACGACACCTTGGTGAATAACCTTGGTAATTTTCGAATGACCCCTTGGGGATGGACCTTGGTGATATGTTCATGATTGTCTATGTTAAATTATGTAGCCAAATTTTCAAGATATGAAAAATGTTATTTTTATTATGAAATGACTCATTATTTCTTTCTCATGCCTTAAAATTATTTTCATGTCCTTATTGATGTATATCAAGTTCACATGTAAAATGTTCCTCTTGTTTCCCTTACTGGGCCTTCTGCTCACCCATTATTCTGATGGATGTCCCTAGGTTATGAGATGCGGTAATGAACCTAGGATGAACATATGTAGAATACTTTCAAGTGTTTAAGAACAATGCTTTATGTTGTTTTCATGTATTATGTTCCTGGTTTCCAAGACACTAGACCTTAAAGATCCTCAGTTATGTGTAATGTAATGAAAGTTTATGTTATAAAAAGGCGGGATGCTATAGTTGCTATCAAAGGATGGTTTAGTTATTTGTGGAAATTAGGATATAAAAACTTTAGTAAGAACCCTATAGAATTGTTTAAATATAGGAAAACTTCTGGTATTTTGGTATGTATTGAGTAAGTGGTTTATCAAACAAATACATCCATGTCTGGATACGAGCAGGTAGAGGCGGCTCTGGCACAGATGTTCATAGGGGTAAAACCTGAAAACAACGCTTTGAGCTAGACTCGAACGGGAACTGGTGCACGATAACGGGACTTGCTGCACTCTTGGTTACGACACTCCCGGGGGATATGTTTTGTTAATCACAATATTTTTATGAATCATTATGAAGGAATTATAGAAAAGTGTAATTGTCTAAACATGAAGTCTTAGTTAAAAGATTCATAAATGAAATAAGTTTTTCACTAAGGTTTTATTCTTTTAGAAAATGGCGGGAAATAGGAGGAATCGTGCCGATGGTGACCGCAATGCACCATGTGATGACGACCCTCTGATGGAAGCCGAAATGGAAACATTCATGCGAATGATGAACCAACTGACTCAAGTTATGAGTAATAACTTGAATCAAGATGAGAGGCCGATCTCACCACGAAGGGAACAACTTTCTGTTGAGTCCTTCATGCGCCAACGAACACCAACATTCAGTGGAACTACTGACCCTTTGGTTGTGGAAAAATGGATAAGCTCCATTGAAAAGATCTTTTCTGTATTTCATTGTTCGGAACAAGAAAAAGTCACCCTCGCTGTTTACCGCCTAGAGGGAGAAGCTGATCAGTGGTGGTCACTGATCAAAAACACGAAGCCACAAGGAGAGATAGAAGCTATGGAGTGGGAAGAGTTCCAGGGAATATTCTTTAATAAGTATTTCCCTCTTTCGATGAGAACGAGAATGGATAAAGAATTTCTCGAGCTGAAGAAAAAGGAGAATGAATCAGTTGGAACCTACGAGATGAACTTCACAAGGCTTTCCCGTTATACCTCAAGCTTCGTCATGGACCCTAATGGGAAGGTTGATAGATTCTTTGGAGGACTACGACCTCATCTACGGAAGAATCTAGCCAATAGGGACTATGATAGCTATGAAGAAATTGTTCGAAGTGCTATGAAAGTTGAACTAGAGTTTGGGGAGACATAGTGGTCTCACAAATCTAATGAGAAGAAGATAACTCTAGAACCAAGCCTGGGAAAATGTTTTGATCAGTAAAGAGGTGGAAAATCATATACAACATGCCACATGCAATAAATGTGGGAAGAAGCATTCAGGGAACTGCTTGATCGGAAGTGGTAAGTTCTATAGGTGTGGAAAAGAATGCCATATTTCTCGGAATTGTCGTAGTTATGTGAAGCCTCAACTTCCCAATACTAATGATAGAGGAAAGATGGTTCTGGACCTACCCGAAGTCACATGCTTCATGTGTGGACAGCTTGGGAACTTTTCTAATCAATGTCCAAATCCGGGGGCGGTGGAGGGGAATCAACATCAACCTCAGCAGAGGCCAAGGGAGCAAGGTCGTGCTTTCACTATCACAAAAATGAAGTTGAAGTTCCGAACAATGTGGTAGCAGGTACTCTTGTCGTCCACTCAAAACTAGAAAGTACTTTATTTGATTTGGGTTCTACACATTCCTTTATTTTTTCCATGTTTGCAAAGAATATAGAATCAATCCCCGAATTGCTTGAGGTAGAGTTGTCAGTCAAGACTCCAAGTGGGATTATCTATGCATCAACAGTGTTTAGATACTCTAGTGTTTACTTTAGTGAGCACAATCTTATCTCAAATCTAGTAGTCATCCCCATGTTGGAATTCGACGTTATACTAGGGATGGAATGGCTCTCAATGTATAATGATAAGATAAAATGAAGATGCAAGGAAATCTCAGTAGTCTTGAATGAACGACCTACAGTTAACATCCGAGGAGTGATATCTCGAACTGATCCCTATCTAGAAGCACCTCATATAGCTTTCTTTATGGAGTTAATCGGTGATGATGATGAAGGAAAAGGGAGCATACAAATAGAAGATGTTCCAATTGTTCAGGAATACATGGATGTGTTTCCTGAGGAGTTACATGGACCTCCCCCAGAAAGAGAGGTAGAGTTCACAATTGAACTCATACCTGGGTCTCAACCGATATCAAAGACTCCGTAAACAATAGAAAATGTGGAGCTAGAAGAGTTAAAGAAACAACTCCAAGACTTGTTGGAGAAGGGGTTTATCCGACCGAGTGTGTCTCCATGGGGATAACCAGTTATCTTTGTGAAGAAGAAGGATGGATCAATGCGGCTATGCATTGATTATAGAGAACTGAACGGGATCACAGTGAAGAATAGATATCCTCTTCCAAGAATTAATGATTTATTTGACCAACTTCGCGGGGCTCAATTCTTCTCTAAGATTGACCTTCGATCTGGTTATCATCAACTGAGGGTGAAGAAGGAAGATAATCCAAAGACTGCCTTCCAATCAAGATATGGGCATTATGAGTTTACTGTTATGCCTTTCGGCTTGACTAATGCTCCTACTATTTTCATGGATTTTATGAATAGAGTCTCTAAGGACTACCTTGATAACTTTTTGGTAGTTTTTATTGATGATATTTTGATATATTCAAAAAGTAGTGGGGAGCATGAAGATCATCTGAGGGTTATTTTGAAAACTCTATGGAAGGAGAGGCTCTTTGGGAAGTTCAGCAAGTGTGAGTTTTGGTTACAACAAGTGGCTATTTTGGGGCACATCGTAACCAATGAAGGAATCTCGGTTGACCCTGCAAAGACAATGGTTATGGAGGAGTGGCCTCAACCCACACCAATAACTGAGATTCGTAGTTTCCTTGGTTTAGCGGGATATTATAGGAGGTTTGTGAAAAACTTTTCACTACTTTCTAATACACTAACCAAGTTGACTCGAAATGGGGTTAAGTTCATCTGGACAAAGGAATGTGAGGAATGTTTCCAAGAGATGAAGAAGAGATTGGTTACTGCACCTGTGTTAACACTACCCTCTATCGGAGAAGGATTCGTTATTTTTAGCGATGCATCTCTGAAAGGGCTTGGGTGCGTCCTCATGCAAAATGACAAGGTAATTGCGTATTCATCTCGACAGTTGAAGATTCATGAGCAGAATTATCCTACGCATGATCTAGAGCTGGCGGCAGTTGTTTTTTCTCTAAAGATATGGAGGCACTATCTTTATGGGGAGAAATGTGATATATACACTGACCACCAAAGTCTAAATTATATTTT
This sequence comes from Viscum album, assembly GCA_963277665.1. NCBI lineage: Eukaryota > Viridiplantae > Streptophyta > Magnoliopsida > Santalales > Viscaceae > Viscum > Viscum album. The sequence continues at coordinate 1,636,733,893 of OY728119.1, read as the reverse complement.
CACACAGAAAGAATTGAACATGAGACAAAGGAGATGGTTGGAGCTTATTAAAGACTATGATTGCTCAATTCATTATCACCCTGGAAGAGAAAACAAAGTCGCAGATGCATTAAGCAGGAAAGATCCTGTTGTTCTGGCAACAATGAGGATCCTAGGGGATCCCTTGATTAAAGATCTAGTAAAATTGGACATGGGAATTATAAGGAAAGGGACATAATCAACCCTATCCCAAATGATTTCTCAACCTTCATTACTAGAGAAGATCAAGAAGTCTAAAAATGAAGATCCTTTGCTGCAGGAGATGTTGGAGGCTATAAAAGATGGGAAGTTACCTGATTTCAATATTGATCAAGAAGGTGAATTGAAATTTCGTACAATACAATGTGTTCCATCTATTCCGGAGATAAATAAAGAACTGATGGATGAAGCTCATATCTCTACTTTCTCTATACATCTGGGAATCACTAAGATGTATAAAGACCTTCGTGATCATTATTTGGGGGATAACCTGAAGAGGGAGATTGCTGATTTCACTACAAGGTGCCTAGTGTGTCAGCAAGTAAAGGCATAATGACAACTTCCTACGGGGGTATTACAACTGCTACCCATACTAGTATGGAAGTGGGATAATATCACTATGGACTTTGTAACTGGTCTCCCGAAAACATCCAAAGGAAACAATGCGATATGGGTTATTGTGGAATGTCTCACCAAGACAGCCCATTTTATCTCTATTCGGGAAGATTTCCCTCTAGATCAGCTTACCAAGATATACGTGAAAGAAGTGGTAAGGCTGCATGGGGTACCATTATCCATCGTTTCTGATCATGACCCAAGATTCAAATCAAAATTCTAGAGAAGTCTTCAACATGCTCTGAATACTGAATTGAATTTTAGTACGACCTATCATCCTCAAACTGATGGACAATCTGAAAGGACTATTCAAACACTCGAAGACATGCTAAGATTATGCTCAATGGAATTTAAATGTGGATGTGGTCAACACATCCCATTAGTTGAGTTCTCCTATAACAACAGCTTCCATTCGAGTATTCAGATGGCACCCTATGAAGCTCTGTATGGAAAGCGATGTAGAACTCCTACTTGTTGGGATGAGACTAGTGAGAGAAAGCTTCTTGGGCCTGATCTTGTGCAAGAAATGGAAGAACAAGTTCATGCCATCCAACAACACATAAAGGCTGCTCAGAGTCGGCAGAAGAGCTATTCTAACAATCGTCGAAGGGACTTGGAGATTGGTGTTGGTGACAAAGTCTTCCTTCGAATTTCTCCATGGAAGAGAGTCATGCGGTTTGGGAAGAAAGGAAAGCTCATCCCTAGGTACATTGGCCCCTATGAAATCCTTGATTGCATAGGAGCAGTGGCCTATCTTGTAGCACTTCCACCGAACCTAGCTCAAGTTCATGATCTCTTCCATGTATCTCTCTTGAGGAAGTACATACCCGACCCTTCGCGTGTACTGAACCCAGAGGTGGTACAAATGGAAAATGACCTCTCTTATGAGGAGCAGCCAGTGGAGATCATGGACCGTAGAGACAAGGTCCTATGAACCAAGACTACCCACCTTGTGAAAGTGTTGTGGAGGAATCATAAATATGAAGAAGCAACATAGGAGCCTAAGGAAACAATGAAGCAAAAGTACCCTCACCTTTTCGACAAGGCCTCAAGTATAAATTTCGGGGACGAAATTTCTTAAGGGGGGAAGAATGTAACGACCCAATCTTTTTGAGTAGTATAATAACTTACTCTTAATGATTTAATAAGATGTTAATGGTTAATGAAGAAAGAGGAGTCGATGGCTTCATCCAGTAGACTCGACCCTTATGAAGCCCACTTATCAAGAGTTTAAATATTAATGGACTAATGGGTTCATTCATTATTTATACCCATAACTGAGCTTTTTGTTCTCATCTCAATTTTCTGGAAGATTTCATAGGGTATAAATATTATTAAGTAAAATAAATATGTCATGATGAGTGATATGAATATTTATATACATAAAAGTTATCATGTTTTAAATAATTATAACTTGTGAAAAATCGATAGTGAGTATAAGTGTATACATTGTATTATTTGGGTTGTTTTGTAATATTTATAGAAAAATTCTCTAAAACACTAATTATAATTATATCGTCAATGTAAATTCATCACATTACTCATGATTATGTATCGATTATGGTAGGGACCTTATATTTTGTATTAGTTGAAGGTTTAGAGAACTTTGGAGATTATGATTTTTTCTAAAGTGTTAAGGATATAATATTGGCTTATTATTTTAAGGTTTATTATAATCATAATGTATTAAAATTACTTTTGAGAATTTATATAAATATCATTTATTGTGACTAACATCATTTTTGGAACATTCATCTTTGAGGTAGTTTTTGGTTATATCATTTTTGGTTGCAACATGAATGTTATGCGATATCTTTTGAGGTTAAAATATTTTATGGTTAATTTTTAATATTATATATCATTTTAGAAATTTTATTTTAATTATATGAATTATATATCTTAGAATATGTAAAACTGATAGGAGGTGTGAAAACTCATCGCATCAGAAAAGGATATAGGAATAAAACCCACAATTGAAGTGTGATCTGGCTTTATCAACATGCACTAGAATACATAAAGTCTCTAGTTATCATGGCTACTTATTTATTGTTAATTGAATTTTTGGAAAAAGTATAATTAGATTTTGGGAACATATTTTTTATTTATTATGTTACCATCATAATTTATATTTATTTAAGTGTTGATTTATAAATGTTATTTCTGAAGACATATGAATTTCCAAGAACATTATATGATTAAGATAAATAGAATACAATGTGATTTTAATTAAGTAATAATGGTAAAATTATATTTTGGATGTATCATTGATTTTAATTGAGGACTTATAAAAGTTAGGTTTTTTATGGAAATGTTTAACATATCATGGAGAATATGAGATTATTTCAACTACATTTTAGTATGATACATTAAGAGTGGTCGATGTTGTTTGGAGATAAATGTTACGATTTATCATAGAATGTTATCTGAACAAATCCTTCTGAATTTTGCGAATAAATATATTTTTTTTAATTGAGTAATTTTTAAGATATTATTTTGTTTAATGGTTTATGTTGGACTTTTGGGTATCAATGTTGAATTAGGAAGATTGATTTAATTTTTATAGTATAATATTTTTTTAATTTTGAAGAGTTATCAAATCATATCGATACTGGTGTGCACAATGATTCATGAAATGAAAAATATAATGTTAATATTTTATAGACTATGTGAGTCTATATATTTTTATTGATCATGAATACTCATTATTTAGATAAAAAGATATGTTTATGGTGGAATCTGATTAAAGGACGAAAACTCTGATTTTAATCTAAGTATATATCTCTAAATTATTAATCTATATACTAAATTAGTTCATCAAATTTATGAAAAATATTAAAAAAATTATTTTAGTTAGCTTTTACTACTATGAAATAAATGACCATTTAAAAAATTAAAAAATTATACTTTTGTGAATGATATCAATTTTTGGATAATATTTTCTATCACTCTCCATCAGAGAAAAATGGTCATATTTTCTTTCATATCAATGTTCTCTTACATTGATTCTTATTATGTTTAATGTCACAGGAATTTCATACAATCCTTTATATATTTTATAGTAGTACTTTCATTAATCCTATTTCAAATATAGGATTGAAATTATTGTATTTTGAAATTTTATACCATATTTAAAAACTACAATTTAATTTTTTGAGTAAGTAACTTCTTAATGGGGGATAATGTACCTTACCAAGTCTTTAAAAAAGAGACACAATGATTAATTGTGTACATAATACACCACGTAAAACTTAAGAGAACAACTAAATATTATTATTTGATTCATAACTTATAAAATAGATATTAAAATGGATGAAATTAATCGTATTAATTTATTAATGAAAATATGGTATACACATGTATATAATTAATTATTTTCTGAATAATTAATTATAAATAAAAATAAAACACTTTTTAAATAAAAGGAATTTTTTTTCTAAAATTATTTTTAAATGAAATTTGTAAGTTTATAAAATAATAATATAACTTTGTAGGGATTTCATACTAAATTATATATTATATATATTTAATGTAATGTTTTAAACTCATATTATATGTTTTTTAGACATGATATAATAAGAAATCAATTTTTTGGATAAATAATGTATTTTTAAATTTAATTACAATTTTACATCGTTTGATGAGGGACCCCATTTAAATCTAATTTATATAACTTTAATATGTTCTATTTGAAAAAATAAAAAACATCAATGAAATTCCGAAATGAAATTTTAATTTTGTTGATTTTTTTCATTTAAATTCATATTTTAATTAATAGTGAAAATACAACATTTTTTAATTCGATCATATATTTAAGAGAATTTATTTATATTTTTGGATTATATTATTATATGATTTGATGTTTTAAATATAAAATAGTTTCTATCTATTAATGAAATTTAGGAAATGGTATTATTTTCTAATATAAATTAAAACAGTAAAACAATGAGATATTTTGATTGTTTAAGTTAAAAATTTGTTTTCTAATTCTTTTAATGGGATTAATTCATTATTAATTTCAATCAATTATGGGACTTGAATATAAGGAAAATCATTCCATATTTTAAATCATATGTTATAAATTATTTAAATCTGTCCCTTTTGTTTTGGGAAAATATTAATAGTAACTTTTATAATTATTTTAATTTCCATGGTTAAGTTTAAATTATGTTATTAGTGGTTAAAAAATATTATAAAAATAGTAAAATAAAATAATAGTTGAATTTATTTAATTTTATGTGTATTACGACCATGATAATCCTTGGGTTTTTTGGACCACATGGATCCACTTGGATGCATTTAAAGCATTTATAATATTAAATTATATGACTAGTTATCTTTGTTACATTTTTGTATTTAAAAATTAATGTATTTTAATATATAGTTATTCAAGTGTAATCTTTAACTATAAATATTTTTTATAAAGAAAAAATTATTACATAAATCATGGTAATTTATTTAAAATTTATTGGAATTCAATAATTAAATTTAATTAGGATACAATGATGTTGTAGTAAAATATTTATTAAAGAAATAATCAAATAAATGATATTAATAATATTAAAATAAATATATTTTTATATTTTTTATTCTATAAATAAATTTTTGTGATTACTATGAAATTTTTGTATAGCTTTAATGTTGTTTTTTTGAAGGAATATTTTTTATGATTTTTTTAAAATGCCAAGTGATGGATAATGACTAAATTGATGTAATTTATAACATAAGATATAAAATAATTATTAAAATGGAAAAAAATTCTAAAAACCAATGAATCATAAAAAAAGTTCATATATATTCTAATAATTTCAATAATGATTCATTAATTGGTTTTTTGTAAAGATATGGTAATTATTTTAACTATCCTATATTAAATTAAATGATAAAATGGTAAAAGTTAAAAAGCATAAAAAAAATATACGGATTAAAAAATTTAAGAAAAAAATTATAATTTTAATGGGATGATGAGGATTAGACCCCACATCATAATATTTATATATAAATTTGTTTGGTACTATTTCGTATTAAAATTTAATTTGTATTCATTAAATACTTTTATTTATTCCAAGGAATCTGGTCATCATCATCATGATATAGAGTTTTATTGAAATTAAAACATAGTAAAAAATGAGAATTGTGGATACATAACTATGTGGGTATAATGGTCTAGAGGGAAATGGAATACCCTCTAATGATATTAAACTCTATCGGCTTTAAACTGTGAATATTGTGTATATATAACTACTCCGACTCTGGGATATCAAGAGAGGCCGTATAATTAGTCGCATCATTCCACTCACGCTAGGTGTGAGTAACTATGGTGTTGTTTCCAAGTATCCAATGACAATGCCTGACAATGTATTAAAAAGACCAATGTGGCATACCATGTCCTTTGAGAAAATTGAAAACCTACATGGAATCAGTTTCCAATTCCATGAGCTACATACCCCTTTCATTGCAAGCCATTAGTCCTATCCCCAAGGTCTTGTCCTCTGCTAGAAGTGAATTCCCTCTAACCATGCTAGACTGTGAAATCCAAAACAATTGACCCATTTTTGACACAAACAATCCCTCCGCCTCACATGTCGTCCCCAACGCACTTGCCATCAGTGATCATCTTCGAGCCTCAAGTGGGTCGATTCCAACTGACCCAGTTACCTGAGGAGGCATCCGTTCTAGCCATGGTATGAGGAATATCATGAAGGATTCGATGCAAGGTGGGAGCATCCCACCAAAAGATGATATCCTTAGTCATGTTTCGTAAAATATTATGGGTTCTTATGAATATCATGTGTGCCGATGATCTCACCCCTTCATGAATCGACTAGTTCCACGCTTTCCCTAGACTCTAATCTATAGTCTGGACGACGAATATGTGTGCCTTCCATATTTCCCCCGCATTCCCTGTTACATGAATCCATCTAATGACAAAACGGCGATCAACCATTTCCAGTATGGTGAATGCTGTCAAATTGCCGAAGAACTTACACACCTCCATTTCCCATTAAATCCCAAATAACAATTGATATTCACTCTCCTCCATATTCACACTACAGAAAGAAACTATAGATTCCATACTTAACCCAAATCATTTTATTTTCTCATTAGTTTAGAGTGTTCTATATTGGATTCTCCAAATTAATAAATTACACTTATTGGGGGTATTTTTGCATTATACTACCTCATTACACTCATCCCCTATATCCAATGTGAATGAGACTCTCTTATAATATTTTTATATGAACGATCTTGAAGGAGATAGGGTGAACACACTTATATCCAGTGTAGTGTCCATTCCAATGATCTGGATGATATCATTTTGGTAACAATTCCGTAATGTGTTGGTGAACATCGGATTGCGACTGTCCTTTTTAAAGGAAATAGGCATGACTGAATATAATAACTCAATGATATTTCATACATAATATTGAATTTATTCAAAAAAACACTTTCTTTTTTACATTGAATATCTTTTCATATTTATCACTTTAGATAATTGGGGAATAATACATTTATAACATTACACATTATTATAGAGTGGATACTATTAAAACAGTTCCCATTTTGTTCAAATTATAAAACATTAAAACATAAAACATGAATCCTTCATAATTATTAAACATTTAACATTTCTTCATTTATTTTCATGCACATAAACTAACCTTTAAAAGATATTTAAAAATTTGGATGAGCACAAAACATAGTAATAGATATATAAATAAGGGACGAACACATTAGTTGTAAGAAATAATTTTCAAAAAAAATTCTCATCACCGGTATACATATATAAAAACTTTTAGATATGTGTGATTCCCACAATAAATAATAACATAAGTAGAACCACAAAGTTATTTCAGGGCATTAATTACATAATCTTTTAAACCTCTCGGATGGCTTATAGTTTGTAACACTCTGGATACCTTACTATTTGTGTAACCATCACAGTTACACTTTGAGTAACGATACGGTCAACCACTAACATACACATACCCAATGAATTATAGGGATATATAGGTCCCACCATTCATAAAAAACAATTCCCAAGAACCAAAACATAATTATATAGCATGAATAATTCCATAAAAACATTTTTTTTGAATTTCGTTAAAATAGATTTTTAAAAGAGGATTTAAAAAAACCCCTTATAATTATCATACAACTGAAGAGAGGATTAATATAGTTGATTTAATATGAATATAAACATTAAATAGACACAATTAAACATTATATAATAAAATTCCATCACACAATCAATTTTATCAACACATAAATAACGAGGTACAATGTTAACCCAATGAATGGAAATCGGGTTAAGAATTCACTTTCATCATGTTTTCCCTACTTCCAACTTGTTTAATCCTCTTTTATAAAGGTTGAAAAAGTGTTATTAATATTTTAATGAATCATTTTTATGTTTATAACATCATTTATGACCATTTAATAACTTTTTTTACCCTTTAATGGTTAGTATATTGTTCCTTACATTGTTTAGGGTGAGTTCTTTAATTTATTTTGATGATAAGTTCATGATAGATGTTCTTGCAGATTGGATGTGAAAAACTATAATTTCTTGAAAAGGTATATAGATAATTTAATTACCATAATTTATACCATTTATAAATTTGATGTTTTACATTAGGATGAATCATAATTTAAAACATTAATGAAGTTCGTTTAGATTATTTTAGTGGTTCCTTGTTAATAACATCCTCATTTTGTCTTATAAATTAAAACCATGAGTAAATAATAAGTAATTATTGAACCATTTATGATACATAATACATATATTATAACTTGGTTCAACTATAAAAATGTTTTCATGACCATACATTAAATGGTTAATGAAAACTGAAATAACATTGTCCATGATGTCGGTAATTCGACACATCACATACAATCTTTTTATTCATTGAATAAATGGGAGAGGATACAAAAAATTATGATGAATGTAACATGAACATGAGAACATTTATAATATATATTATTTCTGGAGATTTCATGCCTCTTTTTTAAGAATATATGAAAAAATTATAATAAAATAAAGGAACACAAAATAAAAGAATAAGTGAGACTCCCTTAAAAAAATTCGGCATCGCAACTACAATGTGAAATGGATTTAGAAAACACTAGAAAGATAGAGGATAGGGGAAACCCATCAATAAAAGAATCATAATATATAATATATCATGTATAATAAATAAATAAGAACATGTAATGGAAGCATGAATGTTATACCACATAAAAGAGAACATGAATAGAAAAATAATGAAATTGGGAAATTTCTTACCGTGTAGTGTAACCCTTAGAACATGATGGTTTGGACCTTAGGGGCTTGAGGTAATAATGGGAGGACTACAAGGGAGGTGAGGAGGCTAGAGATTCATTGAGGAATAATCGATAATGAATTTTATTAAGGAATGGGTTTTTATTTATAGGACAAGTAAGGGAATATTTTAGTAATTTTAATGGGACACCTCATTAGAGGTATTTGCAAAACCATGGGCATTCCCATGGTATTTTTCGATGGTATTGGACACTTGGAAAAAATTACATCTTATTTAATTGTACATGATTTGACCATATTTATGACCTAATTATTACATCATCAATTATTTCATTAAGACATCGAAACTAAAAATGTATCTTTTTCTATTCACTGGAAAATCAATTGTTTCAGAAAAATACCCAAAATTTACTATAACCATTTAAAAACTATATCTACTTTTATATCACATTGAAAAATTAATCAAGATCTCATTATCTTAATGCCTTATGAAAATAAAATATTAATACAATTTAAAATTCATTAGGATCATATTACCATTGATATTACTATACATATGGTTATGTTTCTATTATCCCAAAAATAATATGATTCCAATGGACTCCAAATGACATACTAAAGAAAATTTTATATGACCATTTTTTATGTTTTGTTGGGGTACCTCTCATTATTGTCATTCATGGATGACATCATAATTTATTTCGTACTATATCTGAGCCATTAATGTCACAATCTTATCAGTTCCAATCCCTACAATCTCAGGCATCAAATTTGGAAGGGTGTCATTCTGTTGGTGACTCTCCTATTCAGCATCCCAATTTATTCTTCGGACAACCATTCTGTACAAACATATCCTATATGATGTAACATGGGAATATTTAAATGCTATATCATTTCAATTTAATCATTGAGTTAAAATCATTTACGATATTCTTTTAACATGATCCTAATCCCTAATGTTATCTAAACCATCCTCTGATACCAAATATAAGAAAATGACTTAATTAGAAAAATAATATTGGATTTAGTCTAGAAAACAGTTCCTTTTTTACAATGAGGAACTTTTCAAGTTTATCTTTTTGGATAATTGGTACATAATACATTCACGTCATTACACATTGTTAAAAACAGGACATAATAAAAATAGTTCCCATTTTTTTCAAATTATAAATCATTAAAACGTAAAACATGAATCCTTGAAAATTATTCAATATTAAACATGGATTAATTCTTTTTCTTTCACATCCATTAACTTATGAAAATCTTATAAAACCTGTTATGATCACAAACACTCATTATGGGAAATAAAAAGAAATGAACAACACATTAGCCCTAAGAAATCAATTTCAAAACACAGGCTTATGAACTGTATACATATATACATACTTTATGATAAGTGAGATTACCAAAACACATAAGAACATAAGTATAAACCATAAAGGTATCTTGGGGAATTAATTACATAATATTTTAACTGTATATGCAACCTTATAATTTGAAACCCTCATGGCTACCTTACTATTTGTGTAACCATCACAATTACAGATAGAGTAACCATACGACCGACCTCCAACTTACACAAAATCAAGGAATTGGAGAGTGATATAGGTACCACCATTCATAATAAACAATTCCCAAGAACCATGACATAATCATACAACATTAATAATTCCATAATAACATTGCTTTGGAATTTTGTAAAACGGAATTTTAAGATGATTTTTAAAAGAAAAGCCCCTTAATAATATCATATAACTGAAGAGATAATTAATAGAGGATAGAATATGTATATACACTGCAAATAGTAATATTTAAACAATTTATAAGAAAAAACCCATCACACAATCAATTTTAATACCACATAAATAACGATGTAGAAGGTTAAACTAATGAATGGCAATCGGGTAAAGAATTCCCTTACCACGGGGTTGTCTTACTTTCAACAAGTTTAAATCTCATGTATAATTGTTATAAGAGTGTTATTAAAATTTATAAAACATTTACATGTTTATAAAGTCATTTACGATCATTTCATAACTTCATTTCTCATTTTAAATGTATGTATTTTGTTCCTTTCATTGATTAGTGTGGGTTCTTTAAATGATTTTACAGATCGGTTCATGATAGTTGTTCTTGCTGATTAGAAGTGAAACTAAATAATTGAAATGGAAAGGTATTTAAAAATTTACAGTACCATTATTGATTATATTTATCAATTTTATGTTTTATTTGAGGATGATTCATAATTTTATACATTAATGTTGTTCGTTTAGATCATTTTAGTTGTTCTTTGATAATAACAACCTCATTTTTTCTTATAAATTAATCCCATGAGTAAAAAAAAGGAATTCTAGAACTCTGTATGAGACAGAATACATATATTATAACAGGGTTAAACCCTAAAAATGGTTTCATTACTATACATGAATGAGTTAATGAAAATTGAAATCACATCGTCCACGATGTCCGTAATTCGACACATCACGGACAATGTTCTTACTCCTTACATAATTGGGAGAGGAGAAAATTAATGACTATGAATCATCCATGGACATGAGAACATCTAGAATATATATTATTTATAGAGGTTTCATGATACTTGGGTAATAATATATGGAGATTGAATAAGAAAAGAAAGTAACAAAAAATAATAGAATAACTGAAAAATCCCTTTCAAAAATTCGACAGCCCAATAACTGTGCAACAGGGTTTTAGAAAACATTAAAAAGTGAGGGGACAAGGTTCACCCATCCGTAAATGAATCCTAATATATAATAGATAAATAATAATAAGAAACTAAGAACATGGTATGGAATCAAGAATGTTATACAACATAAAAGAGAAGTTGAATGGAAAAAAGAAGAAATTGAGAATTTTCATACCTTGTGGAGTAACCCATAGAACATGAATTTTGGGACATTGAGGGATTGAGAAATACATTAGATTACTACTAGGTAGGTATGTAGGCAATAGATTCATTGAGGAACAATTGGAAATTATGTTTATGATGGAATGGGTTGGTATTTTTTATGAAATGTAAGGTATTATTTTAATATTTTCCAATGGAAAGCTCATTATTGGTATTTGCAAAAACCACTGGCTTTACCATGGTATTTTCCCATGGAATAAGCCACACTGGACACCAAAAATATTATTTAAATGTACACAAGTCGACCATATTTATGAAATCGTTATTACATCATTAATGATGTCATTAACACATAGAAACTAAAAACTGTTTTTTACTATTCACTGAAAAGTCATCTATTTCGAAAAAATACTCAAAATTCACCTTTTCAATTTATCAATGGGTAGAATTCAAAAATAAAGTTCATAAAATTTATAGATATTTTAATTTACGTTTTAAATAAAATCAAACTTAATTCAAAATTAATTTATTTAAAAACTATAACTACTTTTATATCACATTAAAAATTTATCAAGATATCATTATCTTCAGCCTTATGAAAATAAAATTATAATAGAAATTCTATAATTAGGTTCATATTACTATTCATATTACTATTCATATATGTATTTATCTATTCCCAAAAAAAATAGGTTGGATCCAATAGACACCAAATAACATATTGAACACAATTGTAGATGACCATTTTTAAAAATTAAAAACAAATAAGGAGTAAAATTATGTTTAAATGATAATTATAAATATTTACTTTAAACACAATTTAAAGCATTTCAATTTATTTTTAGAAGACATTGGGGTGTAACATTATCCCCACCTGCTGGAAATTTTGTCCTTGTAATTTTATTTACTTATCTGACAAGTGAGGGTACCTTTCCCACATAGATTTTTTAGACTCACATGTTTCTTCCTCAGCCATGTAGTTTCCCCCAAAAATCCTTATATGGAGGATTTAATTATACCACAATACTTTTTCCCTTATATCATGAATATGAACAGGTTTCTCTTGATAATAATGGTCCAATTCTAGCTAAACTAATTTTGGCCTCAAATAATGTGATGAATTTGCCACATATGTTCCCAACATCAAAACATGAAAAAAATTGTGTACTTGAGGAAAATGTGGAGGCAAAGCTACTTGGTATGGAATAAGTCCAACATTCTCCAGGATTTCAAATGGACCGATTCACCATGGACGAATCATTCTTTTATTACCAAAATGCATCACACATTAGTTGGGATATATTTTAAGGAAAATCTGGTCACATACCGCGAAAGATAAGTCTTTCCTTCTATCATTTATAGAAATTTTTTCCTTATCTAAGCTATCCTCATGTGATGATGGATCATATTCACTTTCTCAGTCAATTCATTTACTGATTACATCCCCATCTACATTCTTTCACCAACTTCATCCCAAAATGCTGGAGTCTGACACCGCTTCCCATACAAAGTCTCAAAAAGTTCAATTTGAATACTCGAATGAAAACTATTATTATAAGAAAAGTAAACTAAAAAAAGATGTCGATCCCAACTTCTCTGGAAGTCCATTTATCAATCTTGAAACATATCCTCTAATTTTTGAATCATTCATTCTGACTTTATATTTGATTGAGGATGAAAAGTTGTACTAAAATTTAATTCAGTGCCCAATGACTTCTGAAGTCCCTTCCAAATGATAGAAGTGAACCTGGGATCCTGATCAGATACACTGGAAAGATGAACTCCATGTGACGTGAAAATATTCTTGGTGTATAGTCAAAAAAAGCTGATCCAAAGAATTTGTATCTGGAATAGAATGAAAATGATATGACATTGTCAGCAGATTAACAATAAACCAAATCACAATGTTACCTTGAGATGTCTTTGGTAGTCCCACAAAAAATTCTAAGGATATATTATCCCATTTCCACTCTTGCACTGGAAAATGCTGAAGCATCCCCTTCGGTAACTACTACTATAATTTAACCAGTTTACATGTCAAATATTTCATGGTAAAATCAATAATATCTCATTTTATTCCATCCACCAATAATACTCCCAAATTTCTATGTAAATCTTAGTAATTCCATGATGAATTGAAAATGGTGATCTATGAGCTTTACACAACAATTATTTCATCAACTGGGAATCAAAAAGAACATATAATCTTTTAAAAAATCCAATAACATAGCCTTTATCAAGATTAAAATCTGGAGACATACCCATTTTACCCAATTATACCTTTTTTGTTGCTCACATCATTCCTTCTCCACATTTGTAAATATTTTTGACAATGAAGAATACACCGAAACGTGAAACAAATCAGAGTTATGTCTAGTACCAAAATCTTCTAATCAATAATTCATATAATCATTAATCAATAGATCTTCTTCCAAAAGTATAATGATTAGTGATAAATGATTTTTTTAACATAAGGAATCTGCCACATTGTTTACTTTTCCAGGATGGTAATTGATCATGTTGTCAAAATACTTTATCAGTTCTAGCCATTTTTTTCCCTCATGTTTAGTTCCTTTTGAGTGAATATATACAATAGACTTTTATTATCCATTTTTATTTTACATTTGACTCCATATAAATAATGCCTCTAAACATTCATAGAAAAAACACAACTTCCAATTCCAAATCATGTGTAGGATAATTTTTCTCATGAGGTTTATATTGTCTCCTTGCATAAGAAATTACGTGATCATTCTACATCAAATAAAAACCAAGTACCTTCAATGCGGCATCCCTATAGATGAAAAAGTCGCCATTTCTAGAAGGTAAATCCAAAAATATAGCAATAACCAAACTTTTATTCAGTTACTAAAAACAAAAATCACATTCCATTTTCCATAAAAATTTAAACCCTTTACATGTTAACTATGTTATTGATCTAGATAACCATGAAATGTTCTTAAAAACACGTCAATAATAACCTGTTATCCCATGAAAACTACGAGTCTCTATAATATTTGGGGGTTTTGGCCATTTATCAACTACATTTGTATTGGCAGGATCAACTATTATTCCATCCTAATTTAAAATTTTCCCAGTAAATGAAATATGTTGGAACCAAAAATCACATTTTCTGAACATTCCATATAGTTTATTTTCATTTATGGTTTGTAAAATAACACTTATATGTTTTTCATGCTCCTATTTATTTTTAGGAAATAACAGAATATCATACATAAATACAAACACAATCATATCCAAGAACTAATTAAATACTCTATTCTTACGATTTATGAATACAATTGTGGCATTAGTTAACCCGATGGGCTTAACAACAAATTTATAAGCTCGTATATAGTACTAGAGGCTATTTTTTGGTTGTCATCCTCCTTCAACTTCAACAGATGGTATCTGGATCTCATGTCAACCTTGTAAAAGCACTGAGCTCCCTAGAGCCGATCAATCAAGTCATCACTGTCAGACAATGGATACTTTTTTTAACAATGATGTTATTCAAATATCTATAATCAATGAAAATTCTTATGGAACCATTGTTCTTTCTAACAATAATTAGGATCTCCCCATGGTGAATTTCTAGGATGAATGAAGCCTTTTTCTTGAAAATGATGAAACTAATTTTTTCGAATCAAGAAGCTATATTTGTTCCATTTAATATAGGGGTTTTGAAATTGTCTCCAAATTAAGAGCTAATTCGATTGTGAATTCGACTTCCCAGTCAGGTATGACACATGGTAACTCATTAGGAAAAACATCAAAGTATAAATTTACCACTGGAACATCATTAATCTGAAAAGATTACTTGTTTTAAACAATATGTGCAAGATAACATTCATTTCCATCATTCAATATTTTCCCAGATTCTTGATATGTTATCAATTTTATGGGTTCCTACATGTATAAAAACTGACACTATTTCACAAAAAAAATCTTATTTATCTCTACATTCAATAATTTTATGATAACAAGAAAGCCAATCCGTTCCCAGAATAACATTAAACTTGAGTAAGGGTAAAAATAAAAGGATTTTAGGTAATGTCTTTCCAAAAACCATAATTGAATGATTCTTATAATTCTTCTTTACTATAATATTTCCCCCATAGTTTTTTAATAATATGTTCTGGTCTCATTTTTTAGGTGATATTACTAAATTACCAGAAAATTTCTCATAGATGAAGGAATGTGTAGACCCCATATCAAACAAAATAGTAGAAAAATTTGAGTCAACAAACAAAGTACCTGATTCAACTTCATTGTATGTACCGACATCTTCTGACGTATCCTCAAAGGATATCACCACACATTTCTGCTTATAGTGTGTATTTTTTTCATTATTAAGCTATATCTTTGGGTAGGCATTTGTATAATGACCCATCTGAACTCATTTAAAACACGTTAACATTTTCTTACCAGGATTAGTCTTAGGATAACATTCAATGCAATCTCGGGCCATATGTCCAAACATACCACATTTTAAACACTTCTTGATTTTTCTAAGAAATTCCTTGGGGTGTTTCTTGTGGAAATTTTCACAGATTGTATATTGGATTTTCTTACTATTATATTTAATTGGTTTATTCTTTCCCATCTATTTCCAGCTAGACATCTTCTTCTCTTAGTTCCCAAAATTCACATGATCATTAGCAAACTCCATTTTTACCCTCTCAGCACATCGTAAATGTTTTTCAAAACAATTCAATTCACGAGAGGCCAATGCCCTTAGATACATAGTCTTCAATCAGGAGTAAAAGTGGGTGATTTTTCTATCAATATATAGAATAAAAATTACATTATACCTCATATGTTGGGTTAAATTCGCTTCATACAGATCCACTAAATCCTCATTATTTTCCTTCATTTCAATGAATTTTTTCTCCATACTATGTCACACCACCTCAGGGAAATAATTTTTGAGGAAAATACTTTTAAATTCATCACACTTAATAGAATAAATATCCTCTATATCCCTGATATTCCTTACCATTAACCTCCACTGACCAGTTTCACCTTCAAAATGATAAATCTAAAGACTTACCTTTTTATTGTTTGAACATCTAATAACATTAAATATCTTTTTATGGGCATTAATCCATCCTTTAGCCGCTACTAAGTCAGAAGATCCATTTAAATAAGGAGGGTGTTTCCTCATAAAATTTTCCAATATTGTCATGTTCCATAGTGTTACCTCAGTTTGTTCTCTTGAATGGATACCACCGCCATTTATTGCTTGTGTTGGCTGAGCCATTACAATCACAAACTTCTTAGTTACAATCCCTACCATTCTGTGCTGCAAATTCGGAAGGATGTCATTATGTCAGTGACTCTTCTGTTCGGCATGACTATTTATTCTTTGTACAACCATTCTGAACAATCATTTCATAGATGAAGCAACATGGTTCTATTTAAATAATATAACATTTGAAATTAATCATAGAGTGAAAATCATTTACGATATTGTTTTGACATCATCCTAACCCCTGAAGTTATCTAAACCATCCTCTGATACAAACTATAATAACCCGACCTAATTACATACATAATCTTGAATATAGTAATGAAAAAACATCCTTTTTTACATTGAGGATATTTTCATGTTTATATATTTTGATAATTGAGAAATAATATATTCATTACATTACAAATTATTTCAGAGTGGATTCCATAAAAATAGTTTCAATTTTTTTCAAATTAAAAATAACATAAAACATAAAATATGTCTCCTAGAAAATTATTTAACATTTTACATGGATTAAATCTTTATCTTACACATCCATCAACATTTTAAATTCAATTAAAACATGGGATTAGCAAAAAAATATTGTATGGGACATAAAAAGAAGGCAAGAACACATTTGTCGTACGAAATCATTTCCAAATTACATACTTATCACCGGTATACATATATACACACTTTGTGATACGTGAGATTCCCACTATACATATGAATATATCTAAAACCATAAAGAAATATTGATGCATTAATTACATAATCTTGTAAACCACTCATCTACCTTATTATTTGTAGCCCTCATGACTACCATAATATTTCTGTATCTATCAGAGTTAGACTTGGAGTAATCATACAGCTGACCTCTAAATTACACATACTGAATGTATTGGAAGGAGATATAGGTCCCAAACATCATAATAAGAAATTACCAAGAACCAAAAAAATAATCATACAACATGAATAATTCCATAAATATATTTCTTTTTAATTTTGTAAAACATGATTTTAAAAGAAAATTTAAAAATAAAATCCCCTTATATATATAATACACCTGAAGAGAGACATAATATAGTGGATGGAATATTTATATACACAATAAATATACATAATTAAACATAATATAAGAAAAACACATAACACATTCAATTTTAACTGTACATAAATAATTAAATAGAATGTTAACCGAAAGAATTGATGTCAGGTTAATATTTCCATTAACTCGGGTTTTCCATACCTCAAAATTGGTTAATCCTTTTGTATAATGGTTAATATAGTTTTGTTAAGATTTTACAAAAACATTATCAAGTTGATAACATATTTTAGGATCATTTAATAATATAATTTCACCCTTTAATTGTTATTATTTTTTCCTTACCTTGTTTAGGGTGAGTTATTAAAAAGATTTTCATGATTAGTTCATGATAGATGTTCTTGTCGATTGAAAGAGAAACACCAGAATTAAAATAGAAAGGTATTTACATATTTCTAGTACCATTATTTATATAATTTATTAATTTGATGTTTTATCTACAGACCATTCCAAATTTAAAACATTAATGAATTTTTTTCAGATCATTTTAGTTGTTATTTGATAATAATAACCTCATTTAGTATAATAAATTAAAACCACGAGTAAAAAAAAGGAATTCCAGAACCATAGATGAGACATAATACATATATTTTTATGTAGTTCAAATATAAAAATGATTTCATGTCCAGACTTGAAATAGTTAATAAAAAATTTAATCTCATCATCCATGATGTCGGTAATTCGACTCATCACGGACAATGTTTTTATTCCTTGAATAAGTCATAGAGGAGAAAAATAATGATTATTACTTTTCCATGAACATGAGAACAACCAAAATATACATTATTCATGGATATTTCATGCATATTGGTTATGAATATATGAATAAAGTATAAAAAAGCAAAGGATCTCAAAATAATAGAATAAGTGAGAAATCCCTTACAAAAATTCCACAACCCAATGGCTATGCAATAGAGTTTTAGAAAACATTTAAAAGATAGAAGTAAAGGGTAACCAATAAATAAGTTAATCATATTATATAATAGAAAAATAATAATAAGGAAATAATAACGTGGTATGGAAACTTTATTTTTTATCACATAAAAGAGAACATGAATAGAAAAAAAAAGAAATTGAGAATTTTTTTACCTTGTAGAGTAACCCCTAGAATGTGAATGTTGGGACCTTGTGGGATTGAATAAACCTTGTTAGGAATAATAGAGGTGTAATGACGGCATATAACCATTGATGAAGAATTGGGAATGAATTATATGAAGGAATGGGATGGTATTTAAAAGAAATGTATGGGAATATTTTAATAATTTCCAAGGGACACCTCATTAGTCATATTTGAAAAACCATGGAATTTCCCATTATATTTTCCAATGGTATAAGAAACCTGGGACACATCTAATATTATTTAATTGTATAAGAGTTGACCATCTATATGACATTATTTTTAAATCATTAAGGATTTCATTAACACCCTGAAACTAAAAACAGTATTTTTAACTATTCACCGAAAAATCAATTATTTCAGAAAAATCACCAAAAATCACAATAACAATTTTTCGATGTGTAGAATTAAAAAAGAATCTATTTTATGAGAATAATTTTATAATTATTTTTAATTTAATTTTTAAATAAAATCATACATAATTAAAAAATTGATTATTTAAAAACTATAACTTCTTTTATATCACATTGAAAAATTAATCAAGATAACATTATATTAAAGTCAAAATAAAAATAATAATAATACATTTTCCTATTCATTACGGTCATATTACAAATCATATTACTATTCATTGGGGTATGTTACTAGTCACAAAATTTTTTTTGGCTCCGATACACTTCAAATAACATACTGAACACAAATGTAGATGTCCATTTTTCAAAATTCAAAACATATAAGTAGAATAATTAGGTTTAAATGAAACTTATAACTACTTAAATTAAACGAAATTTCAAGAATTTTAATTTATTCTTAGAAAACCTTGGGCTGTTACACTGGACAACCTGGTTACCCAATAATTTCCCCACTACAATTATTGGGACAAAATGAAACATCTCTAGTTTCCACAATACACCATTAGAGAGTTTCGAATAGGGAGACCATTGGTCTGATCTTGACTTAAAGAGGGGAGGTGTGCCTATCCCGTGCTTCCCAACTCCCCATGTAGCACACATGCATGACCTTCCCCCACAGGGTCTAACGCTCTATCACCTCCCATGAAAATTTTTCATGCAAGCCGGTAACAATATCATTAATACTCAAATCATTAATACCTCCCTCACAAATCGTCCTCTCCATCATGCACCAAAATGCACTGTTTTTTCTTCCTTCTGACCTCAGATCCCATATGAAACATTTGATAAAATTTTCCATATTATGAATAACACATTTGGGTACCTTGATAGGTGATAAAGCATGAACCAAGGAGGCACAAAATACACTATTAACTAGAATAATTATTTCCCCAATAGAAAGAAACATATTCTTCCAATTGAGGACCCTCTCCACTATTCTACAAACCAGTTCGTTGATGTACCGGATGTGAGGCCTCGTCAATGATATGGGGGATCTTAGATACACCATTTGAATGTATCCATTCTTCGTGCCCAGACTATGACTCACCGTGTGAATCCATCTTGATGATAAGAGGTTGGAGATGTAAAAACTACTCTTCACTTAATTTCTTATCTAACCGATACAATATTTTTACTCCTTAAGGATTAAGGACATACCCCTCACATCTTTATTCTAATCATTTGTGAAGATAATAGTGTTTTCTGAAAACATGAGAAGTGATAATAATGGGAACCGCCTCCTCCTTCGGTGTGGGGAGATCTCCCCTCTGTTAATGTCATCCAGAATAAGATGGATAAGAACATCATAGGCCACAATGAAGATAGTTGGAGATATCAGATCCCCTTTCCAGAGCCACCACATCGCATTGAATAATCCAAAAGATTTCACCATAAGCATAATCATCATCAACATGGAGCTACAAAATGAAATATAAGACCAATATTCCATGGAGTGATACACATACCTTCCAGGACTCTATTTATGAACCCCCAATCCACTGGAACATACACCTGGATAATGTCAAAATTCACTGCCATGTTTGACCCACACATTTTTAAGTTGAAATACCTTATGGTTTTTATAACAATACATTCAACCCTTATATACATTGTCACTTCTTGAGTCCATGTGGTTCCACAATAATCTATTTAGGAAAATGAATGGATAGAATAGAATTAATGGTAAGGGAATGAATCATGTAGGGCACATTACACATGCTTATCGGTCGTATGTGCTCCCCTGAGGTCAGAAACATTGACTTGGGGATGACCACCACTGCAGTAACACAAGAAAGCCAGGGTAATGAGCCTCCCCAGAAGTAATCTTGAATTTCCATGATGATATCATCTTTCACCATCTCCCAAAAATCTCTATAGAAGAATTCTGGGAAACCGTCTAGACCCACCACACTCCAGCGATTTAAACTCAACATGGTGCCATGAATCTCCTCGTCTAAAGGAATGGTCCCAAGGTCCTAGTTATCGTGATCCAAGAAGTTTTCTGGAATCACATGAAAAAACCCCTCAGACCCCTGAGTACCCATTCAGGAACTTCTCTAAAGGGCCATCCAAACGGTCATGAATGTAGTCGCTAGCCATCCTCCCTCCCACATCCATGTCGACATTGAAAGACCCATACCATATCTCTATGTTTTTTATGACCCAACTAATTTATTCCATGAATCAAGAAAAGAAATATGATTTCTTTCAATAACATTCCTTGATCCACTTTATCCTCACATCATCCCTAATATTATGTTCATGTTTGAGAAGCATGTTTTTTATGATCTATTTCTTATCGGAGAGATCATTATATAAACTTTCATCCCAATCCAAATTAATATTTCTTTCAACCCAGTCTACATCCTTCATGACTTCCTCCAACTCACAATAAGGATTATTCAAACCTTTCGACCACCAGTGATGGTGCGTCTTAATCTGACTTATCTTAATATGAAATCCTATCTATGTACGGCCCTGTGAAGAAGCATTCCATGATTCACACACCAAATTGGTAAAATTCAGGACCTGAGTATAGTGTTGCTATAAAATAAACAAGGCTCATTTATATTGCCCAAATGATATGTAATCTAGTAGTGAGGAATGATCGGATAGGTAGAATGGTAGATCCACTACCCAAGTATTTCCATAAGTTTTCATTTCCTGCATGTTAGCTAAACATTGATCCAAAAAACTCCACGACCAGCGAATTCCCTATTGGTTATTACAACACGTAAAATGATCTCTGATGAACCCAAGGTCCATCAGTCACCTCCCTACCATGAATTGTGAAAAATCTTGGGTTTCTTTCCTATTAAATGGTCTTATTCCCTTCTGATCCCCTAGATTCACAATGGTGTTGAAATCACATCCATCAATCCAAGGTAGGTTACCTATATCAAAAGTGTTGATATCCTTACATAGGGTCTCCCTTTTCTGAGCATAACTCCTCAAGTAGATGAAGGAGAATATAAAAGAACATGTTTAAAGGGTATCCTTCACTATGATAAATTAATCCCCTTCCTGCACCAGATTGACCAAAATCCTACTATGCTATAAAATCAATATGTGGTGGTTGGATGGCTCAACATGTATACTGCCATGCATTTTTAGTTCCCTGAGAGAACTCTATAATCATATTGGAATATTACTTGTGCTCATGGACGACCACCATCAATAACTTATTATTATGAATCTCTGACACCATGAAATATTTCTTGATGTGAGATTTGATACCATGGGAGTTCCAGATATGTAAAGGTATCATTGGGAGGACATATTCTTGGGCCTAACTCTAGATTTCATGGATTTCTCATAGTAGGAGGGAGACCACCCCTTTTGTTTCATATATTTTGATCTGGTGCACACCCATGTGCTTCAAATATCTTGTAATCCAATATATAATACCAACAATAGTTACCCATAACTTTTTTACAAAAATATTGGATATTATTAATAGAATATAAATATATAAAATTAGAATACACTCTATAATCTTATAGTTATAATATCAGTGGAAACACTCACACAAAGAAAACTAGTTCATTTGGGTCTCATATAACGGTTATTTAAATTAAACAATTTATAAACATAACATACTGAAAAACATTCTTCATAACATGGGTAATGAAAACCTAAGAAAATGGTAGAACAAATGATCAGTACAGGTAAATAAATGAAATATAAATGGTCACATAATAGTAATATGATAGTTAATATATGATAACATGAGAAAATAATATTAAATCTATATCCTTAGTTTTAATCATCATAATATTTATTCAGGGTATAATTATCTATAGTTTATAAAATATTAATCAAAATTCAATATATAATCAAGAGACATGAGTCAATAAAATTCCTAAAAAATTGCATTGTGGAATACCCACTACCATAGAAAATAATTTTCATAGTAGTCAAGGATCTCTTCCATGGAAATCAATTTGTAATGGGTTCACACCCCGTAAACATGTATTAGTCAATGTGAATTCCCAAGACTATTAATGCATAGTGTTTCCCTGAATAAAATGGGTTCAATTACCATTAAAATCCGATTTATACCCTGGGATATAAATCCTTCCAAAATAAATTTGGGGGATTTATAAACATAGGTCTAGCCATATATGGATATATATTAACCACAATAATTTAAGTAAAAATGATACTAACACCCATGGTTATAACATAATCACAATCCTTAATTAAAAAGAAGTCATTATCTTTTTGTGTAACATAACCAAAATACATGGTTATAATGTATCCATTGTTAAAAAATACATATTTTTTCCACATGATTATAAAAAATTAATCGTATCATCACATAATAACTCATGTAATGAAAATAGATCTCATAAACAATTCATCATAGCATAACGTGAGGAAATGAAAAGAGGTCTTATTAATTTGAAAAATTCAATATTTCACAACCAATAGAAGATGAATTATTTTTCATTAATATTTCAAAATAGTCATCATTAAAATATTATTTAAGGAGAAATAATGGTATCAATGTATCATATCACTAGTGAATAATAATTAACATAAATGTATTAAATCTATATACATTAAAATTATATTACAATATCACTCAAATATTTTTTGAGGTAGATAACCATTCCATTTTGAATTTAAATTTTATGTAAAAATATTTTATAAATAATATGGTAAACTGTTCAATTAAAAATGAAATTAAACAATTTGCTAACGATGCTTCAAAATATTGAGATTCCATTACAATGATAAATTTCATTCAATCCATATTAGTTAAAATAAAAAATTTCTTTCATATTTTGTAAAAAATGTCAACAAGTTCAAAACTTTTAAAAATAAGCAAATATTACTTATAGAAAAATTAGTTAAAATTAAAATTTTGGTAAAATTGGTTTTTAATTTTCTTTTTAGAATAGTAAAATGTATCTTTATTACTTTTTATAAGACATTGATATTGATGAAAATGGATTTTCTGTAACAGAGACAAATAAAGTTGAATATCCATCTAAAACTATCATTAGTGTCTTCAGTACATTAGGTGAGTATAATTAACGAGGCAATTTATTTTATAGTGAAAATCAATGGATAATAAAATTCATTTGTTTTTTTATAAGTATGTTATAATAGTTATTCATTTCATACATAATCATAAACAATCACTATAAACTATGAGATTATAAAAAAAACATTACCATGTTGGTAACATTTCAATTGTAAACACAATGAAATTAAAATTATATAGATTGAAATTCCACCTAAATTCTGTATGAATCAATATAAATGAAATTCATGATATGTTTCTACCGCACATAATTAAAATAAGTTGGGAATGTGTAATATTTATAAAAAAAATAAATTTTAAAAAATACCTTATTTTTGGTCTAACATCATTCCAATTCATTGGTAACTAAGGTACATTGAGTATATATTTATTATAAATATATTGATAAAACAAAATATTAAATTTCATTATATATATTATATAAATATAACATTTTATTACTTTTTTCATAACAATTTATTGTTTTTGGGGATATCTAGTTCTTTTATCAAATATATGTTAGTTCAGTAGTTTTAGTCACTGTAATTTGATCATGGGTAATTATGATTTTTAATTTTAATGATAAAAAATATCACATATATTCATTAAGTAAATTATTTTAGTCATTTTTAAATGTAATGAAAAAATTAATTACACCATTCAGGGAGACTATAGGTTACACATATGCAGGAATGATGTTTTCATGGTTTGAAGGATGGAATAAGAGAATTGTAAATAATAAATCACCTTTATATAATAGCTATTTTATATCTTTTATATATATAATATATTAATTAAATACATAATCATTACCATTAATGTGAAACAATGGTCACATATATTTTGGATGTCGTAGTCCACATGTACACATGAATAGCCTTATCATTTTCCAATAGGTTGCATGTATATAAAATAAATATTTATCTATTATTAATGAATAAAATTAATTTCTTAAATATAATATATAAAAAATATATCCATCATCAAAATAATTATTGAAATATAGTTATCAAAAACGAATTATATTTCTACATCAAAACTGTAACGTATACACACACTAAAGCTATAATTTAAAATCCTATTTGATGGAATGATGGTGAATATAAGTGGTTTCATAATCATTAATAAATTAATTATATTTAATAAAAATTAATTTTTCCTTATTAATAATATAATATATCTAGAGGAGGTATAAGTTAAATTAAAATGAATGTGATCAATTAAGGTGATTACTTATTCTTGAAAAAACACGGTTTGATCTCATGTCAATGAATATAGTGTTTTGGATTTTAGGAAGAAAATATCCTCTAGAATTTCCATGGGAGTGGAGAAGTGATATTTTCGTTGGATGGTTGATCAAGACTGATCAAAGTATTGTGAACAATATAAAGTAGGAATTCCATCATATAGTTGAGGGGAGGGGATATCATGTACATTTTTATAATACAAAAAAATTAAAGTTAATATCAATAAAAATGGATTTAAATGTCCAATTATTAGAAAAGATATGAAAATTTCCAAAATATTTTACCCCATTTCATATTTTAATATTTTTATTATATTTAAAAAAATTAATAACATATTATTTTTATAAAATTTCATTAATTTATATTTTGAAACGGTTACTTTAAATTTACATAAAATAAATAAATACAATGTATTAATTAAAATATAATCATTTTAAAGAGAAATAATTTTCATAATTAATAAAGAAGTTGTAGTGAACCTTATATCCCTCAAATTATATTAAATTTGTTATTCTTAAATTCATTTAATATATTTTTTATTGGTTGTGGAAAAAAGCTGTTGTGGAATAATATTTTACTGTCATTACATAATAACTAAAAATTATAAATATATTCATATCTTTAATAAAATTTCCTTTACCTAAAAATAGAGACTTATATTTTATTATAAAATTTATTTTCCCCAATATTGAATCATAAGAGATATTAAAAATAAATACAATGGCTTTTGGTAAAATTCTTCAAAATAAATATTAATTATTTCATTTTCAGGGGAATGAGTACATTTAAAAAATAATTTTAATCCCTTAATTAAAAATGGTAAAATTACCTTCATCCAATAAATTTTGGAAGACGATTTATTAAATTGCCTCTTTTTTTAAACAAATTTGAACATGATTTACCCAATTATCGAGTTAAATATTTTTACAATGGTTGCTATTCATGTTGTTCTAAAACAAAAGTTAAATATTCCAAAAATTAGGAACTCATAATTTGAAAATGGAATCTAGACGATTAAACTAAATACTGATAAGTGATATGGGTTAATTTTAAAATAATTATGCTATGTGTGAGAAAAAATTATTTTTTAAAAATAAAGTTTTTATACCTAAAACTATATTTATTCTCATCTCATGCATAGAAAAATATTAAAATAGTTTTATTAAATTTAATTTAATATGAATTTTATATATTATATTATAATAATGGACCAATAATTATTAATAATTTTTATTAAATAAATTAATTTTTTTCATAATAAAATTTATTTGAAAAATACATCATTTCATACCTAATAATTTTTATTTTCATTTATAAGTAATTTATAACTAATTAATTAATGAAGGAAATTTGTAAAAAAATATTTCATTCATAATTTAGTTAGTCATATTAATACACATATATCCAATAGCAAGGTGATAATTTTGACATCTAAATAATAATATTTTAATATTTGATTGAAATTTATTAAAACATGGTATTTCATGTAACAAAATCAGTTAACAAAATGCAATTTATTTGAAAATATTATTTCATAATATATTATAGTTTTAGATATATAATCAATTTGATTGATATTAAGGACTTTAATGTAGTTTTTTTTCACACTGTGGTATTTGTGATATTCTAATGAATTAGAACATATAATTAAACATTATGTATCATTTAATGTCAATTTCATGACTGTTTACGTAACGTGACCTTATCGTAATATTGAAAATAATGGAATAAAAAAATAATTACTTTACCCATAACTTATTCACTATAATAATCCACTAAATTCAGGGAAAACTATATCATATAAAATAAATATTATTCTAATTGTTTTTTAAATAAATTTATTGATTTCCATATAGTACACAGAAGCATAGCTTCAACGTAGAATACACATTCAAGGTAATTATTAAATAAAAATAAATGAAAAATATGTGACTCAAATTATTTTTATTCATTTTTTAAAATACCATTAAAACCATTCATAACATCTCTATATCCCTATGAAAAAATATTAAAAAAATTTAATAAAAGAGAGTGACTTTTGTAAATATAATATAATTAAAATTATAGAAAGTTTGTTATTAAATGAAAGGGGAACCAGAATAATATATTTTCATATATTGGATCATTTTAATGAAACACATTAATTAATAGATATAACATCAAATTATTGATTGATTTTAAGACTATATCCTATAGTTTGTACCCAATTTAACCATTTACCATTTGCTAGAATGAATACAATTTAATATGGATACTAATAATTTTAACAAAAAATGAAAATGAACATATTAAATAATTTGAATATATTATTCCCAATTTTAAGATATCATTTCTATGTTATATTTTCAAAAAGTAGTAAAAATTAATTTTCATTTACATTTGGAAATTTCAAAGAAAACAACTTTTTAAATAATTTTATATTTTAAGAACAAAAATTGATTTTGTCTCAAAATAAAATATAATGATGACTTTAATGGAATAAACTGATGTATTTCATAAAAATATCACTTATTTTACTAATATATATATTTAAAATGACATGGAATAATAAAATTAGTATGATTGAATATAAATAAATAACATTTTCTGAAATATTATTATTTTTAACAATTTAGAAACGAATCAACCATTATAGTTTAAAAATATATTATTCTAAAATTTTAGTTTAAAAAATTTGGTCAATTTTATCTAGAAAAACGTCTATAATTGGTAGAAAGTAGTCATAAATTTGAAGAACAAAATATACAAAAATAATTCTTAAATAACATTTTATTTTAAAGTAGAAAATTATTTATCGTAATTAATTTCCACGTAAGGAAAATTATATTGATATTAATTTATTTTATTAAAATATGGATTTATAAATAATATTAAAAAATATTTTTCTCTATTGATTATCTATTTTTTGATAAAGTTACATTTGATGTGAAATCATATTTCTGAAAAGAATCCCTTTTTATCTTATATGGTCAAATATGAAAATGAATTAATATTTATTAATAATTAATTAGTAAATATTATTATAAAAAATTTCAAATATATATATATCACAATGAGGATACACCTATTAAAAATCATTAATCCAAAAACTATTTAATAACTATTGTATTTAAATAATAATTTTTTAATATTATATAATAGTTCATTTTATGATCTGTATTTTTTGTGGTAAAAATTATTGATAATAATATTTGTATTCAACAAAAATTTAACTATATTACATCACCATTACTTTATATAAACATATTATTATATATTTATTTTCAATTTATGAAAATAAGTTTATCATAACATGTATATAAGCCCATATATATATTCAGGAATTTTCTTTCTAATACAAGACAAGGAAACTGATAATTTCATTAATTCATGAAACATTATATTAAACATAAATAAAATGTATTTTCAATATGTGTACCATTATTATTGATATTTAACTTATTTAATAAACATGATAAACTCGAGATATTATTTTACCATTGAGATTGTGATTTTCATAAAATATAGTTACTAAATACATAATATTTCATAAGCATAATTTAAACATTTGATTGTTCTTAATATAGTTTTATATGTCTTCATGACATCATTTGTTAAATATTCCTTATTATTTTTACATTCATGAAGAAATAAAAATAAAAATCATTTGGTCACATGATCAAAAAAATAATTATTATTTATTCATCAAATTTATATCCCTTATATAAAAACTAAATTTTCTAGTAAATGTAAAATAATATAATCTGTGAAAAATCTATTGAATGATGAAATTCTATATTAATATCAAATAACTAAAAAATGACACAAATTGTTCATCATAAATAATTTTTTATAGAATTTACAATATAATAAATCATTGTATTACATACAAAGTTCAAAATTTATAACCTAGATAGATGTTGTCACATATTCTATTGAGAACAATAAAATATTAAAATACAACCATAATTAATCACTCATAAAATAAGATACAAAAATTTTATATGTACTTCTAATAAAATCAAAAAAATTTCAAAAAAATTTAAATAAATTGAATACATAATCATATTAGCATAATAAAATAATATATTATTCTAAAATATAATTCACCCATTATTCCTCATAAAATCATACAAATTAAAAAATTATTTCCATTTACCCTAGTCCTAACATATTCAAAATGAAATGAAGTTTTTTAAAATTACCATTATTACAGTGTTCATTAAATAACTTTTCAATCACACAGTTGTCTATAATATGAGACCTATATTCCAAAAATGTAATAACCCATTTATTCAAATTTACCAAAATTAAATAAACACCAATGATCATATTAGCCTTAAATATTTTCAATATTATTATTCATATCCCCCAAAAAATAAAATATCTATTTAATAAATATCCCTATCAAATGTAATATATATGATTTAAATATAAATCAAACAACTATTAGAAGTCAATAAATGTCTTCAATGTACTCACTTCACATAAATCCTCAAAAGAGTAATAATTCATGTAAAAAAATTAGCATCCTTAAATTTGTCAATTAAATAACACTATATCATAACTCTTTTTCCCTAAGAATGAGATACATGAATTATTGATCAATCCTCATAATCCATTAATAGTGAATTTTCCTTTTATACCAAATCACATACCATAATAAAACATATGCATAATATTATAATTTTTTTAATGAAAAATCGAATAATTTTCCATATTTTTGCCATATAATAAACTTTTAAAATTTCATATATCATTAATGTTTCATTAAAAATAATTATACTTCTCTAAACAACCTTCATGATACAATATTTAATTGATATTATGTGTTTAATTCACGATATTCTTTCATAGGACATTGATTTTCAAAGTTCCTATGCAACCCACACTTGAAACATCTTTACGCCCCATTCGAAAATATATCTGAGTGATTTGTTCCATGTTCATGACTGTTGGATATTTAATATATTTCCCTTTATTATCAATCTAACCATAACATCCATGAAACCCCCTTTTTGGTAATTTTAATAAAATGAAATATTTTTAGGTTTTTAATCTTAAATAATGATAACTAGTTAGAACTAACCACAATTTTCATCACTATAGCTATTTTTCTTTTCAATTTATTTTTCAAAGAACCACTAAAATTCTTATAAATTCAATTTCTTACTAGATTCCTTCTAATTTAAAAAATTTACAAATACAAAAAGTGGCTAGTTTTATTATACCATAATGAAACATCACAAATGGAAGAAAAATTCTCATATATCCTTAAAATTTTCATCTGATATTCATTAACCACAATTATAAATTACATTTTTACCTGTTAGGTTTTTGAATAATTATAAATTATGTTTCTATAACATACTAATCACTTATTATATGTAAACCCTTCCTCTTATACCATCATTATGAACCCATAACATTAATAAAAAAATTAAATTGTATAAAATGGATGGTGCATTATTAAATTATAATTTCCTTTTAGGATTACTTATTTATAGTGGAATATGATTACATTAAATTGGTAAAACTAACATATAGTGTATATTTTTCTCCCGAAAAATGATTCTAAGGTTAAAAATCATATTTCATTGATGAGAAACATTCATCATTGTAGTCAAATTTCTTTATTCAGAACTAGAATTTAAAATAAGTCCTACTCAACCGTAGGACCTCTGAATTTTTTTATATGGGTTGATAAAAAATAATATCAGTAAGGGATATAAAATGAAATCAACCCACATAATCGAATGGAATTTAATGAAAACCAATTAGAAATTTTTTATTTTTTAATAATAATATTTTCATCTCAACTAATAAGTTACCTAAACAAATTAAAAAAAAATTCATAAAAAAATTTTAAAATCCCATGAAGGACATATAATTATTAAAAAATTTATTGACATGAAAACCTGATCATTAACCATATTAGGATCATAAAAATTACAATAAATTAAATATCATTCTTTTTCTTTTGAAATATAAATATTTTTATTTAAATCCTTTTGAGGAATATATAAACCATCTATGAATAATGTGGAACTTTACATTCAAATTTAATTCAGCAAACAAGATAATTCCAAAAATTTTATTAGAGCAAAGAAGGCACCCCATGCCCACATTCTTTTTGGTTGTGTAGAAAACATATAATTTTTATGAAATAACAATGATAATGATTAAGATGATTCATGATGTCCTTGAAAAAATATTATATTAATATAAAATCTCATAATAAAATAACATAGATTTTAGAACAATTTGTTTTATTGGCATTGGAGATCAATTTATGAGAGAACTTATTTTATAAATGTTTTGAAAAAAAATACAAAATAAATCTATAATAGACTCCCTTATATAATTATAACAAGTTACACTAATCCTAATATCATATGAAAAAATAATTAAGGGGTGATCTTGAGTTCTATGTTATAGGGAACTACTCGTCAACAGGTAATTATAGGATTTATCATAAGAGATTGGTAAAACATGGTAATTAATGAATATTTTTTATAAAACATAATGTGTAATAATAATAGTTTTCCTAAAATAATTTTTGAAGGACATGTATTGTTAAATTAATAAACATGATCAATATAAAAGTAGTATTTAAATATGAGATTATAACCACGTGTTTTATAGAATAATCTTGGGCATATGACATAGATATACAACAATACCTTGAAACATAACATAAAAATATCGATTTCTAAAATCATTAGAATTTTTTTTAACATTATCAAGAAACAAAATTTTTATAGGTAACATGGTGATAAAAATAAATCTCCACTATTAATTTATTAAATAATTAAGTTTTCATGCTTTCTATTGTAAATATGTAGAATATCTACACGTAATATTGTGATGTGAAAAATATATCCAACTCTCATGTTAGGATAAAACAATTTTCATGTTTTATGTTGAAAAATAAAATTTATATCTTTAACATTATTAAAAATAAATTATATGATTATTTTTTGAAAAAATGTATACCCATTCTAGTGTGTCCACAAAAAATATCAACACTTCATGGATTGACAAAAAAAGATCATTTTATTATGTTGCATGAAAAAAGAATTGCATACATAACAACATTATATTATAATATATAATTCCTCAACTAATGAATTTATGGTGATATTTTACCCCACCTGAATGTCATCTATATATATGTGAGTGACATGAAACTAATCATCTAATAATATATAACCCTTTTAAATATAAATATAATTTATTTAATTTCATGTTGGTATCATGAATAGTAACCTCATGAATTTCAATGATTGATCCCTAACATTAAATCTCATAAAATAAAATTTCAAATGAAAACATTAGAGGAGGGTTCATGAAAAATATGTTACATTGAAATAAATCCATTGTAGATTAAGATAGAAATGGTTGAAATATCCAGAAATGGTTTTCAGAAAAATAATTTACGTTTTGTCTAAATGATGATCTTATAGTTACATTGAAAATATTTTTTTTAAAATATGAAGGGAAATAGTTTTAAATATATTTATTTTTAAAGAGATAATTAAATATAAGATTCTTTAAAAAGACATAAATAAATAAAAAAGATGAAGTTAAATCATTCTAAAAATTAATACATTTATAAATAATCATCAATAATGGAGCACTGAAATTGAAACATTGTTTTCAAAATTAAAATTGAATTTTTTTAACAAAATAAATAAAATTCAAAATAATTTTAAATAATATATCACTGAAATATATATATTTCTAATAAAATATAATTAATTTTATATGATAAAACATTATATTTTTAATGGATGAATTGTTTTTTATTAATATTTTAAAATTCACTTATTTAAAACCGACATCATAATAATATTTAATAAATTATATTTTCATGAAATGGAATATAAAAACTAATTTCACATGAAATAACAAAAAATTATTATTTCCAATTATAAATAATAAAATTTTATGTAATTAAATAATATACATTGATAGGAAACCATGAATAAATTTTATGAGATTTATTCTTTTGAAAAATATACATTTTAATGAGTTGAACATAATAATTTTTTAATATTTGAGTTGAAAAATCCATTTTACTATGACATCTATATAATTTTTAATAAAATAAAACATTATGGTTGAATAGATCAATCATTTACGAAATAAATTGAATAAATTTTAATTTAACCTTTGAAAGGGAGGTGAGAAAAAATATATATACTGAAATGGTAACGTAAGAATCAATGAATAAAAGTGGGATACCATGAAATGGAAATCAAAATATGATGAAATTAAATGTAATTAGTATAATTTAAGGATGATATCTATTGAATAAACTATATTATATAAATATTGGTTTATTACAATAAACAACACTCTTAGATTTGAATATGAAAAAAATAAACCATTACATTGATTGTGGACATAAAATAAAGAAAATTAACATATACTATAAAAAGAAATATATTAATCTTAAAATTAATGACATTATTCATATCTATAAGTATTTATAAAATTATATTTTATGTTTTCTCTTTATAGATATTTGTTAAATATTATTCATTTTAAATATATGGCGTGAGTTGTCTTTATTGTTTGGATGTAGTGTCATAATAACTGGGTTGTCCCACTATTCTACAATTTTTCATTATTATCTATAATTTAATGAAATTTTATAGATAAACATTGTTTTATAATAAATATTTTTTAATTTTATTAATTTTTCTGTTATGTTTTATGAATTTTTATTTGATGTGGGATTATTCGTGTAATTGTAGTGATGAAATATTAAATTTAAATAATGCGTTAAATACATAATGAAACCATTAGTGAACCATAAAATAATAATTACATTGGAATTAAAAAATAATAATAACATTTATTTATTAATAGTCATCCTTGTTCGAGGTTGATATAATTTCTCAAGTGATTATACTTACCGAAAAATGTATATTGCATTGTTCGATTTTTGAGTTTGGTTAAGAAATATTTTTCTTAAATAAATTTAATAAAAAATAAAAATATATATTATAGATATTATTATTATTATTAATCATATTTTAATATGGTTTTTTTAATATAAATAATGATGAAAAAATTTTACATTAGGGAGGCAGTTTTCCAGATCTCTGATTTTTATCATTTTTATTTAAAACAAATAAGAGATTATTGATGTAGATTATAATTTTTCCATTACAATAGGTATTATATTATATATCACATATTTATTCTTCATTTCCAATAATATAACTAATGATGATATGTGTTGGTGAAAAAGGAAATACGTCTATTCATTGAATAAACAGTTATCATTATTGCATGATCAATGTTATTTTGTTTTTCAATGTTGGTGGAAAAGAATAAAAAATATTTTCAAATTTATATAATAACAATTCAGTATAATTATTATATTTATGTAACTATATTAAAAATTATATGGTATATATGGATGATAATGATTAAAAAGAAAAAAATTATTACGTAATACTCACGTTGGGTCCATAACCATACTTTTTAATGTATTCTTTGAAATAAAGGTATAAGGATAATGGTTCTATAACAAAGGATTTTAAAAATAAGTTTTTTTTCATGGAGGATAAAAATGGACGAGTTTTCGAATAATTTTGATTGTATTGGAGTGATATAAAATAGGATAATTGGTATCCTTTTTATAATTGAATAAAATTGATATTTTAAGAACCACCATTATTATTTAATAATATATTTTTATACACAAATATAAAATGATATTAAATTTAGAAATAATTTATTTTATAGTATTTTAAAATGGATAATGAATATACCATTCATGTTAATTCATTTTTATCGTGTTTTATGTGATTTACCATCAGGTTTTATTATTTTATCATTTTCGTTTTTAACTATGAAACTAGCTTTAAAAAATGTTATATATGATATAATATAAATATAAAATAACAAATATAAAAAAATTGTTTTACGAGCTGAAATATAAACAATATTTAATCCAATTAAATTTATATATAATAAAAAAACATTTTAAAATAAAAATTTTAATATATAAAAAGTTTCTTCCAAGAAAATGATTGTTTTCCGAATTGTTCTTAGATATTGTTAGTATTGATTACAAAGAAAATGGGTGATAATATATTTATTTATCATTATAAAAATTATATTATAGTCATTTTCTATAATGATATTAATTAATTATATTAGATAAATATTACAATATATCAATAATTTAATTAATTGAATAAAATATTATTACCATTATCATGGTCATTAAATTTAATATTAGTTATTATAATTTTTTCCACAAATTAAAATTGAAAACAATAAATTATATTATCATGATGTAAATAAAATTTTAATTTTCATTATATTATCATTATTCCATTTATTTCATTAATTAAAATTTTCTATTTAATTGTAAAATCATTTAATTAAACGTATGAAATTATGAAGAAGGTTAGATCATAATCCCGAAACAACATCAATGTGTTCCCCTGGTTAAACGTGTCATTGTTCCACATTTTCAAAAATATTAATAATTAAATAATTATAATTTTTTATATTAATTAAAATATTAATAGTAATGATTATTATTCAATATAGATAATGAAAATCATCGTATCATGTAGGGGTAGTCTGCCCAAACACATCCACGATGTTTCCATTTGACAACTCAGCAGGCTAGAAATAAAATAAATAATATTTTAGTTTCATAGAATCAGAAATATGTTATAAATAAAAAATTTCTTTCCTTGTATCAATCCTTATGACCATCAATGTGAGTAAGTAATAAAAAAACATTTAATCAATTTGGGGAGGTGGGATTCTACTGATATGTTTTAGCATTATTATAATTTTCCAATGGGTGGAAAGTTAATATTGTATGTAATATATTTACATTATTCAATAGTTTTTATTTTAAAAATATAATATATATTCATTTGATCTATCGTTATAACCAACCATATTAAGTATTGCTGAAAAATGAAACACATCATATAACTGATGTGATATCTATCACATATACATGAGTGAAGTATTAATTTTCCATTGGATATAAAAAAGAAATTGAATATGGATTTAAACCCAAAATAAAAAGGTTTTATAATATTTTGGATATCTTATTTATTAAATAATAATGTTTATTAATGGTTTTAATTATGTATGAGAATAAAAATAATTAAATTTTAGAGACCCCAAACATGACGTACATGGACATTACATTACTTTTGCAGAATACTTAATACATAACAAAAACCAACACTCACGAACCGTAATAGTTTAGTATCTTTAAAAATAGATACATAATATTCTAATCATGGTGAAATATCTTCAATAACTCCCATAAATATCTTCCCCTTTTTTTCATACCTAAAACCATTATTTATATCCTGGGGAAAATAAAACATATAAAGGGTATGCATGGAGAAAATAAAACAAGCCATCTACATTTGAACTTAAAAACATGAACATACTGTATAAACATTAAAATATTGAGCAACTAAATAAAACATGGCAGTATGTAAGGCATAAATCATAATGTAACATCCATCATGATAAAATAACATGGGAATAAAACATGTAATTGTGGAAAACATTAAGCAGTTGATATTATTTCCATTGTAGACAAGGCATTGCTGTCAATACCATCTTAGTGGAAAATGTCCCTTACTGAATCTAGTTCACTCCTTATTCCAATCACGTATCACTGAACTAGATAAACTTGTTGTTCCAGCCATGTCTATCTCATGAGATATAAATATTTACCCAATGCCTTGGAGGGATATATAGGTCCCAAAAATCTCATAATGAAATAATTCTTACTTTTTTCACAAAATAAACATAAATCATTCATCATAACCTAACGAATAAAATGGGTTTTAGAAACATCATCCCTTTATAAAATAATCCATATAAAAGAAATGGATATCATTTCATTATAAGAAAATTTAAACCATGTAAATCATAGAGACATTCTACTTGAAACATACACATATGTAATAATTTCATCATATATGGAAAAATGTTTTCATAAAACACTTGAAATTTATTCTTGAAGAAAATATCCTTTCTTCATCAAAATCATTTTGTTTTCACAAAATTCCATGCAATTTTAAAAGAAAAGTATTTTTTTGACACTTTCAAAGAAATTTTTTTGGGTTAACTTCTTTGAAATATGTCATTATGAAACCGTAAAAATATATTCACACCATATAAGTTAACAAAAACATTCTTCTCATACATTTGCAGGAAAATTCAAATTGTACCTTATATGGTAACCAAATGAAAGATTCCATCAATACAATTTGGTAAAAAGTAAAAAAAGATTAAAAATGACTTTAAACATACATGTAATAATAGTAAAAAATTTAGGAATTTTTTAGAAAACATGGACATAGATGATAAACATAACCCCAGTAAAGACTTACGTATAAGCAATCTCGGATAAAAATGAGATTTTCATAATTATACCATACCTTATGTCTGATATGCTTTGTATGTTTCCGAAACACCTATATAATGATTTTAATAATGTCATTAAATTATTCCAGAATCATATTCATTGTTATCATATCATATATGGTTCACTTATGACTTTATATTACCCGTTAATTTTGTAAATTTCATGTTAAAACAGCGTTTTGGGTAAAATTGTTTCATTTATCATACATGATTAGATTCGTTGTTCTTGATATTATTACTCATATCCTGATTTAGTAAATTCCAGGATGAAAAAACTGATTTATATATAATATATATTCAGTATATAAATATATATGATAGATTGATAAATGTAATGAAATACACAATTCCTAGAGATTGTAGGTCGTACGTACGGATGAACACTATTTTCATTTCCTTATTAAATTGAATGGAATCAAGTGCATGAAACATTTATATACATAAATCCAGTATAATTATGATGTAATATCTTTCATTCTTATTTATTATATATATACTTTATAATCATTCTTTAATGGTTAATCATGGAAAATGAATCTCATCACGTTCATGGAGACGGTAGTCCGTACGTACGCATGAATAATGTCATCGTTCCCATAATTATTTAATAAAATTGGAATGAATTATATAATATCTCATAATAATTATTATTTTAACCATATTTAGTTAATATTTACACCATTATACCCATCCAAGTATGTTGGGGGTGGAAAAACATTTTACACCACGGCGTGGCCACGGTATTCCATACATACTCACACGCGATGATTTCATTTTTTATAGGATGCATAGAAGGTGAAATGGGGTTGTTTCATATTTATAATATCATATAAGTATATTAGTGATACTTATTGTATTGTTTTAAAATTAAACAACTAAATAAGAGGATGTTTAAGATGAACGAATTTTGAAAGAATCAGTAGAAGAGATTACCTCTTATTCGATGCACCACATTTATGCTTCCTCTTAAGGGACTAGAGATGGTATTTTGAGAAGACTATAACCTGCAAAATGTTTCTAGAGAAGTGGAGAAGTGAAATTTGAATCGGTTTTCCAAGATTGAAGGCTAATGGTTTTGTTAATAGGAGAGGGAGGAGGTTCCCTTTTATAAGGGATGAGAGGGGAACCTTTAGAAACCTCTAAAATATTAATTTATAATAAATCAAACCCCACTTAAAATCCTCAAAAAATGACTAATATTCTAATATTAGATGATATAATGTTATAATATCATCATACAATAAAAATTAGAAATTTTGGAAATTTATTTTAATCCTTATCAACTTGATTTATCCTTATTTAATTTATTTAATCTTATTTGTAGTAATAAGATTCTAAATTTTAAATTGTTATAAATAATTACCTATCTCTTCTGAATTGTACATAATTAGATAATTTATAACATTTTAGACCATATAAATTTTAATAAATATTTTTGTGATTTTTATACAATTTTATATGATTGTATTTTTATAAAATAACAATAGTGTCAATTTTGACACTATTCATTTATTTGAATTTAAATAAAATACACACAGAAGATATGTTCAAAATAAAATATTTAATAGATTCATAACATGTCATATTTATCTATAAAATTCTTGGAGTATATTAAATAGTTCATAAAATATTTATTTTAATATTTTTAAAACAATTTATTTGATACATTAATCAATAAAATAATTTCAACAGCATTATTGTGTCACCTTTAATGATAAATATTTAATCACTAAAATTTTTAAATAAATTCAAATGATGAAGTTAAATTTATTATTTTTCCAGATAATTTTCATGTTTGACGTTTGATGAAGTTTATCACTAAATTGAAATTATTATACTTATAAGATTTAAGAGTGTGACATGTTGTCACTTTTTTGGTTTTAATAATAATTAAATTATTTTCATGGATAAAAGTCCATAAAATGAATCTATTACGACCCTTAGGTGATATAGGTCAAATTTTAGTCATTTAATTGAATTTTGGCATGTGTTAGGGTAATTTTATAATTTTATTTTTTCCCTTAATTTCCTAATTTTCCATTAACTCCAGTAAATAAAAATTACCGTAGTTACTATTCATAATATCAAAAAAAATAAATGTAACCAATTAACATAATTTTGAACCAGTGAATTCAAATATGGAATCAATTTTTCATAATTCAAATCACAAAAGTAGCATTAATTAATTTAAAATTAATCTCATTTTTAAGAATGTATGTTTTAAAAGTAAAAAACATTTGTCAAAGATTGAAATGTTTTTATCTATGAATTCAATGTAAAAATAATTTTAATTACATAAATTATATAAAATGGTAAAAATAAATTCAATATATACTTTAAATCCATTAAATATTATAATTCAACCATATAAATTATTTTAAAGAAAAAAATATGTTTTTAATTAAAATATAGCGTGTTTTTACTATTCATCAAAATATGAAAGTTATAAGAATAATATGAAAAAAATTTACAAAGTAAATTTTTATATCCTGATTCCAAATAAAAATTTTATTTTGTAAAATTGAACTTATTAACATTTCAAAATCAAGATTTAAAGTGGGTGATCCCTCAAATGGTGGAAAAAATTCATTTTAAAAAAAAATACTTATTCTACCAGAAAAATTAATTTTTTTTTCTCATACCATGTTCTAAGA
Organism: Viscum album; assembly: GCA_963277665.1. Lineage (NCBI taxonomy): Eukaryota > Viridiplantae > Streptophyta > Magnoliopsida > Santalales > Viscaceae > Viscum > Viscum album. The sequence goes on along the minus strand of OY728119.1, from coordinate 1,636,692,892 downwards.
TATATGTAAGATGAATAATAATGTTATAAAATTCAAATTTTAATTATTTATATTAATAACATCTAGTCCATAATAAAATTATAACAATATATCATTTTTTAGTGAAACCCGGTATTGCATACTCCACATGCTATTAAGGAAGGGCGTGATTGCGTGTAATGCAAGCCAAGTCAGGGCTGTGTGTAGTGAAAGATCCCATTGGTGTTGCATATAAAATTATCAAAACTTATTTCATTTATACATTAAACAAAATCAATACAAAATTTTGAGTAGAATAATTTCTACAAAATGACCTTGATGTTTTGTGTAACACGAGCCAAGAATAGTGTTGCATATACTAAAAGCTAGTACGATGTTGTGTATAATTCAAGCTAATCTTGGTGATGCGTACAAAAAAAAGACATCAGTGAAATTAAAAAGAATAATTCTTATAAAATCTCAGGTTGTTACATTATACCCCCATTAAAATGAATTTTACCTTCAAATTCGTCGGGGTTATAAATTGATTACTACTTGAAAGTTTATTTCATAGAAACCCACATCGTAAAAAGGAATAACAAAACCTGATTTTAAAAAGTGAAGTATGAACCATAATGATTACCCAAATTAACTCATCACTGGGTTTCCATATAGGAGAACATAGGTGAAAATATTTATATGGAAGAGAAATATAACCATCAACTTCTGATGAAGAGTGGTAGAGGACATGGCTAGGAAAAAGCCAATAATCAAAAATACATAAAATTGTGATGATCTAAGGTACCATCTGATTCATCGAATATGAGGGTACTATGACAATGTTTTTTGTTTTCAATATCATTTACCTGAAGTAGAAGAATTAAAATTATTACTTACTTTATTTTGGTACAATCTCACTATTGTTTGTGCCTTGAAAAATTTCTACTTCATATCTTAATGAAATGAAGTTGATTTTGTCTTCTATGAAGAGTTAGCAGATCATGTAATAGAATGATAGGTCATTCCATCAGTCTCAAACCTATGGTCAGAAAAAGTTATATACATAAGTCCATATTATGGTTAGATTAAAAATATATGATTCCACAAATGGAGTTTACTTCAACTATCATACTGATTAATTAAATACAACTAATTTATACTAACCAGGAACATCATGTAGGCCAGTGGTAGAAGATAAAGGAATGTCACACTTTGGTTGTAGGTTATATTCATGCATCCTTGTCTGATGAGATGGGTTTTCACCAGTCTTAAGAGTTATCCTTTTTCTAAAACTATACTATTACATCATTCCAGAAATAATATAAAAAATTTCTAGCCATAAAAATTACTATCTGATGTCCAAAATAGTGAATTCCAACCTTTGGGCTTTTCATGAATACTTTTTTCCAATCTCATAGTTTATAAGAAATGACTACTAGAATGGTCATCTAACAAGAATGTGAATACAATAATTTAGCCCCCATATATCATAAGATATATCTTTTTGGTCACATTCCAAACATCTTAATTCCTTAATCACATATTCTCTTGGAAAATGCATACCCATTGAACATTAGTGAAAACATAAATGCTGTTAAAAGTTGACTCTTTCCACATACAAAAATCCTAAAATTTATATATACTCAAACCATGATATCACGTTGTCCTTATATCAGTCATGAGATCAATAATAATATCCAAAATATTATTTTCTCTTTACCCATTAATTATTCACATATCATCTTCTTTCCAAAAATATCTGAATAACATTTCATGGTTAACGATACCATTCAACATATAAATTAAAATACTATAGGAAAATTGATTCTGTAAAAATCCTAAGATGTTTGTTTATTGCATAGTACCATTAACATATCTCTTGGTAAACATAAAATCATTACACTACCTTCTTAAACCATTGAACGAGCTTCATCATTTTATTCCTCATCACTTTTTTCATCTCATATATCATTTTTATTTACTTCATCATCATTAACATAAATACTATTCATTCGGCCATGCTGATTATCTTCAAGAGATTTTCCCTTACGGAATTTGTTTTTATAATTCCCATACATTACACATTTAAAACATTTAATCATTGTTGATGTCGTATAAATACCATTATCCTTGTCCATGGTGTTAACTGAACCTTTTCCTTTGCATGTACTAGATTTATGTCCTTGTTTTCCACACCCAAATCATCTTCCAGTTCCTTTGAAACATTATCCTTGATGCATCTTCCCGCATGATTTACATGAGGGAAATTATACATTCTTTCCTCTATGATCATCATAAAACTCCATCTTTCTCTTATTAGCTGAGTCATGAAACTTACCAATGTTGATATTAATGAACATATTATGAGATTGCTTATTAGGTATAATATTGATGTTTCACCATCCAAATCCTATTTCATTTGGATTCTCAGGAAAAATATCATTCCATTGTACATTATATTCTATATTAACCTGAATATTCATCTTTCCAGCAATTTTCTAAAACCCTAAAAGAATAGTGAGAGGGAAAAATCATGCAAGGAAAACAACATAATAAAGGGGATTACTTTCAATATCTTACATCTTAGGTTTAATCCTATGTTATTCATGATTGTTATCATAATTCTACGACTGTAACCTATACGTATTCATACCTTTAGGGACATCCCTAGACATACCTTTGAAATATCTCTAGGGATCTCACATAATGTTTTTGCATCGTAGTTTCCAAAGGTTGACTAAACCATCGTCTCTAATACCAACTGTAGAGACCCCAAACATGACATGCATGATCATTAAATTACATTTTCGAAATACATAATACATAAAAAAAACCAACACTCAGGGACAGTAATAGTTTAGTATCTTTAGAATCTCGGAACATAATCTTCTAATCATGGTGAAATATCGTAAACATCTCCCATAAAGATATACCCATTTTGTTTTCTTACTTAAAACCTCTCTATATATCATTGGGAAAAGAAAATATATAAAGGGTGAGCTCAATTTCTTAGTAAGGGTATGCATGGAGAAAATAAAACAAACCATATACATTATACTTAAAAACATGAACATTATTTTTAAACATAAAAATCATGAGCAATGAAATAAAACGTGATAGTACATAAGTCATAGATCATTATGGAACATCAATCATGATAAAATAGAATGGAAATAAAACATGTAATTGTGGAAAACCATTAATCACTTGATATGATTTCCATAATATCCAAGGCATTGCTTCCAAGACCTTCTTAGCGGACAAAGTCCCTTACTGAAGCGTGTTCACTCCGTGTTCCAGTCTTGTGTCACTGAAATGGATTAACATGTCGTCCCAGCCATGTGTATCTCAGGAGATATAAATCTTTACCCAATGTATTAGAGGGAGATATAAGTCCCACCAATCTTATAATGAAGTCATTATTATTTTTAGCACAAAATAATAATAAATCTTTGATCATAACCTAACTAATAAAATGGGTTTCAGAAATATCATCCCATCATAACATAATCCATATAAAACAAATGGATATCATTTTATTAAAAAAATGTGAAACCACAAAAATAAAAGAGACATTATACTTGAAACATACACAAATTAAACAATGTCATCTTATATGGAAAATGGTTTTGAAAAAACAGTTGAGATAAATTCATGACGAAAATATCCTTTCTTCTTCAAAATTATTTTCTTTTCAAAAAATGCCATGAAATTTTATAAGAAAAACATTTTCTTGAAAATAGTAATGAAATTTTGTATAGGAATCTTCTATTAAATAAGTCATTATAAAACCGTAAAAATCCATTCACAAGGTGTAAGTTAAAAAACCATTCTTCTCCTAGTTTTTCCGGAAAAGTCAAAAATTACCTTATATGGTAACCAAAGGAATGATTACTTCCATACAATGTGGTAAAAAGTCAAAAATGGGTAAAAATTACTTTAAAAATTAATTGAAAAATAGTAAAAAAAATTGAAAACTTTTTTATAAAACATGGTCATGGATGATAAACATAACCCCAGTAAATACTTAAGTATAAGTAATTTCGGATAAAAATGAGATTTGAATACTTATACATTACCTTATGTCAGATATGCATCGTGATTATCTGAACCTATAGTATAATGATTTAAATAATGTCATTAAATTATTATTGAATCATATTCATTGTTATGATATCATATATGGTTAACTTAATACATTATATTACCCTTTTTTTGTAAATTTCTTGTTAAAGCAGTGTTTTGGGTAAACTCGTTTCATTTATCGTACGTGTTTCAATTTGATGTTTTTGATATTATTACTCATATCCTGGTTTACTTAATTCCATAATGTAAAACATGATTTATATATAATATATATTCAGAATATAAATATATATGATATATCAATAAATGGAATTAAATACATAGTTCATGGAGACGGTAGGCCGTATGTACGCATGAACGGTGTTTTCATTTCCTTATTGGATTGAATGGAATTAATTAAATGAAACATATATGTAAATAAATTCAGAATAATTATTATGTATTATATTTCATGATTATTTATTATATATATACTTTATAATCATTCTTTAATTTTTATTCATGGAAAAAGACTCTCATCTCATTTGTTGAGACGGTAGTATATATGTACGCATGAGCGATGATATTGTTGACATAACTATTGAATAGAATTATAGTGGACGATATAATATCTCAGAATAAGTATGATGTTATTATAAACATGTATATTTATTCTTTACAACATTATACCCATCCATATAAGGTGGTGGTGGAAAAACTAATTACACCACGGCATGGAGACGGTATTCCGTACGTATGCATGTGCGGTGATTTCATTTTCTATATGATGGATAGAAAGTGAAATGGGTTTTATTCATATTTATAATATCATCTCAGTATATTATTTATACTTATTTTATTACATTACAGTGAATCAACTAAATAACAGGAAGTTGAAGAATAAATAAACTTGAAAGAATCAGTAGAAGAGATTACCTCTTTTCGATGCACCTCCTTTAATATTCCTCTAATGTTACTATAGTTAGTCTTTTGTTAAGACCAAAACCTATAGAATGTTTCTTGTGAGTTATAGAATAGAAATGGGTAGGGGTTGGCCGATCTTGAAGGCTCAAGGTGTTGTGAAGAGGAGATGCGGGAGGTTCCCTTTTATAGGAGAGGAGAGGGGCACCTTTGGAAAACTCAAAAATATTAATTTATAATAAATCAATACCCACTTAAAAACCTCCAAAAATGACTCATATTTGATTATTAGATGATAAATGGTTGTAATTCCATCATCCAATAAAATATAGACATGTCAGAATTTTTTTTAAACTTTATCAACATGATTTATCCTTATTTAATTTATTTAATCTTATTTGTGGTGACATGATTGTAAATTTAAAATTGAGATAAATAATTAATTTTTTTTTTAATTTTCCATAATTGTAAAATTTATGACATTTTAGACCATATAAACTTTAATAAATATTTTTTTTATTTTTAAACAATTTTATATTATGTTATTTTTATAAAATAACAATAGTTTCAATTTTGAAACTATTCATTTATTTGAATTTAAATAAAATCCACACAGAAGATATATGTGAAATAAAATATTTAATAGATTAATAACATGTCATATTTATCTAGAAAATTCGTGGAGCATATTAAATAGATTATACGATATTTAATTTAATATTTTTATAACCATTTATTTGTACGTTAATCAATAAAATAATTTCAACATCACTATTGTTTCACATTTAATGATAATTATTTAATCCCTAAAATTTTAAATAAATTCAATGATGTAGATAATTTATTATCTTTCTGGAGACTATTCATGTTTTATGTTTCATGAAGTTTATCATTAAATTAAAATTATTATACTTATAATACTTAAGAGAGTGACATGTTGTCACTTGTATTGGTTTTAATAATAATTAAATTATTTTCTTGGTTAAAAGTTAATTAAATTAATCTATTCCGAACCTTAGGTGATATGGGTCGACTTTTAGTCATCCAATATTATTTTGGTAGGTGTTAGGGTAATTTTATAATATTATTTTTACACTTAATTACCTGATTTTCCATTAACTTTTGTAAATAAAAATTCTCGTACTTACTATTCATAATATCAAAAAAAAGTATCAAATTAACATAATTTTTACCCTCTATGTTCAAATATGGAATCTATTTTTCAATATTTAAAACCATGAAGTTGCAGAAATAAATTTAAAATTAATCCCGTAAAAAAACGGGTTTTAAAAGTTAAAACATTTCCAAATATTGAACTTTTTTTACCAATGAATTCATTGTTAAATTAATGGTAAAGAAATAAATTATATCAAATTGTAAAAATATATTCAATTTATAATTTAAAACAATTAAATATTATAGTTAAACCATATGAATTATTGTGTTGATGAAAAGTTATTTTTAATTAAAATTTATTGTGTTTTAACGATTCATTAAAATATAAAAGTTATCAGAATAATATGAAAATTTTATCCAAAGTAAATTTTTATATCCTGATTCCAAAGAAGAATTTTATTTTTTCAACTTGAACTTATAAACATTTAAAAAACTTTATTTAATGTTGGTGCACCATCAAAGTTTGGAAAAACTTCGTTTTTTGGAAAATAATTATTTTACCCGAAAATTGTATTTTTTTCACAAACCATGTTCTAAAAAAATGTTAAAAATGAATAATAATTTTAAAAAATTTAATATTTATATTATAATATTCATAACGGCTGGTACATTATAATATTATAATAATATATCATTTTTTAGTGAAACCCAGTATCACGTACTACACACGCTATTGAGGAAGGTCGTGATTGCCTGTAATGCAAGCCACGCCAGGGATTCGTGTAGTGCGTGATACCTTTGGTGTTGCTTATAACATAATCAAAAATTATTTCATTTATACATTAATCAAAATCTATACCTAATGTTTCGTAGAATAATTTCTACAAAACAAATGTGATGTTTTGGGTAACACGAGCCAAGAATAGTGTTTCATATACTATATGCTAATACGGTGTTGCGTATAGGGAATTCTAATCTTGGTGAAGCGTACAAAAAATACATCGAAGAAATTTAAAAGAATAATTCTCATAAAATCCCAGTTTGTTACCTAAATTACAAATTAATATGTATACATCTTCTATTTATATATTTATTCTGATTTAGGGTAATGTCAATAAAAGAGTGTTTTATATTAAATATAGGATTTTCCATATGTTTGAAATGCGATATAGAGATATAAAATTTTTATATAATTTGTTTTAATTTATCATGACTTGTGTATTGAATATATTTATGTGAGACCCATGTAATAGTAAAAATTAGATATAATTTTTATAAAATTTCAAATATTAACGGTCCATAATAAAAGATTAATAAAAATTAGATTATTATAAATGTTACATAAATAATTGGATCAATTAAATATGATCATATTCTCTCAATTTATAAGTTATTATGATTTTATAAGGATTTGAAAATAATATTATGATTTAATATTATTTAATGTATTTTTCACAACTATTTATATATCGCTGCATTAAGGGCATTATGATAATAATTGAATCAGAATATAATTTAATTAAATATTATTTATACATTTAAATAATGAATTAAATTTTTATAAAACAATAATTAATCAAAAAAATATTATTATTATTTTGTTTTCTAATTTTTTTTTGATTTTCTATCTCTATAATGATATATTCACTAGTAGATCACAAGAATTAATTAAAGGTAATTATACCATCACTCAAAATTCAAAATATATTACTATAGTGAAATTAATTTAATAACTTCTAGATACACATTTAAAACCATTAATGAGTTCTTTTTAATCACATCACAACTTATTTTATATATCAAATGAATGGGAGTGTCATTTATTTATTATCATTTATTTAAAAAATATGAAGGATGGAATCATCTGGAAAAGGAACAAATTCATTATTTTTGAATATAATGCTAATATAGTAAAAAAAAGTATAAAATGAATTAAAATAACATTTTGGATTAATTTTTTTTAGTTATACTATAGTTTCAACCTTGTTTAATCTGATTTACTATTTACCATGTTGACATACATTTACCACTGTATCTAAAAATGAATTAGTCTTTATTAAATAATAAGAAAATGATGATTTAAAATTCCCCATACATTTAATATTATTATTTTATAATTGTGTTAAAAACTAAATTTATATAACTTATCAAAACAAAACCCTTTTTATAATAATTCCTTTTTATGAATAAAATTTATTTTCTATGTAACTCAAATATGAAGTTACATTTGTTATAATAAATTGAATTATTATTAATTAAATATATTTTATGTAGACTTAAACAAATTTATACCAAATGGACCATTAAAATTACACTGATGAAAAGAAATAAAATTTCATTTTTGGAGTATATGTATTTTTCACAATTCATATAACAATCAACCATTTTAGAAAATGAAAAAAACATAAGATTATTTTTCCATTATCATTTTATAAATATATTTCTATTTTATCATATACAATATCAAAAAGTTGTAATGTAATTATATTAAATATAGAAAAAACCCAACAAAAACCACATTTAATGAATTTGTATTATTAAAATATAAAATGGATGTTTCATTATTAATTATCTAGTAACCACAATTTTATGAATATTATTTTATATTACTAAATATATGATCTATAAATTTAATTAAAATCAGACAACAATATTTACTAACAACATTTATTATTATAAAATTACACTCTACAAATAAACTACTTTTCTAAGAAATATCTCGTTTATCTTATATGATCTTATATACTAGGTATTATTAATTAATTTTTTATTAAGATTCAATTCATTACAAGTACAAAATAATGTGGTTATACGTATTCATACACACTAATTCAAAGACATCGATAAAATAGTTGTATTTAAATAAACATATTTTAATAGTATGTTGTAGTTTTTTAAGCTCGGTATATCATGCGAAACAATCAATTGATTATATTTTTCTTTAAAACACAAATATCAAGAAGTTAAAATCATGATATCTTTATAGATAAATCCCATTTTCTCATTTTACCCTTCATTTATTTCTGAATAATCTATCACATTCCTCCAACTTCCTCCCTAAATATAAATGTATGATTTTATTTTCACATACAAAACCATAAATACATACAATAAGATTGCAACCATAAATGATATAATTTTTTTAGCTAAAATATGTTGTATAAACTAGTCCAACATTACATGCAAATTGAGTCGGAATACCCTCATTATATACTGTAATGTTTGGATAATGCCGATAAACGTTATATTTATATGTTGATAGATTACAAAGCTCAAATATATCATAGTGTCCATAGTATTCTTAACAATTCACATTTCTTTCTAAAAGTAAATCATCTGACATAAATTTTAAATGTATTCACATATTAGTTGTATATTCACCAATATATATGCATAGATTTCACTCATGTGGAATATCCTCCATTAATTCATCAATATATAAAGAAATATTTTGTTTATAAATTATAAAATATATTTTGTTATTTCTATTTTATTTAATGTTATTTATAGTAATAATTTCTATTGTAAAATTATCCCACTCTACAACTGGTCGAGGGAGAAGTTTCATAACACCATTTTGAAGTTGTGTCTTAGGGTTTACTTATTAATATGTGATGTCTATTAATATATCACTAATAATTTAAAACATCATTTTTCCTCATATACTGATCTTTAAAAAATAATGATTTATATATTATTACTACTATGATTTTTAATGAAATTTTAGCTATGATATTCAATATGTATTTAATTCATGATATATGTGCCTATTGTTATTCCTAATCACTTCCTAAACATAAACATTAAACGTTAATAGGTAATATTTATTAATACCTGGTTATCAATATCTTAATCTTATTTTTATTACCATTTTGATCTTGTTGAGAACACATTATATTCTATAATAATATAGGTTCTCCATTTAGTTGAAAGATTAATGATGTCTCCCCATACCTAAAAATTTCAATATCCCACATTATTAAATCCATTGATAGTGGTTCCCTTTCTAAATAGATCATAGGTAAAAATGCATGATCCTTCCCACTTAATTAATATTTAATTGTGTTTAACATCCTCATGTGGTATACCATTACACCTTCATAGTCCTTGATTAGTTATTTCCACATTTTATATCTGATGTTATATTCATTCCATTTTAATATATAATTTAAAAAATAATCTGAAATAAATAAATATATATGTATATATATTTATAACATTATCCACTATAAAATATGTGTCACTATATCATTAATAAAAAAAATAATATTATTGGATCGTAAAAATATGGAACAATCCTTTTAGAAATATCTGAATACAATCATGAAATTAATGAAAAAAGTTGAGTGAAAGATGAAAAATATTCTATGTGATCAAAGAATATAAAATTTGGATCTGTATGTGCTTCATCATTTCACACTCATCAAAGAATGAAATTTTCTCATAATCATTTCCCAATTGAATTTCATGGTGGTGAAATCCTCCCACCTAGATCAGGCCACATTTATTTACCCATTGATGTTGAAAAGTACTCTGAAATAATAAAATAAATATTTCATTTTTTTTGTTTCTTTTTTGGATCAAAAAACAGTGTGTACAATAACTATAGATATAGTTTATATACTTTTCTATTTTTATTTTTAAAATGAATGAATATTTTATAATAGATATTTATTATTTAAATAGGTAATAAATTACTAATATTTAAACTTTTATTATTGAATGGTGGGATTATATTACATCAAGGAATGAATTTTGTGTTTCGAAAGATGATTGTGGAAATTATTCAGAGTTATTTTTCAATAGAATGAATTTATGTTTTTCTCGAAGTGATTATTTTCCATTATATGTTGGTCACTTATTATTGTGAATATTTTTATTTAAATAATATATAGTATTCATCCAAAAATAGAAAATTAGAAGAGGATGTTGATATTTACATATAGATTATTCACAGTTTTTGTATTTGAGATGATATTAATATGGTGATGTGGACATTTTTTTTGTGATAGTGGTCCCTCATAACCCTGATCGGATGAATACAAGGATATACATATAAATAATACATCATTCAAACACATTTATCACTTATAAGTTATAAATTGTTTGCAAAATGAGATATCACCTTGTTTGTGTGAAGGATTATCAATAAATGGTTTTGGGAGAATAAATTTTTTTAGGAAGTATATAAATACATGTATGAACATAATGGAAAAAATCAACATGGAGAATGTATTAAATGTCTCCTATATATAAAAACTTTACAATATGGTTTATATAATACAATATAAATAGTTTCAACATTTACCATGTAAATATTTCATGGAAAACATCACAAAACATAAAAAATATATAGTTGTATCCATAAAAAATATAAGACCTAGTGGAAACCATCAATTATCATATAATATATATTATATTAAAATGGTAAATAGTAACGTATATTTCTTATTTCTAATGGTGTATCTAATTATAAGATTTCTATTAGGGTGATCTACTTCTCATGGAATTCTTTTTCTGGGTATCCGAGACTCCTTTCATGTAGTGAAATCATTTTTCATGAACAAAATAATTTATGGGATTAAAAATACTTGTATTATATATTACCCTATTGAATAATTGTATCACATCATATGATTCATTGTTTGGTAAAACAATCAATATAAAATTTACCTTGTTTGTAGCTTATATGTAAAATGTACACAAATACCTTGAATAATGATTCTACTAATGGTTTCCAATATCTCATTGAGTCATGTTCATTCCCCTGGATTTCTAAAATAACATTATTTATGATAATTATCTTAGTTTCCTTGAAATACATGTCTTGAGAGATAGTTCTTTGTTTTTAAAGCATCATGTATTTTGATTCCACTGTTGTTCTTTAATTCCATGAACTATAATTTGATATTATTATTTAAAAAATATATTTGTGGAGATAAATTTTTAATATTTTTGTTTTTACACTATTTTTGGTCATGTGATGTTCATATAAAACCCATTGGTTGTATCAATTGAATTATTAACATTTTATATTATTCTTGTGAACTATCACAGATTAACAATATCAACATGGGTTATCTATCCATGACCTCAATGGTGATGTAATTATTATCATGCCTAATTATTTTAAAAAATGGATTCATTATATAGGATTATATATATTTCACATTGTATGGATTACTATTATGAATATAGATTCCCCCACCCCATTAATGGTATTGGAGAGAGTTTCATTAACATTATATTAGATTTGTTTCTATAGTTTTAAATGAAAAACTGAACATATTGTTAAAATAAAAATGTAAATGTGTAATATAACATTAAAATAAATAAATAAAGGTATTTATTTTACCCTTCTATAATTCTTATACGTAATTGTAATATACTTATATATATTTTCTCTGTAATATAAATTTTTTTGTTACCATTATTGAAATGAGTTTTGTAATGGTAGTAGAGTCACAAAGATATGACAATGTTCTACCTAATGGTAAATTTTTTCTGCCTTTAAACGATACCATTACAAGAGCTAGTAAATAATTTTAATAGATTTTTTCAACGGTTCTTAATTATGGTAATACATATATGGAAGAGGTTTATGTATGGGTCGTCAAAAAACATTCCTTTACACGTAATTGTAATAGATTTATTTAAACATCCCACATATTTACATTTACATACCATAGAAGAGTATTGTAAACCATTTTCCAACTGAGAATAATTAATGTTATACCTTTTAACAATGGGGTTTCATAAATATAATCATTGTATTATATTCATACATTGGTATTAAGAGGAGTAACGGTAAAATTTTTCTTTAGTAAGTCTATTAAAAACATCTCATACACTTATATATAATATCCATATAATAGTGATAAAAGGACACCCATACACTGGGAAGGTGTAGAATTCAATAGTTGGAAGAAAACAAATAATAATTCATTTTTTCCAATGGACTTATTTTTATACATTATAATTTCATTATAAAAATAGTAAAAATATTATTTTTTAAAATGTAATGTATAGGTATTTTACAAATAAATATATAAATTTTAAATCACAAATTTTAAAAAACATTAATGAATAATTTGATAAAAAACTTTTTGAAATGTTGAACGACATGCCTCCAGATATTGATATAAATAATTTTTTTATATATCCTAGATGTTTAATTATAATTTTTATCCCAATATTAATATATGATATTTAGAATATATATAATATTTATTTAATATATATTGAATTATAAAATATTTATACAATGTTACTTGGTTTAGAAAATAAATAAAATTCATAATATAACATGTAAAATTCATTTCATTTACAATATGATGTGCTTGAAATTAAAATTATTAAAAAATTATTATGTTCTTGATAAATTATAAAAAATTTACAATTAATATTTACTTATGAACAGTCCCTAGATGCATCACTGTTCAAAAAATAAATAAGCATCTTATTTACTATATAAAATCAAATGGATATTCATGTTTAATAAATTTTTCATAAAATATTATTGTTGTGTATGATCATTTATATGATATATTGATTCTTGGATGGATTCTTTTTTACCATTCTGGATTTGATAATAGAAAATTTATTTTTTTATCTACTGTAACCATCGTTATATTTCTAGTTATGATCTTGATGAAATTTATTAGTTATAGTTTCATTATATTAGGTTTTAAAGATCTAATGAATTTCAATATCTTACCTACTATATTTTTAAGAATAGAGACATGGGTTTAGACTTAATATATTCAAGGAGGCTTCACATGGACAGGAAAGTGAATGAGGTTGTCTATCTATCACTCTAGGAATATTCATTTGGATTTAGTCAATATAAATTAAATCTATTCTTTTACATGATGTTCTCATGTACCTTATTAGTATGATTAAATTGGATATGTATGATTGTACGTGACATATATTTCTGGTTAATAGACAAAATAATTTTAGCTGTCCAAAACCGTACACTTCAATGTGGTGTAAAAAAGAATAATTTTTTTTATAATTGTTATTTACGAAACTAAATTGGTAGAAGTATATATACACAAAATTATATAAAAAATAAAATAATAATGATTACATGTAATGTAATAGATTTTAAATCTCTATGTATAAGAATTATTTGAAATTGACATAACCAAAAACCCCTCAAATACTATGTGTTAGATTCCGTACAATGAAAAATATTCCATAACCATGATCATCCAACATATTAGTTTCCTGCTAATGTCGGGTGGAACTATTATATCTAGTGTCAATAATTAAAGTAATAAGTGAAATATATTTAATTATTGGGTAGTTTTGTTCCTATTTTGGTGACACTATATTCTATTTGGATAGGTAATTTGGGTGTTTTATTTTGGGTACACTAGTTGTTAATTCATAATTGTTAAGATAACAAGGGAATAAAGTTGAGTATATCCATATGATAGATTCACATAAGTGGTCATCCACTCAACTATCCAAGAGTCAAAACTACATTTATTGCGATGATTACATTTCTAAACAACTAAATAATTAGATGGACTCCCATATCAATTCATCAAAAAATGATTTAACGTTCTTAGAACCCTTAATGTGTATGATTTTAATGGAAATTAATTTTATTGATATAAATTAATTTGAACACCCTAGTTCTATTATATTATAAATGACACGCATCACTTAATATGTATGTTGTATATTATGGAATACTTCACACTAATGATATAGAGATCAATCATTTTGTTCCATAAAAAATATCTAAATATCATTATCTAGAAATGAGAAGTGTTATCAATGAGAAAAATTATGAAAACCGAAATGTTAATCTTAATGAAATAACTTTGAATCCTGGGTATTAGATACAATCTTTGTGTCACACAATTTTTCTTACAAATATATACTCATAGATAAAAGGGAATTCATGAAGGGTGATGTATATATACATGGTGTAAATGGAGTAATGTTTTTTCATTATATTTTGACACATAGGATCATATTTTTGAAAGTTTATTGATCATATAATTAAGAAATTATTATTTTGATCCCATCATAATTCATACTTTTATTTTTATACCCTTTATTTAGAATATGGGATCTTGATTCATTTTTATGATAAAAGTTTGTTATATATATAAGAATGAGGTCATTTTTGGAATAAGGAATACAATGAATGGTTTATATATTATTTATATGGATAATTGTATTTGTATGATTTAGAATGATTCTTTTGTGTAGATTCTAATCTAACATATATTAGGCATTACCATCTTGGATATATAAATAATTAAAAAATTCAAAACTACATAAATATGTATTATTTGATAAATTTTTTTAGAATAATTTGTTTTGAAATATTTAAATATCTCTTATTGAGAGAAAACGATATACAGATAGTGCATTGTTAGATATCTTACATAGTGATGTTTGCAGACAAATGAGTACTCATTAAAACGGATATATTATGTACTTTGTAACATTTACCAATGATACTATGTTGGAATCGGTATCTGTTTATGATGAATAAAGGTTAGAATCTTCTGAAATGTTCAAATGGTATCATAATGAAATACCGCATCGATTAATAAAATGTGTTAATTCCCCTAATTCGACCAGGGTGTTGTATACAGGAGCCACAAGTTCATAGATCATATGAGAGATCATTTTAATTTTTTAAATCTGTCCTCTTAAAATACAATAATAAAATTGTATATCATAAAGGATAAAATATTCATTGGTTGAAATGGTTTTTTTAACGATGAGTTTTTGTGACATTCAAATATCGTTTTGGGGTTATTATCTTGAGACATCTACATTCCTACCTAATGAAATTCAATCTAAATTAGCAATTATGAAACCATATGTGATATGTAATAGGAAACATCAATTAATGTACAATATTATTGTTTTGGATTGTGAACAATTTATATGATGAATAATTTCGAAAAACATGATCAGGATTCATATAGGTTCATATATACTGTTTATCGAATGGAAAAATGAGATATTTGATAATTTAATGATTCAATTTTCATTTAAAACATTAGAGAACCGTGTTAAAAATATTTTTTATTCTCAATTAATAATATAATTAGAAATATTCACATCTGACTTTTTTAATTAGTGATATTTTTAATAAAATTAAATATGAATATTTTTATTTTTATGTTTATATTTTTGGGGTTTTTATTTGGATATACCTCTATTTAATTCAATAAATACATCCCAAACGTATCAATAGGAAACACATATATGTTGACTATATATCAATATATATATATATATATATTCATTGGATCTCATTAGTCTAAATTTTAAATTTTTAGTGAAACCATATCTAGGATAAATATATCTATAGAAGAATAGAGCCTAGTTATTCTTCATTTAGTAAATTAATAGTACATCATTAGGTATATTATTGACTGCTAATATATTCATGGTTACATTACAAAATCAATGATATCAATGTTATCATGCCTAAAAATGATGAAAAACTTATAATTGAAATATTATGATGTTTGAGGAAAATGTTTTATCTTTTCAGAAAGTGAGATAAGGATATGTTCTCTCCCAGATCCATGATATGCTTACTATCTCAAAATTTAGCGGCCCAAAACCTAAATCACATTTGGATATAAATTAGAACAATTTATAACACCATATATTGGTTCACCAATAGGATATTCTATTCTTTTTTAGAGAACCAATGGATTTCTATCTTCATCATATATGTTTTGGGCTGCCCTATTCCCATAGGGAAATCAAGGATTAATGTAATGTTACACCCGAGTCTCCTCATCCTCTCAATGGATACCTACATGGTGGGTAGTTATTTCATGGGAGATTAAAAGACATGGAGTGGGCTTTATTGATATGTTTATTCTATTATCTAATTTAAAATATTACCTGAATAATAAAATTTTTTTTTTTTTCTTATCATGATTCTTCTTTAAATACTGTACATTGGTAAAATCATGTGAAACACATTTCATTTTAATATTTATTATTTAGTGATTTAATGCGCATCCCTTGGGATTCACTAATAGGAAAAGAAAATAATAATATTTCACTAAAACATACAAATAATTTTAACTTGAATTGGATTCCCTAATTCTATTCTATTGTTCCAAACCATGAAAAATTTATTATTATGTCATGGGTTAGTTTTTTATATATAATTTTAAATGAAATGAGGTCAATCATGATTTTTACTACCATCTACCAAGTTATTCATTAAAATCATAGGTAATTTTCATAACAATTAACTATCAATGATTTGTAGTGAACATAAAATGAAATCCTCTCCAATTATTCCAAAAACTCTACCATCATTTTTCAACTATTAATATCTTTAATTAAGTCATTATATTTTTATTGTTTTCAAAACCTCAAAAAACATTATTCTTTACTTATAATGATAAACTCTTTATCCCACCAGAACTCATTTATAGATGACCTTTGTCCACCCCTATAATATTTTTTAACAATAAAAAATTAATCAATTTGAAATTTTAAAAAAATGATGTTATGTTATGGTGTCGTTTCTTGAGTGATATTTAGTCTTTACTAATAGTTTTGGACATTAAGTTTTTTAATTTTTTAAATATATTCATTCATTTATATTCTAAATTTAAATAAATTTTTTATCTAATTTATTTCTAATTTTGGATTTGTTTATCATGAATTCTACTCTATGTAAAATACCATATTTCATACCCAAACCATATACGATCCTAAATTATATACTCTATGACACACATGTTGATTGTAACATCATGAATTGAAACACCAGGTTCTAGCTAGAATTCCATGTGACCTCATGTGTGTCTCCTTATACACACGAGGCTTCCCACTATAAATGGGGGTCTCCATTAGTGAGGATATTACACCATCAACATCATGTAATGGGATCATTAATCAACAATAAACACTATAATAAACAATTAGAGTAATCATGTAGAAATGTAATAATGACATACATGTTGTACAAATAAAGAATCTCATGTATGTGTGGATAATTTCTAAATATAATCATTAAAATAATGTATATAAATAAATAAGAAGATCATACTGAGATAATCTTGGTATTCTACTAGATCCATTATCTTCTACTCAGCAATGTACCTCATGGTTTACTCTCTTAACCAATCCCTCATGAAATGAAGATATACATCTAAATGACCATGTAAGGTGTGAGTACAAGGATTAGTATAAATCCAATAATGAATCCATTACCGGATTTGTTCATCTATAAAAGCTTATTCCATAATAAAAAAAATGTAAAAAAATTTCTGTAGCACACAATATATAGTTAAGAAGTCATGCACTAACAACGCTTGAAAAACCCCATGGATATCACAACTTTAGATCCATAACAGAAATATATTATAAATCTGTAATTTTCCAAAACCATCCATAAGGACATTGGTATGTCACCAGGATCCCACAAGTCATAGAGTGAAAACAACCAACCTATAGTCCACAATTAGTTTGGTAATACGTATAATCATTAAGGCATTACGTAGCTGTAACATACAAGGAAACCACAAGGAATAATTTATCACACAGAATCCACAATGCATTATGTTTTTGTTATCTACATGGAATCTAAAATGTATCAATTATATTCCATTATACATCGTTATCATGTTGTGTTTTCTTCTTTGTTTCGGATAATGTGTTCTCCGTACAAGGTGTAATTATATCACAAAATCCACATATTTTTTACACACATACTAATCCATTGATGGAAGACCTAAAAAGTCATATCATGAAATCAACCATAGCACAATTCATTAGAAACATTGATTAAAAATATATATCAAAATGTGAATCAAATATCATCATGTAATTAAGCACTCCCATCAATCTCATGGAGTCAATACTTTTCATATAGTGGGATAAACACACCTATATGTGATCATAATCAAGAATAATTTCATTTCTTTAATGAAAATAGTTAAACATTACAACATGTGTAAATTAGAGACCAGAGGGATATGTATCTTTCTAAGTCATAAGTTGTCCAAATTAATGGAAAATTATGTGATATGCATCATTACCCAAACCACATTCACAGAACACCAATAAAAATGATCCCATAAAAATAAATAATTCGTATAATTATATTCTTATAATTTTCCTTCATACTTATCCATCATAATTAATTAATTATTATTAAAAATTTACACTATATATTATCACTTGATAATAATTAACAATTATCTATTGTGAAAATTTTACAATTATTGTTTTATAATTTTCCAAAATTATAAGTGATAATATTTCAGAATATTCATTTGATAATTTTCCATAATTATGAATATTAAAATGTTAAAAAATTTCAGTTTAATTTTTTAAATTTATATTTTGGTAACTTGTTTATAAACTATCAATAAAATTTCTATATGAAAATAACTTTCTCAATTTACAAACCTTGAGATTAATTATCTTTATTTGATATGAATCCAACAGAAATGAAGGCATGTCAATCTGATCAATAATGAATAGTATATCAAGGTATGATGTTTATATGATATTATAAAAAAAATTAGGAATGTGAGAAAAGGATATAAGTGATAATGAGGGGTGAGACCTCCTGTGTAAATTCCCTACTTCATCTATATATTCTCCCCGTTTTTAAATTATTATTTTATTCATTCATCCATTAATTTCACATTTTCCTTATTAAACATATTGGAACATATTCTTTCACCTTTTTAAAACCATTTATCTGTTACTGAAGGAGTGTTAATTTCACATGTGGTGTCTTACAAATGTTACTCCTTCTTATATTTAAATCCAATATATATATATATATTAAAAGTATATATATATATATACACAAAAAACATATATATTCCTTCATATACATATATAAATCCTTATATATATAATCAATATATATACGTATATATTGACAGTCACGTGCACACACACACACACACACACAGAGATATGTACATATAAATCACCTATATATACACACACACACACACACATCCATTAAAAATATTTTTAAAAACATTATTTCTTATATTAATAATAAAAATTTAAAATAAAACAAATATTATTATTTACATAATATTTGAAATTATTGTCACCATTAACATTGTAAAAATAATTTTCATAAAAAGCCAAAAATAGTTAATAAATTTCATTATTCACACACACTATCATTTATCCATCACAAAGAAAGACATCACAATTATTACTTGTATTTAATTTTAACATTATATAATTTCACATCAATTACACTACCAAAATATTATTTAAATAGTATCTCAATTATTAATAATTGATGTATATTTTCATTTTTTGTCCACAACAACAAAAATAATATAATTATAATAATAATTAATTTATTAATATTATTTTTAGTTGAAAATAAAATATCTATATACAAAAAAAGTATCCTGGCGAGCGATCTGACAAAAAACCCCATGATTACAAATTTTATATAATGTATATTGTAAAATCGAAATAATTGACCTCAGTGTGGTATCATATTTCTCATATGGTGCACCATTTTAGAGATAATAATTATATAATATTTAAAGATATATTAAATAAATAATTAAAGAATGAATAGTAATTTTTATTATTGATATATCCAAACATCTGGTGCTAATGAATTTTATACCACAAAAAGGTAAATACTATGTCTTAGACATATATGTGGCATCATATTTTCCATAACAAATAATGGTTTGGTGATACCATTTTTTTAAATAATATAATAAAAATAAGTAAATAAATAATTTTAATGAGTGAGGCATCCAAAAAAATGGTGCTTATAAATTTTATATTGATCCTAGTGTATAGGACATGCCCAATACCAATTGGTGGTCTCACATTTCTCGTATGACAAAATGTTTATGATTTATCAATTTTCATTCAATAAAAAACAATGTGCGCTTACTATATTATATTTAAAATTTTTATTATGTCTTTGTCGGGGATTTTGGGGAATTTGAATCTCACAAAAACTCAGTGTCTCACTATTAAAATGATCCATTGGATATTTAAATGTTTTAAATTGGTGTTTCCACTTATGAAAAACCATTTATCAAAATAATAATATATTTCATTGATAAATAATATTTCCTAATTATGATATTATTTATTGGTGACAAGAGGTTTTGTATTATCATTTTAAAAATAATGATATTATAATTTTCCCAATCCATCAACTTTCATTCCTTAAGAATAATATATAGTTATATTGCATAAACATCTCATGAAACTGAGTTTAAACATTAGACAAACACTAGATTTTATGGTCTTATATTTGTTGATGAAACTGAATCAGAAATACTAGTATAATCATTATTTATATTACCTTCCACTCTGATCAATGGTCTACATCAGACAATCCTTATTAGATGCATAAGTCTAGAGATAAATTTTCTTATAATTAATAACATGCATAGGGTTAGGTATGTACATCTAATTCTTTGAAACATGGAACAAATCATGTATAACTAGATACTTAGAAGGTAGTTCTTGATGATATGACACTATCCATATATATTTTATGACATCAATGACTCCAACAAATCATTGTGGTATCTTGGTCCCCTTCCCTAGACGTCTATGCCCCAACCATGGAGTAATTTTAAGGAAAACATGATATCCCACAATAAAACTAAGAGTCATCTATTACTATTGACATAAGATGTTTATCTACTCTAAGTGGTTACCAACCATTTCACGATCACATTCACTCTCTTGTCTGCCTCTTTAACCAATCTATGTCTGAAAACCATTGGCTCATTTGTCCCATGAGAATATATCAGTGAGTGAAACGATTTTCCATAATGATGATCATATGGTTCCATCAAAATTTATGTATATTTAGTATTAATGTGTGTAACTCAATAAAAGATCAGTGATCATCCCATGCTGTGTCAAGAACTATAATATAAGCTTGATACAAATCCTCCAAAAATAATTTAGTCCACTGAGAATACCCATCGGCTTGAGGATGGTATATCAATAACAATCTCATCTGAGCCTCTATGTATTTGTAAAGTACATTCAAAAGAGAGGAAAACAACTTGAATCTCTCTCTAAAAAAATGCTCATAAGGTATTCATGAGGCAACATTATATCTCAAAAATTCTATTTAATTAGATCCTCCTTTGGGATAGTCTCTCTTATTGATGTTAATTGAGAACACATAGTTATTCAATTTAAATTCACTCATAAATCATATTTACTCATCAATGTCCTAGGTATTCCCATCACAATGTCCATCATGACTTCATTCCACTTACACATAGGCATCCAGACTAGATGCAATAAGTAGCCATGATGATGGTCCTTGGCCTTCACCATTTGACAGGTTAGGCATCAGGAGACAAAACCTATAGAGTTACAATGGGGTGTAGTGCATTAATGTTTGTTTGATCACATCCAAGGTTTAACATAAGTACTTCCTATATGGTCACCCATTCTAATACTAAATTCATCCAAGCACACTGAACTACTGAGTTCTAATGAGATCTCAATAATTAATCATCTGCAGATACTAAACCTAGTGCCTATGCTTCATATTCAAGACACTATGTGTGATGATATAATTAATACTCACGTTTTCCAAGTAAATAATAAATATATAATGGAGGAGATAGTTTCTCCATCACATTAGATCATGAAACAACACTTCCATCACAAATTCATGTGTAGGGTATCCATTCTCATTGGGTCGTAGGTGATGAGACCCAAAAGTGACTATCTACTCTTTTTACATTGTGACCACTACAATAAAAACTCTTAATGTATCATAGTATACTGCAATTCTAATCCAATTCTCAAGGTCTTATATTACTATAGTTTTAATTAATATTATAAACAACATAAGGAAATCCATTTTAAATTGTCTTACAACTAGAAAACCACTCCCTTAATGGTAAATTCTTACATGGGTGATGGACATTGATATATGTCCTTTATAAACCTCTATTAATATTCTAAAAACTGCAAAATTATCTAATCCCAAACTTTTTTTTGGGATGTGATTAAGACATGATTTCACTTAAATTATCTTGATATACTCATATACTACTATCAAAGACCACATGTCCTAGAATTTTCACCTATTGAATCTATAAGTCAAACATTGAATGATTGACATAAATATTGTGTGATCAAATCATAATTAAATCTATCTCCAATTTCCAGGAATGATTCTCTGGTTTCAGTGAGTTGAAGAGGTTATCATCAATGAACATTGTAGAAAAAGAGTCCACGTATGGATGAAATATCTCATTCATGTGGGGCATGATCATAACTTGTACATCATTCCTGCTGAACGAAATCAATACTTACTCATAATGTACATATATTCTCTAAAACACTATCTTCAGAAATTCATCATACCTAATAGGAAACTAGTAGGATCCCAATCGAAGATCAATTTTTTAGAACCATTGCGCTTTTGATAGTTAACCGAAAATATCATCGATAAAGACAATAGATAAAATTTATTCAACATCACCTATTTTATCGTATGGTAATCAACGTATAGACATGGACTACCACCCACATTAAAATTGCAACTGCTGAATCCAATATTGAAATATCTAGTCTTATAAATTAATTCCTCCCAATTTCGTCCAGTTTAACATTAATTTCATTATTCTCAGATCACAATATATGGTATTGGTAATAAAATGGTTGACCACCCAACATGATCTCAATCTCATCGTAATGTGTCAATCCTTTATTATATCTACTAGGTTAAAGATTTCCCAATATAATTCTAAAAATTATTCAGTATCCTAATAGCCTTCAATTCTCTAGGAGGATAAATAATATTGGATTCAAGATTAATTGAAAAATCTACCATCATTTTAAACTCATATGTCTTGGAATGATCTAAAAAACATTCAATTTATGAAAATATAGTTCTTAAACCACAAACTAAGTGGTGAATCATTGTCAACTACATTATCCTACACATTTTCTGGTAATTTAGACATATACTCCCATCTATATGAATCCTAGCATGCTTCATGTGTAGTCCAACAAGACATTATAGAGGAAATGTCATTATTAACGTGAAGAGACACACTTCATAAAAGCAGTAATGTCCTTAGGAAAATCCCAAATCTATTTATGGAATCACATAAGGGTTTACCTAACTAATATTTGAGATTAAATATAGTTTTTTCCAAGAGTCTACAATTAATCCATGGTATAACCCTTATTACATTTACCCTTGTTTTAGTCTCATCACATTCATCATAATCATCATATATTTTGACTAAAAAGTAACATGCTCTATTTAACTCATTAATGATAATAATGGTAAATCACATAGTAAGTCAAAATAGATATATCACATTCAATAAAATATCCTAAATAGATATCACAAATCAAGGAATATAATTAATGAATTACTATACAATACAAAAACATGTATATATATGTCATGTGAACCCATGTGCATAGTCATAATTAATTATCATTTGGAAAATAACATAAATCACATATAAAATCCTATTCCTCAACCTAGGTTAATCAATAATAACAAAATAACATAAATTATCCACTTCATTGAAACTCATATGTCAGCTATTATGTGTTGGCTAGTTATAGACATAGTTCCCCCTACCTGAGTCACAATTTACTATCAACTGGATATCCTTTCCCATCATATGAAAAGAGGAGAAAAAAGTTAGTAAGTTGTGATCCTCTAATAAAATTTCTTAATATCCTAACCCAAATCACTGTGATTGAGCTAGAATTCAACATTACCTCATGTGATTCACCTCATATTATAGAGGTTGACAACAATCATCAAGGGTCTGATTATGTTAGTGATGAGGATATAACTCAATATCATTTCATATGATCCTTAATCTATAACAAACATTAAAATATAAAATTAGAGTGAACATGAGGAAATGTTAAGATGAAATACATGTAATACATATAATGCAACTCCCATAACTGGAGAGCATGTTAAAAGGAGAATATTTAAGTAATGTAAATAAAAAATAGTGGATCCTATCGAGTTCATCTCGGCCTTCTACTATATTCATTCTCCTCTGCTCATCAATCCACCATAGGGTCCTTTCCATTCACCAGGTCCCTCATGAAATCTACAAATTCATCAAAATGCCCAAGTAGGGAATTAGTACATGACACATCAGGACACCAAAAATTAATCCATTACACGATGTGTTATAGTATACAATTACGTTCCATAATAAAAAAATATGTATATACATCACGACACAAAATCCAAAATCATTCGGTCTTGCGCTAAAAAATCATCCATAGACCCTCTATTAAACCTTCTATGACGCCATGGTGGAAATATATTTTTTTCCGATATGTATCAAACAAAATCTTTATGATTGTTGGTGATTCACTTAGATTCCACAAGGAATTGACTGAAAACAACATAATTGGAATCCATAAATAATCAAGTGGCATTCTAAATTCAAAAGGCATCATGAATCTGTAACCTGTAGGACCCCAGGACACCCTGCGAGGGGAGGTGTGAATCAGGGTGTCATCCTTTTCCCTTAATGTGGTAGATCTTGTTCCCACGTTGGTAGGAACGTGTTAAACATGTATGATGGAAATGATCACAAATTGAACCTTCACATGAAATGAGTTGACACAACCCTTTTACTTGGTTCACTACTAAGGGCTATGTCTAAGTATTATACAGTGACAAGTTTTCGGTCGTACCAAATTCTACTATTCATCACTAGTTTTGGTTTAAAAAGGATCGAGAACAGTCACTCTATCCCAGGCTCATTTCCTTTACAACTGTTCAAGGATTTCCCACTGCTTTCCTTGGGTCACTAATATTGACTCCCCCTAGCTCACTGCCCTTGGTTAAGTCCCATTCAGTTTATAGACATGAAGATCTAATCAATATATGAGCATAGAAGTCTTTGTCTCCTGTTCAGCATGAGAAAATTCTTGCATCAGAATCCTAAGTAGATGATATTTTGTATTCAATCATCAACATTAGTGAAATAACAGAATGCACTAAAGCCCTTTCATCTCTAGTATTAATTCCCAATACAGACACCATAGTGTATTGTCATATTTCTCTCTTTTTGTGCAGATCTGAGATCAGTTGCACGAATCATTTTTCTTCAATTCACAAAGCATATTCGAGAGTGCTAAGAACACGGAAAAGGCATGTCGGACCCTCATTTCTTTCACCCACCCTTCTCGTTCTATTGTGTGTAAAATTCAATCCTTGATTGTAAAAATAACTTTTTGGCATGAAAAAGGATTTTCGTGCAACTCTTCTTTTTCGTGAAGAACATCCCTTTTTCGTGCAACACCTTCTTTTTCACGCAAACCTTCTTCTTTTCGTGCACCACTATATAACTCAATTTATTCCTTGAGTTAGAGAATAGGATTTGTCTAGGTGTCGAGCCACACCTAATGAGAGGGATTCAAATCGTATTTATAGGCATTTTTGACCCTGCGCGTAAAACCCCTTCCTGTGCTTAAAACCCCTTCCTACGCATAGAACTATCTCTCATTTTTTATATTACGCACACCTTCCTTTTTTTCTCGTGCACCACCTAGGTTGTTAGAACACCCCATGAATTTTCTATTTTTCATCATTCTAAACCTGAACCCTACTTTTCACATAAAATATCAAACCCACATTTTTCAGAGCACCAACTTTTCACGCACAAGTTTTATTTTCAGGGCACATGGTTTAAACATCTCTGATTTTTCGCGCGCCTCTTTCCTTTGCAGATTTTAAGTATTTCTGATCTGAGACACTTATTGCACGAAGAACTCATCCATCAATTTCACGCACAACATTTTTCAATGCGCATTCCCATTTTTTCACACACTGCTTTGGATTTTTCTCATAGCCCATCCTTTGCCATTTTTCGACATTCTGGTTCTAAAACACATCTTGCAAAAAAACCCTCTCCACTATTTCGCGCACCATGCTTTTTTTTCGAGCACGCCATTGTTTTTTGCGCATGCCAGTATATTTTGTGCACTCCTTTTTTATTTCACGTACCACTTCCTTTTTCACACTCGCCTCTTTTTTTCACACCACATTCAATACAAGCTTCAATTGTAACCTTCATGCTTATTTTCTATGATTTTACTTCTTCAACATGTGTTCTTATTCAACTGTTATTCTCTAAATCATGAAAATCATATGATTCAATTCTTCATGTGGGATCTTTCATGGTTATCGTGCGATGATGAAGAATTGTGTGGTATTCATCAAATCCCAATTTTTCTTCAATAATCCTCAGATGGATTACACCTCACAATTTTTCACTTTTTTAAATAATGTGTCACCTCTGATTGACAAAATTTTATTGAATTTTTTATTAGTACAACAATCATATGAATTTCTATTCGTTAATTTCATTGGATTACTGCTTGATGTTCTTCATTTTGATCATCATTGAAAACTATTCACAACAAATACAACCTTATACACAAATGTTTCACAACATAACCGAATTGGAATCAACAAGGCATCAGGTAACACTCGGAATTCATTGGTCATCAAGTGATGTACATCTACTCAGATTCCAAAAATCATCATTTAGATGTATGGTAAAAATTTTACCATGTTTCATCATCTTCTTCATCACACATCAAGAAATCACCACATAAAGAGTAATTATTTCATGATGGTCACCTTTTATGTACACACGTATCAATCCTCTTATAGAAAACGTGACATGTGATATCATGACAATAAACCGAAAACATAACATGTGAAAAATATCATCATCATATTAATCATAGTATTAATAAAAAATCAATAGGAAATTAAGATATCACATCAATATCATGAAAGGAAAATGTTATACACTATTTGATAAACAGACAACTACATGCGATAGCTGTAAATATTGATTTCATGTAAATGAAGAGGTAAATAAATATTACAAGACATGTAAACAAGATAAAAAAATCGATAAGAAAAACACTACATTAAAAATATTCAACATCAATGAAAATTTATATCAATGTTGTCATTACCCAAAAAATTATTCCTCCCTAACTAGAATAATTTTTTCACACTATGGATTCCCAAAACCAAAGCAATCTATTATATTTGGAAAAATATATATCAAGCGATAATAATTTCTACCCACTAGATATTTCCTAAATATCCATCTTAGACCAACACAAGGATATTAAATTTTATCTTCCTAAATAATTATAAAACAACATTTTGTAAATTTTATCTCAAATTTATAATAGAAATAGATGTGGTATTCCCTAATAATAATTCTTTAATTAAACATAAAAATTATCCTTAATTAAAAGTATAATTTTTATTATTAAAGCATAAAGGATAAAACATATTCCCAAGCCAAAATATGGGGGTCATATGTAATGAAGACCCAAAGAGTCACCCATAATAAAAATATTAAAATCTATCGGCAATGAACCCAGACTAGAGTAAATAATCAGCTGATCGTTCTTTCTACCTTCTCGCGATAAAGCATCTGCCGTAAAAAAAACTTGTTAATTGTTAAATTTTGTCTAATTATCATTTTATAATTATTTTGATAAATTTTTTTACTATTTTTATCATAATTTACAAATTAAAAATACGAATAATAGTATTGAACATAACATTCTACCTTAAAAAATAATTGTTATTACAATTTTGCTCATTAATACATGCCAAAAGAAACTAACCGGGTCTCAATCCGATTAAAAAAATGTTGATTTCGGGGAATGTAGTTTGGATGAAAAAATATAAAAATAATTGAAATTTAGGAGGGATGGAGTATGAAAGGAATTATAATGATGGGTGAAAAGTCTCGTGTGAATTCCACACTGCGTCCCCATTTCATCATTTTTAAATTATTATTTTTCTCCTTCATCTGTTAATTTCATAATTTTTTATTACAGTTTTTTCATAAAATTACTCCTTTTTTTTAAAACCCTCCATTTGTTACCCATGGATTTTTTATTTCCAATGTTGCCTCTTTGAAATTTAACTTTTTTTCCATATAAATCCATTAAATATTTATATATATTAAATTCATTATTTTTTATTTTATTAACATATATATACCCATATATACATATATAGACCAATATATATATATATATATTTAACCTATATATATAAATGTATTTACACCCACACTAATATATTTATATACACACATTATATATATATATGAATTATTTCCCAAAATAATAATAAAAAAATTAATAAAATTTTTATTATATATTAAATATTTGATATTTTTTGTTGTCTTTAGCATTCCACCATAAATATTCATTAAAATCGGATAATAGTAAACGTAGTTTCTTGATCACACACACAATCATTTATCTTGCATAATTAAAACCAACACATTTTTTCATTAATTAAATTTTCCTAATTAATAATATCAAATTTTATGAATTTCCAATATATTATTTACATTGTGGCACCATTATTAATCATGAGGCTATATTTTCAATTTCAGATCCTTAACACAAATAATAATAATAATAATATATTAATTATTATTATTATTGTTGTTGTTATTATTATTTTGTGTAGTTTTCAAAAAAATATTTATATACCCACAAAAGCACATCCTTGAGTTTGATCTGACGTAACCTCCAATCCATGAATATTTCATACAAAATCTTGGTTTTCCACTCCTTCTTAGACATAAAAGTGGTATCATATATTATATATAATGAATCAATTGAGACGTAATAATTTACTTTTATTAAAAATGATTAAATAAATTACTAAATATTAAATGGTTTTTTTCATGAATGGGATATAAAAAATTCCTAAACTTATGAATGTTATACCACGCCTAGGGTAAACATTATGTCTTGTACCTATTGATGGTCTCAAGTATCCCATATGACCATGTGTTTCAGAGATATTAAATTATTTTTTATAATAATATAATATGGATAATTAAATAACATATTTTTGTAAGTGAGACATCCAAACCACCGTAACATATATATTTTATACCCTTCCTAGGTAAAAAACACATCCTTGACATATCTGTGGTCCAGATTTATCATATGATGCAATTTTTTTGAGTTATCAAATTTATTTGAATGATAATGTATGATCTTAATTAAAAATATTTAATATTTTAAATCAATCTTCACAGAGGCTTTATGAGAATTTTATTCTTGCATTTACACAGTGGATGACAATAAAATTATTTCATTGAATATTTCAACGTGTTGGTTCAGATTTTTCTCTTATGCACAAACTTTTACACATTATTATGTTACAAAACTAATAAATAAATTTTTTAAAATTATGATATTAATAATTTATCCTAAGAGGGTTTTTATTATCATTGTAAAAATTGGAATATTACAATGTTCCATAGAAGGCGAAAAAAATAATCCTTGAGATTCTTTTACACCGATATTTTTATATATTTAAAATATAAAATGATCATAGCATGTATAACATGTATCAAAATTACTAAAAATTAAAATAAATCACTTTACATGATGTAAATATCCAACCATAATATTTTAAAGAAAAATAAGAAACAAAAATATCAAACATAAATATTATCAAAATAACATATTACAAAAATTTCATTAACATATCAGTGGAAGACCACAATAGGTGTTAATATAATTTCAACATATGTGTTAAATATTATACCCTTCAAATGTTTTTGGATAAAAACAAAAACATAGAGATTTTCCATTTTCCTTATATGATGCAACTAGTGTTTGGTTATACATTGATAAATCTTCAATTAGAGGCCACACATACATGTAATTTAATTTTTAATTAATATCCATATCTTAAAATAAAATAATTCATAAATTAATTCCACGAATTAGATCAGATCAAGGGTAAATAGTTTATGAATAATTTGAATAATCTAACTTTCTAATATCTTGAAATCTGGGAAATAATGTAAATATTCAACAATTAAATCAATACTTCAAGAAGGCATAAATAATAATAGTCATAACATTATTGATTATAAATCATATTGAACTCAAATTTGAATTACCCCAGTAACTACATGGATCCTTATTTATATCAATGAAAACATGCAAAAAGTTTGTAAAAGTTCTAGTATACACATCATAGGTGTATGTGAGGTGTAATGTTCTATATATTAAAAGAATGTAGACATGTTATTTTATGTGGTATGTATGACACTCAATGAAAATTATATTTCTCATGGTAAATCACTAC
Source organism: Viscum album (assembly GCA_963277665.1). Classification (NCBI taxonomy): domain Eukaryota; kingdom Viridiplantae; phylum Streptophyta; class Magnoliopsida; order Santalales; family Viscaceae; genus Viscum; species Viscum album. The sequence goes on along the minus strand of OY728119.1, from coordinate 1,636,661,655 downwards.
CTCATCCTCAAGTTAAATTATATATATATACCTACAGCACCAATTATTATCAACAGTTAATTCAATAGATATAATATTTTGAGAGTTGTGAGAAATTATTTCTAGAACACCCATATATCCAACCCATTAGGAATTAAAATTACTATACATCCAACTCATGGTGGAATGTGAACCAACAATATATGTAGTGTGTTATAAATATATTCAACAATCATATAACCACATGTGGAATAATTTTTAACCTCTACCTACAAAAAAATTTACACTACATAAACAAATCCTTTTGCAATATCCCCCACAAAAAAAAGATATTATCCTTGAAGGAATGATGACATTAATGACTAAAAATACATCCATTTCCCAAAAAATATCACTGCATCCAACCAAGAAAAACTAAATCATTTATGATAACTCTATAAATTATTGGGTGAATTCTAATGTTAATGGTTGCTAAATTACATTCCTCATCACAATTCAACTATATAGACAATTAAAATATTAGTTATATTATCCATCAGAGTGTCGTGTAACATGAGACCAAAATGACCCATCTACTAGAGACATCACCACAAAAGGAAACAACCATTATGACAATAATAAATTTTTCAATGGATAGAAATAATTTTCTAGATAGGAAACCCAAAAATGGAAGTATATGATCAATTAATGAACCACTAATCCAATCCAGTCATCGTCCAAGTCTATAAAGGACTACCCATCCACTTGGGAAAAATATTCATGATTAAATGATCATGAAAATATTTAAAAAATAAATGGATAACATAATTGTATTAGATTACGTGATTAATATTCTATGACATAGAAACATTATGAAGTATATGTTTACACAATAATAGTAGATATATGTGAGAAAAAGTTAATACTAGGGAGGAAAATCATAGAAATGGTCAACTAATCACTTCACTATAGTTGGAACTATCCTGAGAAAATCTGTGTTCTATGAGCCATGGGGATATATTTCCCTTATAATGATATGCATCAAATTTTATTTTCTATAAGGGTGATGCCTAACTCTATTTTATATTCTTATAAGTTGAAAAAATAAAGACAACAATAATAATATTTCAACTTGAAAACCCGAAACTAAATATATATATAGTTTGTAACAGAATGTTTTTTTGTTGTATAAAATTTTAAAATTTCCTACAAAATTTTAGGTGATTTAAATAGAATATGATATGATCAATGTTCATACACTAATTATATAGTGTATAACATTACTTTATATTAAAAAACTAGAAGTTAATTTACATAATGGTGTATAATATATGGATATTAGTGGTGACATTATCTATCACGAACCAACCCGGGTCGACCATGAACCGGTCACCCGAGCCGGCTCGCAGCATGGCATCAGGGGAGTTATCGATCTCCAGGGGATGACAACATGTGCCAGGAATCAAATATATATTTATGGAAATGATTTGGTCTATAAAAAAGGATATAAAATAATTGAAAAACTATGAAAAATAAAACTAGATGCGGCAAGAAAAACAAGACTGCAAATACCTCCACGTGACCTCTTGGTCACCTCCAACAACTAGCAGTCTGCCTCACTGAGTAGAAAAAACAAGAACCTGAACTAAACAGATAAACATGCATCGGAAATGGTAAGATATGCATGAGCATTAAAATGCTCATTAAGAAATCCAATAAAATGAACCACAAAATCCAACCATTTTCTAGTTCCAAAACTGCCCAATAATACTAGTTTCAACTACAGTTATAAAAATAAGGTTTTCATATTTACACTGCATTTCAAATACTATCAATCCCATTTCTGTTTCCCTTATTATTCAAAAACAAGGAAAAGAAAACAAAAGAGGTATGACACAAACTTTTCAAAAATAGCTAATTTGAAGTTCATTTTAAAACCAACCATACATACAAAACATATTCCAAGAAAACAACAAAACCAAGTTCAAGGGTATGATTCCACACACAACATGGGAAATGGTACTAATAGTGCTCATATCAAAGGATTACAGAAAACCTCGGAACTCATAGGGAGACTAGAACGTACTATACATGTGACTCATCCTGAAGGCCTTCCTACTATCGATGACGTCATAACGCCCTAACACCCGGTGTTTCCCTACACTTCCTAACCGAGGGGCCCAATCCCCTAGTAGAGTGTCATCCGTACTAGGGGCCACTAGATAGGGAATAATCTAAACTAGTGAAGCAATCATTCTTAGAAAACCCTCTCTCTATGATATTTTTTTGTTCTATGTTCAAAAAGAGGGGTGCCATGCATTCATATAACAATCCATATATACAATCAATCACATGACACAATCTAGAACCTCCCCGACCACCTAAAGGTTAGTCCCATGCGGTAAAATAAATATCCTCAGAAGTAGGCACATACCGTGGACCCTCCTGTCACATGAATGAAAGATTAGGCAAGGGGGCCTAACCAAAGTGGTGTTTTCCAAACACACAGTTTCAAAGACGACAAACAGGCCTCATACAATTCACACATATCAAACCTTTTGTAAACAACCAAACTAAAATTCCAAATGAGTATTTACCTTCGCAACACACATACATTTATCAAAAAAATTATTAACCCATTCAAAAACAACCATAAATACTATATTTTTACCAACGTGGCCAAACGACCCCATAAATAAAACATTTACCAAAAACATTCCCAATTTCACATTAATTCAAGTTAAATAAAAATCATATAAGAATGTTGCAAATGGGTTTTGACTCCCACTTTCACCCAAACACACCCCAAAACATACAAAAAACCCTTTAATTTTTCAACAACTCACCCTAGCATGTTTCGAGGGCCAACCAGGCCAAACCAAGAAGAACAATTCAAAACCAACAAAAAATTTTGAAACCAAGTTTTATAAATACATAATTTGATTTCAACCCAAAAACACCCATATCAATCACTTATATAATACCACACAATTTCATAATCCAAAAGCCTGTTTTTAGACAAACACTTATCCCCAACCATGGAAAACACCACATTTCATACTCGAAATCGAAAACATATCTTAGACCAATTTAACAAAACATTTTCATGGGAAAACCCCCACCCAAACAGCTAATTTCACTCATAAGAACAAGTGGAAATTGACAAACACCAATGGAATCATATACAAGGACTAAACCAAGATTCATGTAAACTATATTTTTAAAAACATGAAATAATTTTAGAACACCACAAGAATCATAATAGAGGTACCACAAAGACGAAAAACAATATAATAATATAACAAAAACCTCAAGAATCAGGGAAAATCAATGGAAAGTAAATGAATGGATTTGATTACCTCATGGAAGTCTAGTAGAAACATTATTACTCAAGAAACACCTCATTTTCATACGCGCCCGCACTTCTACATATATATATACATATTCAAAATGTTTCATGTGTTCCCTGCGCCATGAGGGAACACGCACTCAGAAGGCGTGTATATATATATATATATATATATTCATACTTGGGAATAATATGAGTGTGCACTCGGAAACGATCTCGACTCCCTGCAACAATTTTCATAACCCAACATAAGGCGACACAGACCGATGCACCTATCAATCAAAAATATATAATCAAAGATGTGAACACGACACAAAAATAAAGTGTTCAATAAAACGATGGATTAAAAACATCACCTCGGATAGTGGCGGTGATCATGAGATCATGGAAAGGAATGATTGCACACCAAAATAATTATTTATACTTGAAATAAAATATAAGGAATTAAAAACACAATAAAGACAATAAAATAAACATGTGTGTGATACTAAAACTCACTTTGGATGGTGGAAGAGAAACAAAATAGGCGGCGAGGCCAAATGCTCCTCGCGAAAAACAATGAATGATCTGAAGCGATCTGAATCGTTTCGCCTTCAGCAATGGTGGATGGAACAGGGTCTGAAATGACCCGAGACACACTTCGTGAACCCAGCGAGGGAATTCACGACCATGTCAGAGCATACTGAGGTGCTACGCAAGGGATTTGGGACCGTCGCATCTGGTCACCGAACATGGGGGGTCGGGTTCTCGCTGATGGCCACCGAGCTGGGGTGGCGGTTTCTATGAAGTCACATCGGAAATGGGGGGTCTCACGTCGGCATGAATAGCAGAGTGGAGTGTGGCCTTGCACCGGCTGGACAATAAAAGGGGGGCGGGGGCGGAATTGCACTGGCATAAGAGAGGGGAGAGCGGGTGGAAAAGTGGCGTTTAGGGCAGGCGGCATAGGAGAGGGGCGAGCGGGAGGCGGAGCATGGGTGAGGGTATTGGCGTTGTGGGTAGGCTGCGTAGGAGAGGGGCAAGAGGGAGGTAGAGGCCGTGAGGAGTGGGGAGCGGCGATGTGGCTAGGTGGCACAGGAGAGAGCAGCGGTGTCATGTACGTAACCTATTTTAGGGTTATTTTAAATTTATTTTTCCACTCATTATTTATTTTGGTGGTTTCCAAAGGTTTTATTGAGAATAGGTGAGTTTTCATGAATTGGGCCAAACTGCGAGCCCAATTCCAGATTTAAAAATAAATTTTGTTTCATTTATAACTTTTTCAATTTTTGATATTTTTGACTCATTCCAACTCCTAATTGTTCCCCCCTGATATATTAACCCCAAATTTAAATTTGGGGCCTTTAGAAATCAATAAGCATGGGGAATTTTTGTTTTTATTTGATAATTGGGCCAACCCGAAGGCCCATTTTCCAGGCGCGACCCCATGCCCTCCTCCCACAATTTGGAGCTCGATAGAGTCGCGAAAATAGTCGAAACTTTCTGGATTTCAGAAATCGTCCAGATTTTGGAGAGGTAAATTGATCCTTTCATAACTCCTTCTATTATTAATCTTTTCCCTCCATTCCAATTCCTAAATGACCTAATAATTCTTGTGAGACCATCCCCTGAGTTTTGGCCGTTTTAAATTTCAGATACTATAGTTTTGGGGAGATTTATTCTAGATTTCTCAAGTAAGTTTGTCCATTTCTTTTCCCCTTTCAAATTGATTAGGGTTTCATTCTATTTTTTTAGGGTTTCCTCCCTTTTTATTGAAATGAACAATGACCAGTGGGTAGGGGTTCGAACCTAAGGTTTAACCTTGGGTTTTCTTGGTCCAATTTTCTATTTCTAGGTTTGATCTACCCTTCTTGAGGTGCGGCGGTGGTGCGTTTGTGTTTTCGCACAAAGGATTCAATGGTTTCATTTGATTTGGTAGGTGATTCCAATGTTGATGAAATATTTGTGTATTAGCATGCTGTATTTATCATATTTTCAGATTTATATAATTTTATTATTGCTACAAAAATTGGTTCTAATGATGTTTCCATTGCAATTGAATTTAAAATGCCAATTTGGTGTGAAATTGGGGGTTTTCCAATGAAGTGTTTTGTTTGTTTATTTGGGGATGCCCTATAAATACTTAGTTGTTTTTATTGATCTGTAATAAGGCATAAAATACTGTTTATAATGTTTATCCCCTTTGGTAATTGCTGCAAATAATGAGTTTTAATTGTGCTTGTAAAGAAAGTGAAGTTTTGGTTCCACTTTTGTGTGAAAATGAAGGTTTTACAAAGAGAACACTTCTTGTTTAACATGGGGATGCCCAAAAATTGATTTATTGTTTTAATTGATATTTATTGGGCTTCCTTTACTGTTTTGGTAACTTACAATTGTGAACATCGTGTACAAGTTGGTTTCGTAAGGGGTTTTGTGTGCAAAACTACATGAGATTTTGTGAAATTGATTTATTCAAATTCAAAGTGTTTGTTGTGTGTTTTAAGTGGTATAAAATGAGATAGCTACTGTATATGGTGTATTTGACCAGTAGTGGTGTTTTACATTAAAATGGTTGTGTGTTAAATCCTGAAATTGTTTGATCACAAAGGGGGAAGCCCGAGTACCTAGGTAGGGCGGATTTGTACTAGTACGGCTAGTGGACCGGATGGGTTTTGTCCCTGTTTCACTTAGAATTTGGATAACGACAACTATAACTAAACTATGTGGATGATGGTTGGGGACCACTAGGTTATGGGTATGTTCCCTACTAGTGGCTTGTGCACGAGAAATGATTTTACTATGGTTACATTACACTGAGGTACGAGGTACATGGGGCCTGAGACTATCTAGTGCCTATGGGTGTTCCCGGTTTTGTTGCTCAGTGGATTTGTGGTATTTTCCATTGTTTTTGGGTGTCTTTGGAATTATAATGCAGTATCTAATATTCCTATTTAAATGTGTTAACATTCTGAAAGTTTTATCTTGAAAAATGTTTTCAATTTAATGTTTCATTTTGTGGAATTTTTCACCGCTTTTTATTGCATATTAAAACTGCTTGCTTTTTCACCTTGTATTGCATGCACCTTGGAATCATAGGGTGGTATCCTATTGGGCTTAGGCTCACACCCTACTTACACCCCTTGGGTGTAAGTAGACCTTTTTTTTGACCCATGTAAAGGAATGGCTAAGGGTGATGGTGGTTCAGGGTGTTAGTCCTCATCCTTGGGGCGGAGTAGTGGAGACAACTTGGGGGTGATGACCCCTTGTCATGTGGAGTCCACGGGGCTGTTTTGTTTCTGTTCCATTGTGTCTTTGGACCTTTTGGATTGACTCTAAACCTATGTATTCAGTTCTGGTTTTTGTTTAAACATAGTTTGGTTTAAATTTTTCAGATTCAGTTTATTGATTGTTTTTAATGGTTTATGCCTTCATATTCGGGTAAATCATTCCCAAACCTAAATAAATGTTACCCGGGCACTTATGCCAGCCCATGGGGATAGGGAACGCCCTTCGGGTCATGTCACGGGCTGGGTTTGGTGCCGGTTTTTGCGGTGACCAGATTCGGTTCGTGACAAAATGGTATCAGAGGAGGTTCATGTTAACTCTTTGGGTCATGTTATTTCGGGAAGAGTCAGGATATCATGGAGTTAGGATTGTAGGGACTTGGTATTATAGTTATGGGTAGTGTGCTTGATCACCACACCTCATGACATGATTCAGGTTTCCTAGGGAATTCGGGATTTATCTATGTCCTTTGGTTTTCTTGTTTTAATGATGGTTAGGGGAAATGAAAAGAGGGTTGGGTTAATGGTCTCTGTAAGCTCGCAGGTCCTGGCAAGCCATGTGGAGCTGGGGATATACCCTATAACACTCTCTGTGATAGTGAAGTGACTGGAATATGACCGCCAACCATATGTCCAAGTCACCCACTGAAACTAGTTTCCTATCAGATTGTTTTGTACTATAGTTTTGCAATCTTGGAACTTTGGTTTTAAAAGGACTTGGTTTTAAGAAGTATAAAGTTTTTTTTTAATTATTTTCAAATAAATAAGGAATGGATTGATTTATGAGATGGTGGAACTGAATTTTTATAATCATTTTTAAATGGAAAATGGTGTTTTTACACCTCTTTTGAAAGGAAGAACTATATTGAAGTTGGTTTTGAAAAGTGTTTACAATAGAGTTTTCTAAACAATCAAATAGTGTTTTAATGGGATGAGATGTTTTGAAATTGATGTGAATATATTGAAAGTGAGTTATTTTTTTAAATGGTTGTGCATTTCTGAAAAGTTTTGTAAGATGTGAGTTGGAATTTGATCTCGTGGTTAGCGGTTTTGAGAAAAAGGATGTGTTGGTTGACCATTTTGGTTTTGAAAAGTGGAAAGAATTTTTTTTAACCTTTGGTATTTTCATGAGCAACCACATGCATGGGGTTATATGGGAAGAGGGATGGTTGATGACATGACTGGATGAGTGTCGGGATGGAAATGAGGAGGGTGCCTCGTGTGGCATAGAAACATGCATGTGTAAGGCCCATGGGGTACCATTGGTGGATGCGCTTACAGCTGAACCATTTGTTTTCAAAGAAATGTTTTTACATAAAAAAACATGATTTCTTGATGATTTTTTTTGGGATGGTGTATATTACGTGTTTTCGGAAAATGGTGATGTTGTGGGATGTTTGGAGTCCAAGAACCCCTCCTGTTTGAACTGTGTTTTGGTTTTGGGTTTGGTCAGTAAGTTGTGTTGTAGGGGCGATTAGTGGTCTCTTTTTAAAAATGTTTTGGGATGCCTTTACGGTGGTTCCCTTCATGTGTTTGGATCTGGTTTGAGGCATGTTTTGACTAATGGACCAGATTGGTTGGGTCCTTGGGTTCTCTCGTTGGATAAGGTATGCCCCCATTAAGGGTTAATGCACAGCTGAAGTGCAATCCATATTGTTTCGCCATTGGAAAATCCTGCAGTTGATCAATATAAGGAATATTTTATCGATCATTGTTGATTGAGTCTACACCCATTCATTTCGTTGATTTTTGGATCCTCTTGTAGTGGTAAAGTTATTGTGGAAGGTTGAAAGAAACCATATTTTCTAATGTTTCATGATTCATCAAAGGGGGAAGTGTTCTTTGGTTGTAAGTGTGGATGAGTGTATCTATGGTGTCTAAGAGGACCTTTGGGTTCTTCAAAGTTTCTTTGATGCATTAATTCATGTTAAACCACCGGTGTGGGAAATATGGTCATGATAGGATATTGTGGCCACTTTCTAGAATTGTGTGTTGTTTGGGGATGTTGTATAAGGTCCCTCTCCATGAACTGTTTATATCAGTTAAAATGGTCATGTTTGGTGATGCCTTATGATGTCATGTACTCGATTGACTGTATAGATGAAAGTAGTGAAATCCTCTGAGAGTCCCTGTTATGTTGGGAAAATGTCTCCCTTGGAAAAACGTCAAAATCATCTATTTTAGAGGAATGTGATTGTAGGTGTTATTTACTTCTATTGTTTCTCACCTGAAGAAACAAGTTGTGATGTGTGTGTATCTTCTCAGCCCTTGTTTCAGTGAAATATCGGGATAAGGTAAAGTGAGTTTGGAATGTGTTATGTCTAGAAAACTTATTTGGGACTGCGGTGTAGTTTTTGGTGGCACCGAAAAGAAGAATTCTCATTCAGTGGGTTTCCAAATATTAACTACGAGGCCGAATATGCTTCAATCATTTGATCTCCAGCCAAGGGCTCGTAGAGAAGCTGGCTCGTAGTCAGGGAAAATCCCAGGGCCATTTAAACCCTTGTACAAAGTCCTATCCTTAGTATGAAAGATGGGAATAGTTCAAACCCATGGTTTCGTCATGGTTGAGCACATAGTTTGTGCACGTTTAGTAGTGGTCGTGTGCTAGGAAGCCATGTAGAAAGAATTATATTCATAGTTAGTGCACAGTTTCCCAAACCATGCAGACTAATCCTGCGCCCTTCCTAAATCTTTGATTTCTTTTTGGGTCTTTCCGTGCCAGCCCATGCTGGTCGGTTAAGATGGTCATTTCTTATGGTGGGGAGACCCACTATGATTCTCATGAATATTCTTTCTTAAAAATTTAATGGAAGTATATCCCTTTTACTAGAGAGTATGTTTGGGCCTCCCACTATTAGTGTCTTGATTCTATCTTGGGAAAACAATTTAAGTTGTCTCTTATGGTGGGGAGCCCATTTGTGTCTCTTCATACGAGTAACTCATATTTTTATTCTTTGGACTTGTCTGGGAAGTAGGTATTATCATTCGAAGATATCTAACTACCTACATATTCATTGGGTAAACATTGATATTGGAGAGTTTCCAATGGTTTAGTTATAGTAGGGATGTGTAACCTTGTTCAATGTTGTTTTTTTTGGGTAAATTGATTGAGTATTGTTCGGATTGTATTTGAGGAGTTTTCATTTGGGATAAATCCTGAATGTACTTTATTGTTTCAGGAAAGTGGTTTATGTTTGGTTTGTGACAGTATTCCTTCCATCATTGATCACAGGGGGTGTTTTGACCTTTGGGGGTGAAACCTGGCAAGGGTGTACCTATTGATTTCTCAGTTGGGTTTGGTTGTTGCTTTGACCTTGCTGTGACTTTCCGGGGCGGAAAGTTTTCAAGGTGGGGAGAATTGTCACGTACGTAACCTATTTTAGGGTTATTTTAAATTTATTTTTGCACTCATGATTTGTTTTGGTGGTTTACAAAGGTTTTATTGAGAATAGGTGAGTTTTCATGAATTGGGCCAAACTGCGAGCCCAATTCCAGATTTAAAAATAAATTTTGTTTCATTTATAACTTTTTCATTTTTTGATATTTTTGACTCATTTCAACTCCTAATTGTTCTCCCCTGATATATTAACCCCATATTTAAATTTGGGGCCTTTATAAATCAATAAGAATGGGGGATTTTTGTTTTTATTTGATAATTGGTCCAACCCGAAGGCTCATTATCCAGTTTTAAATTGTTTCATTAATTTATTAATATCGTATTCATTAAAATGGATTTTTCGGTGATTCCACCTACCTATCGACCCTAAGAAGCCCAGGCGCGACCCCAAGCCCTCCTCCCTCTTTTTGGAGCTCGATAGAGTCGCGAAAATAGTCGAAACTTTCTGGATTTCAGAAATCGTCCAGATTTTGGAGAGGTAAATTGATCCTTTCATAACTCCTTATATTCTTAATCTATTCCCTCCATTCCAATTCCTAAATGACCTAATAATTCTTGTGATACCATCCCCTGAGTTTTGGCCGTTTTAAATTTCAGATACTATAGTTTTGGGGAGATTTATTCTAGATTTCTCAAGTAAGTTTGTCCATTTCTTTTCCCCTTTCAAATTGATTAGGGTTTCATTCTATTTTTTTAGGGTTTCCTCACTTTTTATTGAAGTGAACAATGACCAGTGGGTAGGGGTTCTAACCTAAGGTTTAACCATGGGTTTTCTTGGTCCAATTTTCTATTTCTAGGTTTGATCTACCCTTCTTGAGTTGCAGCGGTGGTGCGTTTGTGTTTTCGCACAAAGGATTCAATGGTTTTATTTGATTTGGTAGGTGATTCCAATGTTGATGAAATATTTGTGTATTATCATGATGTATTTATCATATTTTCAGATTTATATAATTTTATTATTGCTACAAAAATTGGTTCTAATGATGTTTCCATTGCAATTGAATTTAAAATGCCAATTTGGTGTGAAATTGGGGGTTTTCCAAAGAAGTGTTTTGTTTGTTTATTTGGGGATGCCCTATAAATACTTAGTTGTTTTTATTGATCTGTAATAAGGCATACAATACTGTTTATAATGTTTATCCCCTTTGGTAATTGCTGCAAATAATGAGTTTTAATTGTGCTTGTAAAGAAAGTTAAGTTTTGGTTCCACTTTTGTGTGAAAATGAAGGTTTTACAAAGAGAACACTTCTTGTTTAACATGGGGATGCCCAAAAATTGATTTGTTGTTTTAATTGATATTTATTGGGCTCCCTTTACTATTTTGGTAACTTACAATTGTGAACATCGTGTACAAGTTGGTTTCTTAAGGGGTTTTGTGTGCAAAACTACATGAGATTTTGTGAAATTGATTTATTCAAATTCAAAGTGTTTGTTGTGTGTTTTAAGTGGTATAAAATGAGATAGCTACTCTATTTGGTGTAAGTGACCAGTAGTGGTGTTTTACATTAAAATGGTTGTGTGTTAAATCCTGAAATTGTTTGATCACAAAGGGGGAAGCCCGGGTACCTAGGTGGGGCAGATTTGTACTAGTACGGCTAGTGGACCGGATGGGTTTTGTCCCTGTTTCACTTAGCATTTGGATAACGACAACTCTAACTAAACTATGTGGATGATTTTTGGGGACCACTAGGTTATGTGTATGTTCCCTACTAGTGGCTCGTGCATGAGAAATGATTTTACTATGGTTACATTACACTGAGGTACGAGGTACATGGGGCCTGAGACTATCTAGTGCCTAGGGGTGTTCCCGGTTTTGTTGCTCAGTGGATTTGTGGTATTTTCCCTTGTTTTTGGGTGTCTTTGGAATTATAATGCAGTATCTAATATTCCTATTTAAATGTGTTAACATTCTGAAAGTTTTATCTTGAAAAATGTTTTCAATTTAATGTTTCATTTTGTGGAATTTTTCACCGCTTTTAATTGCATATTAAAACTGCTTGCTTTGTCACCTTGTATTGCATGCACCTTGGAATCATAGGGTGGTATCCTATTGGGCTTAGGCTCACACCCTACATACACCCCTTGGGTGTAAGTAGACCTTTTTTTTGACCCAGGTAAAGGAAAGGCTAAGGGTGATGGCGGTTCAGGGTGATAGTCCTCATCCTTGGGGCGGAGTAGTGGAGACAACTTGGGGGTGATGACCCCTTGTCATGTGGAGTCCATGGGGCTGTTTTGTTTCTGTTTCATTGTGTCTTTGGACCTTTTTTATTGACTCTAAACCTATGTATTCAGTTCTGGTTTTTGTTTAAACATCGTTTGGTATAAATTTTTCAGATTCAATTTATTGATTGTTTTAAATGGTTTATGCCTCCATATTCGGGTAAATCGTTCCCAAACCTAAATAAATGATACCCGGGCACTTGTGCCCGCCCGTGGGGATAGGGAACGCCCTTCGGGTCATGTCACGGGCTGGGTTTGGTGCCGGTTTTAGCGGTGACCAGATTCGGTTCGTGACGGGCGGGGAGGGGGGGAACTGGGTACTCTAGGGTTTACCAATTATTCTATTAACCTATAATATTAATAATAAAAAAAATATAATAATAATAATTGTAATAATAGTAATTGTAATAATAATAATAATAAAATAATAATAATAATAATAATAATATTATTATTATTATAAATTATTGTCATTATTATTATACATTTTATATAATTATTTTTAATTTAATTTAACCTACTTTATTAATTTAATATTTTTTTAGAATTTAATTCATACTTATAATTTCATTATTTATCTAAATGGTTGGCCGACCGCGCAATAACTAGGTGCAAATGCACGGCTGCTACTAGTGGTGCGGTGACCGCACACCCACCAAGACCGAATGCACGGTGATCGATAGTAGTGTGATGACTGCGCACTGGCCTGAGTCCCACTGAAAATATCAAAGCATCAAAAATTTCTATGCTAGACTCAATCCCAACTCTATACAAAGGCGCATGACTGAGAAAAGAAAAAAAATAGGCCTTCATGGTTGGTGTGTGAAAATTATCTCCACATACACACTTTCTGCCCCCAAAAAGTCACCGAGACAATAGTTGACACAACTTGAGTTCGTGGCCAGGCAAAATCATATAGAACTGAGATCCTCATGGTGAACATTCCCAGAAAACATCATAGCATACCAAATTATATAAGTCCAGTGCACGAGATTGTGGGGAGAATATGAGATGGTTGTCCCCACCACAATGATTGACAAATCCTGAAACCCTTGAAACTCGAACATCCCCCCCCTGGGGGGCATCACAGGGAAAAACGACACACTGCGACACTAGAATCCTTTTCTAAACCCAAAACACACTAAAGGAAAGCCTACAGAGAGGGTCCCAAACTATGTAAAGAAGCAAACATGTCGTCCATTAGTTTCATGAAATCAATCATCCCCCACCCAACAAACACATTTGAGAACAAACTCTAAATTAGAATGGGTCTTTTTATTCATGGTCCCAACACCCCTGAATGAATAAAAATAGTTTAAAATCAACATTTAAAGCAGAAGAGGATGCTTGAATTTCGGTGCGACGAGATCATCACGCCACCAGAACAACGATGAGCTTACGACAACGACATGAATATAACAAGTAAATTTTGGATATTTCCATCCCAAAGATGAAAACATTAATCGGGTCGAGGATCCACACACCCTTAGAAACTTCTGACTATGCGTGAGATTCACCCTGAGGCCTGTGGCTAGGGCACTAATGGATGAAGCATCTCCTACCTCACAGTAAAGAATTTGTGTCCTCTAGTCCCTAACTCCTTCCTTCTGAATGACTCTTCATTCAAAACTCTCTCAAGGGACCCGAACAGTCGCACGATAGGAATACTTCAGAGGGTTGGGATAAGGCAGCTTAGAATGCATAAACTGGACAAACTAGTCACATGTGAAAGAATGTACCAACAACCTAGGAGTCGGTATAGATGAAGATATTATCCAGATGGGGAAGCACCACAAGAGCTGACTCCCACCAACTGCACCCAAGACTCTAACGATGATGAGACATCCCGCCTTTACTTATACATAATTGAACCCTCAAATAACTCTGGGATTGTACGAACCATAACTACCCTGGGATTTTCTAACAACCCAAAGACACGCTATCTTAATTAACTACACAACTTCCTTTAACAACCATTGGATACCTAGATATGCAGGAAACAAACAAATAGAACTGAATATTTGGCATAACGCATTAATAACTTTTGGAGGTTTTTTGGGCGGCATATTCAAGAAAACATGAAAAACGCAGTAAGAAATTACATCAAGACAAATCTCAGTTAGAGAAACAATGCAAGACAAGAGAAAATGACCCATAATAGAAACATATACAAACAAACCCATAAATCACATTTCAGAAACCATTATTTCTAGAAAATTTTAAAACTCACCTATGGCACCTTATGAACCGTCACATGTGCGCTCATTCAATCTCGCTCATTTAATTTTCAAACAAGTTCCTTGATGCACTTTTCTTACACACCCATGAATGTGTCACCCTCCATGAGTGGTTCCAAGGTTTAGACACTTATTTTCCTTACCAAATCCAAACACATACAATGTTTTTCCAAACCAATAAACATTCTCTTTAAAAACCCACTTTACTAATTTCAAAAACAATTTAGAAGAAACACATTTTTTCATTTTGAAATCACTTTCATTTCCAACAGAAACTCACATAGACCGAATTCAAAACAAAACAAACCCAACTATAAACCACTGGAATGAGGAACTATTGTCTATTCCTAACCCGATGACATGGTGGTGAGCCATTCGCCAAGTAAGGAATAAAACTAAGAGGACCTTAAACTAGCACTTGGACTCAACAACGGTCACCACCCTATGTGAGGCCACAACGAGAACCGATTCTCCCCCATTGTCATCCATCAATCCAAAACAACCAAAGCTAAAAGACTCAAATCTCGGAATACCCCTGGTAACTCAGGTCTTGTTGCGAGTGATGGTGATTAGGCACCGAAATGTATCCTACCTCCTGATCCCCTACAGTTTTAATCTCATTCTACCAGACACCCCAAATAACAAGGGCCTCCTTTGATACAATTTCTTCATGAACCAACCCAGGTCGACCCTGAACTAGTCACCCGAGCCGAACCGCAGCATGATTTTACTTCTTCAACAAGTTTTCTTATTCAACTGTTATTCTCTAAATCATGAAAATCAAATTATTCAATTCTTCATGTAGGATATTTCATGGTTCTCATGAAATGATGAAGAATTGAGTGGTATTGATCAAATCACAATGCTTCTTCAATCATCCTCTGATGGATTATACCTCACAATTTTTCACTTTATTATACAATGTGTCACCTTTGATTGACATATGTTCATTGAAATTTTGATCAGTACAACAATCATCTGAATTTAATTCCTTCATTTCATTGGATTACTTCTTGATCTTCTTAATTTTGATCATCATTGACAAATATTGACAAAAAATAAAACCTTATACAATATGTTTTCCCATCATAACCGAATTAGAATCCACGAGGCATCAGGTAACACTCAGAATCCACTGGGCATCAAGTGATGTACATCTACTCAGATTCCAAAAAGCATCATATAGATGTATGGTAAAAAGTATAGCATGTTTCATCATCTTCTTCATTACACATCAAGTAAACACCCCATGAAGAGTAATTATTTCATGTTGGTCACCTTTTATGTACACATAAAACAATCCTCTTATAGAAAACATGACAAGTGATATCATGACAATAAACCGAGCACATATCACGAGAAAAATATCATCATCATATAAATCAATGTATTAATAAAAAATCATAAGGAAATTAAGATATCACATCAATATCATGAAATGAAAATGTTATACACTATTTGATAAACACACAACTACATGTGATAGTTGTCAGTATTGATTTCAAGTAAATGAAGACATAAAATAAATATTGCAAGACATGTAAAAAAGGTAAATAATAGATAAGAAAAACACTACATAAAAAATTTTCAACATCAATGAAAATTTATATCAATGTTACCATTCCCAAAAAAATGATTTCTCACTAACTAGAATAATGTTTTCAAACTATGGATGCCCAAAACCAAAGAAATATATTATATTTGGAAAAATATATATCATGCGATAAAAATTTCTACCCACTAGATATTTCTTAAATATACATCTTAGACCAACACGAGGACATTCAGTTTTATCTTCCTAAATAATTATAAAACAATATTTTTTAAATTTTATCTCAAAATAATAATAGGAATAGATGTGGTATTCCCTAATAATAATTCTTTAATTAAACATAAAAAATATCCTTGACTAAAGTTGACTTTTTATTATTAAAGCATAAAGGATAAAACCTATGCCCAAACCAAACTATGGGGGCCAGATGTAATGAAGAACCAAAGAGTCCCCCACAAAAAAAAATTACAATCTATTGGCAACAAACCCAAAATAGTGTAAATAATCATCTGATCATTCTCGCCACCTTTTCACGATAAAGAATCTTCCGAAAAACAAACATGGTAATTATTAAATTTTGTCTAATTATCATTTTATATTAATTTTGATATAATTTTTTATAATTTTTTTCATAATTTTTAAATTAAAAATACAAATAATAGTATTGAATGTAACCTTCTACATTAAAAAATAATTGTTATTAAAATTTTTCTCATCAATACAAGCCGAATGAAACTAATTGGGTCTCAATTCGATAAAACCAAAGTTGATATCGGGGAATGTAGTATGGGTGAAATAATATAAACATAATTGAAATTGAGGAGAGAGGGAGTATGAAAGGAATTAGAATGAGGGGTGAAATGTCCCATTTGAATTCCAAGTGCCTCTCAATTTCATCATTTTTAAATTATTATTTTTCTCCTTCATCCTTTAATTTCATAATTTTTTATTAAACATTTTTCATAAAATCACTCCTCTTTTTTAAACCCTCTATTCGTTACCCATCGATTTTTTATTTCCAATGTTGCCTCTTAGACATGTAACTTTTTGTTCCACATAAATCCATTAAATATTTATATATATTAAATTAATTATTTTTTATTTTATTAACATATATATTCCCATATATACATATACAGAAAAATGTATATATATATATATATTTAACCTATATATATAAATGTATTCACACCCACACTAATATATTTACATGCACACATTATATATATAGAACTATTATTTCCCACAATAATAATAAAAAAATTAATAATATTTTTATTATATATTAAATATTTGATATTTTTTCTGCATTTAGCATTCCACCAAATATATTCATTAAAATCGGATAATAGTAAACATAGTTTCTTGATCAAACACACTATCATTTATCTTTCATAATTAAAAATAACACATTTTTTGCATTAATTAAATCTTCCTAATTAATAATATCAAATTATAGTAATTTCCCACATATTATTTACATTGTGGCGCCATTATTAATCTTGAGGATATATTTTCAATTTCATTTCCTTAACACAAATAATAATAATAATAATAATATATTAATTATTAATATTTTTGTTGATGTTATTATTATTTTTTGTAGATTTCAAAAAAAAAATATTTATATACCCACAAAAACACATCTCTAAGTTTGATATGACGTAACCTCAAATGCATGAAAATTTCATACACAATCTTGGTTATCCACTCTTTCTTAGACATGACAGTGGTATCATATATTACATATAATGAATCAGTTGAGAAATAATAATAAACATTTATTAAAAATGATTAAATAAATAACTAAATATTAAATGGTTATTTTCATGAATGAGAAATTCAAAATTCCTACACTTATGAATGTTATACCACACCTAGGGTAAACATTGTGTCTTGTACCTATCGATGGTCTCATGTATCCCATATTACCCCGTGTTTCAGAGATATTAAATTATTTTATATAATAATATAATATTTATAATTGAATAACATTTTTTAGAGAGCGATACATCCAAACCTATGTCACATACATATTTTATACCCTTCTTGGGTAAACAACACATCCTGGACATATCAGTGGTCCCAGATTAATCATATGATGCACTTTTTTGGAGTTATCCAATTTTTTTTGATTGATAAAGTATGATCGTAATTCAATATATTTAATATTTTAATTCTATCTTCACTGGGGATTTATGTGAATTTTATTATTCTATTAACCAAGTGGATGGCTCTAAAATTATTTCATTGAATATTTCAAAGTGTTGGTTCAGATTTTTCTTTTATGCCATAATTTTAAACATTATTATGTTACATCACTGATAAATCAATTTTTTAAAATTATGATATTAATAATGTATCATAAGAGGGGTTTTATTATCATTTTAAAAATAGGAATATAACAATGATCCATAGAAGGAGAAAAAAACACTCCTTGAGATTCTTCTACACCGTTATTTTTATATATTTAAAAAAGAAAATGATCATTGCATGTATAATATGTATCAAAACTACAAAAAATTAAAATAAATCACTTTACATGATTAAAATATCCAACCATAATATTTTAAATTACAATAAGAATCAAAAATATCAAACAAAAATATGATCAAATTAACATATTACAAAAATTTCATTGACATATCAGTGGTAGACCAAAATAGTTGTTAATTTAATTTCAACATATGTGTTCAATATTATACCCTTCAAATCTTTTTGGATAAAAAGTAAAACATAATGATTTTCCATTTTCATTATATGATGCCACTAGTGTTTGGTTATACATTGATAAATCGTCAATTAGAGGCCACAAAATCATGTAATTTAATTTTTAATTAATACCCATATCTTAAACTATAATAATTCCTAAATTAATTCCATGAATTAGATAATATCCAGGGTAAATAGTTTATGAATAATTTGAATAATCTAACTTTTATTATTATGAAATCTGGGAAATAAAGTAAATAGTCAACTATCAATTCAATACTTCACAAAGTAATAAATAATAATTGTCATAACATCATTGATTATATATCATATTGATCACTATTTTAAATTACCCCAGTAACTACATGGATCCTTATTTAAATCAAGGAAAACATGCCAAAATCTTGTAAAAGTTATATTATACACATCATAGGTTTATGTGAGGTGTGATGTTCTAGATTTTAAAAGAATGTTGACGTGTTATTTTATTTGGTATTTAAGACCCTAAAAGAAAATTATCTTTCTCATGTTAAATCCCAACCACATCCTCAAGTTAAATTGTATATTTATACATCCAAAACCAATTATTATCAACAATTAATTAAATTGATAAAATATTATGAGAGATGTGCGAATATCTTTCAAGGACACCCATATATCCAACCCATTAGGAATTAAAATTATTATCTATCCAACTCATGGTGGAATGTGAACCAAAACTATATGTAATACAATATAAATATCCCCAACAATATTATAACCACATGTGGAATAATATTTATCCTCCACCTACAACAAAATTTACAATTCATCAACAAAGCCTATAGCAATATCCCCCATAAAAACAATATTATCCTTGAATTAATAATGAGATAAATGACTAAAAATACATCCATTTCCCAAAACAAATCACTGAAACCAACCAAGACAAACAAAATCATTTATAATAACTCTCTAAATTATTGGGTGAATTATAATGTTAAGGGTTGCTAAATTACATTCTTCATAATGATTCAACTATATAGACAATTAGGTATATTATCCATCAGAGTTTCGTGTAACATGAGACCAAAATGACCCATCTACTAGAGACATCACCTCCAAAGGAAACCACCATTATGACAATAATAAATGGTTCAATGGATAAAAATAATTGTCTAGATAGGAAACCCATAAATGGAAGTAGATGATCAATTAATGAACCACTAATCCAATCCAGTCATCTTCAAAGTCTATAAAGGACTACCCATCCACATGGGAAAAAATCATGATTAAAATATTATCCAAAATATTAAAGAAGAAATGGATAACATAATCATATTATATTACATGATTAAAATTATATGATATAGAAACATTATGAAGGATATTTTTACAAAAACATAGTAGATATATGTGAGTAAAAGTTACGACTAGGGAGGAAAATCATAGAAATGGTCAAGTAATCACATCCCTATAGTTGGAACTATCCTGAAAAATTCTATATTCTATGAGACATGGAGAAGTATTTCCCTTATAATGATATGCATCTACTTTTATAATCTATAAAGGTGATTCCTCACTCTATTTTATATACTTATAAGATGTAAAAATAAAGATAACAATAATAATATTTCAACATGAAAACCAGAAAATACATATATATATATATATATAGTGTGTAAGAGAATGTTTTTTTGTAGTTTAAATTTTTAAAATTTCCTACAAAGTTTTATGTGATTTAAATATTATATGATATGATTAATGTACATTCACTAATTATATAGTGTATAACATTAAATTAAATTAAAAAATCCATGTTAATTTACATAATGGTTCATAATATATAGATATTAGTGGTGACATTATCTATCACGAACCCCGGGTCGACCTTCAACTGGTCACCCGAGCCGGCTCGCAGCATGGCCTGAGTGGCATTACCGATCTCTACAGGCTTACAACTACTGCCAGGAATCAAAAATAAATGGGTGGGAATGACTTGGTCCATAAAAAAAGTGAAATAAAATAATAGACTAACAATGAAAAATAAAACTAGATGCAACAACAAAAACAAGACTGCACATACCTCCACGTGACCTCTTGGTCACCTCCAACAACTAGCAGTCTGCCTCACACAATAGAAGAAACAAGAAACTGAACTAAACATCTAAACATGCATCTGAAAATGTAAGATAGTCATGAGAATTAAAATGATCAGTAGGAAATACAATAAAATGAACAACAAAATCCAACCATTTTCCAGTTCCAAAACATCCCAATAACACTAGTTTCAACTACAGTTATAAAAATATGGTTTTCATATTGACAGTGCATTTCGAATACTATCAATCCCAATTACATTGCCTTATAATTCAAAAACAAGGAAAATAAAACAAAATAGGGCTCACACAATCTTTTCCAAAACACCTACTTTGAAGTTAATTTTAAAACCAACCTTACACAGAAACCTTTTTCCAAGAAAACAACAAAACCAAGTTCAAGGGTATGATTCCACACAGAACAGGGGCAATGGAACTAATAGTGCTCGTATAAAAGGATTACAGAAAACCTAGGAACTCAGAGGGATACCATAACGTATTATACATGTGACTCATCCTTAAGTCTTGCATACTCTCGATGACGTCATAACGCCTTAACGCCCGGTGTTTCCCTACACTTACTAACAGAGGGGCCCAATCCCATAACAGAGTGTCATCCGTACTAGGGGCCACTAGCCAGTGCATAATATAAACTATTAAAGCAATCTTTCGTTGTAAACTCGCTTTCTATTCTATGTTTCGGTGATATGTTCACAAAGAGGGGAGTCATGCTTTCATATAACAAGCCATATATATAATCAACAACATGACACAATATAGCCCCACCCCAACCACCTATAGGATAGTCCCATGACGTAAAATAAATATCCTCAAAATTAGGCACATACCGTGGACCCTCCTATCACATGACCGAAAGACGAGGCATGGGGCCTAACCGAAGAGGTGTTTTCCAAACACATAGTTTCAATGATGCCAAATGGGCCTCATAAAATTTACACATATAAAACCTTTTGTAATCATCCAAACAAAAATTCCAAATGAGTCATTCACTTCACAATGCTCATAATTTTAACAAAACATTTATTAACCCATTTAAAAACAACCACAAATACTATCTTTATACCAACGTGGCCAAATGAACCCTTAAATAAAACATTTACCAAAAACATTACAAATTTCACATTAAGTCAAGTAAAATCAAAATCATATAAGAATGTTCCGAATGGGGTTTGACTCCCACTCTCACCTAAACACACCCCAAAACATACAAAAAAACCATTAATTTTTCTACAACTCACCCTAGCATGTTTCTAAGGCCAACCGGGCTAAACCAAGAGGAACACTTCAATACCGACAAAAAATTTTGAAACCACGTTTTATAAATACACAATTTGATTTCAACCGAAAAACACCCATATCACTGAATTATATAATACGACACAATTTCATAAACCAAAATACTTTTTTTAGACAAACACTAATACACAACCAGGGAAAACACCACATTTCATTCTCGAAATCAAAAACATATATTAGACCAATTTAACAAAACATTTCCATGGGAAAAACCCCACCCAAACATCTAATTTCACCCAAAAGAACAAGTGGAAATTTACAAGCACCAATGGAATCATATTCAAGGCCTAAACCCAGATTCATATAATCTCAATTATTAAAATAACCAAATAATTTTAGAACACCATAAGAATCATTAATGAGGTACCATAAAAATGAAAAAAATAATAATATTATAACGAAAACCTCAATCATCAAGGAAATGAAATGGAAAGTAAATGCATAGATTTGAATACCTCAAGGAGGTCGAGTAGAAACATTATTACCCAAGAAACACCTCATTTGCATACTCTCCTTCACATCTATATATATATATACATATTCAAAATGTTGAATGTGTTCCACGCGCCATGAGGGAACACGCACACATAAGGCGTATATATATATATATATTCTTACATTGGAATAATATGTGCGCGCGCTCAGAAACGATCTCGACTCCCTGCAATAATTTTGAAAACCCAACATAAGGTGGCACAGACTGATGCACCTCTCAATGAAAACTATGTACTCAAAGATGCGAACATGACCTAAAAATAAAGTGTGCAACAAAATGAGGGATTAAAAACATCACCTCAGATAGCGGCGGTGATCATGAGAACTTGGAAAGGAAAGATTTCACACCAAAATAATTATTTGGACTTGAAAAAAAATATTATAAATTCAAAACACAATACCGAAAATAAAAAAACATGTTTGTGATACTAAAACTCACATTGGATGGTGGCGGCGAAAAAACACAGGTGGCGAGGCCAAACGCTCCACGCGAACAACAACAAACGATATGACGCGATCTGAATCGCATCGCCTTCAGCGGTGGCGGATGGAACAAGGTCTGACATGACCAGAGACACCCTTCGTGAACCCTGCAAGGGAATTCATGTCCATGTCGGAGCACAATAAGGTGCTGCACAAGGGATTTGGGTTTGTTTCTTCTGGTCGTCGAACATGGGGGGTCGGGTTCTCGCTGCTGGACACTGAGCTTGGTCGTCGAGTTCTCTGAAATCACATTAGATGTGGGGGGGGGGGGGTCTCATGTCAACAGGAATAGCAGAAGGGAGTGTGGCCTTGCTCCAGATGTACAATAAAAGGGGGAAGCGGGTGGCATTGCACAGGCACAGGAGATGGGTGAGCGGGTGGCAGAGTGGTGTTGTGGGCAGGAGGCATAGGAGAGGGGTGAGCGGGAGGCGGAGCATGGGTGAGGGGAGTGTCATTGTGGGTAGGCTGCGCAGGAGAGGGACATGCGGGAGGTAGAGGCCAAGAGGTGATGGGAGTGGCGATGTGGCCAGGCGGCACAAGAGAGAGCGACGGGGAAGCGGGGGGGGGGGGGGGGGGGGGGTGCACCGGGTAGTCTAGGGTTTAACCTTTTTTCTATTAACCTATAATAATAATAATAATAAATAAATAAAATAATAAATATAATAATAATAATAAAAATAATTGTAATAATATTAATAGTAATAAAAATAATAATAATAACAATAACAATAATAATATTATTATTATTAGTATTATAAATTATTGTTATTATTATTATTAAACATTTTATAAAATTATTTTTAATTAAATTTAACCTACTTTATTCAATAATTGTTTTTATCAATTTAATTCATACTTCTAATTTTATTATTTATATATATGGTTGGGTGACCGCGCAATAACCAGGTCTGAATGCACGACTCCTACTACTAGTGCGATGACCGCACACCCAGCTGGACCGAATGCACGGTGACCGATAGTAGTGCGATGACTGCACACTAGACCGAGTCCCACCAAAAATATCAAAGCCTCAAAAATTTCAAATCCAGACTCAATCCCAACTCTTTCCAAGGGCCCAGGACTGAGAAAAGAAAAAAAGGCGTTCATGGTTGGGCTGTGAAAATTATCCCCACCATAGAAACTTTCTACCTCCAGAAAGTCACCAAGCCAACAGTTGACACAACTTGAGTTCATGGCCAGGCAAAATCATATAGAACCGATATCCTTAGGATGACCATTCCAAAAAAAACATCACAGCAGACCGAATTATATAAGTCCACTGCACGAGATTGTAGGGAGAATATGATATGGTTTTCTCCACCACAATGATTTACTAACCCTGAAACCCTTGAAACTCGAACATCCCCCCCCCCCCTCCTCGTGGGAAATGCAGGGAAAATCGACACACTGGGACACTAGAATACTTTTCTAAAACCCAAACACACTAAAGGAAATCCTACAGAGAGGGTCCCAACCTAAGTAAAGAGGCAAACATGTCATCCATTAGTTTCATGAAATTAATCATCCGCCACCCAACGAACACAATTGAGACCAAACACTAAATTAGAACGGGTCTATTTATCCTCAGAACCAACACCCCTGAAGGAATACCAATTGTTTAAAATCCACATTTAAAGCGGATGAGGCTGATTGGATTAAGGTGCGATGAGATCATCACGCCACCATAAAAAGGATGAGTATACGACAACGACTAGAATAGAACAAGGAAATTTTGGATATTTCCATCCAAAAGCTGAAAACATAAATCGGGTCGAGGTTCCACACACCCTTAGCAACTCCTGACTGTGAGTGAGCTTCACACTGAGGCCTGTGGCTGGGGCCCTAATGGATGAAGCATCTCCTACCTCACAATCAAGAATTTGTGTCCTCCAGTCCCTAACTCCTTCCTCCTGAATGACTCTTCATTCAAAACTCTCTCAAGGGACCCGAACAGTCGCACGGTAGGAAGACTTCGGAGGGTTGCAACAAGGCATCTTAGAACGCCTGAACCGGCCAGACTTTTCACATGTGACAGAATGATCCAACAACTTAGGAGGTGGTACAGTTGATGATCCTATCTAGATGGGGAACCTTCACAGGATCCAACTCCCACCATCTTCACCCAAGACTCTAATGATGATGACACATCCCACCATTACTCATCCAGAACTGAACCCTCAAATAACACTAGGACGATACGAACCGTAACTACTCTGGGATTTTCCAACAACCCAAAGACACACTATCTTTATGAACTACACAACTACCATTAACATCCTTTGATTACCTCAATAAGAAGGAAACAAACAAAAAGAACTGAAAATTGGGCATAACTCATTAATAACATATGGAGGCTTTTTGGGAGGCATATTCTGAAAAACACGAAAAACACAATAAAAATTGACATCAAGACAAAACTCAATCAAAGAAACAATGAAAGATAAGATAAAATGACCCGTAAGAAAAACATATACAAACACAAGCATAAATCACTTCACAAAAACCATTCATAATTTAAAATTTTAATACACACCTATGGAACCTTATGAATCGTCACATGTGCACTCATTCAATCTCACTCATATCATTTTCAAACAAGTTCCCCAATGCACTTTTCGTACACACCCAACAACGTGTGACCCTCAATAATAATTTCCAAGGTTCAAACGCTTATTTTCCTTTACAAATCCAAACACATACCATGTTTTTCCAAACCAATACACATTCTCATTAAAAACCCATTTTAATAATTTCAAATACAATTTGAAAGAAAATCCTTTTTTTCATTTTGAAATCACTTTCATTTTCAACACACACTCACATTGACCGAGTTCAAAACAATTAAAAACCAACTATAAACCACTGGAACGAGGAACTAGTCTCTGTTCCTAACACAATGGCATCGTGTTGAGCCATGCCCCAAGTATGGCATAAAAATAAGAGGACCTTAAACTGGCCCTTGGACTCCACAGGGGTCACCACCCCATGTGAGGCCACAACGTGAACCGATTCACCGCAATTGTCATCCATCAATCCAAAACAACCAATGACAAAAGACTCAAATCCTGGACTACCCCTAGTAACTCAGGTCTTGTTGCGAGTGATAGTGATCAGGCATCGACCCGTATCCTACCTTCTGAGCCCCGAAATTTTTAATCTCCTTCTACCAGACACCCCAAATAACAAGGGCCACCTTTGATACCATTTTTTCACGAACCAACCATGGTCGACCCTGAACCAGTCACCCGAGCTGACCCGCAGCATGGTCCGAGGGGCCTTCCCAATCCCCATGGTCTTGAAACTAGTGTCAAGAATCAACAGTAAACAGGTGGGAAATATTTATCCCATAAAAGGAATACAAATAAAATAATAGACTGAAAAAGAGAGGGAAAACTATAAGTGGAAATAAATACAAGAATGCACATACCTCCACATGACCTCTTGGTCACCTCCAACTACTAGCAGCCTGCCTCACATGGATGACGAAACAAGAACCTGAACTAAACAATTGAACATGCATCTAAAATGGTATTATAGGCATGTGAATTAAAATGCTCAGTATTAATTCCAAAAAAATGAACCACAAAATTCAAGCATTTTCGAGTTCGAAAACAGCCCAATAATACTAGTTTGAACAACATTTTTAAAAATAAGGTTTTCATATTTACACACCATTTTGAAAACTAACAATCACAATTCCATTACACTTATAATTCAAAAACAAGGAAAAGAACGTAAAATAGGTCTCGCAAGATTCATTCCAAAATAGCTACTTTGAAGTTCATTTAAAATACAACCTTACACACAAAACATTTTCCCAGAAAACAACAAAACCAAGTTCAAGGGTATGATTCCACACACAGCAGGGCCAATGGTACTAATAGTGCTCATATTAAAGGATCACAGAAAACATAGGAACATGGAGGGAGACCAGAACATACTATACATGTGAATAATCCTAATGGCATGCCTAATCTCAATGATGTCATAACGCCCCAACTCCCGGTGTTTCCCTGCATGGCCTAACCGAGGGGCCCAATCCCCTAGCAGAGTGTCGTCATTACTAGGGGACACTAGGTAGAGCGTAATCTAAACTATTTAAGAAATCGTTCCCAGTAAACCCCCTTGATATGCTATGTTTTCGGGATATGTTCACAAAGAGGTGTGACACACATTCAAATAACAAACCATATATATATAATCAAGCATGTGACATAATCCTGAACCACCATGACCACCTAAAGGTTAGTCCCATTCCTTAAAATAAATATTCTCAAAAGGAGACCCATACCGAGGACCCTCCTGTCACAAGATCGAAAGATGAGGCAAGGGTCCTAACCGAAGAGGGGGTTTCCAAACACATAGTTTCAATGATACCAAACATGCCTAATACAATTCACATATATCAAACCTTTTTAAACATCCAATCTAAATTTCCAAACACACATTTAACTTCACAACACACATCCTTTTATTAGGAAATTTATTATCCCATTCGAAAAAACCACAATTAAAATCTTTATAACAACGTGGTCAAACAAACCCTTAAATAAAACATTTACCAAAAACCATCCCAATTTCACATTATGTCATGTTAAAAAAACAACACCTAAGGAAGTTCCAAAAGGGAATTGACTTCCAATTTCACCCAAACACACCCCAAAACATACAAACACCCCTTTCATTTTCCAAAAACTCACCCTATCATGTTTTCAGGACCAACCGGGCCAAACCAAGAGGAACACTTCAAAACCATCCAAAAATTTTGAAACCATGTTCTATAAATACACACTTTGCTTTCAACCCAAGAACAAAAATATCACATAGTTATAAAATACCACACACTTTCATAAACCAAAATCCAATTTTTATATAAACACAAAACCACAACCCAGGAAAACACCACATATCATACACAAAATCCAAAACATATCTCAGACCAATTTAACAAAACATTTTAACGCAAATATCCCACCCAAGCATCCAATTTCACCTAAAAAGAACAAGTGGAAATTTACAAACACCAAACGCATCATATACAAGGCCTAAACCAAGATTCTTGTCAACCCAATTTTTAACAATATAAAATAATTTTAGAACACCACATGATTATTTAAAGAGTTAGTATGAAGATTCATATCAAGATAATAATATAACGAAAACCTCAAGCATCAAGGACAACCAATTGAAAGTAAATGAATGGATTTTCCTACCTCAATGAAGTCCAGTCGAAACATTCTAACTCTAGAAAAACCTTTTTTGCATGCACGCACACACTTCCATATATATATATATATACATCATTAGACTGATGCATGTGTTCACCGCACCATGAGTGAACACGCACTAAGAAGGACTATATATATATATATATATATATTCATACCTTGGAAAAATATGTGTGCGCACTCGGAAACGATCTCGACTCCCATCAACAATTTATGACACCCAACATAAGGAGGAACAGACCGATGCACCTCTAAATGAAAACTATGGACTCAAAGATGCGAACACGACCCAAAATAAAGGGTGTAACGAAGCGAGGGATTAAAAACATCACCTCATACAGTGACGGTGATCATGAGAACATGGAAAGGCAAGATTGCACACCAAAATAATTATTCGTACTATGAAAAAAAAATATAAAGAATTACAAACACAATAACTACAGTAAAATAAAAGTATGTGATATACTAAAAAGCACTTTGGATGGTGGCAATGAAACAACACATGCGGCGAGGCCAAAAGAGCTCTATGAACAATGGTGGATGATCTGAAGTGATATGAATCGCTTCACATTCAGCGGCGGCGAACAGAATGGTGTCCGACATGACCTCAGACACCCTTCACAAACATAGCGAGGGAATTCATGACCACGTCAGAGTACGCTGAGGTGTTGCGCATGGGATTCAGGTTTGTCGTTGTTGGTCGTCAGATAGGGGGGGAGTCGGGTTCTCGCTACTGGCCACTGAGTGGGGGCATCAGGGTATCTAAAATATCACCAGAAAGGGGGTGTCTTACAATGGCTAGACATGAAGAGGTGAGGGTGGACCTGTGCTGGTTGGACATGAAAAGTGGGCAGCGGGATTTCATGCACCGGTGTAGGAGAGGGGAAATTGGGAGGCGGAGGGGTGTTGTGGGAAAGCGGTGCAAGAGAGGGGAGAGCTGGAGCTGGAGCGCGGGTGAGGGGAGCATCGTTGTGGGCAGGCGACGCAGGAGAGGGGTGAGTGGGAGGATGAGGCTGGGAGGAGAGGGGAGCGACGTAGTGGGCCGGTGATACAGGAGAGAGCGACGGGGTAGGGGGTGCGATCTGTGGCCAGCAATGGGGTAGGGGGGGGGGTACGTCGGGTAGTCCAGTGTTTACCCTTTTTAATATTAACCTATAATAATAATAATATTAGTAATATTACTAATAAAAAAATAATACTATCATTAATAACAATAATAACAATAATAATAATAATAATAATAACAATAATAATAAAAATAATAAAATTATTATTGTTATAATTATTAATCATTTTGCAAAATTATTTTTAATTTAATTTATCCTACATTATTCATATATTATTATTTATTACTATTTAATTCATTCTTCTAATTTTATTATTTATCAATATGGTTGGGCGACCATGCAATCATCAGGTCCAAACACATGATCTCTACTAGTGGTGCGGTGACCGCGCACCCACCCGGACCAAATGCTCGGTGACCGCTAGTAGTGCGATAACTGTGCACTAGCCCGAGACCCATCGAAAACATCAAATCATATAAAATTTCAAACCTAGACTCAAACCCAACTCTTCCCAAAGGCATGGGACCGAGAATATAAATAAACAATAGGCATATGTGGTCGGGGTGTGACATTATCCAATCCAACATCCCAATTTTCTTGAAGTACCACTTGAAGGTGTATTTTTCTATTTAAATTAATAATATCAATGTAAATTCATTCCCCAATTTGAATTTGTTTTCCAAGATACCCATTTTTAATTTCCATCATTAATAGTCTAGGTAATGAATCATTTATTTGTTGATGTAATATTCAAAAAGGCCATGTTTATTTTTTAATTGTTGAATTCATTATCATCTATGACATAATGAAAATTTATGATACATCTCATTTTCTAAAACAATTCTCATCATCCTAGGATTCCTCCACCAATAATAGTGATTAGATAATGGTTCTGCATATTTCTAAATCCATTCCATAAATACATATACCATATGTATTTCAATTAGTACAATATGAACATTTATGAATGTATTTCTATATTGAGGGTATTAAAAAATTTATTATCATTATTTCTAATAAATTCACTTTAGAGGATGAATAAAATAATATATACCTTTTTTTAAAATAAAAAACCAGTGAGAAAAGACAATGGATGATGTTTTTGGAATTATTCCATCTTTTTTCATGAACTACTAGAATTATGATGAATAATATAAAACAATAAAAACATTTACAAGTTTGATAAATTAAACACCCTTTTATGTGGTAAATTAAAAAATTAGTAAATTACTAGTTCTTGGGGTCATGTATTTCATAACATATTTTAATTGGTTTAGGCTACTTAAAAATATGCCTAAGAAAACATGAATAATGGTAGTATTAATTGAATGGGATTACAGCGTTGGAACATTAGTGAAAAATAGTAGGATAGTTTTTATTGACAACATTTGACAAAATTAACCAAAATTAAATGAAATTTTTTTATAATTCATTGGATAAATGTAAAAAATATTTGCTACTAAGCCCCATTATTGTTTCCTTGATGTATATTATTTGGAATTTTGAATCTATATAAAACACGATGGTCAATAAAATACATATTTCACATTTCCATTTAGAATATTTTCATACATGGAGATTCCATTTTGTATCACTACTATTCTTATTAAGATTTACAATATTATGTTTACTATATTATTTATGTACTTTAAGAATCATATGGATGTATTTATGGATTATTTCAAAGATTATGCTTCAAATTTTAATTATTTTTTAGAGCACCAATATTCTTCCAAAAAACAATTCAATTTAAAATATATCATATGAAATTTTGAGAAATATTTTTTCTCTTTATTGTGGTGGAATGTCCATTGGAATACATATTTTATTAATCTAAATCATGTTTATAGATAAATAAATAAGTTATTTCCACCCTATGGATTATTAAATGTGTTTATGTGGTGTGATCTTCCATGGGTCAAATTGTGTTTTAGAACTTTTTCATTCAAAAACATAGTAAAAAAGACATCCCATGTCTTGGTTAATAAAAAATTACATGGATATTTTAAAAAAATATCCTAATTATTAATCTAAATAAAAATAAAATGTTTTCACAAAATCTGTCATAAGAAAAACAAAAAGTTGGGATCTCCAATTTGATCATATGTGTGATTCCACTAACATTGTATTTATCAAAATGTTATTACAAATTTTTGAAATTTATCCTCATGCAGTTGATTATTACTCACATAGACATTACCATTCATAGGAAGGCCACATTACCACTAAAAAGTAACTTTGTTCTATTATGTTTCAATTAGAAATTTTTTTTCCATGACTTCTTGGTTCAAATATAATTTTTCTTTCTAATCACAATTATTATTGGGTTCACTTTATCAAATGTTAATCTATACCTCACATCATATGGTGGATACTCCTCCTTCAAGAATTCAATCGTGAAAATATTGATAAAATACTTAGAGAATTTGGTGGTTGACCATATGGATAGGATCATTTTATGATATGATGTTCATTTATAATATTTTATTCCCATAAATGACATCTTTCTTAATGATAAATTCAATCAAGAGAAAGATATTATAAATTTGTTTGCTGAGTGTGTAAATTATTCAATATCATATTTCATTAATACTATTTTTAATAAAAAACATTGTGATCGAATGGAAATTAGTGTTTTTTAACATTTAGGATAACTCATACATCTACTAGGCATGAAGTTATCATTTTCTAGTGCATTATTATGTTACAAGCTTGTTACTGTCTCTCCACAGTTTCTATGATAATATTGTATATGGGGTTCAATTCAAACTATAATTAAACGTATTTCAGGTTCAAATATTATATTATCTATTTTCCAACACTATTATAAGATACACATGAATTTTTATGTCCATTTCTAATTAGAAATGGATGAGGAAGATATCTAAAATAAATGAAATTCCAAAACAACAATTTCTATTTTAGGACATATTTAATATATGGGAAATGGATTTTATGTGTCCATTCCTTAATTATATTGTAAATTTTTCATTATTATAATATTATTATATGATTATAAATGGGTAGTGTCATGATAAATAATTATTTATGATTCAATGGTATTGGTCAAATTATTGAGAATAAAATATTTTGTAGGTTTTTATTTCATAGGTTCAGCATAAGTAACTATTATTCTCATTTATGAAATAGAAAATAATGATCACTTTTGTGTTGGTATGGGGTTGGTCAATATATTTTTATAACTTATCACCTCTATAAAAAATAAAATAGAATGTTTCAAATAGAATGTTCAAAAAAATTATCGATAAAATGGTGCAACCCAACATTAAATATTGGAATCTTACAAATTATGACACATTTATTGATTTCCATACTTCCTTAGAAAATTCCATTAGAATTACATGTTATCAGCTAGTTTTTAGAATGAATTTTTATCTACATAGAGATATAGAGTTGTGGGTCCACTGGGTTATTAAACAATGAAATTATAAAAAAAATTAGGATCTTAAAGGTTTTTGTATATTTATGAGATTTTTTATATGTGACGAGAATATTATGTGAAATATTAGATCTGTAAAGAGATACAAAAGGATACCCATGACAATATTATCCTTCCTTATAACTTCCAAATTGGGTTTATGTCCTTCCATTTCAATGAAAGGATAAAATTTCACCTAGGTAAGATTCGTTTCTTATTATTTGGTCAATGAAATATTTATAATGCCAATCCATTTAGTGTTGTTATGTCACAAAATGATGAAACAATGTGGACACGTTCATTCAAATGGAATATGGTTGATCACATTCATGAAACCATTTTGGAGACCCTATTGGAGAAAGGCCACCACAATGAATAAACTAAATATTTATAACAATTATGGGATATCCTTCTTCACAAAATTATATTTTATTATATTGATGAAGCTACATAGATATGTATATATGAATTCGGGGTGTGTACATTCTTATGTTATTTAGGATTTTAATCATCATTCATATTGTTATCATTTTTACATTTTCGCATGCAATTTTAACTTTCAAATTGTTATTCCTGTCATATTGTAGGAATACTCGTTTTAATGACCACCAAATCATTATAATTATTAAAATTGAAATAAATATTTCTCTATTTCAATTTTTAAAATAATATCATATTTCACTGAAAAGTCATTTTTTAGGGCCTAGAATTAACATTGAGGTTGTGATTTTCTGTAAAATAATTTTTTCAAATTATATAAATTATTGTATATTTATTAAAAATTATATATATTATAACCTTATGTTTTTACTTTTTTTGGAAATATTATTTCATTTAACAACATCACACATCATTACACTCATCCATGATGTATGAATATTTATTAATAAATATAACATAATGTTAAATTAGGTTAATGTATCTCATATATCAAAGATCATTTTTCAATATTTTCATTACATATCATACATATTTTAATATTTTTCGCTAATGATCTCCATGAGAGAACCATTTTTATGTATTTCGTATTAGAAATGATAAAATCAATAACTAAATAAATAAATAATTATTTGACTAATGTAATGCATAGAATATTGGGATATCTAAATAATGATTTTAATTCTTAAATTCTGCTAACAACAATGTGTGTGGGTCTAGAAAAATTATTTTAAAGGATTTAGGTATTGTTAATTATAAATAATTAGGTAATTATATGGTCTTAAAAAATAATCTATATTTACAAGATGGAAATTGGAAATAACAATTTGAAATGGTTTTCACACAAATACAGTTAGTGATTTTGTAAAATGGTTTGCATAAAAAATCCTTGATAGGAGTAGTATCAAATATATCTTTGATATTCATTCTAATACAATTTAGTATATGCTCATTACCATTCTTACATAGATTAAATCTTCATTGTGATTTATCATTTTATAACTATTCAATGATGAACTAAATTTAATATGAATGGTGAATAATTATATGTTAGGAATACTTTCATGTATCAAATTCTGAGAAGTGACTTTTCCCAGGAGTAAAAATATTTTTTTGGAGATGTTTTTGCATAGAGATTCACTATTAATTTCCACCTTTATAAAAATAATCATGACGATATTTTTTATTTTATATTAAAATTAAAAAAAATAACATCATGATTATTTCATTTAAATATTTATTTAAACTATAAAAATTTAAATCCCACCTATTATTTCGTTTACGTTGTAGGTATTGGTGATTTAATAGGACCATGGTAGAATTCATAAAAAATTGGATAAAATGCATAGGTTCCGTATCACATAATTTTAATAAATGTACACACTCTAGATAATACAAATATCAACTAATGGCGAAATTAAATGGCGAAAGGAAAAACATTTTGACATACATTTCTTCATAAGACTACTAACCCAAATTGGATATTTTTTAGGTCAATAATGTTACATCGTTGGGGAGAATCTATGATCTTCACATTCTCATGATCAATTTTGTATGTTGAACATATGTCTGCATAAGGGTAAAAAATGATACAAAATATTTAGTGGGGGTTTTTATAAGGTATCAAAGAAATTATATATTATTATCAAATGAAATATAAGACTATATTTCCCCCCTAATCCATGAGTACTTTTTTATCTCTATGTAGTGTTTCCAAAAAAACATCCACTTTGTCTATAAATTTTAATCATTAGAAACCCGTAAGGGTGTTTGAATATGGGGAAATATTATTCATTAAAGAAAAACAAATGGCTCATCAATATTTTCATTATGATATAGTACTTTTTCTTCATAGAGAGATCAATTATGAAGATTAATTTCAACTCGAGTATCATCCTTCTATCTATGGAGTTAAAAATGGTTCACAATCATTTTTAGAGAGTTGTAAACACGTGGAGTGTGATTTTCCACACATGTTATGCTATTGTTTATCAATAATTTATCTGTGAATATTTAATTTTATTAATTATTCTTACATTATTATCTATTGAATTTATTTTTTTGTAATAATCAATATGAAAAATATTCATTTCATTATTTATTAAAAAGATATTTCATGTTGGAATCGTGGGTAGTTCCAATAGGACAAAAAACATCCTTTTTCTCTCAAAAAACATGTGATTTTAATATACTTATTTGAGGATAATTTCCACTATAGAAGTCCAAAAATTGAAAAATTTATTGTTATGTCAATTTTTGTTTCATTGTTCATTATTTTATATGTTGTGTGGGGGATATTTATTTTAATTATCCTCAACCATATGATTCAATTACATTTGTAGTAATTTTTTTAATAAAGAACTAACCACGATGTGTAGGGAATATGAAATGAATTATTATCTTACAATTTCTAATACTCATCCATTATCGTTCCACAAATAAACTCATTAATTACTTATATTGTTTCTATTATAAATAAATTCTCTTATAATACTCAATTTTATTAATGATAAAAAAATTAAACTCTCCAATTCACTTCAAGGGATATCATGTGGCATAAACTTTTCTATAAATCAATAATAAATCATAATCATTTCTATATGAGATATAATAATGATCAATATTAATGTTTTGACCCTACTAAAAATAAAGTGTTTGTATACAACCCGGATATATTCTATTAGTAACAATATACAAGTCAAGGATTCAGTCAAGGGTAGATATTGAACTCATATAAGTTAAAGAACATAAAATAATATATGATTCTTTGATTTAGGTATATCCAATATACATAATTTAGTTAGAAAATAATTTATTCAAGTAACATAATAACATTATTTGTCTTGTAAAATTCATCAGGATCCCCTGATATAAGGATTTATCATGGATAATGATTTTGAAGTTATGACTATAAAATATGAACCTACATACAATGGGGAGGATATTAGGATTTTAAATTCAAATAAATTGTGGTAATACATTTAATATGATATATAATCCATATACACTCAACATTTTTGGGACATGGTGGATGCATTGTAATTGATGATACTAAAATGGTGAAAGTGATTATCCACAAAAATATAGGGAGGGATGGTAGAATTTTGAAGTTTATATCAAACATAGTGGAAATGTGTGACAACATGTCCATGGTATTGACTAAAAATATACCTCTTCAAAATTTTTGATGATTATATACATTTGGATTTTTTTAATCATAACCGCTCATAATGAATTTAAGATATAAAAACTATAATTCCAATCCAAATTCCAAAATTTTTATTTAGTAAAGGATGTGTATATAATTCAAACAGATGGTTTTTTATTTTCCAAATGATCATGATATTTTTAGAAATATAAAAAAAAGTTTAATATTGTAAATCAAGCTTCTAAAATATGAAATATCTTGTTTTAAAATGTAATAAAATGGTTTTTTTCATCAATAATGGGGATAAAACATTGTATACAATTGAATGGTGGGAGTATACTAGTATTTATAATATTTTGTGTGAATTAAAATTTTCTAATAAGAAGGAAAATCCATAAACTAATCTCAATGATTATTTTTCCAATTATATGATACTACATGAAATTAATGGGTTATGCATCTTGCAATATCATTATAATGTTCCATAGAGATAAATCTCATATGTGGTTTGGATAGTGTCAAAAGACATATATTTTTAATGTGATAATCAGTTTTATCAATGATTAATCTAAGAATATATGATTAAAATTTTTTCATGTCATGAATCTTAGAAATATTTTGTATGTTTCTAAATTGTTATATAGGATGGATAATAATACTTAGTCATTCCCCATATGATCTTTAATGCAAGACACATTTTGTAATTAACAAATTCTATTCTATTATTTAAGAATGAAAACTATATATGAATAAAATATATAAGATATTTAATGTAATACTATGAATAATATCTTTTAAATCTGGTATTGAAATATGGTTATTAAAAATGAACTATGTCCTATTCATGGAGACAGCAGGACAGACACACACATGAGTAATAGTTATTTTTTTTCAAAAATCATTATGGATTGAATTTGTATTGTAATTTATTATTATTGAATTATTATTATATCAGAAATAATATATTATTATTTAAAAAATTATATATACTATCAATGTGATGTTTTAGTGGAAAAATAATCACATCCCTTCATGGAGAATGTTATCCACATGTGCACAGGAATGACGTCATCATTTTTCCATGAATGGAATGAAAAGAAAATATATATTAATTTTATCTTATTTATGTAAAATATTCCTTTAATATGATATATATACATGAAACATATCATCATAAATATACTTTAGTGGTACTGATAGAAAATGAATAACATCGACATATAATTTGGTATTCCACCACACACATGAATGATTATTTCACTTCCAATTTATTGGAATAAGATATGGTTGACTATTTTTACATTGAAATAAGAACTTATATTTATATGTTATATACTTTTTTATCATATCATCATGGTTTAATAATAATTTTATGATTTTTTATAATAATAAAACTACATTAGTTGGCTAAAAGTTTTACATATCCTTCAGATAGCTTGCTTTGGGTTACACATAAATCCTTCATAATCACTGTTATGCAAAAAAATTACTAGAGAATATTTTTAGGGATTTTAGGAAGTGATTTTGTAAAATATGGGTATAAATAAAATTATTTCATGTGTGATCAAAAAATTACAGGAGGTACTCATTTTTAAGGGTGGGGAGGGGAACACAGGGAATTTTACAAAGAATTATATTAAAAATAAAATATTTCCTCGGGAAAAATTTATCCAAAAGTGTGTGTTAAATGATAGGATAAATATAAATAATAGTAATATCATAAAATAAAATTTGGGAAAGATTAAATATTGTTGATATTCTTATCATTTTTTAAACCCATGTGAACATTTTTTACTATTATTTTGGAAAAAATGTTTTTAAATCTTTAGGGGTTAATATATTTTCTTTAAAGGGAAAATTATACCATAATGGAAAATGTAAGATATTTTTTTATAAAATAAACATTATATTGGATACATATACTTTAGTATGAATTTTAATTCACTTAATAAGTTACTATTTATTATAATATCTCTTTAATGAGTTTTTTTATCAATATTATAAATCACGATTTTTGAAAACTTATAAAGAAAGGAATTAAAATAAAATAATATAAAAATCACTAAAATTTTATATTTATATAAAATTATCATATAATAAAATATTTCATTCAATTTATATTACCTTGAGTATCTTTAAATTAATATATATTATTTTTTGATTAATTGAATAAATATTCTTTCAACCTTGTATAATAATTTGAGATAATTTTTTCCACTACTAAAAACTATTACTAACTTAACAACATAGAATTAATTTGTGTTTTATGTAATACTTTTTGACTAAATATAGTCTCTTTTTGATGTATTTGAAAAATTATGGGATAATAAAACAAAAACAATGTCATTTATTTGTTTTCTTTTCAAAATATAATATAAAATTAAATATCAATTAAATATAGAACATTGGTGACATATTTTAAAATTGTGAATGTATATAGAAATATTTCCTCATCCAAAAGGTTAAATTATATTTTTAATGACATTATTCCCATATTGTAATATTTTATTCCTTAATTACAGGATTTACCCTTACAATGTTTATAATTATTTACTGTTGTTACAATTTATTATGACTAAAAATTAGAGGTACATTCATACAAAATTTTGTCTTATTTCTACAAAACATTGAAAACAAAAATTAATTTTATAAAATTATCGGAACAAATTAATATTTAATAAATATTCTAATGAAAAGGAGTTCTTCTAAAAACATACATTTTAATTGAAAAAATCGTTTTATAGAAATATCTTATATTAAGTTTATCTTATTAACTAAAATTTGACTATGTTAACTATAAATTAAATTTTTAATTTTATATATAAATAATGAATTTATTTATTAAAATATAAATAATAGATAATAGAGTTTTAGAAAAAAATTATTATTATTAGAAATTTATATTTATATAAATATGTTATGATGAATATATATTTTTCCCTCCCATAATTTTTAGATGATGATTGAAGAAATCAATTCCTTATTAAAAATTAATATTTACATAATTTAAAAAATTTATTTAATATACATCTCAAAAAAATAAATAATAAACATTTTCTTGGAAAACATATTATTATAGAAGAAAAAGTTATTACAAAAAAAAATTACCGTTTATTTACAAAGAAGATATCAATGCATTAACTTTATATATTTCATAAATTTTATAATATTATTCCTACCCTCGAAATTTACAGTTAGTTTATAATGGTGATATTTAAAAAATAATAAGATTTCATTGTTCAATTAGTCTTGATGTTGCATGTTGTATATGGCATAGAAATTGATTTTTGTATTTTAAAATCATATAGTGGTAGATATTTTTCCCTTATTTTATTTTTTAATTTATTATGTCGTTGATATTTTGTGATAATTATGAATTTGGTTTATTTTTTTGTTATAATTTTTTATATTTTGAACTCATAATATGTTCACATGTTATATAGAGTATGCTGGCTAGAAAATTAAAAAATGATTTTGAGGAGACACTTTTAGTTGTTGATTCCACTGAAACAACACGAGAGAGTGGGTGGAGAAAAAATATATCATCTAACGATAATTTTATAAGAAGATAAAGGTCATCTAGCAAAATTATTATGGATATATGGAATTATTGA
The DNA here is from genome assembly GCA_963277665.1 of Viscum album. Taxonomy (NCBI): domain Eukaryota; kingdom Viridiplantae; phylum Streptophyta; class Magnoliopsida; order Santalales; family Viscaceae; genus Viscum; species Viscum album. The sequence continues at coordinate 1,636,621,660 of OY728119.1, read as the reverse complement.
TAACATCAAGTCATTTGGAATTCAAAAATACAATAGGGTGTTTGTAGTATGTTATTTGGTAAAGAAATCATGTTTCGATCTCATGGAGTTAGTAGATCCAACATCATTGAAATATAGGATAAAATGAGATATCTTCAAGAAGACATCCCCATGTGGATTATACTTGAGGATATGAATGTTATGAAACTAAATAATCTTATATGAATTTTTAAATTTCAAAGGATGGTGAAGTGGTATTTTGACCACATCGGGGTGCTAGATCTTTTTTCCACAATGTTTTTTTCATGTGATTTTTTATAACCTATTAGTAATCACCCAGATATTAGTGATCATTTTAATTCATTTATGAAAATGTTATTTTAAAATTTTGGTGATTAAGAATATTTTTAAGAGTTGGATTCTATATTAAATCCCATTATGTCCGGATGCCGGATATCCCTTGGACATATTTAAGGTTCTATATATTTTAAGGGGTGTATGCTAGATGCAAATTCTCAAGAGGAATATCCTTTATCATAATAATCATATTATGAGGGGTATGACTTAATTTTTTTATAGTGTTGTTTGATAACAATAATATAAAATTAATTATATATATTAATGATGACTAGATTTTGTTCCATAATTTTTTAGGTTATTAACCATTTAGTTTATTATATAATTAATAAAAAAATATAATATAAAATCCAAAATATTTTTACAAAGTGTACACCACTACCATATATCCAATTTTCTCAAAACATTAACATTTTAAAATGAATTATTCTTTATTTTCATGAAAAATAATTATGACAATAATCATTAATCATAATTTTAGTCCATTTAACATATTAAAGCCCATAATATATTTAAATTTTTCACCATATTCATTGTGTTTATTAAATAAAATATTTTTAAAAGAAAAAGGAGACATTATTCACATTTAAATTAATTAAAATCCATTGAATGAAAATAAAAATCATTTTATGAATCATATGAAATTATGCATAATGCATGTCTAAAATAAGTGTACCCATTTTCTATACTTTTGATAAACATAACAAGTAAACAACTTAATTTTATATAAATACAAAGAACATTACTCAATTCATTGTAGAACTATAATTGGAATTAACATTCATAGAATCTATATCAGCATCCCTAATAACATAACATATAATGGGGATCACCTTGTTGTATATGATATACTAGGATAAAACATTACTTATATATAATTATCAAGAACTATATCTTGAATAAAACAATTTATTCATGTATATTTTCATCATAATGCTCATATAAATAACTTTTCACCCCATATATATATATATATCTATAAATACCATTTAATTTATAAACAACATTATCAACTCCAAAAATACCTTAAAAAAATGGATGATAGTTTTTTCATTGAAGAAAAAAAACAATATTATAGAGGAATATAGAATAAAATAATGGTTTTGGTGGTGGGAAAATCCATTGACACCATATATGTTCAAACAAAACATTTCATTTGATTCTTGAAATGAATTTCATAGCATTTTGTAAAATGATTACATAAAAATAGTAATATAAAGTTAAAATACACATATAGTTTCCTTTATAATTCTTTTATGACTATATAAATATATTCATAAATAATATTTAATATAAAAAATGGAAGAGATATATTTTGAAATAAATATTTATAACCATTAAAATAAGTTTTTAAGTAGACATGTCGATTAAAATGATTATGATTGTTTATATATGTTCGTTATCATTATAAAAAATAAGAATATGTTAATTAATAAATTTATTAGTAAAACATTTCATCTTTTTATTCCATTTTCCCTATTATAAAAAATTACATAATCATTTATATTGACATTGGTCAGTATGATGATATTCAGCTCATATACAGAAAAGGTATTCGATAGGTTGTATATGGTAAAAGAGGTCATTAAATAATAATTAGAATAATATTAAAAATAATAATTATAATATTTATATATCAATAATAATTATATACGCAACTATAAAATACCATATTGAATAATAACTATGTAATAATCATTGTGATGGTTGGTCTTATGTACACATGTGTGACACATCTATTATTAAATAATCATGGTAAAATTAATGTTAGTGTTATTTTAGATTTATATAATTATTAATATATCATAAATAGACTAATATTTTTTATAATAACATATATATAGCATCCTTGTGATGTTGTGTTGAAAAATGAAAAACATTTCGTTGTAGAATTGGTAGTCCACATGTCTATAGGAACAGAATTACAATTTTTTAGTGAAGGAAAGTGTAATAAAATCAGTGATAAATAAACTTTTAATAAATATTAATATTCATTCAATATCAAACTTATACATAAAATACATCCTTATAACTAACATCCTGATGCAGTGATGGAAAATGAATTGCATCAGTCAAGAGGATATAGTTTGTCAGACACAAACATAATGGCATCATTTCCTATTGGATATATCTTATAAATGAATATATATTATAAAGAAATTATATTAATATCTAATTAAACTAATTATATAGGTTTACAATTTTCATATTTGTGCTAGAATATTTGATACAGGTGGAATATTCAATAAAACTTACATAATGAATGGTTAAGAAAGATGAATCTTTTTCTATAATCCTCTATAGGTTTATACAATACACCCAATAATTTGGGTAATATAACAATTAAATGAACTGTAGAACATGGGTATGGATTAATGTATAGAATCAATGTAAGACTTATTCTAGATATAAATTTTATTATGTCTGATAAAAATAGAACAAGTGGTTCACTTTTATATTCAAGGGGTGATCACTCATGATATTAAATAAAATATAATGTTAGTAATAATAAATACTCATCTAAAAAATGGTCCAAACTCATAAAATTTTAATATATCATGGAAATAGTTTGAAATAATGTAATTAAATGAATTATTTAATTGATTCTATTTTGATTTTATAGTAATTTATTTTTTATACCATGTTAAAATATTTTCACAATTAATGTAATAAAATTATTTTAACTCATTATAGGGTAATATAATTAATAAATTTTAAAAATTTTGAAAATAATAAAAAAAAATTATATTATTAAACATAAAACCATTCAACTGAATAAATATAACATTTATAATAATTATTTTTCATTAGATAATATGTTATTCAATATAAAAAAAATATCTTAATTATTTTAACTATTATATTATATTTGAGTATTAAAACAAGATTAAAAATTTAATTGAGACAATAATTTGATAAAATAAAAAAATGTACTAATATAATATATGATTAGTTCATAATAACTAATTCATATTAGAAAGAATTTAATTGTTTTGATGTTGTTTAATATTATTTGTAATTTAATTGATTAAATACTATATTTGTTTTATGAAAGAATTTAAGTAAATTAATTTACCATTATAAATTTAAAAATAATTAAAATGATAATTATTTTAAAAAATAACCATTTATACCATTCATTATTCTCTATACATCTTTATATAAAATATTTAGTGTTAATATAATAAAAATAATCATCGTTTTTTGACTTTTCTTTACATAATGCAATATAATAATAAAAATCTAATAAATATGGCACAAAGTTACAAAAAATGTTATAAAAATGTATGAAATTTTAAAATAAAACACAAAATAATTTATAAAGATTATTTTAATGGTCATTTTTATGTCTCATCATATTATTTTCATCCTTAATTAATTGATTTACCATTATCAATGTTATAAGTATATACTATAGTTAAAATGAATAATGGATAAAATATTGGGGAATATATTAAAAAACTTGCCCCCCCCCCATTATTAAAAATATTGTATCATTTTTTAGTTATTTTACTTCAATTATTTTTAAATTATATATAAATTTTTTAATGGAAAATGAACTGAAAATAAGTATTCTGTACAAATCAAATTTTATGTAAAAAAATATTCTTTACACAAAATTAATAAATAAACATAATTCCAATGAAAACATTTGAATCAATTAAAACAATATAGAGACAATATTATTTCTAATACAAATTTCAAACATGATAAATTTAAATTTTGGTAATAAAAATATACTTCCCAAAAATAAATTAATATTTTTCCTTGTTAACTAGAAATTTATTGTTTTCCAAATAATCCAAGAAATGCACTATAGGATAATATTTAAATGTTTATTCCAAAAATGATAAAAACAATTATGGTAGTTAATTTTAAAAATATTTAGAAATTATTTATAATACTTTCTCTTAAATATTAATTAATTACATTTTTTCAATAAAATGTATTATTGAAGAATAAAATGTTTTCAAAAAAAATTTATATATTATTTACTAATAAATAATAAATAAATTTAAACATATTTTTATCATTATATATATTTCATATTGCGTTTAATCCAATTCAATACCACAAATAAAACATCTATGCTATAATGGTCATATTTAAATAATATTATTTCTGTTTTGTTTGTGCTCAGTATTGTGTATCTTATATGTTATCAAAATATCATTATATTGAAATCATGTCATATAAAATTATGTCAGTTTTAATAAATTTCCACTTAATAAATTTATAAAAAAAAATTAATTAGTGGTTTTACATTTCAAAGTAAATTTTTCTAAGACTGACGTCATAAAACATATTTATAATACATCCTCTTGATATGTTGGAAATAGAATAAATCAGGTAAAGTAGAATAAAAAAATAATAATTATATTATGTATAATAACATTACTGGGAATACAAAATAAGAACATAAAGTTGAAATGTAGTGTCCAAAAATTTATTGATATTGGCATAGATCAGTGATCATATTAAATTGAAGGATCTTTAGAATTTTAATGACATTGAATCAATAAGGTGTGAAAAGACCATTTATTATTCCAAAAGGAATGTAATAATATTTTTTTTCATAATATCATTTTCCAATAGTTGAGTAACTTCAATAACGATGTGATATGTTTTAATCCATACAATAGTTTATAATTTTTACTAATCCAATAATAATATTTTATAATATTGCACAAAATGGGATGAAAATCAATAAAAAATGTAATTAAATTCTATCAAAATAATCCTTAATGGTAACCCTAACTGTTTCATATATCATAACAAAATAATAAATATCTAAAAATATTGTTATCCAACTTAAAACCTCAGTACATAAAAACCCAAATTAGATGTCTAAGCATTTGATCTTATGATCATCAATGAATATATAAACCCGTAATGGTATAAAAAATAATTAATTTAAGCACACATAAATACATAAACATCTATAAAGTTCTATAAACCATTCATATTATACCCACTATAAGGAAATGAAATTTAATATTTTATAATATAGTGTCTATATAATATAATTCAAATACTTATATTTTATGGTTAATTTCAATATACTCTTTTAGAAGAAAAAAATTTCATCAATTTAATATAATAAATCTAAATAATTTCAAAGTGGACACTTCTACTGGAAATCATGTTTTTCATAAAAATTAAATATTTAAAATAAAAAATTTTACTCATTAATGGACTATTTTTATAAGTTTTAACAATTCTTTTAATTATCCCTTAGCAATACCTATAAACTATGAAAATAATATATAATTTTTTATGAGCACAAAATTATCTATATGGTATGTAAAGATAGAAATATTTTAGTTTAATGAGAATATTAAAACCTACATAATTTTTAACATTACAACCACAATATTTTAGCATATCAAATTAATAATATCTACATGAGAAACATGATGTTTTTTCATAATGAAAGACATTGAAAATGATGGAAATAAAATAAATTTTTTTTTATGAAATGTAGAACATTGTATTCATAAACCATGATAGAAATAAATATATCCTAGTTGAAATGGTAGAAAAACATTAATGGTTAACTCCTTCCTCATAATATATGACTACATGGAATGTTAATAAATTAATTGAAGTGATATAATATAGAAATCACTTCATTGAATCTCTATTGGGGTTACCCATTATCAGGAAGAATAGTGTAACACCTATATATTTTATGTAATTTTTTTCAATTAATTTAATAATATGATGTTTTTTATTTCACGCAACACCATGCATGTCAGGGAACATAATATCCCTATACATTACAGTATATTTAATATTTGATATAGATTTTAATATTATATATATATATATATATATTTGAATATAATTTATACCAATTTATCATGTATTTTATGCAAAAATGTGTCTCTTCAATGGCTTGCATTAAACAAATTAATGAGTTTTACCGATTAAAAGTATATTATTAAAATATTATTATTTTATATAATAAGATATTACAGTGAAATTAAATTATAAGTTATAAATATTATTAATTATCTTATGAAAATATGTGTTTTAAAAAAAATATAAAATTAATTCATTGGTTAAAAATTAGTTAAAACCCATTATTAGAATAAATTGAATATAAAGGAAATATTTAAAAAAAATTATACTCACAAAGCTATTTTATTCTAATAAGTTGAATTATGTAAAATTTTACAATAAAATTATTTAAATTAATATATTAAATATTAAATTTAATATTTTTAATATTTATCTTTAAGATTTGACAATAATAACATAATAATTGTAGAGACCCGTATCCTGACGTACATGGACATTACATTACATTTGCGGAATACTTAGTACATAACAAAAACACACACACAAGGATCGTAATAGTTTAGTGTCTTTGGAAACTCGGAATAAAATCTTCTAATCGTGGGGAAAGATATTCAACATCTCCCATAAAGATCTTCCTTTTTTTTACCTAAAACCTTTCTTTATATCCTGGGGAAAAGAAAACATAAAAGGGTGAGCTCAAATGCTCAGTAAGGGTAAACAAAAGAAATATCAATCACATAATTTTCATAAGAACATAACATTTTTTTTGAAATCTTAACCTGCAAAAGAGAGCATAATTTCATAAAATGGGATAAATCATAGTAGTGAAATGAAATCATAACTTGAAAAATTACTCATTGTGGCATACACACATAATCATAGAGAATCATTTCTTGTTAGTCAAGACTCATTGCCAAGACCATCTTAGTGGACAAAGTCCCTTTCTGAATCGAGTAATCCTCGTTTCAGTCCTGTTTCACTGAACCGGTATAACCTACCATTCCAGCCATGTCTATCTCATGAGATATAAAATCTTTACCCAATGCATTGGAGGGAGATATAGGTCCCACCCATCTTATAATGAATCCTTTCTTATGTGTGCCACATAATCATAAATCATACATCATCGCATAACACATGTAACAAAAATGTGATTCTTGAAACATCATGACATCATAAATCAATTCATATAAGATAAAGGAATTCATAAACATAATTCCATCACAACATAGTCAAATCAATGTAAAAATATGGATAGAAACAGAACCCTTTATTATCTTAGATGGAAAATAATTTTGATAAAACACTTGAATTGAATTCTTGAGGAAAATATCCTTTCTTCTTAAAAAACATTTTTTCTTTCATAACATGTCATACAACTTTAAAATAAAAGAAGTTGATTAAAAATAAACTTGAAAACTTGTAAAGGAAGCTTCTTTGAAGTAATGTTTTAAAAATCCATTCATGCCGTATATGTTAAAAAAAACATTCTTCGTACTTTTTTCGGAAAAGTCAAAAAGTACCTCGTACGGAAAAACGACAAAAGATTCCGTTCATATTCTTTACTAAAAACTCACCTAAGGGTAAAATTGGATTTAAACTATTGAAAGTGTATGGAAACAATATTACATATTTAGGGAACATGGATGTGGATGATAAAATACACCCCAGTAAATACTTACGAATAAACAATCTCGGATAAAAATGAGATTGTGATATTTCCCTTACCTTAGGTCCGACTTGCATTGTAAGTGTCCGAACCTCCTGTATAATGATTTAAATCATGTTATTGACTTATTACAGAATCATATTCATTGTTATGATATCATATATGGTTCACTTATGATATTATATTACCCGTTCTTTTGTAAATTCCATGTTAAAGAAGCGTTTTGGGTAAAATCGTTTCATTTATCGTAGGTGTTTTGACTTGTTGTTCTTGACATCCTTATTACTTATATCATGATTTAATTACTTCCAGAATATAAAATATGATTTATATATCATATATATTCAGTATATATATATATATAATAGGTAGATAAATAAAATGAAAAACACCGTTCATGGAGACGGTAGTCCGTACGTACGCATGAACGCTGTTTTCCTTTCCTTATTGTCTTGAAATGGAAGTAAGTAGATGACATACATATGTATATATATACATAAATCCAGTATCTTTATAATGTCATATATTTCATTATTATTTCTTATATATACATTATAATCATTCTTAAATGGTTAACATGGAGAATGAATCTCATCGCGTCGTGGAGACGGTAGTCCGTACGTACGCACGAGCGATGATATCATTTCTATAAATATTGAATTGAATTGGAGTAGATTATACAATATATCAGAATCAATATGATGTTGTAATAACTATGTATAGTTATTCTTTACACCATTATACCCATCCATGTAAGGTGGTGGTGGAAAATAGATTACACCACGGCGTGGAGACGGTATTCCGTACGTACGCACGCGCGGTGATTTCTTTTTCCGTAGGATGGATAGATGGTGAAATAGGGTTGTTTCATACTTATAATAACATATCAGTATATGAGTGATACTGATGTTATTACTTCATAATGAAACAACCTAAGAAGAAGAAGTGGAAGAAGAAATAAAGATGAAAGAATTGGTAACGGTAATTACCTCTTCTTTGAAGTGCCTCTTTGAGACCTCCTCTTAGGGCACTAAAATTGGTCTTTGAGGAAGACCAGAACATCTAGGATGTTTCTAGGGAAGTGGAGAGGAGAACTTGGCAGGGGTTGGCCGAGCTTGAGTGCTCAAATTGGTGTGAGGAGGAGGGGGAGGAGGTGTCCTTTTATAGGGGAGGAGAGGGGCACCTTAGGAATATCTCAAAATATTATTTTATATTAAAGTCAAAATCGGTTTATAATGGTTCCAAAGGGTATTATTTCGAAGCTAAAGTGGGGATGGGTCGAAATTCTATCAACCAATAGAATTTAGACAAGTTTAGGATATTATTTTAACCTTATCAATTATATTTAACTCTAAGTTAAATAATTTAACTTTTACCGTGTCTTTTTGTTTGCTTTCACTATATGGTTAATACTCTTACTATAACATGCCAAACGAACCCCAAATTGTTTATTATTAATATATATATCCTTATCTAAGTCATTTGGCCGAACCTTAGATTTTTAGGAATAAAATAACAATTAATAATATAATATTTGATTTAAAAACTATTTTGTGTCAATTTTGACACTATTTGATATATGATTTTTGTGAAAGTCATAACAGAATTAAATGTTCGAAACAAGTTGATTAAATCAACATTAATATATCATAGTAACCTAGAAAATTAGTGGAATTCATAAAAAATTTCAAATTACATTTATTTTGATGTTTATAACATCAATTATGTCAATATTTCATTAATAAGATAATTACTGCATCATCGTTGTGTCGTAAATAAATTAAATTATTTGATGTCTAAAAATTACAAATAAAATACCATCATGTAGGAAATCTTTTTAGCTTTCTAATGAATATTTACAATCGAATTTATCTTATTTATAACCCCATATTAAAAATTATTTACTTATTAAACATTGATATTAACTATTTTAACCTTTCTTTAAATAAATTAATAATAAATGTCCTAATCTAATCCAAGTGGGCCTAAATGGTCATATTTTATTCCTAAGTTTGTTTTTGGTCGAATTACACTTGTCCAATAGAATTAGGACATGTGTTAGGGTAATATTAATATCATATTTACCCTTAGTTACCCTATTTACTATTAACTGCGGTAAAAAAGTAAAAAGTTACTATTCACCAAAAATTATTTTCATCTCATTGAACCACATTTTAGTCCTTGATATTAACCGTGTCTCTCGGATTTTCGAAATTCCATTCACAGAAGTGGTAAAATTAAGTTTTATGTAAAATTCAGTTTTTAACCTACCACTTAGTAGTTTCACTATTCATCAAAAATTGATGTTTTTCAGAATAATGCCAAAATTTCATCCCAAGATATATTTCATATTCCGAATTCAAAAATGAAGTCTATTTTAACAAATTCATAACATATAAGTTGCATTAATTAATTTTATAATTAAATCCCGCTGTTAAAACAAATAGCGTGTTTTTAAGAAACAATATCTATCAAAAGATTGACACTTGTTTATGTCTAGTTTAAATGTGAAACTGCATCCAATGACCAACATTGTATTAAATTGTAAAAATATATTCTAAATACACTTTAAAACCACTCAAATTAATGATTTATCACTATTAATTATTTCGATTAAAAAAGTTGTTTTTAATTATAATTTAGTAATTTTCACTATTCATCAGAATATGAAAGTTATCCGAAAAGTACCAAAATTTCACCTTAGGCTAAATTCGATACTCCGAATCCAAAAATAAAGTTCATTTTGAAAAATAAGATATACTGGATTTCAAAAAGTGGTTATTACTATTCATAACGGCTAGTTTTAATAATATTTTTATAGCATATCGTTGTTTAGTGAAACTCGGTATTGCGTACTACACACGCTATCGAGGAAGGTCGTGATTGCGTGTAATGTAAGGCAAGTCAAGGATGTGTGTTGTGAAAGCTCCTTTTGGTGTAGCGTACAACACAAGACATTAGTGAAATAAAAAAGAATATTTTTCATAAAATCTCGGGCTGTTACATTCTACCCCCCTTAAAATGAATTTCGCCCTCGAAATTCGTCGGGGTTATAAATGGTTTACTATTCGAAAGATTCTTTAATAGAAACCCACATCGTAAAAGGGAATACCAAAACATGGCTTTAAAAACTAAAGTATGAAATGTAACGATTACCCAAATAAACTAATCAATGGGTTTCCACATAGGTGAAAATATGGATATGGAAGAGAAATCTAACCATCATGTTCTGATGGAGAGTGGTAGAGAACATGGCTATGGAAAAGCCAGTAATCACAAATCCATAGATTTGTGACGATCTAAGGTACCATCTGATTCATCAGGTATAAGAGAACTAGGACAACATTTTTGGTTTTCAAGATCATTTCCCTAAAGTTAAAGAATTTGAATTAGAATAAATACTTACTTTATTTTGGTACAATCTCACTGTTGTTCGTGCCTTTAACAATTTCCACTTCATCTCTTAAATAAACGAAGTTGAATTTGTTATTCGTGAAGTGTTAGCAGATCATGTGATAGAATGACGGGTCATTCCATCTGTTTCAAACAAAAGGTTAGCAAAATTATATACATAAGTCGATCTATAGTGAGATTAATCACATATGGTTTCTAAAATGGACTTATACTTCATATATCATACTGCTTAATATAATAAAACTAGTTTCTACTAAACAGGGACTTCCTGTAGGCCAGTGGTAGGCGATAAAGGCCAGTCGCACTTCGGTTGTGGGTTCGATTCCTACAGCCTTGTCCGAAGCGATGGGCTGTCGCCCGTCCTGCAGGTTGTCCCTTTTTCTAAAACTATGTTACTATAACATCCCATCAATAATATCGAAAATCTTCTATCCTTAAACAATACTAACTTATGTCTAATATAATCCAGTCTAATCTTTAGGCTTATACATAATACTGCAGTCCACTCTCATAATATAGTGACAACGATCACCAGAGATTTAATACTGTCGTTGATCCCCACATATCATAAGATATGTCTTGTTGGTCACATTCCAAACATTCAAAGTCCTTAATCGTGTATTCTCTTGAATACCTTAGTGAAAACATGAGTTCAGTTAATAGTTAATACTTTCCATATACCAAAATCCTCAAAATTCTATATACTCAAACCATGATATCACTTAGTCCTTATATCAATCATTAGCTCATGAATACTGTCAAATATTTCATTTTCTCATTTTCCCTTCATTATGCGCATATCATCTTTTTTCCAAAAATACCTCAATCACTTCGAATACCACATTAGAGCAATACATAAATATTCCAATACACCATAAAAGTACCTCAACAACATTATTCTTGAATACCAATACATAAACACTTCAGTCCATCCACTTCAATGACTATCCTGGAATAAGTCCTTCCTTGATTTAGAAGTATCTTTTTAGGTCAGGGCATTGAGTTGGGTAATGCCCATGTTCTCCACAAATAAGACATTGAACTCCATAATAATCTATCACTCTATGACCCTTTTCTCCACACAGATAACATCGGTCCCTCCATTTGAGGTATTCCTCAAGGTTCTTCTTCCCTTCTTTAGAAATCTCAATCTTCCTTTCTTTATGATCCTCAACATGCGAACATGCATAATAGTTTATCTTCCTCTTCTTTGATGAATTAGTCATACCACTAAATTTCACCTTGTTAATCATATATCGCGATGACTGATTCGGCATAATCACAATATCTTTATCTCTATGCATCACACAATTTTGTTGCTCATAGTCACAAATTTGTCCATTGGATTCAATGTTAACCGAATTCCTTCTGGTTCCCTCCATTAACTAAAACACAAAAAGAATTTTGTGAGAGTCGAAATCATGCTAGGGAAGACAACATAGTAAAGGGGGAGCACCCTCAATATCTAACATATTAGGTTAAATTCTAAGATCGTTACCGTAGTTCTAGGAATATATCCTATACGTATACTTATCCTTAGGGACATCCCTAGACATACCTTAGAAATATCTTTAGGGATCTCACTAACGTTCTCACATCATAGTTTCCAAAGGTTGACTAAACCTTTCCTCTGATACCAACTGTAGAGACCCGTATCCTGACGTACATGGACATTACATTACATTTGCGGAATACTTAGTACATAACAAAAACACACACACAAGGATCGTAATAGTTTAGTGTCTTTGGAAACTCGGAATAAAATCTTCTAATCGTGGGGAAAGATCTTCAACATCTCCCATAAAGATCTTCCTTTTTTTTACCTAAAACCTTTCTTTATATCCTGGGGAAAAGAAAACATAAAAGGGTGAGCTCAAATGCTCAGTAAGGGTAAACAAAAGAAATATCAATCACATAATTTTCATAAGAACATAACATTTTTTTTGAAATCTTAACCTGCAAAAGAGAGCATAATTTCATAAAATGGGATAAATCATAGTAGTGAAATGAAATCATAACTTTAAACATTACTCATTGTGGCATACACACATAATCATAGAGAATCATTTCTTGTTAGTCAAGACTCATTGCCAAGACCATCTTAGTGGACAAAGTCCCTTTCTGAATCGAGTAATCCTCGTTTCAGTCCTGTTTCACTGAACCGGTATAACCTACCATTCCAGCCATGTCTATCTCATGAGATATAAAATCTTTACCCAATGCATTGGAGGGAGATATAGGTCCCACCCATCTTATAATGAATCCTTTCTTATGTGTGCCACATAATCATAAATCATACATCATCGCATAACACATGTAACAAAAATGTGATTCTTGAAACATCATGACATCATAAATCAATTCATATAAGATAAAGGAATTCATAAACATAATTCCATCACAACATAGTCAAATCAATGTAAAAATATGGATAGAAACAGAACCCTTTATTATCTTAGATGGAAAATAATTTTGATAAAACACTTGAATTGAATTCTTGAGGAAAATATCCTTTCTTCTTAAAAAACATTTTTCCTTTCATAACATGTCATACAACTTTAAAATAAAAGAAGTTGATTAAAAATAAACTTCAAAACTTGTAAAGGAAGCTTCTTTGAAGTAATGTTTTAAAAATCCATTAATGCCGTATATGTTAAAAAAAACATTCTTCGTACTTTTGTCGGAAAAGTCAAAAAGTACCTCGTACGGAAAAACGACAAAAGATTCCTTTCATATTCTTTACTAAAAACTCACCTAAGGGTAAAATTGGATTTAAACTATTGAAATTGTATGGAAACAATATTACATATTTAGGGAACATGGATGTGGATGATAAAATACACCCCAGTAAATACTTACGAATAAACAATCTCGGATAAAAATGAGATTGTGATATTTCCCTTACCTTAGGTCCGACTTGCTTTGTAAGTGTCCGAACCTCCTGTATAATGATTTAAATCATGTTATTGACTTATTACAGAATCATATTCATTGTTATGATATCATATATGGTTCACTTATGATATTATATTACCCGTTCTTTTGTAAATTCCATGTTAAAGAAGCGTTTTGGGTAAAATCGTTTCATTTCTCGTAGGTGTTTTCACTTGTTGTTCTTGACATCCTTATTACTTATATCATGATTTACTTACTTCCAGAATATAAAATATGATTTATATATCATATATATTCAGTATATATATATATATAATAGGTAGATAAATAAAATGAAAAACACCGTTCATGGAGACGGTAGTCCGTACGTACGCATGAACGCTGTTTTCCTTTCCTTATTGTCTTGAAATGGAAGTAAGTAGATGACATACATATGTATATATATACATAAATCCAGTATCTTTATAATGTCATATATTTCATTATTATTTCTTATATATACATTATAATCATTCTTAAATGGTTAACATGGAGAATGAATCTCATCGCGTCGTGGAGACGGTAGTCCGTACGTACGCACGAGCGATGATATCATTTCTATAAATATTGAATTGAATTGGAGTGGATTATACAATATATCAGAATCAATATGATGTTGTAATAACTATGTATAGTTATTCTTTACACCATTATACCCATCAATGTAAGGTGGTGGTGGAAAATAGATTACACCACGGCGTGGAGACGGTATTCCGTACGTACGCACGCGCGGTGATTTCTTTTTCCGTAGGATGGATAGATGGTGAAATAGGTTTGTTTCATACTTATAATAACATATCAGTATATGAGTGATACTGATGTTATTACTTCATAATGAAACAACCTAAGAAGAAGAAGTGGAAGAAGAAATAAAGATGAAAGAATTGGTAACGGTAATTACCTCTTCTTTGAAGTGCCTCTTTGAGACCTCCTCTTAGGGCACTAAAATTGGTCTTTGAGGAAGAACAGAACCTCTAGGATGTTTCTAGGGAAGTGGAGAGGAGAAATTGGCAGGGGTTGGCCGAGCTTGAGTGCTCAAATTGGTGTGAGGAGGAGGGGGAGGAGGTGTCCTTTTATAGGGGAGGAGAGGGGCACCTTAGGAATATCTCAAAATATTATTTTATATTAAAGTCAAAATCGGTTTATAATGGTTCCAAAGGGTATTATTTCGAAGCTAAAGTGGGGATGGGTCGCAATTCTATCAACCAATAGAATTTAGACAAGTTTAGGATATTATTGTAACCTTATCAATTATATTTAACTCTAAGTTAAATAATTTAACTTTTACCGTGTCTTTTTGTTTTCTTTCACTATATGGTTAATACTCTTACTATAACATGCCAAACGAACCCCAAATTGTTTATTATTAATATATATATCCTTATCTAAGTCATTTGGCCGAACCTTAGATTTTTAGGAATAAAATAACAATTAATAATATAATATTTGATTTAAAAACTATTTTGTGTCAATTTTGACACTATTTGATATATGATTTTTGTGAAAGTCATAACAGAATTAAATGTTCGAAACAAGTTGCTTAAATCAACATTAATATATCATAGTAACCTAGAAAATTAGTGGAATTCATAAAAAATTTCAAATTACATTTATTTTGATGTTTATAACATCAATTATGTCAATATTTCATTAATAAGATAATTACTGCATCATCGTTGTGTCATAAATAAATTAAATTATTTGATGTCTAAAAATTACAAATAAAATACCCTCATGTAGGAAATCGTTTTAGCTTTCTAATGAATATTTACAATAGAATTTATCTTATGTATAACCCCATATTAAAAACTATTTACTTATTAAACTTTGATTTTAACTATTTTAACCTTTCTTTAAATAAATTAATAATAAATGTCCTAATCTAATCCAAGTGGGCCTAAATGGTCATATTTTATTCCTAAGTTTGTTTTTGGTCGAATTACACTTGTCCAATAGAATTAGGACATGTGTTAGGGTAATATTAATATCATATTTACCCTTAGTTACCCTATTTACTATTAACTGCGGTAAAAAAGTAAAAAGTTACTATTCACCAAAAATTATTTTCATGTCATTGAACCACATTTTAGTCCTTGATATTAACCGTGTCTCTCGGATTTTCGAAATTCCATTCACAGAAGAGGTAAAATTAAGTTTTATGTAAAATTCAGTTTTTAACCTACCACTTAGTAGTTTCACTATTCATCAAAAATTGATGTTTTTCAGAATAATGCCAAAATTTCATCCCAAGATATATTTCATATTCCGAATTCAAAAATGAAGTATATTTTAAAAAATTCATAACATATAAGTTGCATTAATTAATTTTATAATTAAATCCCGCTGTTAAAACAAATAGCGTGTTTTTAAGAAACAATATCTATCAAAAGATTGACACTTGTTTATGTCTAGTTTAAATGTGAAACTGCATCCAATGACCAACATTGTATTAAATTGTAAAAATATATTCTAAATACACTTTAAAACCACTCAAATTAATGATTTATCACTATTAATTATTTCGATTAAAAAAGTTGTTTTTAATTATAATTTAGTAATTTTCACTATTCATCAGAATATGAATGTTATCCGAAAAGTACCAAAATTTCACCTTAGGCTAAATTCGATACTCCGAATCCAAAAATAAAGTTCATTTTGAAAAATAAGATTTACTGGATTTCAAAAAGTGGTTATTACTATTCATAACGGCTAGTTTTAATAATATTTTTATAGCATATCATTGTTTAGTGAAACTCGGTATTGCGTACTACACACGCTATCGAGGAAGGTCGCGATTGCGTGTAATGTAAGGCAAGTCAAGGATGTGTGTTGTGAAAGCTCCTTTTGGTGTAGCGTACAACACAAGACATTAGTGAAATAAAAAAGAATATTTTTCATAAAATCTCGTGCTGTTACAATAATAATCCCAATATTTCTCATAAAAGTAAATATTTTTATAAAGGTTATTTTATAACATTTTAATAGATGAAATTATTTAAATAAATATTTTACAACTTTAATAAAAATTATAATTCTGAATTATATTCATATATCAAATCAAAAAAAAATTATCTTAGGGTTATTTTCAATTTTTTTGGGGTGATTCGTTTTTTATGAATAAAGAAAAATATTGAATTTTAATTTAATATTTATATTTCTTGTAATTTCTTAATACATTATTAAAATATTTTAATTTTTCATTAATGTCACATTACATAAATTATTTCAAAATTAATCCAATTAAGTCCATTATAATAATTTACAAATATAAATTGAATAAAAACACATTGAAAACTATTGAATGTTATTACTTTAATAAATCATATTGGTGTCCCATCTATGAGATTAAAACAACAGGTGTATCATAAGTTAACCATATTTTTTTTATGAAATTTTTCTGACCTTCACTTACACACACATTCATCTACTATTTGATGAACATATTGTTTATGTGTACGGTGAACTACCGCCTCATGAAATGATAAATGTTCATTTTTTTTCATTACCACCATTCATTAATACACATTATGATGGTTACACTTTTTTATATGATATATGATATTATTATGAAATTCTATTATAATACATACCATTATAGGTTTTATGTTGTGTATATATGATAATAGTGTTTGTGGATGTGCGGACCACTACACCTTCAAAGCGATGTAATCAGTTCACAAATTACCTGGAATGTGCTAAAGTTAAATTTAGTGAAAATATACTATATACAAAAAAAAAATACAAATTAAAGATATTTTATACATATATACACATATATCATTTGAACACATTTTCAAAATATAATAATAATTTTGAAACTTGGTCAATGCATATGTATGGCCTACCATCTCCATGAACGATGTATTCGATTTCATCTTCCTATATTTTATAAATTATTATAAATTGAAATATAATAATATATATGATATTTATATAATTTTATTCCATATATATGAAATTATATCATGATATATGTATGAGAACAGTGGATTATAGTCAAAACATGAATGAAGAACAATGCATATATTTCTAGAAGTGAAACATCATAATTGTATTAATAATAATTAGGAAAAATAAATTCATAACCAAATAATATATTGTAATATATATATTAATATGTTTCTGAAAAATATTTATAATAAACATATATTAATTATTCATAATTTTTTATTGAGTACCATGATAGTCAAGATATATGGTAATAGAATTTCAACTCACATTTTACTTCCATTAGAAAAATGCCATATTATCCAATCGCTTCTTATGTGTGGTATATATAATGAATTATGAAATGTTATATCGTATATTTAATATATTAAATTACAATAGAATATAAAAATTCAATTTATTATTTATTGGGTATCATAATTCTAATGTTACTGAAATAGTAATGTTTTCCCATCTCACATCTATTTTAAACAAGAAACAATCCTTGTCCAATGCGTATTTCATACTCGAGGTGTATACTCTATCCATAAATATATTCTATTATTGTTATAAATTATTTAATTAATATTAAAACATCTAATTTATGATATTTATTTAATGGGTTTTATGCCTCAAAATTTACAAAATTGTTATAGTCAATTTTTCTTGATTTTCTCTCACTGACAATCATGTCATGTTATGATCCTATATTTTCTTGTGAGTAGTATAGACTACTCCTGACATGATAAATCAATAATATCATTATTTTAATGATATTATATTCATGGGATAATTTCATTTTTATGATTTGTGAGTATATTTTAATTATTCCATGTGGTAATTGTTTGTTGAAATAATGTAATTTTTTATCGAGATTATTTAAAATTATGCTTTCATTGATGAGATATTTTGATCCACCTATCATAGGTTCTCATTAATTTTACTATCCTATTTATATTCAGGATATATTTATGTATTGGGAAAAATTTAAAACTCTTTGATACATAATATTACTAATAATTTGTTATTATGAAAGACCGAATTTAAATCATTCTTCCTTCAGAAAAGTATGTATTTTTAAACCATGTCTTCTTAAAATGTTTTCAATGAGTTATAATGATTTATTTAATATATTTAAAATTATTATTAATGAAATTGTTTTTATTTTTTTTATTTAAATATATGCTTTCACTGTCTTTTCAATGAAATGTCTTAAAAACGTTTTAATCATTTCATTACAATTTTCAATAGATTTTTCAAATAATTGTATTTCAAAATCATTTATTTTTTTCATATATTTAAATTGTATTTAAATATAAGTTTTTCATTGATAATTATTCAATATTACAAGACAATTTATGATGGATAAATTTGTATGAAATTATTTCAATCTCCTTGTATAAATATTTAGGAAAAAAATTTCAAAATTATTTCCTTACTCATTTAGGATTATTTTATGTATTTTAAAGGAAAATGTAATTTTTTTTTTAATGTTTTAAATATATTTTTCCATGTATAAAATGTCCTTTTAGTCAAATAAATTTCTAAAATGCTTTTTCTAAATTATTTCCCATTATATTGATATCCATTAGAGTTACACATTCTTTTATAAGAAATGGTTTGATGGTTCTATTCAAATAATTTTTTTGAATGTATTTTGTTATGATTAAATGATAATTATGAAACATGTTTTCCTTTCATGAGTTATATTTTTATGAACACCATTTTAATTTAATGGGTTATATTTTTATGAAACCCATATTTCTTTAATTGGTTTTACAAAAAAATCATATGAAATATATTTTACTTCAACATGATATACCATGTTAAATAAAAATAAAACCCTATTCTTATCATGGATTATTGTATGAAGAAATAATTATAAACCCAATATATTTTCCATATGTTGTGATATGAAATATTTATCATGATACCCATTTAATTTAATGAGTTATAATTAGATTTTATTTTATACAATCACTTTTTATAGTCATGATATGATTAAGGTTTTAAAATCTTTTGTAATATGTATTAATGGTTTTATTATGATATTAATGTGACCTATTCTAACTACTATGTAATAGGTAATGATTTATATATCCAGAGTTAGACAAATAAGGTCACAAATGTGAACCTTGACAACTAGGATTTCCATGAGACTTAAATATAACTTCCAAGATGGTATGGTGTTTGAAAAAAATCTTCTAAGATTACCACATAAGAAATAAAATGACTAATATGAAAATAAGTTTATACTCATATGTGACTTCCACAATTCCATGGATATTCAAACATTATGATTATATATCCTCCTTAATTAACCTAATTGAAAATTTGAGGTGACCCATTTTTATATTCCCAATCACAGGTTATGATGATATGAAGTACATATGAATTTGATAAGAAGTTTTATAGTCATGAAGAACCTAGTGGTTAAAAATGAATCCCATAATTGTACTATTGTTTATGTTTCTGTATTTCAATTTGCACTAAACTAATTCTTTGTTTGGGAGTTTATTTGAATATTTTTTTAAGTATCCTGTAAAATTTATGTAATGTTTATGTATGAAAATATATAGTATATATAGTTTTTATTGGTTAAAATGATTAGAAATCATTTCAAAATTATGATGCTAAAAAATTATAGAGATCCTATATACATTTCATTGGATAATTTTATGTGTTTCTCTATGGAAATGTATAAGTATGAATAAATGTGTAGAACAATTTCCTAAAATTTTGGTATAGGATATACTTAGTAGTTTCATATAAATAAATATCTACAATGATAGTAAAATTTGATTCTTTTTTGGAACATATGAACAAAGGAATAAGAAATCCGAAAAGTTATGTTGGGTTTTACTCGATGCAGCTGGGTACACATAAAACATGCCTTATAATACACCTACTTTAACACTCTATATGGATATTCTTTTGAAATTAAAAAAAATCAGGATTAATCCTGAAATAATTAAATTGATTTTTGATATGAATAACCTAGGATAATCCTAAGGTGTCATATAGTAAAAAATTATGTGTCATTTTTAAATTAGTCTATAAGTGATTTTTCATTACTATATTGTATTTCTCAGTGATATGTTTTTCTCACATAGTGTTTTATAGTTTTAGTCAATAGATATAACAGGATGGAACATATTTAAAATTTCTCTTCTATTTTCATGAATGTGTGGGATTTATGAAAATCAGTTTCATAATTGAAAATATCATAAATAAATCCAGAAGGTTGTATGATGGTGTGATATAATTTTGAAGATACCGAGACCAAAAACAACATATGAAATGTATGTGTTGTTTGTTGAGTATTGAATACATTAAAAATATGATAAATATATATATTATTGTTGAGGAAACTCATAAAAAGATTCATATTTCATATTTTAAGACATATGTGTAAAGGACTAAGTTGATGAAGGCTATGTAATCGATTAAGAAAGAAATTGGTTGAATAAATTATTTGTGGTTGGGAATTCAAAGAGTAAGTTATATGAATCCTGAATTATTTATGATAATTTAAGAATATGTTTCATTAAAAATTGAAAATGATATGTTTATTGGTTATGAAGACATAGAAAATTGATTTCATAGAATGTGATTTTTTGATTTTGGGGAGGTGACGCTTAAAAAAATTCTTGATGTATATATAATTATGTTTGCATAATGATAAGATTGATATGAATAAGTAAATTTGATTTTCTACATTAACATGGAAGTAATTAATAAAAAGAAATTATATTTTATTATGGATCATGTTTACAAATTATTGTATATAAATAACATATCTAATAATATTTGGAATAAAGAAACGTGCATATTTTTAATAAGTATGTATAGTAATTTATGACATTACGGTGATTCAAGAGAATACATGATGAAAGATTTCACATGTTTGGAATGTGACAAAAAAGAGATACTTTTTGTTATACATGGGACAATTGTTAAGATATTTCTTATTATAATCATTTCATCATTTTATATTATAATCTTTTGGAAGGGTTATATAGTAAACTATTATGTAATGTTTAATAAAACAATAGATGATGTTGGTATGATTAATTTGTTTTCTCAACACATGAAGATTTATTACCACTAGATAACCCATTAAAACATAATTCTTTTGGTTATAATTAATGAAAAAATAGAGGGAATGTCATGAACCTCATGTTCTATTTGTACATTAAGAATGAAAAATTAAACATTATTTTTATAGAAATATGTAAAGAGGGTCTATAGAAAAAACTGTGAGGTTATTCTAAAATCATTCATGTATATATTTCCATGAACAATCATCGACTTTATGAAAATGATATAGAAATAAATTATTTTCCTAATACCATATTTTTTATTCAATTGATGCCCTTTAAAATCATCACAGATTTATGACATCGAGGACACAAACATTCCATATATCATTCACTTGTTTGTGATTTATTACCTTAATCACTCCGTATAAATATTTTCTCCTTTCTTACATGTCCATGTCTTCACATACCACCTACATTCTCCAATGTTGAATAAATGTTATGAGTTAATTTGTGTATCTATTATGGTTGAAAATTTCAATTTTAAACGATGTTTCAGAATTCATTAATAAGATGTGGGTTCATAAAGAAAACATGCATCTATTAAACAATTAATACACAAAAATAATATCAAGTGTGAAATTATTTTTAATGGGAGTAGAATGTAATAACCCCAATATTTTTTTATTATTTTTTTCTATTTAATTTAATCTATTTTTTTAAATATTTTATTTCACACAACACCAAGAACCTAAGGGAATATTTTTTTGTAAGATGTTACAATAAATTTATTAGTTTTTAATAGATTCAATATATTATATATATCATTAAATTTTAGAAATATTTATTTAGCATGAATTGTATGGATGATTAATTTCTTCAATGACTTATACTGGTCGTAATAATGAGTTTTTCCAAAATATAAAATATTATAAAAAATTAGTATTTAAAAGAATTATATATAACATCAAATCTAAATTGGGAATTATGAATAGCATTAACATACTTATGAGAATATATGGGTTTCAATGAATATAAAATAAATTCTCTATTTATGAAATAATTAAAAATTTATTTAAGAACAAATTGAATATACATGACATATTTTTATACAAAACCATTTTCATACACGAAATGATGTTTTATTCTAATGTTTTAATATATTTAAAATAATGTAATTATATTAATGAAATTTATATTTTATATTTTAAATTATATTTTAGGTATTCATCTAATATATTTGAAAAGGACAAGATAAGAACCAACACAATAATTTTTATAATAGTAAATATTTTTATAAAGGTACAATTACCACCTTTTAATGGATAAACTAACATAAAGGAAATTTATTGAACATATATAAATTTTAAATCTAAATTAAGCTTCATATATAAATTATAAAAATAAAAATTATCATATATTGAAATTTTGGTATTTTTTGTTAGGTTTCATTTTTTAATAAATGAGGAAAAATACTAAATTTTAATTAAAAAAATCACTTTCATGTAAGTTATATATCATGTTAAAGTATATTTTTATTCTATTATAATGTCATATTTGATGAATTATTTTTAAATTAATTCTTTTTATGTCATTAGAAAAAATTTCACTCTGAAATTGAATATAAAAACATATAAAACGTTTTTACATTTTTTACTTTTAAAATCGGAATTGTCATCATGTCATCGGAATTGCATTTAAATTAATTTTCGCCACTTCTATGAATAGAATTTAGAAATAAGGATTCTATATTTTGATAAAAAATAATTATATCCAATAATTTAATGATATTTTTTATCAAAAAAATTAGTAAATGTATTTATAATTAATTATAACAATTAAATTTAAATTAACCCTACCAAGGGACTACATCATAAACATAAGCCACACAATGACCTATTAACATGTAAAAATTCCATTATATAAAATTACTTCATACCTATCCTACTTTTTCTAGAACATGGTTCATTATTTGATCCACATTAAATGGTAACAACATGGGTGGAATTTACATTCCCAAAATTTACAAGAGTTCCACTCCTCTACTATAAAAAGTACTACTCTCCTCACATATCCTAACACCTATCAAGTCATATTATATGAGAAAATATGTTACCACAATGATCCTATAATTCCATAATGTAATCCTAAATTACTCCACTTTTTCATAAATCTGTCCTTGTAATCCCTATGGTTCAAACTAAAAGGTGTTACCCAAAGAATATATAACATAATTTCCCAAGATCATTAATCTTATTTCTATTATAAACCCCATTAAAATAAAAGTATTACAATAATATAAATCATAACCATTATAATTAATATATTAATAATTTTTAGTGAAAATTTTCAAACTTTTCTGACACACACTTCTATCTAATGGGTAATGAATAATCTGTTTACGTGTACGATGAACTTCTTCTTCAAGAAATGATGATTACTTGTCATCACTTTACCACATTTCATGTTTGGTAATTAATAAACGAAGAAAATTTATATATAATATATATTATATGTATTATGTATTTATGTTTCTGAAATAATTTTACAGAACATGAATTATTTCTTTACAACATATTTAAATATCATATTTTTTTTGGATTTGTGGACTACTACCTCCTCATAGATATGTGATCCTTTGAAAGATTTCAGGTGATTTTAGAAACGATGGAATTATTGAAAATAAATTATATACATATAAAACAGTAATTATAATCCAATTATATTATAAAAATATATAATTTTGTTTTATTTACTTATTTTCTCTTATTACAACAGCAAAACAGAAACGACGTTCTTGTGTATGTATGGCCTACCATCCCCACGAACGGTGCATTCCATTTAATATTTCTATATTTTATAAATTATTATATGTTCATATATAATAAAAAATATATATTATTTGAATAATATTTATCATTATAGAAGTATTAAAATAATGATCTGAGTAAGATAGTGATGAATAATAAATCAAAATCTTTTATAAATAAAAAAGAGAATATTATACTAAGTGAGTCCTTAACATAGAATATTTAGTAAACAGATAATATAAAGTCATTATAAATCCATATATGGTATTATATATAATAATATGGTTATGATAAATATTTATTATAAACATATACTTATTTTACTTGAGGTTTATATGAGTACAATGAAAGTCTGGAATCAAGGTAAGGTAATTTCATATAACATTTTATTTCTATAACATATAAGACCTAGTATACACTCACATATTTTTTGTTGGTTTTTACTTACATATGAAAATATATATCATTAATTTTCTTTATTTAATTCTATTTCATGACATAAATTTATTACACTCCTTCATTTTGGTCACAATTCTTATATTACTTACACAGTATGGTTTTTCTGGTCTCACGTCATTTGGTTCCAAATGTTATGAAATTGGTAATGTAATTTTTTCTCTATTTTCCTTCTGTGAGACACATGACATGTTAAGATCATATGTTTTTATATGATTTCAATATAATACTATTAAAATGATAAATCCTTCATCTCATCAACTTCATAATTTTTTTAAATTTGATTTTCTCACATTATGATTATAGTTCAATGTTAGAATGTGGTATGAATTTATCGAACAAATCTCACTATTTATCAACATTGTTTATGATTTTTCATTAATTGATGAAATATATTGATTCCAATCTCATGAAGAATATTGATATTTCAAAACCAATTAAAATACATGATATATATATATATATACCATTTTATAAACATTTATGCATTATGTGATTTAGAATGTTGTTCAAAGAATGTTTGACTTGACCTCTCTCTTCGGTCAGAAATCTGTGATCTTATAAAAAAATGTTTTATAAAAAGGTATTGAAAATTTATTACTTATTATGAAATAATTTTTCAAAATAATTTTTCAAATAAATGGTTTCCAAAATTTTCTCATTATTTCATTATAATTGTATAATATATTTTCAATGAAATGGTTGTTAGAACATTTCCAGGCTTTCTTTATATGTTTTTCAATAATTTTCTATGAATTTTTTTTCAAAATTTTTTCAATCAGTCATTATATTATTTAATAGTGTTTTCAAATAAAAATTTTCCTAAAAATATTTCTTTCATTTTTATATGTTTTTAATTGAAACACATTTCATGTTGTATTAAATATTCTCATATAAACAGAAATAAATTTTCCACATTATTTCACCCCTTTTTTGAGAATTTCGTAGTATTTTATTTCAAAATGGATTTAAAATTATTTTATGTTTTAAAATAATTTATCAAAGATAAAATGGATATTTTTATAAATAAATTTTTCTTAAATGATATTAATAATTTATTTCTGTCATTGATGACATCCATTGGTGTCACAAACGCCTTACCAATAAATACCAAAAAGGTTTTATGTATATTATTTCGATAAATGGTTTATGTTTTATTTAATTATAATTATTAATCCCATTAATCTTTTATTGAATATATGTTTATGAAACCCATTTCAGCATCACATGTTTAATAGTTATGAAACCTAGTTCACTTCAATACTTATACCATGATAAATATCTATGGAAAATGATTCTCTTACATGTCATTTAAAATGTATATATGATTCTTAAACATACTTCATTTCATGACTTATTGTAGGTTTAAATTATTATCAACCATATATATTTTCTATAGGTTATGATATGTTTAAATTTTTATCATACTAATTTTATTTCATGGGTTAAGATAGGATATTTATGAAACCGATAACTTTTTATAGTTCATGTAATAAATAAGGATTTGTTATACTCTTGAAAATTTATAAATTATTCTATTTTTTTATTGGTGGGACCAATATCTCCCTAAAATTCATTGGGAAATTATTTATATCCCATTATATAGAATAAGATAGTATTGAGAGTGGACCCTTACTACTAATATTTCCATGGTGTGAACCATGAAAACCATGATTGTTCTGGGACTAAACTCATACTACTTCGATGAATAATGGAGTGAAATATTAATACAAAGATGGTATAGGCAGGTGAACAAATACTACTCAGATCGACTTGGTAGTAATTCCATGACGACTATGGAAATCATTTTATATGATTATATTTCTACTAAAATCCAATGTCTTTTATTATGTCTTGCATTCATGTCTAATTCCATATAATCCATAATAAATAATATAATATGAACTATGAATATTTATTCCATTATTAATTTTTAAGATCATCTACATTTAGTGTTATATATTAATATGTTCATGATCACCTTATCATACCCTTATTCTCAATATTATGCTTACATATCTTACTGTTTCCCTTAGTGACCAGCTAAGCATACCCATAATTATGGTTCCTTTTACATGTTTTATATATAATACATATGATTTATCTATTTAGGGTTATAGTCATGAATATTATAGAAGGAAAATTTTAACTCATTTATGTACTAGAGGTCATGATTACATGTTTCAAAAGGAACTAAAATAATATTTTTTTGGGATCTGTTTAGTGTAATGTTTTACATATTACACAAAATTGATGTAATGTTAGTGTATGAAAAGTGAGGGTTACCATATATAATAGAGATTATTAAATAATATATGTTATATGGGGAACAACATCTTATAAATCATAATATTCATGTACCATATCATGAATAAATCATTATCCAATTTCATTATTTCAACATAATAACTTAAAACTCATTTAAACCCATATCAGTTGGGTTTTTTAACAATGAAATGGAAATATCCAATTTAAAACCCATATTCAATAACAAAATTCCCAAATAAAAATGAGTTTTTATAATGAAGAGTCTGTGGAATCATGTAATGGATGAAAAAATAAACAAAATGTTTGGGTTTTGGGAATATAAATGGAAGATTCATACACAAAAACAAGTCATTCCATTTGACATTGACACATAATATGAAATTATTCAACAAGAAACTCATTCTAAAAAATACATTCAATAAAAAAAAATAAAAAAAAAATGTATATTATAAATATATTATTATAATATAATTAAATTGACAAATATTATTTTGAATATGGACCTAGAAGAGAATGATTATGAAAATAAATCATGAAAATATTTACATATATATTTTATATTAACGTGTCCTATATCAAGAGTTATAATTTTCATGTGCATTATTTATGTTCTTGAATAATAATAATATTTTATTATTAACATGTATTTAAAACTTTTTCATGATTATAATTCCTTTTACCATGTTATAAATAATCACGTAATTAATTATGATCACTTTGATATTTTAATGATATTCTTCTCAGATACGAATAATAAAATTTGTATATTGATTAGGGTCAAAGTGTAAAAAAACCATCATATCCAAATTAATAATAAATAATAAATTACATTTTTATATATTAATTATAATTATAAAAAATCATTGAATTATGTTATAAAACGTCAACTATGTTACAATCATGGAGATTGTTTGTTATACGTACACATGAGTAATGATTCCATATTTTAATGACTATGATGGAAAGAATGTACATGTTATTTAATCTAATAATAATATAAGTATATCAAGAATAAATTTACATATCCAGAAATAGACTTATATACAATATCCATATGATGTAGTGATGAAAAAAATTGCATTACGTCATTGAGGTTGCACTCCACATGTAAACACAGACAACATTATCATTTTTCAGTGAATGAGAATGTAGGAGAATAAGTGAAAAATTATCTTTCCAAAATGATAATTATTCCATTAATATAATATATATATCTATATTATCCATAATTGTAACCATCAACGAGAAGTGGTGATGGAAAAAATGACATCAGTTTTTTTGTTATATAGTCCTAAATACAAATGAATGATAGATTAATATAACATTTTATTGTCATTGGAGATGAACATAAAATACTCCATTGTCATAGTGATAACATAGTACATATAGAATAATTTTATCTTTATTTCATAATTTTTAAATATGGATTACAGGAGGTGTTATATGAAATTAATCAAATATGATTGGTTAACAACAATACCTCTTAATCAAACATCCTATTTTTTTTTACATCATAACCCATATTAGGATAGTATTGTACCATAACGAGGTCCTCTAAAAATGTGGAGGTGTTTTAGAAATGTATGTAGGTATGTATTTTCTAAAATAAAATACAATTTCACTTTTATAAAATGCTGATTAGAGGATCTTATTTACTAGTTTTCATAGGGAACTTATGAGTTTACATAAAACATAAATTTAAAATAATTTATTTTCGATATGAAAAAGATATAAAATCTATAATTATTGTATAGGATGATAATAGTTATAAATCAAACAATAAAATACTATTTTTACTTTAAAATATTATTTTTTTCAACTTATCTCTTTGTTTTAATTTCCTTGAACCATTTTGATAATTACTATTCTAATACTTCTTTTAAATTTTAGTCGTCCAAATTGAAACTCTAAAAATATAATTAGTTGTTAAAGGGGATATAGTTGATATTTTAAAACATATTATATTAAATTTTAATAATATATTATTTTATATGAAATTTATTTCATTTATGAATGTATAATTTATTATAAAATAACATTAATATCAATTTTAACTATTCATTTAATTTGAGTTTAAAAATAGCATGAAAAAATGAATTCAAAATAAATCCTTTAACACACCACAAAAATTTTATATTTATCCAAAAAACCATGTATCATTATAATTAATTCAAATATTATTACATTAACGGTTTTACTAATATTTTATTTTATTATATTATTAATAAATAAAAATTTAGTTTGTATTGAACAAGAATTTAATGAAAATACTTAATCTCTAAAAATTATAATTAATTAATAATTATAAAAACAATATCTTTATAATAATAATTTATAAAACACAATATTATATATTTAGGCCTATTTTAAATATTTAATGATGATAAAAAATAGAATGAGATATTTTGATATATTTAAAGAAAAGAAAATTATTATGTCAAAATCAAAGACATATAGCAGCATATTTACATATTTTAGAAACATGTTTGGAAATGAATTATGTCCACACATTAAATAGGATAAAATAATTTTTATAGAGACTCTATACTAATTGTCATGTTATTTTTAACCTTAATTACCTTAATTACACTATCCCTGAAGATAATTATTTAAAATGATAACTCTTGTAATAAAAGAAAAGAATAATTTTTTTCTAAATGTGGAACTTAAATTATAAAATATTGAATAAATTTTTAATTATTTAATTTATGTATGTTATAGAAAATAATTTTCTATTAAAACACATAATATAATAAAAAATAGTTTCTCAGAGAAAATGCCTTTCATGTAAAGATAATTTTTTTAAAAAAATAAAATGATTCAAATGATTCAAATTCACATAATTTTATTATCCATAAAATTATTAAAAAAAAGTGTTTCATTAATTTTTTTAAAATAAATGAAATTACCTAAATTTGTTAGATGAAAATAGTGTTTTATTTAAAATCAGTACGATTCACTATATAATGGAAAATTAATCTTTTCAGAAAATTAATGAATATTATTAATAATAAAATATTATCTCATTAAAATAAGTAATATATATATGTGAAGAAAATGTATTTTTGAGTAAATAATGGAAATTTAAAGAAATATATTTCATATTTCAAAATAACTATTAGTTAATTTTATTATTTAATTGATCATTTTTGTATAATACATATTGTGTTTAATTCAATTTATTCATTTTAATAAAATGGATAAGTTATAATGATTATATTTATATAGTAATATTACATGGTTTATTTATGATCTAGGTTTCATATATTGTATACTATCAATCATAGACTTTAATTTATAAGGCTGAGATATTACAAATGTGATTCATTTGGGAATTCTATGTTATCTTACCTCAATACTCAAAATAACTTCCATCAGTATGGTCGATAGGGGAATCATAGAAAATCTAGTAGGATGTGACCATATTTGAAGAGAAAATGTAAGAGACATCTCCAAAACCTATCATACATTCCTCTCTATGATTTATGTGATACTATATTTTGTATATTTATGCTTCTTTTTTTAAAGAAATTTTTTTCTTCATTTTTTTTTTCCTGACATTAATTTTATTACATATTTTGGTGAATAAATATCCTTTTTCAATTTCAATATATATATTTCTTGGTGATTTATGAATTTTAGTTTTATCCAAAAAAATATTTGTTTCAAATGTCAACTCCTTTTTTTGTTGGTTGGTGGACTTATTGAATCCACTATCTAGTTGAAGCACCATGTTAGTCTACATATAAATGAAAGAGAAATACATCACATATGTCATTATTTTTCTTCCTTGATCTATAAAAATGTAACTTCTGGGAAAAATGATACATGTCAGGTTCGGTGGTTTCATTCAATTATTTTTAATATATAGTTTTTGTTCTGGTAGTTCATAATTTCAATATGATAGATTCAATTCAATTTATCTTCTTTAACAATATGAATTTATTGGTGGAATATTTTATTATTTTGAGGATATGTTTCAAAAAACAAATTTATGTTTCACAATTATTAAATTTAGTTCATTTATTCTAATATGGCCATTTATGATTGGTTTCATTTGCTATAGAAACATCTTGTTCTAAATTTTTTCGTTTGTTGGCCAAATTAACTATTAGTGCACACGGATTAGGAGAACCCATGAGAATAACATCGCATAAGGGGTGTATATTTTATTTTCTCCATGAATTCCATGTAGAACATGGGAAGAACATGCTTGAGTCCACACCATGTGAATATTATGTGAAACAATATAGGACCCTATCGTCTCCATGATTTAGTTCATAACTAGTTCTTGGTTTCATGAAAATGGGTGACAAGAATGTGAAGGTTTACTCTTTTTTAATAGTCACCCATTTCAAATTCAAAACATGATCTCAATTCGTGGTTAATAAACTAACTATAGTGTTTTTCAATCTAGTAGAGCATTCACGATTTGCACATGATTTGATAAATCATTTGGCATTTCATGTATTCATAAACCAACTTTTTCTTATTTATCCACTCTTAAAAAATTAATCCATAAAGAACTACCTCATTCCACATTTGTTTTAGCATCCTATATGGATAATAGATTTGAAATTTTTTTATAATCAAGGGATTTGGGTAAATATACACCAATATTTATTTATTTATATAATGGGAATGCCTTTCTATTCATTTAGACTTCTTTTCCTTCATTCATTCCATTGTTTTATTATCTCCATTTATATGATTGTATATTGAAAAAAACCTAGATGATGGGGGATGAAGTTTCCTTTTAGTTTGGTAATTTTTATAGTTTTCTGTTGTTTTATTATTTTTATAGTTCTATTTATGAATCCAGGTTAGGGATCATCCAGGCTATTATTTGGGACATAAAATTCTTTCTTTCTCTTTTGAAATTATTTATAACATATGGAAATTTATATATTTTAATCCAAAACATCAATATCCTAATATTATCCAATAGATAGTTATATAAATAAAAATATATTAACTCACACATATCTATATGGAAACCTATTTTTAAATAAAACATTCCCAATTTAAATCATAGGATAATCACACAAGTGCAAAATAAATATAGATATTTAAAATTTCCTTCATAAGAAGAACCCAAACATATTGACATTTTAACAAGAGAACCATTTAATAAAATTATATAAACTAAATCAATTAATTTTAAAACACCCAATTCCACCTTAAGTAGAATAAAATAGATTTTATATGTCTAAAATATAGTGTATTGATTAAATGAATAAATAATATATGAAAAATATGTAAAACCCATTCAGATAAAATTTCAATCCATTAGAAGACATGAGAAATCTATATATTAAAATTCAATTGTATCAACATTATCGTATATAATTAAATAAACCAATTTAAAAAGCTTAATAATATATTTAAAATGAAGGAAAGGAAAAATCATAAAACAAATACATGGAATGTGAATAGATGATGAAATGCCTCTAAAAACAACGAATAGATTATTATGAGATTATATAACACACCATAAGAAACATACCCCACATGAGATTAGAAACATAACCCTCTAATGGTTAAGCTATGGTGCGATAAAATTAACAGGGCTGATGTAACACAAATAAACACAATAATAATTATACTACATAGGAACATATACTATTTCCGGTGAAGGATTCACATGAAATTAAAAGAAATATTGGTTTAATTCACAAATGTGAGGGTTGGAATAAGTAGAAGTCAGGGATAATTTTTTGGGGATACTAATAAATTCTATAATTAAGAGAAGGCAGGAGATGTTTAATTTTATTAATATAATTAATTCAGTGATATTTTTTAAAAAATTTTGTTATGAAACATTCACGACCCGTCCTCGGGGACCGTGTCGTGACTACCCCAAGCCCGCCTTCCATAGGCCAGGGGCTGGCGTCTAGCACCAAAGGGGTAAATCCCTAACATTTGAAGGATTTTACTTTATAAAAAGTAAATAAACACTATCAGAGTACACAACTAGAAGCAAAACACTAAGCAATACTGAATACAGAAGAGGTGCGGGAATGCTAAAGGAGACAGAAATAAAAGATCATTAGTAATGAAAAAGTACAACTAAAAGAAAGTACAACTGAAAAAGGGACAAATGACTGAATAGTAAAGAGTATCACTTGGATTGTCCCCCGGGGTTCCTACATAAAGGGTAGGTACAGATGGCCACCTCGACACTCCACGTCCTTCAGACTCCTCTTTGTACCGACTTGTCGAAAGGTACACCTCCGGGTACAGTCTAGTCTTGGAGCACTCGGCCTCCGTTAGCACTATCCATCATCTGCATTCTAAACAATGAGGTGCATGCATAACCCGTGCAGGGGTGAGTATAACGATACTCAGTAGGGACCCCGGGACCCTCAAGGAATCATAATATCCAACAAGTATTAACCAAAAAGTAAGGATTCAATAGATTACCCATACATAGGTATATGCCCATACATATACTTAAGTAATCTAGTAACCCATCTCAATCATGAGGAAACAAAAAAGTCACTGACTCAGCTCAAACGAGGATTTTCATTATCGAAACCACGACTGCTTGAGAACTCCTCCTTGGTCGAGAATAGTGGGAATGTCACGACACTAAGGCGCTTCTCAATAACCTTTGACTGGTGAGGTACTTATCCTATCGAGGAATGTGGGTCTGCTTCCAACTACCAGGCACTCTTCCACTGTGGGTATGCCGCAAACTGCCAGGCGCTCCCCCTAATAGCTTGAAGTGGTACTTCTCTTATCAAGTACCACAGGTCTACCACCAACTACCAGGCACTCCTCCGCCATGGGTCTGACACTAACTAGTAGACGCTCCCCACTAGGCTAGTCGAATCAGTCAAGCAGTCGTCAGGTCTGTCAGCTACTAGGTCTCCGCACTCTATTTGCTCATCACTGGAAGGATATGCTTCTCAAGCTATTGGGAAAAACTACAATTGTCATGATGTATCATGTATAAGTATCTCAACGGTCTGTCTCGTCATAGGGGTATCAATGCAACAGACGGCACGTCAATCAAGCGCCTGATCTCTGAGTTATTAGACTTTTAATCTCGGGGGACCGGTTGGTTTGTTGTATGAACCAAACTGGCCGTATCTCAAATATACCCCGAACTCTCGTGAGGTATTCTCAAAAAGACAGTTTCGTTCCACGAATATTTGCACCGCTGACGGTTCGTCAAACGGACGCCCGTAGCCCATGATATGGGTGAAAAGGTGTAATCGGGCTATAGTGGGTCCAGGTATGGACCGTCCCAGTCAGACCGACCCAGTATGACATGGTCTGAACCGAGGTCTGACCCGGTCCGTGGGTATGACACGGTCTGAGGAAACAGCTATGGATGAATGGGCGGCCCGGCGGGCTAGCCCGTGTGGCCCGGCCGGCCACACCACTGGGGTGGGGGTGTGGTGTCCCCTAGTTTCTGAAGGAACTGGCACCCCGAGGTGTCCCGCATGTAGCGCTCACCATCGGTTGGCTCAGATGGACTCCCTGGTTCCTCCACCGCAGCACGACAGCGTCTTGTTCTACTGGCATTCGCGAGGCACGACGACGTTGCGTCTCCTCTGTCGAGGCCCGACCTATCCTAAACCTCCTGCTCATCTGTGTGGTGTGACAGTTCCAAACTCGTCGTCTGACCACCGTGGCCCTCCTAGATTCGGCTCATCCTTCCAGCACAGTGCGATGACACTGAACCCCTCCAGCACGACCGTGGCTTGGTTCTCTACGTAGCATGGCGGTGTTATTCCCTTGTTGCGACCTGACGGCCTTGTGTTGTCAGCTTCTTCATTGTTGGATCATTGTCGGTTGATGTGTGTACCACCTCCAGTGTCATCAAACATGAACAAAAAAAATGGGAGGGTCAGGTCGTGTTCGTGCGGTCTGAGCCTTCCTCATCATGGAGAACCATAATCCATAAATTGGAACGATGAAAAATGGAGGTTTATACTCATATAAATTAACTCAAATCCCCCTACCTCGATTTCGGTGATGTTGACTGTGTCATGGGAAGGTGGCATCATTCTTTCAATGTCTGAGGAGGAAGAGGGTACTCATCGTTGGCAGACAAGCGTTCAATGGAAAATTAAGTTAAATATGACATCAGCATTCTTTGTGGGCATCGCTTCCATTTCTTTCCCCAGTTGATGATGGAAGAAGATGGGGTCATTCTAGTTTGGGGAGAAAAGGCTCCACCCTAGCTCTCCCCTTTCTCTATTACACCCATGAATAATTCCCAACAAAATGAAATAACAGGTTTTCCAATTATTTTATTGTTGGAATGAATTTGAAAATCATTAATATTAGTTAAGTTACCTCACTAATTTAATGGGTGATGTTAGCCTAATTAATTGGTGGAGGAAGGTGATGAATTTCAAAGATTTCCACCCCTTTATAGAGAGTTACACGGGGGTTAATGATTGTGTGGGCCCCACCACTTTGATTTCAAGAGAGGTTAAAACTTTGGGTGTGCCGCAACAAATAATATCCTTTCAAGGGAGGTTATGTGCTGGTGGGACCCACCTCTAACCATTCTTTTCTAGTTTTATCCACCTCAAATAAATATATGTACACTTTTTTTTATTTAATTTAATTAAAAAACACCAAAAACTATCTTCCATTCTCATTTGAACATAACTATGGAGAAGGTATCACTGAGAAATCACTGATGACGTGAGTTCAACGGTGCCCTCAGATTCCAATTTCGAGAACCGGTTCAAATATTATAAAATCCCAAACATATGTTTACTGAACATACACAAAAAAAACTTCATAATTTAATTCTGGGCACACCGGGGCTCATAATCAAGCCCTGTCAGAAACTACGGACACGTAAAATTCCCATTTAATTAGGAAATGAAAACTTACATAGAAATTATGGGTATTGAAATTCTCTCCCACCTCATGGATTTACGTCCCCGTAACCTACAACTCGAACTATGGGAGAAAATGAGAGTACTGAGCACGCATCAGAGCCTCCCGATCCCATGTGCTCTCCTGGAGATTCCCTTGCATCCAACAAATGCACACCAGAGGTATCAACTATCTACATAGGACCCGATCCTATCGATCCTCGATCTCCACAGGGACTGCTATAAAAGTCACCCCATCATCGATGTCCAACCTCCGATGGTCGATGATGTGGGATGGGTTATGCACGTATCTCCTCATCCGAGATATGTGGAAGACGTTGTGAACCCGATGAAACTTAGGTAGAAGAGATAAGTAGTAACCCACCTCTCCTGCTTTGCTGAGGACCTGGAATGATCCGATAAATCTCTGATACAACTTTCTACCTCACCCAATTACCTATAGACCTTGTCGAGGTGAGACTGATATGAAGACATGGTCACCATCCTCGAACACCAGAGGCCTCCGTCTCCTATCATCATATGACTACTATCTTCTTTGTATAGTCTTCATCTGCTCTTGGATTATCTGCACTTCTCCGTGGTAGCCCGTACTATCTCAGGTCCCACTAGTGCTGACTCCCATGGGTTTGTCCAGCATTGTGACGATCTGCATGTTCGACCATACAAGGCCTCAAAAGGTTCCATACCAATGGTGGAGTGATATTTGTTGCTATAGACATACTCCAACAATGGTGGTTGATCCTCCCAGCTGCAACCACAGTCCAAGACATACGCACAGAGCCTGTCTTCGAGCGTCTGGATAGTCTTCTTGGTCTTTCCATCTATCTGAGGATGGAAGGCGGGGCTCAGAAGAAGCTGTGTCCCCAATGAATCCTAAAACACATTCTATAGCCGGGAATTAAACCATGTTTCACTGTTCGAGATGATATAATAGGGTACTCCATGCAGAATCACTATCTCCTGCACATAGCGCCATCTTATGCTCTCTACAGAGCCTTACTCTCTCATCGGTAGGAAGTGGGATGACTTGGTGATTCGGTCAATGATCACCCATATCGACTCGTGACTCTTGTATGTACATGGAAGACCTATCAATAAGTCCAGGTATATCCCATCCGACTCCCACTATGGGACCTCTAATAGGTCAACCAAGCCCTCTGGAACCTGGTGATCTCCCTTCATTTGCTGACAAGTGAGGCACTCTGAGACAAACTCTGCTACTGCCTTCTTCATACCTGGCCACCAATGCTATCATTGAAGGTCTGGATACATCTTCGCCACTCCTGAATGTACCTCTAGATGGGATGTGTGGAACACCCTCAACACCTCCACTTGAAGTGAAACTAGTTCCATGGTACGTCTTTTGAATAGGATTATGTACTCCTCACATTCAATAAATCTATCTGGTTCCTACCCTATGGATATCTGAGCAGGTCGCGTCTCATAGTCAGTGACTCCATGTTGTGCCTCCCTGGCTCGCTAATGAATTGGAGGAGTGACTGTGAGAGACCATAGAAAGGATTCCCCATCTCTATCCACAAAGGATATCTGTAAAGCAGCCAGGTGCTCTGTCACCTCTCCTAGCATCTGAATACCAGTCCTCCTGCTGAGCGCATCTTCACTATGGTTCCCCTTCCCAGAAGTACAGACTATCTCAATGTCAATGTCTTGGAGGAACTCAAGCCAACACCTCTATCTCAGGTTCAGGTTCTTCTGAGAGAAGATATACCTGAGACTCTTGTGATCGTAGTACACTGTAAAACGTTCGCCCATCACATAGTGAAACCACATATTCAAGGTGAAGACCACTACTGATAACTCTAGGTCATTTGTAGCGTAGTTCTTCTCATGTTGTCTCAACTACCGAGAACCATACGCGATCACAACTTGCTCCAACATCAAGAAACACCCGAGTCTGGTCCCTGATGCATCCCAGTAGACTATATACCCTACACCTTCCTGTGGATGCCTCATGATGGGGGCACTAGTCAGCCTCTGCCTCAACTCCTGAAAGCTCTACTCGCATCTCTCCGACCACATGAAGGGTTTCCCCTTCTTCGTCAAGGCTGATAGTTGTCATGCTACTCTAGAAAAGTCTGTAACAAACCTCTGATAGTATCCATCCAAGAACAACAAACTCCGTATCTCCGTCACACACCTGGGTGGATCCCAAGAAAGTACCGCCTCAATCTTTTCTAGATATACTGCAACTCTGGCCTTTGAGATGAAATTTCCCCATAATTAAACAACTCAAATCCATAATTGGCACTTCGAGAGCTTACAATAAATCGGGTGATCTCGAAGTGAGTCCAGTAATACCTGTAAGTGGTAGACATGCTCCTCCTCAATAGTCGAGTAGATCAGTATGTCATCGATGAAGATTACGACAAATCGATCAAGGTAAGGATGGAAGATCCTATTTATGAGACTCGTGGACACTGCTGGAGTGTTGGTTACGCCAAAGTGAATAACCATGAACATGCAATGGTCATACCGACACCTGAAGGTCGTCATCTGCACATCCTCATCTTGATCTCTGAGCTGGTGATAGCCTGATCAAAGGTCTATCTTTGAGAACCATCATGCTCCCTTTAGCTAATCAAAGAGGTCGTCAATCCTCCGGAGTGGTTACCTGTTCTTCACGGTCACATAGTTCAGGTGACAAAAGTCAACACACAGCCTCAATGTAAGACCACAGTTTTCCTAAAAATAAATTGAAATGCATTTAACATTGATTTAGATAGATATTTTTAATTAGCCTATAAATCATAACTTTTTTTACTTCTATGTTCTGTGTTTCAAGAAACAATCTTCTACATTTGTGTTCAATATGTTATATGATGTCTATTGGAACCAACTTGTTTTTTGGTGAATAGTAACATACACATATAAATAGTAATATGAATAGTGATATGACTCTATTTAATAGTAAATTTTATTATTATTTTATTTTTTTATGGCTTTAATATAACAGCATCTAGGTTAGTTTTTTATTTTGAGATAAAAGTAGTTACATAATTATAATTGTTAATTTTTGAATTAAGTATGATTTTATTTAAAATTTAAATTAATAATATTTATAAAATTATTTTCAAAAAATGGACTTCATTTTTTAAATCTAAACATCGATAAATTGTTAGGGTGAATTTTGTGAATTTTTCTGAAACAGTTGATTTTTCAGTCAATAGTAAAAAAACACAGTTTTTAGTTTCACCGTATTTATGACATTATTAATGATATAATAATGATTTCTTAAATCTGGTCTACTTGTGAATAGTAAAATAATATTCGAGGTTTCCCCATTGGATTCTACAATTGGAAAATACCATGGGCAAGCCCATGGTTTTGTAAATACCACCCATGAGGTGTCCCTTGAAAATTGTTAAAATAATCCATCACTTTTCCTATAAATACCAACTCATCCCTTAATTTAATTCATTAACAAATCAACAGAAACGAAGATCTGGCCTCCTTACATTCATTGTAGTATTATAAAGGTTTCCTCAAGCCCACAAAGTCCCAATCTTCATGTTTTAAGGGATATTCTACCAGGTAAGAAAATTATCAATTTCATTCCTTTTTCCATTAAAAT
Organism: Viscum album; assembly: GCA_963277665.1. Taxonomy (NCBI): domain Eukaryota; kingdom Viridiplantae; phylum Streptophyta; class Magnoliopsida; order Santalales; family Viscaceae; genus Viscum; species Viscum album. The sequence goes on along the minus strand of OY728119.1, from coordinate 1,636,581,542 downwards.
TTTCTTTTATGTGGTATAATTTTCAAATTTCTATAACATATTTTTATTTCATTGTTAATATTGATCATCTATATATTATGATTTATTTTTTATGGGTGACCCTTGTCCCCACTCTTTAATATTTTTCTAAAACCATGTTTGGTAGTCGTTAGGCTGCCGAATGTTTTGTAAAAGATTTCTCACTTTTTCTTTTATTTTGAGTTCTTTTCTTAATATTTCATCACATCTCTTTACCCAAGAGGAATGAAATCTCCAGAAAGAATTTATACTATGGATGTTATCATGTTTTTTAAAAATTACTCATCTTTATTCTTCTCCTTTCCCACTTATTTAAAGAATGAAAACATTGTCTGTTTGTGTCGAATTATCGACATTGTGGACAATGTGGTTTCAATTTCGAAAAATTCAATCAAGTCTGGTCATGAAACAATTTATATGCTTGAACCATGTTATAATATATGTTTAATGAATCACCCATGGTTCTGGAATTATTTTTTAATCATTTTTCTATTATATAATACAAAACGAGGTTGTTATTATCAAATAACCACTAAAAGTATCTAAATGAACAACATTAATGTTCTAACCTATGAATCATCATCATGTAAGAATTAAAAATGATAAATGGAATAATTTATGTTACTGGATATATGTAAATACTTCTCCATTCCAATTTTGGAGTATCACTTCCAATAGACAAGAATGTCCATCATGAATTAATCATGGATATCATGTTAAGAACTCACCCAAAAACAGTACAAAGGGAAAAATACTAACAATTAAGGGTGAAATGTTGTTATGAAATGATCATATTAGATGTTATAAACATGAAAATGTTTCTATAAAATATTAATCAAATTCTTTTAACCATTATACAGGAGGTTTAAACAAGTTGGAAGTAAGACGAACCCGAGGTAAGGGATTTCTTATCCTGATTTCCATTCTTCGTGTTAACCTTATACTTCCTTATTTATGTGTTTTTAAATTTTTTTTGTTATAGGTTATGTTTAAATTATATTTAATTATGTGTGTTTATAGTATATATACATACTCTGTCCACTCTATTAAGTCTTTATTCAATTGTATAATATTTATAAGAGGTTTTTATTTAAAAATCCTCTTTTAAAATTCGGTTTTACGAAATGCGAAATAAATTTTTTTAGGAAATCATTCATAATTTTTTGTTATGTTTTGGTTCCATAGAATTATTAATGATGAATGTTGGGACCTATATTTCACTCCTATTCATTGCGTATGAATATGTTTTAGTTCAACAGTATGCTTACTCCAAGTGCAACTTCCATGGATACACAAAGTAAGGTAGTCGTGTGGGTTACAGATTATAAGGTAGCCAGGAATAGTTACATGATTATGTAAGTAATACACCAAGATACCACTGTTATTATATTTATGTTCTCATGATTATCTGTATCTTGTGTGAATCTGATGTTTCACAATGTAAGTATATATGAGTGACAAGCATGTCTTCTGAAAATGTTTTCATACGTTACGAGTATTCATGGACTAATGTGCTCTTTCCTTCATATTTCATCCCTTACTGAGCTTAGTGATCATTCCATGTTTTTAAATGATTTTTCACAGGTAAATTGATGTGAAATACAAGGAATTAAGACACGTTAAATGTCGAATAATTGTCAATGAGTCTTGTTTTATGTTTTAATGTTTAATATTTTGAGAAAAATGGAAACTGTTTCTATGGTATCAACTCTATAAAAATGTGTAATGTTATGAATTTTTTTTCCTAATTCTCTAAATCTCTAAACATGAAAATATACTCAATGTAAAATTAAGTGTTTTCTTAACTAAACTATAGATTATTTATGTAATAAGGAAGGTTCTTTATAGTTGGTATCAGAGAATGGAAGGGGTTAGCGTGTTGTTAATAGAATACCATAAATTATTTTCACTATATGTTTAATTTGAAATGTTATAGTATTTAAGGATTACCATGTCACTTATTTTAAGACATGTTTGTTCAGAATGGTTGTCCGCAGAAGGAACAAGGATGCTGAAGAGGAGAGGCACCGAGAGAATGAAATCCTTCCAGAACTACATCCCGGAATTGTAGGGATTGGAACTGAGCAGTTTGTGACAATAATGGATCAGCTAACACATGAAATAAATGGTGGTGGATTCCATGCAAGATAACCAATTGAGGCACCACAACAGAACATGAGAGTAGTGAAACATTTTATGAAACAACATCTTCCCACATTCAAGGGGTATTATGACCGAGTAGCAGTTGAAGGATAAATCAAGGCCCTTGAAAAGATATTCGATGTTATGGGATGTTTAGACAATCAAACAGTAAGTCTTTCAGTTTATCGTTTTGAATGGGAAGCTCATCAGTGGTTTTCAATGGTATGGAATATCTAGGGAAGATATAATTTTGATGCCTTAGACTGAGATGATTTTAAAGAATTTTCCATGAAAATTATTTTCTTAAGGTGATGTGACATAAAATAGAGAAGCAATTCCTTGAATTGAAACAGAAGGATGAAGATTCAGTGGTTGTGTATGAAGCTATCTTCACCCGACTGGCGATGTATTCTCCAAATATTATTCCGGATCTTCATAGAAAAATCAACCACTTTTACTCAGGATTGAAGCCAAGGTATCGAAGGGTGTTGGCCTCTTGTGAATTCAAAAGTTATGAAAAACTTGTCTGAAGTGATGAGAGGGTAGATATGGAGTTTGTCGATGATCACGTGCATTTTGGAAACAAAGAGAAGAAGAGGTCCAGTTGGAAAGAAATGGGTAAGAATCAACCAATGAATTCTTATGGTAAGAAAATCCAATTTCCATTTTGTGAAAAGTATGGCAAGAATCACCCTGGGGAATGTCTTAAAAAACTGGGATGTGTTTTAAATGTGGTAAGTTTGACATATGACATGATATTGTAATGAAAATTATCCAAAGAATAACCCTGATAAGTAAACTGTAATGTGTTTTAAATGTGGTGAGATGGGTCACAATTCTAACGTCTGCACAAAGAGAGATCTGAATGATGCAAAGAAGCCAGACTAGAAGAATAAAGGTTTAGTGAGATCTTTTGCGACTACGTCAGTATATGTTGGGACCTCCAATGAATTTTCATCAGGTACTTTGTTTGTAAACTCATATTATTCTAATGATTTTTTTGATATGGGGTCTACACATTCCTTCATCTCTGAGAAGTTTTTTGGTAAATTGGAAATATGACCTCAACAAATGAGACCTGAACATGTTGTTAAAACTCCATGGGGAAAAGTTTTAGCAAAGAGGAATTATAAGAATCTTTATATTATGGGCTGTGGAATGAAATTACCTACAAACCTCATTATTTTACCCTTAGTCGATTTTGATGTTATTCTGGGAATGGACTGGATTTCTAATTAACATGAAATGATAAACTGTCGAGCTAAAGATGTTTTTTTTTTCAGAAAGAATTTCAGTTTATATAGAAGAATGAACCCATACAATTGATAACATATTAGGAAGCTGGGAAAATATTGAAAGATAGAAATGATAGTTATCTATCTCGTATTTTTGAATACAAGGGAACTATTCAAATTAATGATGTGCCAGTGGTAAATTAATACCTTGATGTTTTTCATGATGAGTTACCTGGTGTCATAACTGATCGAGAAGTCGAATTCACAATTGACTTAGTTCATGATGCTAGGCCAATTTCAAAACCCACATATTGTATGTATCTAAAAGATCATGAATTGAAAAATCAGTTGCATGATTTTCTTAACAAAGGATTCATTCATCCTAGAAAAACACCATGGGGAGCCCATGTTTTGTTTGTTAAAAAGAATGATTGTTCCATTAGACTTTTCATTGATTAGAGATATTTGTATAACATCAATGTTAAAAACAAGTATCATTTTCCTCATATTGATGACTTGTCTGATCAGCTCCAAGGAGATCCATACTTTTCCAAGATTGAATTGAGATATGAATACCATTAGTTGATAGTGAATGAGGATAACATCCTGAAAACAATCATTCCTACTAGATATGGGCATTATCAATTTGTTGTTATGCTGTTTCGATTAACTAATGAACCTTATATATTCATAAATCTTATGAATAGAGAATTTCATGATTTCTTGGATATGTTTTTGGTTGTATTTGTTGACGACATTCTGGTATTTTCAAAAAATATAGCGGAGGATGAAAAACATCTAAGGGTTGTTTTACAAACATTAAAAGAAAAAGAAAATATATGGAAAATTCAGAAAGTGTTATTTTTTGTGGAAAAAGATTTTTATTCATGGGGAAAATATAAATAAGGATGGAATAACAATTGATCCTTCCAAAACAAAAGTAGTTGATGAATGGAAAAGACCCTCAAATGTTATAGAGATTCACAGTTTTCTAGGCCTATGAAGTTATTAATGACAGTTTGTTAAGAACATCACATGGTTATCTATCCCGATGACTATGTTAACACTGAAAGGGGTTAAATATATTTGGATAGAGGATTGTGATGTTTCTTTTCAGGAACTGAAGAAGAGATTGGTGAATGCTCCAGTTTTGGCCTTACCTTCTGAAATGGTGAGTTTTTCATCTATAGTGATTCTTCGTTGAAGGGACTTCATTGTGTTTTGATGCAGAATGATCAGGTATTTGCCTATGCTTTGATACAACTTAATCCTCATGAGCTAAATTATCCCACACATTATTTTGAATTAAAAACTATGGTTTTTTCTTTGAAAATATGCAGTCATCTTCAATACGGAACCAAATTCCAAATATATACTGACCATAAATGTATAAAGTATAAATTCACTCAGAAGGAATTAAACATGAGGCAAAGAAGATGGATAGAATTGATAAAGGAATATGACTACATGATCAATTACCATCCTGGGAAAGAAAACAAGGTGGAATATAACTTAATTCGGAATCATCATGCCTCATTAACCATGCTCTATTTAGAACATGATCCATTGATTATTGATTTAATGAGTTTTGGCTTAGATGTTGTTGGTGAAGGGAATACTTCAGTTTTGTTTCAAGATTCAGTGTAGTATTCGTTTTCAAACAGAATTAAGCAAGCGCATAAGGAAGACAGTGAGCTACAAAAAAGGATGAATTGGTTAAAATGGGTATGTTTCCAGAATTTAATCTTGATAAAGATTGTGGATTAAGATTTGAAAAAAGGTTGTGTGTGCCTACATATCCTCAGCTAAAGAAATATTTGTTATGTGGAGCTTATAGTTATCCATTTTTTGTTCATACTGGCAGTACTAATATGTACAGAGACCTTCGATTTTATTATTGGTGGGATGGAATGAAAAAAGATATTGCTGATTTTATTATGAAATGTTTGACGTGTCAACAGTTTAAAGTAGAGCCGCAGTTACCGAATTGAATGCTTAATCCTTTCCCAATTCCAGAGTGGAAATTGGATAATGTATCCATGGACTTTTGGTGGGACTGCCAAAGACTTCGCAAGGTAACAATGTTATTCTGGTTGTTGTTGATCAGCTAACAATGTATGCACATTTCTTATCAATTCGAGATACAATGTATTTGGATCATCTTTCTCGATTGTACCTCAAGGAGATTGTCAGGTTACACAGAGTTACTCTTTCCATTGTATCTGACTGATATCCCAGGTTCACATCTAACTTTTGGAAGGGACTTCCTAAGTCGTTGGTAACAGAGTTAAATTTCAGTACAACTTTTCATCCTCAATCAGATGGGCAGTCGGAATAGACGATTCAAACTTTGGAGGATGTGCTTCGATCTTGGTCAATGGACTATCAGGGATTTTGGGATCAATATTTTTCAGTAGTTTAGATTTCTTATAATAATAGTTTTCATTCCAGTATTTAGATGGCACCTTTTGAGTCCTTGTATGGAAAGCGGTGTCAGACTCTAGCGTTTTGGGATGAAGTCGGTGAAAGAAATTTGATCGTGCCAGAATTACTTGAAGAAGTGGCTGAGAAAGTGAGGATAATCCTACAACACATGAGGATGGCTCAGAGTAGGCAGAAATGTAACACATATAACAGAATGAAAGGCTTCTCTTACAAGGTAGGTGACTATGTTTTCCTTAAAGTCTCTACTTGGAAAAGTGTGATGTGTTTCAATAAGAAAGGAATGCTACATCCACAGTTCATCGATTCTTTTGAAATCATGGAGAAAGTTCGAATAGTTTCATATTGTGTATCTTTGCTCTGAGTTTGTTTCAAGTACACATTTTTTGTATTGATTCGATGTTGATAATGTATGTGCCAGATTCATCACATGTCTTTAGCCCAGAAGCAGTTCAGCTGGAAGAGAACCTTTCTTATGAAGAGAAATCAGTTCATATTTTTGATCGAAGAGAACATGTATTGCTGAATAAGGTAATCCACCATGTAATGGTTTTGTGGAGGAACCTCATGGTTGAATAAGAAACATGGGATTCTGAAAATGATATGATGTAAAATTACCATCAGTTTTATACTATGTAAATAAAATTGTGAGGACACAATTTCAAGAAGGTGGGGATAATGTAACACCCCATCATTTACTAAAAATAAATATAAATTCATGTAAATTTGATTTAAATAGATATTTTTAATTAGCCTCTAAAACATAAATTTTATTACTTCTATGTTCTAAATTTCAAGAGACTGTCATCTAAATTTGAGTTCAGTATGTTATTTGAAGTCTATTGGAACCAACTTGTTTTTTTGTGAATAGTAGCACACCCTTATGAATATTAATATGAATAGTGATATGACCCTAATGAACAGTAAAATTTATTATTATTTTATTTTATTAAGGCTTTATGATAATAGTATCTAGGTTTGTTTTTCAATGTGATTTAAAAGTATATACATAATTTGAATTGTTAACTTTTGAATTAAGTATGATTTTATTTAAAAATTAATTTTATAATATTTAGAAAATTATTTTCAAAAAATGTACACCATTTTTGAAATATACACGTCTATAAATGGTTAGGGTGAATTTTTTTAATTTTTCTGAAATAGTTTATTTTTTGGTGAAAAGTAAAAAATACAGTTCTTAGTATCGGTGTATTAATGACATAATTAATGATATCATAATGATTTCATAAATATGGTCAACTTTTGAATAGTTAAATAATATTTTAGGTGTCCCATGTGGCTTATACCATGGGGAAATAACATGGGAAAGCCCGTGGATTTGTAAATACCACCCATGAGGTGTCCCTTGAAAATTATTAAAATAATCCATCACTTTTCCAATAAATACCAAATCATCCCTTCATTGAATTCATTCCCAATTCTTCCTCAACAATGATCTGGACACCTTACCATCATAGTAGTCCTCCCAGGGTTTCCTCAACGCCACAAGGTCCCAACCTTAATGTTCTAATGGTTTCTCTACATGGTAAACAAATCTCAATTTCTTTCTTTTTTCCTTTCAAATTCTCTTTTATGTGGTATAATTTTCATATTTCTATACCATATTCTTATTTACATGTTATTATTGATCTTATATAAATTATGATTCATTTCTGTATGGGTGAACCTTGTCCCGTATCTTTTTAATATTTTTCTGAAACCATGTTTGGTAGCTGTTTAGCTGCCAAATATTTTGTAAGAGATTTCTCATTTTTTCAATTATCTTGAGTTCCTTCCTTATTATTTCTTCATATATCCTTACCCAAGAGGCCTGAATTCTATATAAATCATGTATAATCTATATTTTATCATGTTTATGAAAAATTAATAATCTATATTCTTCTCATCTCCCACTTTTTTACAGAATAAAAACATTGTCTGTTTGTGATGATTTATCGACATCATGGATCATGTGATTTCAATTTCCATAAATTCTTTCAATTATTATCTGGAAACAATTTATATGGTTTATCCAAGTTATAATATATGGTTTATGACTCACCCATGGTTCTGGTATAATTTTTTTACTCATTTTTCTAATTTATAAGACAAAATGATGTTGTTATTATCAAATAGCCACTAAAAGGATCTAAACGAACATCATTAGTGTTATAACATATGAATCATCCGCAAGTATGAATTAAAAATGATAAATGGAAAAATTTATGTTACTGAATATATGTAAATAATACTCCATTAAATTCTAGATTTTCACTTCCAATTGAGAAGAATTTCCATCATGAACCAATCAGGGAAATCATGTTAAGAACTCACCCAAATACAGTGCAAAGGGAAAAATACTAACAATTAAGGGTGATGTGATGTTATTTAATGATCATATAAGATGTTATATACATGAACACGTTTCTTTAAAATACTAATAAATGTCTTTAGCTATTATATAGGAGGATTAAACAATTTACAAGTAAGACAAATCCGAGGTAATTGAATTATTAACCTGATTTCCATTCTTTGGGTCAACCTTATACTTCATTATTTATGTTCGTTTTAAATTGTTTATGTGATGGGTTCTATTTATAATATGTTTAATTATGTTTATATAAAGTATATATACATACTATATACAATCTATTAAGACTTTCTTCAATTGTATGATATGTATAAGAGGCTTTTGTTTGAAAATCCTCTTTTAAAATTAGGTTTTTCAAAATATTAAAGAAATGTTTTTATGGAATCATTCATGTTTTTTGGTTATGTATTGGTTCATGGGAAATACTTTTTATGAAGGGTGGGACCTATATTTCCCTTCAATGCATTGTGCTTGAGTATGTTTGAGGTCCTTCATATGGTTACTCCAAGTGTAACTGCGATTGTTACACAATGCAAGGTAGCTGTGAGGGTTGCAGATTATAAGGTATCCCAGAATGGTTACAGGATTATGTAAGTAATGCCCCAAGATACCTCTATGATTATATTTATGTTCTCATGTTTATGTGTATCTTGTCTGAATATCATGTTTCACAAATTTAGTATATACGAGTGACAATCATGTCTTCTGAAAATGTTTTCATACGTTACGAGTATTCATAGAATAATGTTCTCTTTCCTTCATTTTTCATCCCTTACTGAGATTTCTGCTCATCCCTAGTTTTTAAATGAACATTAACATGTTAATCGATGTGTAATAAAATTATGGAAGACACGTTTAATGTTGAATAATTTTCAAGGAGTCTTGTTTTATGTTATAATGTTTTATATTTTGAGAAAATTAGAAACTGTTTTTATGGTATCCACTCCGTAATAATGTGTAATGTTATTAATGTTTTGTCCTAATTATCTAATGATCTAAATATGAATAGATACTCAATGTAAATGGAATGGTTTTCTTAACTAAACAAAATATTATGTATGTAAAAATGTTAGGTCCTTATACTCAAGCTCCCATCCTATTTCATGGAGAATAGAATTAGGGCTTCCTAGGGAGAAACATTGGGCTAGATAAATCCCTTCCCATCCAAGTCCTCTAGTTGTACCCACAGCTCGCAAAGCTCAGTGGGAGACATCCAATATAGTGGAGTAGATATCGGTGCCTTCCCTAGGTACAGGTCAATGCAGAAGTCCTCCTCTCTGTGAGGAGGTAGTCCAAGAGCATCATCAGGGAAAACATCCTTGTATTGGTCTACCACTATAAGATAAGTCAGAATATCCACATAAACTTCTCCGAGGGTAGGGCTAGCCAACAATGGAGTGATCGGCTGCACCCCCCCCCCTCCTAGTAAGTATGTCTTGTGCTGCAAGGGTTCCTTTCTCGCCGGTGAAGGTGATCCTAGTCCCATCCGTGCGGACACACCACACTTTTCACCTAATACAGTCTATCTGAGCATGGACTGTAGTTAACCAGTCCATACCCAATATGACATCATAAGGCCTCGAAGCTGCTATGAGGAGATCCCAGCAAAAGCTCTCACCTCCTAGTGTAAGCTCACACTACAGGTACCAATGCGTAATCATTGAGTCTTCTCCTGTAAGAGTCTCAATCCGTAAGGATCGAGCCAACGGCTCCTTAGAAATCTCCTAGATCCGAATGTGGGCAGTGTCTATGAGAGAGTAATTGGAACCTGTGTCTATAAGAACTACATATAAGATGGAGTAGACACAGATAGTACTTCAAATCATCTCTGGAGTGCCATGGTCTTATGAATCAGCAGCATGAAGCTGAGCTCTACCCTATCATCCAGCTCCCTGTGGTCGGGGTGGTCCTCCTAGTGGTGGTGGTGACAGTACCTCGTAACGTCGACTGCTGCCATTTGCTAGACCAGCTCTTCTTCCACATCTGTCGATGCCCTGTGGACTGGCTCGATTGAATCAATTCCTCTATCTGGGAGGTCCCTAAACTGACATCTGATCATCAGCACAGTGTGTCGTACAGTCACGTGCCATGTGACCAAGCCCGCACCATGAGTAACATTGACAACTCCTGGCATGACTGGATATTTCTCCACTCTGGGTGCCCCATACAACCTATCCCGAGTCATGTGGTCGTCCACCTCTAGGTATTGTCCTCTTGGACATCTGCATCATCTCTCTACTGCCAGCTGCAAAAGTCTCTGCTGCAAGTTGACTAGTAGTGGGTCTCTCTACTAGGGACTGCTCAGCAAAAATACTCTCCACTAGGAGGGCTTGCTCCAACACTCCCACCTAGGTCGGGATGCTGAGAGTTCTCATCGAGGCTCTGATCTCTTTCCTGAGTTCCTACTAAAAGTTCTGAGCCCTGAAAAATGTTCCTCTTACAATATCTATGGAGTACTGAGAGAGGTTAGTGAACCACTATGAGTACAATGCTACTGTCATGCTTCCCTGATGTAGATAAAGTATCTTTTGTATATGCACGACACAAAGGGTGGCTGGGACAAAATCTACCTCGAACAGGCTCTCAATGTCTACCCAGAGTAGCATCGCCTTGTTTTTGACCTGGAGCATCAAGTTTCATCATCTTTCTACTACTGCCTGAATGATGCTGGAAGCAAGGATCACCATGTAGTATGCCGGTGTCCCAACTATCCTGAAAACTCTCACCACAACCTCCAGCCATTCCTCAGTCACCTATGGGTCCGTCTCTCCCCAGAACCTGGGTGTCCTATGGTTCCGGAACTTATGCAACCCGCTCAAGTGGTGTGCATCGTCTACTACTAGGGCTGGTGGCATCGGTGGCCCAACAGGTGGTGGTACCGTTGGTGCCTCCGCTTGTGCCTCTACTGGAAAGGGGCCCTACCCGAGGCCTCGTCACTCGATGTGCTATTAGATCGTACAACTCTCAGGGATCTAACTGGTCGTCCTCGGGGAGGCATCCTGGACGAACAGAAGCGACATGGTCAAATGACTATAACTGGTGAGATAACCTAGTTGAACGGAATTATATAAAACTTTAAAGACACATACACAATCATTGTTTTCATGTACTTAGTTGGAAATCAGTAGTCAGGGTCCTTATATACGGATACATCGTCTGCCGCACCAACACTAGACTCTCTAAACTGAAAACCACACTCGGTACCCTTAACACTATTGATTCACATAAAATAATGATCATAGTCCTGAGTTATGCAGTAGAAACAACTCATTTGATACCAATTTGTCATGACCCATCCTCGGGTCTCGTTTCGTGACTACATGAAGCCCAAATTTCATAGGCCAGGGGCTGGCGTCTCGCACCAAAGGCGTAAATACCTAATCTATAAAAAATTTTCCTTTATAAAAAAGTATACACACAAAATCAGAGTACACAATTGGAAGCAAAACACTGCAAAATACTGAATATAGAATAGGTTTTGAAAATAAAAGGTGCCGCAAATACAAGCCCAACACTAAACTACAACGACAACTGAAAGCATGTACATCAGAAAAAGGAACAAATGACTGAAAATTAAAGAGAATCTATTCGATCGTCCTCTGGGGTTACTACCTGAAGGTTTGGTACATATGGCCACCTCGACACTCCACGTCTGTCAAACTCCTCTGTGTAATGACTCTTCGAAAGGTCCAACTTCGGGTACCATCCAGTGCTCGCGCTCTCAGCCTCTGTCAGCATTGTCTGTCATTTGCATCAAACACAATGAGGTGTGGGAATAACCCTTTTAGGGGTGAGTATAACTAATCTTAGTAGGGACCCCGAGAACCTCTAGGTCTCACAATATCCAACAAATATTAACCACAAAGTAAGTATTCAACAGATAACCCATACTTAGGTATATGCCATTCATATACCTATGTTATCTACTAACCCATCTCAATCAGGAGGAAACTCAAAAGTCATTGACTTACCTCAATCCAGGATTTTCATTATCGAAACCACATATTATAAAAAACTCCTCCTCTATCGAGAACAGTGGGAATATCCTGCCACCAAGGTGCTAATCACTAACCTTGGCTTGCTGAGGTACTTTTCATGTCGAGTATCGCGGGTCTGCTACCAACTACCAGGTGATTTTCCATTGAGGGTCTGCCGCCAACTACCATGCGCTCCTTATAATAGCCTGTTGAGGCACTACTCTAGTCATGTACCATGGGTCTGCCACCAACCACCAGGCACTCCTCCACCATGGGTCTCTCGCCAACGACCAAGCGCTCCCCACTGGGCATGTCAAAATAGTTAAGTAGTCATCAGGTCTGTCAGCTACTAGGTCTATGCACTCTATCTGCTCATCAATGGAAGGATTTGATCCCCAAGCTACTGGGAAAATATCCAAAATTTGTGAATATTAATGTAGAAGTATCTCAATGTTCTGTCTCGTCATAGGGGTCTCAACGCAACAGACGAAGTGTCAATTTGATGCTCGATCTGTGAGTTAATAGACTTTTGGTCCCCGAGGCCCGGTTGGATTCATGTACGAACCAACCTGACCATATCTCAACTAGACACCATTCTCCTGTGGGGTATTCTCAAAGGGAAGGATTTCTTCCAAAAATATTTGTTCCACCGACGGTTCATCAAACGGATGCTTGTAGACCATGATATGGGGCGAAAAGGTGTAATCAGGCTATAGCGGGTCTGAGTCCGGTCCGTCCGAGTCAGACCGACCTGGCCCGACCCAGTCCAAACTCGGGTCAGACTCAGTCTGCGGGTCCGACCCGGTCTAAAGAAAAGGCTAGGCCCAATGGGGTGGCCTGAACGAGGGGGGCCAGGCCAGCTACCATGCGTGCCCGGCTGGCCATGTCGTGGGGGGTGAGGGGTGGAAGTGGGGAAGGATGGTGGGGGGGGGGGGGCTGTATTCTGATGAAACCTTCTCTAGGTGCATGTATGATGAACCGTGGGACCCGAGGGGTCCCTCTTGTAGCGTGCACCGGAGGTCGGATTAGTTGGATGCCCTGATTCCTCCACCCTGGCGCGATGGCGCCGCAGTCTTGATGGCCTCTGTGCTGCGCAAAGACACCACGCTCATCGTGTGACGGTCATGGACCCCCTGGATGCGGATCTTCCTTCCAGCATGGTGTGACGGCACCACGCCCCTCTGGCACCGCCACGACCTGCCTGGCCACGACACGTTTCTCTAAGATACATGGTGTTGTCGCGCCCTTGTGGCGACCCGGAGACCTTGCACTGCCTGCTTCTTCACGACCGGCTCATTCCCGGTCTCCGCGTGTACCACCTCCGACATCATCAATCTTGAAAAAACAAAAGGGGAAGGTTGGGCCATGTTCGTGGGGTCTGAGCCCTCCTCATCACGGAGAACCGTAATCCATAAATTTGGAAGATGAATAACATAGTTTTATAAACATTTAAATTAACTCAAATCCCCCTACCTCGAGTTACGTGATGTTGACAGAGCCGCATGAAGGAAGTTTCATTCCGTCAATGTTGGAGGATGAATAGGGTACTCGTTATTGGTGGACGAGCATTCAAAGGTGACGATGTCGAAGACAACGTCGATGTTCTTCGTGGGCATTTCTTCTCATTCTTTCCCCGGTAGAAGAAGGAAGAAGATGGTGTCGTTCTATGATGGAGAGAAAAGGATCCTCCCTAGATATCCCCTATCTATATTCCTCCCAGGAATAATGCAGAACAAAATGATATAATAGGTTTTCCTATTATTTTATTTTTTGCATGAATTTGAAAAGTTTTAAAATTAATTACGTGGCCTCACTAATTTAATGGGTGAAGTTAGCCTAATTAATTGGGGGAGGAAGGTGAAGAATTTGAAAAGTTTTCCCCACTTTATGGAGAGTTAGAGGGGGTTAATGCTTGTGTGGGCCCCACCCCATTGATTTCATGAGAGGTTAAAACTTCGAGTGGGCCCCACCAAATAATATCCTCCCAAGGGGGGTTATGTGTGGGTGGTAAAACCTCTAACCTCTCTTTGGAGGTATTAACCAACTCTAATAAAAATGAGTACACATTATTTTTTTAATTTAATTAAAAACCCCCCAAAAACTATCTTCCATTATCGTTAGAATAAAATTGTGGTGAAGGTCTCACTAAAAAATCACTTACGCTGCGAGTTCAATGATTCCCTCAGATTTCAATTTCGAGCAACGGTTCAAATGTTATAAAACTCTGAACGTATGTTTACTGAAAATAAACGAAAAAAACATCAGAATTTTATTCCAGACACACCGGGCCTTGGAATCAAGCGCAGTAAAAAACTGCAGACTCGTAAAATTCCCATCTATTTAAGAAAAAAATTCCACGTAAATACTTGGTTTTACAAAAACTCAGAATCTCGATAATTCCATCCATGGTATTCCAAAATTTTTCATCAAACACATTCCCATTACTAATCACAATAAGGACCTCACATGGTTGGTTAGATGACCTGATTTTGAAAATCATTATCCAACTAGAATAAATTTCATGGTCACATGAAAAATCCATATCAAACGATCTCTCCATGTTTTTCACTAACCATACAGCAGTCCAAAAATTCATACAATTTCAAAATGAAAAAAATGATCATCCCTAAAACTTGATATTGATAATAAAATCAACTATATGATAAATATAAAATGAAAATAAAATTCAATTTGTTACTATCATATTTTCTGTATTTCATTGCATTTTAAGAAATCATTCAAACTCATGTATTTTAATCAAGATACACATATTGTAAAGAATTTTAACCTCTGAGAAAATATCAATCATACCAATAATGATATTTATTATAATACACAATAATAGTCAAAAAATGGCCAATTATGTAA
Organism: Viscum album; assembly: GCA_963277665.1. NCBI lineage: Eukaryota > Viridiplantae > Streptophyta > Magnoliopsida > Santalales > Viscaceae > Viscum > Viscum album. The sequence goes on along the minus strand of OY728119.1, from coordinate 1,636,566,489 downwards.
AAATCGTTATGTAAAATTTCAAATCAATCATCTCCTTAAGAAATTATAAAATAGAGATCCATAATTCTCTCTATTCCATATAAAAACATCAATGGGAGAAATTTTCATTATAAAAATGGACATAAAATGTTGACTATCAAACATGATGTGAGTTTACAATTAGGTTACATAGTGAAATGAATTAACAAAAAATAGAAACCATGATCCCCCATGACATGAAATTATCCAAAAAAGAATAATACAGAACTCCCCAAATAATAATATCTAAAAATATCTAAGGAAATGTTAGTAGGATAAAACACCTCAAATGTTCCACATAACCATTCCAAAAACAAAAAAAATACATAAGAACTGATTAAAGAATCCTAAATGGCCACATAGAAATATATATACATGGATAAAAATTTGGAAGATTGTAAAAATCACAAATATTTCATTTCAAACAGCATGGGATCAACCCCTACGTACTGATGAATAAGTTGTATATTATGAGCTTATACATGGATAAAAATGTATAGTTATTTTGACATGTCAATCCAAAACTATTTTGTACATAACCTCAACTGGTTTAGCCTCCATCAATGTTACCTAAAGGGTCCTGAACGTCATAATCATCATAAATGGATTAAAAATATAACCAAAAAACAAATATATTTCATAAATTACATACCAATATTTCATCCCATTGAGATGTATAAAAACCTAATGCATTTTTATTGCCATTGAGATTAATCCCAAAGAATCACTCCTAAGTGGGAATTAACAGGGAGACCCAATAATCAATACCCATAATTTTGATAATTAACGAAACTCATGAACTCATAGTACATTTATCATGATAATGGTTTATATAATAAGTGTGACACATAACCCAGTCCAATAAAATATAAAAAAAACATACACTTCAACTATATATGATTACTCATTTCAAATGTACTAATTATGATCACCATCCCACAACACTAACAAAATCCATGAAATCATTAACACATCAAAATCCCAACTATAAAAAAATTATAATTCAAGGACTTCTATACTACAATACAAAATCCCACATAAAAATACATTTTCATTCTCAACATCTATGATTAAAATAATTCTTAAATTTTAATAACATCTTTTTTGTTTAAAATTCACATAGAAAAAAACATTATCAATTCAAAAAAAATCAATTTACTGAAAAAAAATCATAAAACATTTTCAGAATACATAACCTAATTTGAAAATATTGAAATCAACCCACACCTTTAAAACCAAAATTTCAGTGTGCATTCTTCAATTTTAAAACATTGAACTCCACCTAAAATTAATTTGATACTTATAATTCCAACATTAAATCTCAAAAATTCACATAAATACAATATTAATATTTCAAAAAGGACTTTCTCATAGAAAATATAATTCAAATTAAAACAAATAAGAATCACAATCCATAATTTGAAGCCATATGGTAGTTCTTATCATGAGTTAATTGGTCACATGAATTAGTGAAATGTGTTTATATATCACCACTATCACCGAGAGTAATAATAAACTATTAAAATGAGCTCCACATTGGGTATCAATGTCTATGAGCTCACAGTGTACATCTAGATCTATCCTTATTTCATCGTGAAATGTAATAAATCCATTAACATAAAATATAAATACAATAAATGACAAACCAATAATAGAATCAAAACATCCCATGGTATCTTATGGTTTAACATAAATAATATATGGAAAAAATTATTCCATATATCCATCTCAATCCCTTAATATCTATCTGAAACAACCATACATCCCATCTAAAAAATTTCATTATGAAAAATTGGTCCAATTAAGAGCCTATGATTTATTAGATTTGTAGATAACCATCTAGGGATTCCATATAAACTAGTTCCATAATGAATATTCCACTGATTATAAAATCATTCACTTCCCCCCAATTGTATTAAATAATCCCAATGGTATTTATAAATAGAATATGAAATTTTATTTTATAAATTAATAATAAAATGAAAACTGTAATTCTCTTAAAATTATAGCAATTTCCATATATATGTCATTTGTCAATTTAAAATTTTATATGAAAAATATTAATGAACTGCTTTTAGATATAAATATATGTACAAAAGTACTCTAACCCCACACAGTAAACCTTATCCCTTACTAAAAACCCTTCAGTAGTTCATATCCACTACCACCACAATTTCATTACACATCCAACCATTAAAATTAGTAAAACTCATATATGTAAGATGCATAGAATACACTAAAATAAATTACATAAATACCTGATCATAAGAGACCCTATAATCCAAGTTCAATCATCATCCAAACCTAAAAAATGTCTTTCAGGATTATAGTCTAGAACTTTTTGAGGGAAATTCTATCGAAAAATAATTGCTACAATAATTTTGGTGTTAGCACAAAAACATAGTAGGTATGAAACGATTAGTCTATGCATTTTCCCTTTGAAAATAATGATAAAAAACTATTTTGAAATAAATATTAGAAATAACATTCATTATTGTAATAAAAACCAAATTTCACATTCAACTATTTTCTAATACAAATAATTAAAATTACTTAAATGAAAACAATCAATAAGAAATCCATTTTCTCAACATAATAATATTTTATTAAAAATAACAACACATGCACACAAACTTATAAAAATGCTTTTATTGACTACTGATCCCAATGAAATATTATTTTAAAATCCCCTTTTAGTATTAAATCTAAAATAATACCACTATAAAAACTAATGACAAATGTGTAAAGATAATTGAAAAAATAAATATGAAATAATGTATACAAGCTAAAATAAAGAAATGGTCAATAATAAAGGAAACTAAGGGAAGAAACCAATAACCATACAAGAAAAAATAATAACCAATATTGTAAATAATAATGTAATATATGATGAAATAGATGATCTGTTTCAACCTAGATTATAACAATGAAAGAAAATCAATTAATAAAAAATGACTAAAATGTGACCTCGTATTATGGGAACTCACGCAGTACTACTAATCAATTGTATAAAGCTAGTATACATTATAACTCTGACACAACCCATTATATACCATCCCTAAATAAGTCTTCAATAACCAAACCACAAAAAATCACATAACAAACATCACATGAATAATTAATAACAACACATAGTTAGAAAAGATATTGAAATGAAAAATCATTTCAAGACACCAATGTTTATGTTCTAATTAATACCAAGTGTAAATTACAATTCTTGATGTACATGGAAATTACATTAATTTTGAGGAAAACAATGTACATGACCCAAATAGACACCCAAATACCATATTATTTTAGTGCCTTTATAAACTATAAAATAATAAAAATTGTTTCATAAAACATCTACATCATCTCATGAATTATCTTTCATAAATATATCCTCTTTTGATACATCTTAATTAGTAACCTTTTTCAATACCTGGGGAAAATAAAACCTATGAATGAGTAATCTCAAATTCATTATAAATGTAATACTATAAACTATCTTAAAAACATAAATAAAAGAATATAAAAAATGTACCTCAATTTTTAGAAAAATTCCACAATTAATATAAAACAAAATCTTGAGCCATGAAATAAATAATGGTAGTTTATTAGGCACAAATTGTAATGGAATCATGAAACATGAGAAAGAAGAATAGGAATATAAAATGGAACATTGAATAAAAATAAGATCATAATATGATTTCATTGTATCTACGTCAATTCTTCCAATACCATCATTGTGGACAAAGTCCATTACCGAACTAGTTTTACTTGTCGTTCCAGCGAAGTATTATTGAACCAGATTTACATTCCTTTTCATCCTTGTATTACTTAACCATATATTCTTTTCATTCTAGTCATGTATATATCATGAGATATAAATATTGGCCCAATGAATTATGGTAAGATATAGGTCCCACGCATATCATAATGAAATCATTCTTACATGTTCTATAAAAACATAATTCATTCATCATAGCATAACACATGAAATATAATGGTTTTTATAGAAATTATTCCATCATAACAAAATCAATATAAAATACAATTACATAATTAAAAAAATCAATATAAAATACCATTACATCATTAACAAACTCAAATCATAATAAAAATTGGGATATAAAAATATCCCTATTTAGAGAGTGTCATCTTAGATGGAAATTAATTTTAATAAAACACATTACATTAATTATTGAGGAAAATATACTTTTTTCTTCAATTTTTGTTTTCTATTCTAAAAATTTCCTGCAAATTTAAAAGAAAATAATATAGTTTTAAATAAAATATAAATAATTTAGATGTATTTTAATGGATATATGGCGTTATTAAACCATAAAAATCCATTCATTATTTATAAGTTAAAAACAAGAATTCTCCTAGTACTTTTGATGGAGAAGTCAAAAGATAACTTGTATAGTAAACAAAAGAAATATTCCATCCAATCAATGTAGAAAAAGTAAAAAATTTGTAAATATGATTGTAAATATACATAGATGAAGGGTAAACAGTTTATAAAATCAATTTTGAAAACATTTAAATCGATGATACATATTCTCCTAGTAAATAACTACGTATAAAAATCTCAGATAAAAATGATATCACAAAATTATCCCTTAGTATAAGTCTGACATTCTTTTTATGTGTCCAAACATCCTGTATAATGATTTTGATAATGTTGTTCTCTTATTACAAAATCATGGTCATCATATATGGTCATATTCTCCTTATATTGTTTGTTACAATTCATTGTTACCTATTATTCATGTTTTATGTACTTTATGATCGTATTCATGTTATTTATGAATAATGTCCCTTAGTCCTTGGTAATTAATATTTATATCAATATAAAATGAAATTAACATAATATATAACATATTTATTCATTATTTACATTAATATATTAATGTTTGAGTGGTTATTATGTAGAACGATTAACATAGTATCATGGAAACACTAGGTCATTTGTATGCTTGAGTGATGATATCATTACCATTATTGAATAATGGTATTGAATTGAATGGTTTACACTATTTTTAGAATAAATCTCATTTTCTAAAAATCAAATTTCATTATTAAATCCATTTTCATACCCATCCGAGTAATTTGGTGGTGAAAAAAATATTACCCCATAGTGTGGAGATGGTAAGTTGTACGTGCGTATGTGTGGTGATTTTTTATTTTGTTTGATGGATTTAATGTTTTCAATGGTTTCTTCATAATTATAAAAAAGTATAGGTATATAAGTTATAATTGAGTTATTATAATATAATCAAACAACTATTGACGTAGAAGTAGATGTAGAAAAAAATATGAATGAACCGTTGGAGGATATTACCTCTTCTTTGACGTCCCCATTATAGATCTCCCCTTAATGGAACTAGAGTTGGTCTTTTGAGAATACCAGAACATATTTAATTTTATTTGGTATTATTATAATATAAGTGGGTTTTTATGGAAGAACATGAAGGATTAATGTTTTGGGGAAAATGAGACAGGGCATGCCCATTAATAATTTAGGTGTGGGGAACTTTTGGAAACCTTATAAATATTTATTTATAATAAAATAAAACCAGAATAAAAAACCTCCAAAATATTCCAATTTATAATATGATATGATATAAGGTTCTAATATAATCAGCCAATAAATTTTAGACAAGATTCTTGGTCCATTAAAAAATTTTAATTTTTATTCAGCAGTTAGTTACTGTATTTGATTAGAACATGGTTATCGAATATTTCATTATTAAAATGAAATATATTTTCTGAATTGATGTAAATTAGATTAAAAATAAATAATTTTTAACATTTTGACAATATCATAGTTATCATATATTTTTTAATAAGTGTTAAAATTACTAAATTATTTAAAAAACAATATTTTGATAAAAAATAAATATTGTCAATTTTGACACTATTTAATTTATTGATTTTTCAAAATATTAAGATAACAAGTTAACATATAACAAAAAATTTATTATATAAAAAATAGGTAATAGATATTTATAAAAATCATTTTCGATTTTATTTATCCTAAAATATATTTATTTATTTATTTTTAATAATTATTCTTTGATCCCTCCATTCAAAAAATAATTACTATAATGATTTTCTGTAAGTTTTTAATATAATTATGTGTTGAGTAAAAAGTAATATTAACATACTATT